>OZ021685.1:8100897-8700897 GCA_963978505.1 Listrodromus nycthemerus
GAGTCTCTCTAACTTACCGACTAATTAGCGCGCGAGGCTCTTAACAATATCGCTAATAAATATTGTAAAAAAAAAACAACAAAAAATCCTGAAAACTCACTCGTGGAAATTAGCTAAATCCTATCTATCGATAATAAATTGTATTTCATATATCCGTTTATTCGCCAAGATAGACTGTCGTTTTGCGATTTGATCGAGGAAATAAAATATTTAATGATAATAGTAATTAACAATTAAAAAAAAAAAAAAAAATAACAATTTTAACGGGGTTACACGCACGGATATTCGGACATTTGCTCGTACGTGCCCGGAGCCCACAGTGCGGGGCACCGATAACCTGTTGATTGTACCAGAGATTTCAGAACGTAGTAGTTAAAATACAGCGCGCGCACATGTGTGTGTATGAGAGTGTCCGAGGATATCGTGTGACCGCGTGTGTGCCTGCTATCTCGTTGCGTGTTGGTACGCCTGTTTATTCAGTGGCTTGTGAATGTACTACGTTATTAAAAAAAAAAAAAAAAAGTTATAATCGCGTGTGCACGCGTTCTAAGCGGAATTAAAAGAAAAAATAAATAAGAAAATGCCTACGCGCATTGTTGCACGACCCATTCTGTGCGTGTGTTAGAAATATATGATATATATATTATATATATATTACGTGATATGGTACAAAGAAGGACTAATGTATTAAGTGACGTTTATCGAAATTGAAGAGGAATTATGAATTTTTATTATTGAAAAAAAAAAAAAAAAAAAAAAAAAAATTGTATCTTCTCTTTGATCGAACACTCACCCTGATTAAAAGTCACAATTCCCTAGAACGGGATCGGAGAAATAGGAAGAGGTGGCATAGTGAAAGGACAAAAGCTTGGCGTTATTAATGTAACAGCATTAACGACGTAAACGAGAAATTAAAAAAAAAAAAAAAAAACTTTCATCCCAAATTTTCGTTGCGTTTGCCGGCTCGGTTTAGGCAACGGTCAAAGCATGAGACAATGGCGGCGTCTCGCACTCGTTGTAGCTCGTTCCATTGTTCGTCGGTCAGTCCAGTGCCAAATTCTAATTGTCACGAGAACGGAATTTGATCGCCATGGGCGCTCAGAAAATTCGTCCCCGAACGACTTTCCCCAACCCGATATAATACGCCACACGTCCGGCGACTGGCTGACATTGACGACGGAACAGAGTCGAGGGTACGGGACCGTGGAATAACGAGAAAGAGCCGCGCCCCCGTTCCGCGCGGTCGCCGCAAAGTTTCCACGCTTGTGCATATCGACGCGTTCATTTCACGGTTAATTGCGTTCGTCAAGAGACGAGGGTGGAGGGGGATTTCAGCAAATGCACGAGGCAGATTTTGTGCGCGACAAATGTCATATAACCAGACAAACGGTAATCACCGACATATATAAATGTCACAGATTTTTACGGTTCGATGGAAAATTTCATCGGACCGAACGCGATCGTCCGCTCTTGTCGTGAACGGGGCGTCGGGGTTCGAGGATAAAACGCGCGTTCGCGAGTGCCGCAAAACGATCCATCCAATCTATTCCGGAAACTCGTCGGGAATTCCTTCGATAAAAAAAACGACTTCCCCGCGTTTCAGATTCTACGTTGTGTGTGATATACATAAGACACCTGTGAAACACACTCTGGTTTTGCGGAATAAAATTAAAAGTCTTCTCGATCTCGAGGTCGGCGCGTCGGGTCGGCGGGTGGCGTAGGAATGGTGTGATGTAGCAATGTTTATTCCGCCCGTTCCACGCGACAGCTCATTGGTCGCGGTCAGTTTACCTATCGGCGACGGTGTTTGTAGAGGCGACGATACGGAGAGAGCATAGCGCGGAAATTCGAAACTTTTTATTCTATCGACCGACGATCTTTCGCCGGACGCACCGAAACGTCGAGTCGTCTCGGGCGAACGTTACACGTGTGTACAAAGAGCGTGACGGCGACTCGCACAAGAGGAGAGGAGGATGCGCGAAGAAATCTCGAAAGCACTTACTACGACTGTCCCCGGGCCGAGTCGCAAGCTCGTGAAAGTTCACGCGAACCGGGCATAGAGAGAGACAGAGAGAGATAGCGAGAGAGACCGAGACCCCCCTCCCCGCTTCGCCGTCTTCGTTGGTTTAGTGCCGCCTTGTGCTTCTGGTATTGCTGTACTACTGGGAGACTACTGTCTCTCGGGTGCTGCTGCGGGTATTCGCGTTATCGGCGAGCCTCGACTCGCCGAGTCGCGCGGCTCGTTGCCGAGTCCACCTCGATTCGTTACAAACTATACGCGCACCCGGTTTATTATTTTTTCGACGTTCGCGCGGTGAGCACCTCGTATCTCGTCGTCGTCCGCCGCCACGAGCTCTCTCTCGTTTCTGCACCACTCCGGGGATTTCAGTTGAATCGTTCTTAACCCCCCCGCCGCTACCGTACATTTATATCTCAGTCCGTACATGTGCGCTCTCCGGCCTGTGGCTAATTATTTTCTGTCAGCTCTCCGGGCACCGCCGTTAAACTAGGCGGGGACTTTCAGTGACTTTTTTTTACTTCGTTTCCGAACAAACAAACAAAAAAAAAACAAACAGTGATCCACCGGTGAGCCACGGGCATCGTCGCACAACGCACACAACAATACCCGTACGTTCGAACGTCGAAACAGGTAATAATAGACACTTAACGGATCGCCAATCGGAAAACGAAAAGCGTCGCGTTTTTTTTTCTCACACATTTCGAGTCTCCTCTCGCTCTCGATCTGCTACAACGTAGCGGAGAGAGATATATAGGTATACAACGAGTTCTCGGTCAGTTAACACTCGCACGTGGCCACGTTGGGACACGTGCGCGGGCCGACCTGCTACGGGCCTGCTCGTACCGCTGATTTTTTTTTTTTTTCTTTCTTTTTCTCACTCGACCATCGCTACGGGAACTAAAAAAATGTCACTCTCGAAATATCGAAGCGTCTATCGCGAGACTGTTGCTTTCCCGGTTACACGAAAACTGCACGGTCGATCTTACGAAAACCGAGTCATCGAAGAAATTATACGTTACAAATGCGATATTGGGACTCTCGGAGCTTCGTTTTGCGTTTCCACTTGTCTGATGCAAGGACGCTCACGTCATACTGAAATACGTGGCGACGACCGGTTTGGGGGATCCGCGAGCGGGCTCGGTCGGGATTTTGTTGAGATGTGTCGACACCTTACGGAAAACTCGATAGCGTATGGATCATTATTTTTTTCATTCACGATATTCAGATGGATTTCTATCGTTTGATTCGTGGCTTTACGTTTCGATAACGTCGTCACGGGATGAAAAAAAATAATAAAATGTCCAAACAAGTCGATGATCATTATTGCTGCGCGACAAACCAGTTCGTGATACGCTGACATAAATATTCATTGTCTCGAATCTCCATTAATCGACAGCGCAAGTGCGAATTAACCCGAAAGCGAATATCGGGACATACACGGAACAGATCGGCGCGCCATTGCTGCTTCACGAGGGGGAACAAAAAAAAACCAAAAAAAATCACAAAAAAGATGCAAACCTACACGTTGCCTCGGCATTCGAGTCCCGACAGGCTCTCGGGGGAGTATCGATGCGTCGCGTGCGTGCTTCTCGACGCGCGCATTTGAAAGTTAATATCGGACGAGTATAACTGTAGAGGCGCGTGGTTTCGTGCGCTGCAGCCTCGGGCGCCATGTTCGTTCGGTCGGTAAAACAGTCCGGAAGTTTAGAAAAATAAGTATCGAAAATTCACTTACCGGCATATCCGAGGTCAAAGAAGCCGATCACTCGAGTACTCGAGAGGGCACGACGAGCGGCAATGACGCAAATGTTTCTCTCGCAGGCAAATGTTACTCTTGCGCGCGCATGTACCAGTGGTTCGTATCTCGCTCCCGTTGGCTCGCGGCGCGCGGGATTCGGCGCCGCAGCGTCACAAGAATGCTCGTGTCGTAGGTTAGAAATGCGCGAATCTTTCCTCCTCACCATGAAAAAAACCGCGCGTGCCAGAAACACGATATCGAAATGTTCTGTTGGTAAATAAATTCGGAGGAAATAAAGGCGACTATTTCAGTGTGTTTTTTTTTTCTTTCTCAATTCTTACCCGTATAATATTACATCTGTCCATGTATATATATAGATAGGCGCGCGGGCGATAAGACTATGGCAGAAAGTCGACCGGACTTTGACCCGAGCACGTGCTTCGAGCCGCCATTGTTGCCTAGCTATATAGTACTATTCTCGGCTTGTTTCCTTCTGGCGGATTTGTACGACTATTTCTCGACAAAGGGGGAGTTTACGCGTGCCCGATTCGGATGACTGTCGTTTGTTGTCTCGGCGCATCCCATGATCGAATGCAGAAGCCTACGGTCCACCCGGGCGTACAGTCATACCGAACAAGATAACCGTTGGCAAACAAACAGCGAATATCCGCGACGATGTTCGATTCAGCTTTCTCCACAACGGAAACTTATTTTTTTTTTTTTTTTTTTTTAAGACTCACAATTATTTTCTGCAACAATCAATATTTAGCTTAGCGTTTCCTACGTCAATGTAAATATCTCGTTCGTTCGGGAATTAATATTCGATTGCGAGATAAACGCGTCCGATCGCCATCGATTATCTTTCCCTCGAAGCGACCTTCGGAACTTTGTTGGTATAAAAAAAAAATTGAGTAATCGCGTAGACACGAGCATGCAGATAAGCGAGGGACCCGAGCGAGCGTCACGTTGTGGAATTTCGGTTACCGGGCCAAGTCACGAGTATGAAAATTTCGTGTTATCTTCGAACGTCCACGATAATTCGGCGACACAGATTCCAGGAGGATTCGCCGTCGCCTCTCCGACAGTCACACCGTGAAAACAACATTTTTGTTCAGTTTATTAATTTACTTTATCTCGTAGAAAAAACTAGACTAATTGCGTAGAACCGACTGAGCAGATAAGCGGGGAATCCGAAGGAGCGTAGCGTTCGAGAATTTTCACGACTATCGTGCCGAATATTAAATTACAAATATGGAATTTTTGTGTTATCTTTGAGAGTCCAAGATCAACGGGCGAGAGAGAGAGAGAGATTCCAAGAGGATTCACCGTCTCGCCTCCGACAATTATTTCTACAATTAAAAAAATCGTTTTTTCTCAAATATTCGATAATATATTTTCCAAGTTTTTTTTTTTTTATTAATATCTTGGACAAGTTTTTTGTTTGTTTCCGTCAGTCAATATAGTCGCAGGTGCGAGATTTTCCGTGCCGCGTCCACGGCACACCTGAAGCATGGCAGCACAATGTTAAGTTTTTCATGAAGAACGTGCCGCAATCAATGACCGAATGTGTCGACAATCTACTGATTAACAGAGCTCAAAATTACATAGATCTATCGGCCTTGCTCGACCGCGCTCTCTCCCTCTCGCGGCCCAACAAAGGCCTCCGGATAAATGCCGGACCGAATAAATATCCGAGTCAACGCGAGGGAGGCCTTTCGTTCTCCGAGAATCGTGCTGCAACCGTCTTTACGCCAGTGCCAGGGTATACGCGAAAGACACGAGTGATTCGTTCGAATTACTGTAACAATCCATAGAGCAAAGATACCGTCGGACAACGAGCGCGACCCCAGAGACTCAATGTAAACAGAAGGAAAAGCGAGCTTCCGAGAACTCGGCGAAACTCAGCCATCCATTTCACGCGGGCACAAACAATATCCTCGGCCGTCGGACGATTCGACCCGCTCGCTAGAGACGCACGGACCGTCTCGACTCTTCGCGGACGGGAAGCCATCTTTTTTTTTATTCTTTTTTTTTATTCTTTTTTTTTTTTTAGGCATCAAGAACCGATATTATTTACCGACTATTCGTCGCGCGTGCGCACTTCGATCCGAATGTGTTCTGCAACTCAGTGTCGACGTTAAGTAAATCGAAACTGCGAGGACGTCGAGCGTCCGACATTATTTGACCTTCTCGTCGAGCGCCCGTTGGTGAGTTCGCTTCTCGTTCTGTTGTCGTTCTTTCTCTGTCTCTCGACCTTCCGTCCGTTAGGCCGGATCTTTTGCGGCGTCGTCGAGGGCCCCGACAATTATTTCTCGGAAGAACCGATCGACAATCCGAGCGACGTTTACACGAACGTTTTGACCACCGAACCCTCTGTGTCGGCATTTGTATTGTAACGGTGGATTCAAACGTGATACACGTCCAATTGCTTCGCACACGAGAAGGCTCCCATGCTGTCCCGTATAGAAGTCCATCCGGACGTTCGGTCCAAAACTGTTCCGCACTCCCATCGTTGAGCCTCGAGTATGCACACCTCCGCGATGAATCACCAATTTACGCCCTCAAATATCTCAAATGAACTTGAGAAATAAAATAATGTAAACGCTACGGTCACGGAATCGACGAAACTTTAAGCTCGCATGATTGTATTTCTAAAACGACCTTTTTTCGCCCGTCGGAAAATGTAATTGAAGTGAACGTTGAGCGACAAAAAAAAAATTGCGGTAAAATGGACGCCAAAATTCAGAGGTTCTCTCCATCTCAGCCTGCTGGTGGTGATTAAAGTCGATACGAAGAATTGTTGAGACAAAAGTAAAAAAAAAAAAGGTTCCACAAGCTCTTCGCGGTAAATCGATGAAACTTTAACATCGCATTATTATATTTCCATAAGAACCTTCTTTACCCGTCGAAAAATGTAATTAAAGTGAACGTTGAGCGACAAAAAAAAATGGCGTCCAAATAACGCCCGGTAAACGCTAAAATTCAACGCTTCTCTCTCAGCCTGCCAATGACCATTGAAGTCGACACGAAGAATTGTAGAGACGAAAGTCAACGTGTTCGAGAATTCATGACCTCGGCCGGAAATTGGCTTATTAGGCGACACAATGAATGTGGATTATTCTACATCTCTTCGATGTCTTTGTGCGCACTCGTAAAGTCAGGGTCAACCTTCAAAGAACAAAAAAAAACCCCCAAAGAAAAAACTCATGGGCAACATTTCATCGAGCCATCGCACTGTGCTTGTCCTATATTAATGGTAATGATTCGAAGTCTATATTTAACGTGACCCGAAGGGCAATTGATTTACTTTCCACAATGGGTGCGCTTCGTGGGCAGCAATGATTGAGGGGGGGGGGGATTCCGATGTGTGCAAGCTGGTTGTGGCCAATTTACGGATTTAACACGACGAAAGTTTACAATCCGACACGTCATCGGCGAAATTTGAGTCGACGGGAAAATAAATAAAGAAAATTAATTTATCCCCTTGTTCAAACTTTTGTTGTAGTTGAGTTTTGTTAAAATTGAGTTTGGAGAGTAATACGTCGACAATACTTTTTTGAATATGGGTTTTTTTTGGTTCGAGATTGAACTATCGATAAAATCGGCAGTTGGAATTTTTCTTTTACAATTATTTTTCGTATTGCATTTTATGGAAGCGCCATTTGCTGATAGACAGAGAGGTTGAGAGATGAGATTTATTGTACATTAGAATCTTAGGTCCTCCATGGGCATTAGTAAATAGTAATGATTTACGTGCAAGACACGATGAAAATAAACTCGAATTACAGATCACAGCACGTGAAGCACGTTCTCACTGTGTCTTTAGCGCCTCGCCAGGAGCGCCATTGAGGTTATGTCTCTCGCACTGCATGGTGTTTCATATCGTCTCGAAGAGTATTTCACGGCGAGAGAGAAAGTGAGGAAGAGAGACTGCGACATTTATTACCTACTCGGGAGCAAACTACCTAACAGCATCATCAAAATAAATCATGCACACATACAATTCTGAATAATATTTATAAAATAAGTAATAACAATGGTAAAAATGACAACAACTAGCGTTGGAACGAATGGAAATAGGAACGAATCCGCAGAGATATGGGGCATTGCTCGGCTCTGCATCGAGTCCGGTGTGGCGATTAAAATTCTTACGAAAAAAAAAAACGTGAGAGACGATTGTTGAGTTTAATTTGGCCGAAGGTCGGAGAGGTTACAGTGGCACGCCAACGAGTCAAGGTTCCCAAAGTCGCGTCTATCGAATTCGCCGGGAGATATAGACAAAGAGCGAGCGAGCGAGCGAGAGAAAGAGGGCGAGTAAAAGAAATCCCGTGATTCAAATACACGCTCGGCCCATTGGTTTCATCGTGGAGAGAGCGTTACCGCTGAGATGACAATGGACAACCTCGCCGCGTTGCGATATTGCGAAAACGCCTCAAACCGCGATCTCGCCGCTTTAATATTGGGACTCTTTGCTTGCCGGCCGAGCATCAATCGATTTTTCTACGTGCTCTTTCGTGGAAAAGGCTCTCGGACGGAATTGGACTACGCATGCGTATTCGGACTTTGCTCGAGAGTACATAGGAATTAAAGCGGTCGCCTCTTTCACTTTTCCGTTTTGGAATAAACAAAGAGATCACGTGACACGATCGAAGGAAACTTCGTGTATTCGTGGGGTTCGATGACACGAGATTTTATTTATAAAGAAATATGTATATATTTATTCATGGAACGAAAGGAGATTGTGACCGAGTATGACAAAGACCTCCCGAGATTTCGCATAACCTCCAATAACGCAACGGTGTCGTACGATGTTTGCGAGTGTATTTTTAGCCGTTTTCATTTCATCGCGGTGAACAGGCGAGTATCTATTTGTGAATTTATAAAGAAAATCAATGTAGGAGGATGCGCACATATTTATATACACGTATGCCTGTGTTTTCTCGGTGAACGACGTTCTTATCTCTCGCCAAGTACCGAGAGATCGATCGATCAACGTATCATGCGATGGCCCATTTGATTTTGGTTTCTGCAATATTTGCTCAAACGGCGAGCCTGTATTTTTCCAACGTGACTTCCCACAGTAAAAAGAAAAGAAAGTGGGGATTCCCCTCTCCGTCGCCCCGCAGTCGCCGGGCGTGAATGACAGGCGAGTACGCTCCTGTGCCAATTCGCAGGGTTGAATATTCTCGATATATCGAACGATCCTGTTTGCCGTGTATCGCGACCTCGAGAGTCATCGACCAGCTGTAGCTTTGCCCCGACGATTATGAAATTCGATTATTTGTGACGGATTGTCCGGACGAGTTCGATAAAGAGAGTTTCTCTCGTTGTCGGGTTTATTGCGGTCCCGCTCGTCGTGTAACTAAGATCGAGGCGAAGGACGGGTGTCGTTAGCGCGTTACGGAGACTCGTGCGATATTCGCTCGACGCTCGATCGACTCTGGTCAGCCGTTATATTTTTATTTTTTATTTCCCGATCTAGTCGTTCGATTCTCCCATCGTTCCTGCTTTATTATTTGCTTCATCTGTGATTTATTATTAAGCTCAATCGCACACCGCGATAACGGAATCATTATTCGTTGCAATCGTTTCCTTGTAAACAGAGAAGCGGCGCGACGACACACACGAGAAGCAGACGAAGAACAAAGACTTTGATGCGCTGGTGCTGGCGTTGATCGCCATCGCAGTCGTCGCGCGACCATGGGCCCCTCAACCGAAGCGAAGAACGACTGCGCAGACCCGGCGAATCAACGCAATGGACACGCTGTCACAAAGACCGAGGAACTTCAGCTCGAGGATTTGAACGACAATAACAATGACGTGAGTACCGCTGAAATTAAATAAATTCAACGACAACGATGAACAATCGATGCATTAAAAAATAAGTGTCGAGTGTAAATAAGATTCGTGCGAAGGATTCGTTAATTCCGCTACGGACTTGTGTCGAATACGTAGAGCGCCCTCTATCGTCTCGCGCATTAACTGTTTCTGAAATAAAAGTCACAAATTTATTCGAGGGGAGTCAAAACAGCAAATTGAGTTTATTCGGTAGTGCTAATTTTTTTTTTTTTTTTTTTTTTTTTTTTGTAAAGAAGTGAATTCGAACCGGATGGCAAATTACACGCTTGAAAAAGGTTCATTATTGATTTTCACAACCAACGGCGATATTTCACTTTCGTTAAAAATACAAAAAATATTCCCTATGTCGGAAATCGTTTCGATTTTGAGTTTTTGATTACAATAACATGTCTGCAGATGCGAACTGTAGATTTAAAAAAAAAATAAGTAATTCATAGCAATTTCCCCACTCCACGTTATTTCTTTAAAGTCCTTTTATTTTTAATTAAATTGAGGAGTGGAAAACTTTGGGACAGAGAAACCGCACGGAACATCGGATGTTGTTGTTGACTCTCGAGGACTCGACCTTTCTCTATAAACACAGCGCCGCATAATACGTCGGATTATATATTGCAATTAAAAAAAAATAACATTATCTCGCGCGTTCTTGCGTCTCGATTAAATATTAAAACGTCGAGAACCGGCTATTTTTTTTCTTCACATTATCGTTAATAATTCTATTGTCGAAAATAGCTGAACAAACGAGTTATGGAGAGAGGCAATTTAATGGGCGTTAAGCGAGTCGACACCCACTGCAATAATTGTATGACCGGTTGTGAAAAAAATCTACATAGTAGAAATCTAATGGAAAATTATGAGTAACGAAAAAAAAAAAAAAAAAAAAATCATCTTCCGATCGTAAACAAACATTATAGATTGCGTTATTTTCGTATTCAAAAGCATAATACATGCGGCGGGGCGCCAATCGTCTGCTGTAATTTTTTTTCATAGCGATTAACTCTACGATTCCGCTAACCGTATTTGCCAATGCTTCTGCACCGAGCGAAAATAATACAGCTGCGACAGAGAGAAAGACGAAAACGCCTCCGCCTTATATATATATATATATATACATATATATATATGTGTATAAAACAGTAGATTACAATTATAGGTCAAAAATGTTATCGCATCGTATGTGAAATATATTTAAGTGTGTACACAACGATGAAAAAAAAAAAACGGCATTTGTACATTCAACGCACATTAATTGTTTCAAAAGACAGCATTTTTTTTT
The DNA here is from genome assembly GCA_963978505.1 of Listrodromus nycthemerus. NCBI lineage: Eukaryota > Metazoa > Arthropoda > Insecta > Hymenoptera > Ichneumonidae > Listrodromus > Listrodromus nycthemerus. The sequence goes on from OZ021685.1 coordinate 8,111,791, forward strand.
TGATTAATTAAAAGAATTTTTAACGACAATTTTAACCGCACTTTACAATGGAAATATTGATAATAAGTATGCTTTTGTGAACAAACTATGTTCGATTGCACTTGAAAACCTTCTTTCTACGATGCATGGTAAACATTGACAGTAAGATAAGTTTCATTTTTTTATTTTAATTGCATTGGTGTGTTTGTGAATTTGTACGAACAGGGCATCGAGGTGGAGATGGTCGTTCCGCCCGATGGTGGATGGGGATGGGTGATTGTGGCCGCTTCCTTCATGTGCAATCTCTTCGTCGACGGGATCATCTTCAGCTTCGGTGTTTTCCTCGAACACATTGCTGACGCTTTCGGTGTCTCAAAAGCAAGCGTCGCCCTCGTCGGATCACTTCAAACGGGATTTTACCTGATGGCCGGTACGTTATATTTCTCTGGGAGAGAAAAAAAATGGAAAGAAGAAGAACGTTCGACAAAAAGTTGTCGGTAATCCTTTAACAGGAATTGTTTCCAACCCTGGAACCGTGCACTTTTCTTCAGCACCCTCAATCGGTAAAAATGCGAGTTCGCGAGGTATTGAAAGAACATGGCTGCTCGGCGCTAAGTCGGTATCGAAAACTATAACGAATGCCATTCGGAGAAGACAAACACTTGATAGAAGCGTAAAGGTCGGCAGTGGTTGATCACACTTCGGGTTTTTTCCATGAAAGATCTGGGCTTTTTCCACCATAGATATGGGTTTTTTCCATAAAAACTTCCGAATGCCATTTATTAAATCTTTTTTGTTACCGACTGAGTTCAGTTACCGGAATCGCGATAGGGGAACTTTCCTCCATTAATTTTTCTTTATTTATTCTGATGTAACGAACGATGCGCACGTGGACTCGAAGGAGCAAGGTGTATCGTTGCAGGGCTAAATTTTACTGTTCAATTACATTCCCCTTTTCACTGTATTATATTACATAATCTCTCTTCTAAAAACTTATCTCGATAGTACGGGGTGTCACGGTATAGAAAAGTAAGACGAACCGTTTTACGAACAAGTGCAAATATTTGGCGTCTGCAAAGTTAATTCTGAGAAAATATGATGGAGTAGCTGCTGAGAAAAACAAAGATTTCTTCGTGACACTGACACTTGACAATGATAATACGCGTGACATTGTTTATACTATTTTTCCACGCGTTCGCATTCCACTCGACAAAATGATTTATTATTTTGGCAACTTCGTGTGTACCAACGTTGAAACACACTACTCACCGAAACGTCCAATTCCCTTGGCTAGATAACATAATACGTAGGAAGCGATAAACCGTGAAAAACAAAATTATGATTATTAATTCTTGGCTTTCGTCTATTTTCAGGACCTTTCGTTTCTGCTCTGGCGAATCGATATGGATTCAGGCTCGTGGCGATTTTGGGAAGCGTCATAAGTTGCGGCGCTTTCATACTGTCTTACTTTAGCTGGTCCATCGAGTACCTGTACATATCGTACGGTGTTTTAGGTAAGCTTTAGGTAAGAGCATTTAGTGTGAAAACGTTAGTTTCCCCTTCAACTCGTGCGTGAGCCACCACGGTCGGTAATAGAAACGGTAATCTATATACGTCACATAACACGAGCATATTCACATATTCTAGTTGCTCGTTGTTTTCTTTTTATATTATTTTTCTTGAGTCTCACTGTTACCCGATAACAATTTCTAATTATTTTCAAATTATTTGATTCTCTATTATTTTTTGATTATTTCACTGTTATCTCACACCGTTCCGATTGTTGTGTCCTGATGCACGGTGATTAAAGAGCTAGGGTATTGGAACAAGAAATAAACAAATCTATGTATGTATTGAAAATCTCATTAACAGTGGCTATCGTACCAACTTTTGACGACACGTTAATTCTCACCGTACACGCTTCTATACGTAAACAAAGGCGATTACAGTCTCTGATACCGACCGGTCACGCATTGGTTAGCGAGGGAGAAGTTTCACTCAGTCTTGAAATGAGACGAACAATTTTTAGAAAATGTTTCTTAAAGTGACACCATGTTTAAGTCGGTCGCTAGATATCTTTGAGTTCATCGTGTGTAGATTGACAAAAGGCGTTTTCGTATCTTCGATTGATTGCTGTTGAGCAATTTGAGCATGCAACAAAAAGATAACAAATGCACCATATCAATGTACACGTCGCTGTCAAACATGCACTTTTTTCTATCGCATTGTGAAACTGTTACAGCGATTAGATATCTGCGAAAGCGGAACGTACGTCTGAAAACAAAATGTACATATTAATATTTGTGAAAAAAAATTGATGCATATAGAGATATAAGTATGGAGAGCGTGAAAGAGACGATGATAGCGGAAAAAACGTTGACGACACGTTGTGCGAGCACGTGTTTTTTAATTAATAAAACGTCTCTCCCGGAATTGTTACATAAAATCTCCAGGGGGCATCGGAGTGGGACTGATTTATGTGCCGGCTGTGATAACGACCGGATTCTATTTCGAAAGATGGCGAGCCCTGGCAACAGGAATTGCGGTTTGCGGCTCGGGTCTCGGGGCTTTCGTTCTCGCACCGGTCTCGGAACTTCTGGTCAAACAATTCGGCTGGAGAGGAGCCCTGCTGATTCAGGCTGGTCAGTTTATTATTAATTAACCATCTGCCACGCAGTATTTGAATTTCACGGTGAAAACTGTAAAATGAGATAGCAAACAAATAAAATGTCGTTAATGATCTGTTGATGATTTCGACCATGTTTCGTTAAACTTTCTGTTTTCCCTTTTAGGAATGCTGTTGAACTGCGCAACATTCGGCGCGATGTTCCGACCTCTGAAGCCAACGCGAATAAAGGTGAATCAGACGACCGAAAATCCTGGTCCCGAGGTCAAGAATCCTCTGATGTCGAAGGGGATCTCTACGAATTCACTGCACGCTGGCCAACCGGTCAGGAGCGGTTTCTTCGGCACCAACAATAATACGGAATACCCAACGGCCGCTCAACTTCTCAGCAGTCATCCGGATATTGTGAAGTAATTTTTTATTTTTTATTCTTCCGTCACTCGAGTTATACATCTATTTTTTGTATTGTGTTAAAACTCCTTAAATCGTTCTACAGTAGTACGTCGATGCATTCGTTGCATCGCCCGCCAACGATTCTGGAGAAGCAGGTGAGCAGCTCCGAGAAGCGTCTTTCGGTGCCGGTGTATCCCGATCTGGCGATTGACACCGGCGAGGAGATCAAGTCTGTAGAGGAAGAAAATAATCTGCTCAGTGGTGACCTCGAGCGACTCAACGGGCGGATACCTACGGTACGTTCGTAGTGAAGTCGGGCAAAATAGTCCACCCTCACGCCACGATTTGTACAACAATTTCTCCCGATCGACTGATCGAACCAACGGTAACTCAACAGTAAAATTAGACGACTATTATAGATTCGCCGGCATACGATCAGCGGTCGTCGTCTAGGGCTCGAGCAAGGAGGAAGCGAGAAATCTTTGAAGATGTTCGGTAAACGCAATTCCACCAGTCGCGATCCTCAGAGGCCTTTTTACCGGGACGATATTTTCTACGGGGGTTCGCTCCACAGGTTACCCCATTACAAATCTCAAGTGAGCCTTTTATTTTCTTCAATCGTGACGGTGTACCAACAAAGTTTACTGAACGATCGCTTATCCTACGCGGATGCCAACAGTTATCGTCGGTCGGTTATCACATGTCGGTAACCCGTCTGCCGACGACAAAGGACGTAGCCGAAGAGAAAAGCGGAAGCTGCTATATATGTCCCGAGAGCGTACGAAGAATTCTCACGACGATGCTCGACCTGAGTCTCCTGAAGAGTCCCTCCTTCCTCATTCTCGCTATCAGCGGTGCGCTCACGATGATGGGATTTTACACGCCGTTTATGTACCTTCCAGGTAAAGTAGGTCGTTGGTATCAATCGGCCAGGATCATTCATTACTTTCCCGGGTTAAAAATATTATTTTGATAACGTTAAAATGGTGTCTTAATATTATGTAATTATTATTGTTTTTCGGATTATTAAGATTCCGAGTATAGTGTTTCCTTGTTTATATCTTCCAGATCGTGCAAAGCTAAGCGGGATAGATGCGTCGACGGCGATGTTACTCGTATCCGTTATCGGCATCGCTAATACAATCGGTCGTGTCGTTTGCGGCGTAGTAAGTAGCTTCCCTGGTGTCGATGCTCTACTTATCAACAACATATTCATAAGCATCGGTGGAATTGCGACGATGTGCTCGGGACTCTCTTCGACCAAGGAATACCAGTTTGTTTACGCGGCGAGCTTTGGTCTCAGCATATGTGAGTAACATTATCGAAAAGAGTAACGGTGCCTCGATATGTCCAATTTGTATCGACAGACCAATTTAAAAATAGTTTATTGTCAATTGAAATTCGACTTTTGCATGCCCTTCTGGCATTAGACCATCGGAACGTAACACGTCCACTAATATAAATAACTCGTTAACGGATTTAATCATACAATTTTACAGCGGTGTTTGCATCTCTGAGGTCGATAATCGTCGTGGATCTCATGGGTCTAGAAAAACTCACCAACGCTTTCGGCTTGCTTCTCCTTTTTCAAGGCTTCGCTGCCACGATGGGCGCGCCTCTTGCCGGTAAGATTACGATTTTTTCATTTTTGTTTTATTGCTTCACTGTTTACCAATGTATACGACCACTCGCATGTGTTTCTGACGCCATACACAATAGATATTCTATTTCTTCACAGGGGTATTCATGGACTCTACCGGTAGTTATGACGCATCCTTCTACATCGCCGGTGCATTGATTCTTCTATCGGCAGTAATTTGCTATCCGCTTAATAGAATTAATGCATGGGAGAAACGCAAGAGTGCGGCGCAAGCTTCAGAAACTGCGGAGTCATGATCCACTCCGAAGTCTACGCAATCGCACGCAGTTGTTGCACACATTTATTATATAATTTTTGTTTTCAAGAGCGTAACTTTGCGTCTGCGTAACTCAATAGCGACGTCAGTGATATTGCTCCGTGGTTTGCGTTACGCGATATCGATACGCGGGATCGTTATATCGATCCGATTGCGCAAATTGAATAATTGCTCACTTCATCTGTCGCACGATAGACATACAAGTTAAGAGAAGACCGAAAAAAATGGTAAAAAAAATGAATCAAATGCATTTATAGGAAAATCAAAAATCGGCTGCCGATTGACGAGCAGAGCAGAGATAATTATTTATGGTATCACGTTTTGTGGAAACTAAAGAGAGAGGGAGAGAAAGAGATCCGTTAATCTATTCGAGTGTTGAGAGATTATTGGGAGGGAAGAAAATGAAAAGTTTTGTATATATAGCAGTCGATGTTACATTTTAAATTCACACGCGTCCTGGAACATGTCAGGCCAGAAGCATATTCTTCAACCTAAACTGCCATATATACATCACGTACATATAGTGTTAGTTTTAAAATGAACATAAAATATATATATATTATATAGATATGTATAATACCTACTCTATATGCATGGCCGTGTGTCAGTGAAAGTGGGATGAGTGCATCGGGCCCCTTACGATTAATAGCGTCAGCAGGGAACTATGTGATATTGAGTTTGTCAATATTTTTTAGAGCCAGTTGAAACAGAGATAGACTGCTTACGAAGCTAACATGTTTTTCACTCAGTCATTGTATTTACACAGAATGATAGGGATATATATGGCGTACAATCGCGTCGAGGGGTGGTGCAAAGAACGGTCGACGAATCGTAAAGTTATCAAAGCCATTCAGCCATTTTCGGCGCTCTTCATTGCAGAAGCGATATTTGGTGCCTTATTTTTTTTTGTATCATCCCGATAAAAAAATCAATCATATTAACGCGGTGAATGAAAAACTTTCGCGATGCATCAATGATTAATTATATAATGATAAAAAAGACCGTCCAAAATCGTGCCTCGTGGTAGAAAAAACCACTAAATTGACGCAGATAAGAATCGTCGACGATACGTATCGCAGGATAGAATAGAATTGAATTTCTTTTCGCAAGCACTGATACCTATTCGAAACTGTTCGCTACATCTGTTGCATGAGTTTTAAATACAACGCTGCGGATAATCGAAATTTTCATTGCACAAGTTTCATTGAACACTCTGGTGCGCAGGCATAACTAAAAAACATATAGTAATCAAGCTTTTCGCCGACCATTGTGAGTAGCCGGTACCGCAATAGCATTTTTTAATTTATTATTTTCGTGTCACCGGGTCTCGAGTCTTGGATGAGATTTTATTATTGCAGACTTTTTGTCTCGATTAAAATAATTAACCAGTACCTGCATTCTGTCGTAGTAAATATATATTTATATATACGTATACATATATATATATGCATCTATATATATCAAGAATATCGTTGTTGTGCCGTTGGGAAATATCGCGTTGCTATATCATGAGTAGTGCACTAGATTGTACAGGAGATTTAATGATTTTACGACCGTTAAAAACGTGCCACAAACATTTATTAATAAGGCGTTATCGTCCGCATGAAAAGGCCCCACTTTGTCGGTGTCGAATTATGCACCAACCGTTTTATATAAATGACTCGTTATTAAGTGTTCGATAAAAAATTTTAAATGCCAAATCTCGAATTGAATTTACGGATTGCCACAATATTACAACCGACAATCTGGGCCCGATAAAGACACGATCTCATCTCGACAGTACACTCGGGCGAGCGCAATAGTCCGAGGGTAAAGAAAATTCTCGACCATCGGACTGTAAAAGCAATGCTCATAAGATTAAGTTTACCTGCAATATATACACATATACTACTGTACATAAATTAGTGTGTATATCGGCCGACTTTAAAATTAAAAGTAACACGCGTTGCTCAATGATCACGGTTACCGTGTCAATCATCTTAATATCATTGTAAAGGTGTACTTGTTTAGTACTATGCCATATATAGAGTACGTATTTAATTATTTAAAGAATTTTTTTTTTAATTGTAAATCTTGTCACGTTGAGCCACGTATGAATATAGAAATGAATGATCGATGTTCAGTCGCCTCGAATTATCTACGTTAACTTGTGAAAAATGTATTGCAAAAAAAGAACATTTACAAAACAAGAAACCGAAAAGCGCTTTGGAAGACAAAATCTCCCTTACCAACGCAAAAAAAATCATCGTTTCCGACATTATCGATCGCATTGTATTCTCCAAAAAAAAAAAAAAACAGCCTTGGAGCAACATTTTTTGCCTTTCCGATGCGCCCTTATTTCGACTGGAGCCAGCATCGAAATACATAACAAGCTATATCATGAAAAAAAAAAAACGCTCCAGCGGAGATGCCCGAGCCAGCCAAAAGTTGCCCGTAAGTTCGTTACGTTTTTTTGAGGTTATGGCTGCAAGACCGAGAAAGTCGGCGTATATACATCATCAATCCTTCAGTCTTTTCTCCTTTCTCCGTCAGAGGTTAGCCCGCAGGGGGGCTTACTTTCGACTGCAGATACATTGCGACATGGAGGCGGTCGGGAGAGCGGGCACGGATGTATAGGTCGGGTCGAGAAGGTAGGCCGACACGAGCGGCCGAGGGGTAGAACCAGCCGCCGTTTCGGAAGAGCGGGGACGTCGATGCATTCGGCCCGATGGTGCACGAACGGGGGTGAAACGCGCTCCGCGAGGCGATGCGGTACACGCTAACGTTACGGAGATAGACGGAGAAAGAGAATTTCGCTCCGCATCCGCAGCATCCTCTCCCTTTACCCCTCCGTTTTCGCGTGGCACTCGCCTCCTTCGCCTCGCCATTCTCACGGTGGAATCCCCCTCTCGCTGCTGGTGTACCCTCGCGCCCTTGTCCGCCTCCAGCAGCAGCAGCAGCAGCCGCCGCAGTAGCAGCAGTAGAGCGGCACGCCGGGTACTGGACAGTTCAATTTTCAGTCGCTTTATAGTTCATCCCGAAAAAAAATAGAAAAAAAAGACTACGATACAAACACATTATGAAGATTTATATTTAATCCCCGGCGTGACACGGACTCTATCGTAATTTTTTTGTTGTTGGTATTGCTGCTCGGTTTGATTACTTAACCTGTTTTATTTGCCACTTGTTTTATTACAATTTTTCGCAACATAGCTTAGTGTATAGAATGATAAAAAAAAACTGAGTACTATGGCCCGAGTCGGAGTGTATAGTTGTAACTAAAACCGTTTGTTTCGTTGTTGTTTTTGTTTTTTTTTTATTTTTCCCGCTGAGCCGGAAATAGATCATCGATGCCCGGAAGTGTTATCGATCATGGTATATTAGCAGAGCTCGCAACGCCGCGCTGGAGCGATTCTCACGCTTGCGATATTCAGTACCAACGTAACGGTGGGACGACCCAAGTCAGCCAGCATCCGCAGTTATTTTTGTGCTAATTAAAGCGCGCTGTCTGCCGTCCCAAGTTCGGAGGCTAATTGGCATTAGGAGGTCGAGCGTTGACAAGCTGACACAGAGAACAAAAGACGAACGCCTTAATTAGTTTATTCGAGAGTCGAAAAAAATTTAATAACAAATGCCCCGGGGCGCTCCTCGTCGATCACCGCGAGGCGTCGTACCGTCAACACAATTGCCGACGATCGGACGAATGCGTCGGGGTTTACCACGAGAATTCGTAACTTCCCGACAAACGACCAGGACTATAACGTGCCATTTCGTGGAGCGTCTGCGGAAGCGGGAATAATACTGAAAAGACGGGAGCCGGAAGAACGCGTCTTCGCATCGTCGATAATTCGCACGACACTGTGGTTCTTCTATGACGAGATATTTCGATACGTGACAAAATTTTCCACTATGACGACTGGCTCGCAGAAGGGAAAAACGGCAGTTCACGCGGATCAACGCTACAGTTACATGGCCTGTCCGCTGCACGACTCCGGTAAGTTGGCAACAGTGAAAAAAAACTTGCGAATGTTTGCTCCCTTCAGCCCCAAGCTTGGACTATCCTCTGGAGAGCTACTTTTAAAACGTACACACGTTGATGATGACACAAACAAATCGTACACCGCTTAAACTCAACACGTTGGAATATGCACAATTGTTTTTATTTTATTTTCTTTATTAAAACGTGTACAAAATTGTGGTACAATAACGTTTGTGTGTGTTTAACTGTACGTTTCCGATAAAAATGCTACTAGATTTTTTAATATTCATAGAAACGTGACCCAGAGAAGCTGGATAAATTGATGGTTCTGAAGATGTTCGTACGAGATTAAATTCCATAAAATTGCGACGGTTGTGCTTTGGACCGCGCAAACGTCACTCGGGAAAGTGTAGAATAAATTGTCAAAGCCCACAATTTTTTTGTATTAAAGTAGCGCGTTGGAAAATTTCTTTGGCAAGTGCCAAAGATGAAATTTAATGTGCAGATATCTTCAGAATCATGTGATTCGTAAAAATCGTACTGTGTTAAAGAACCGTAGGACATTGTTTTATTGATATATAGCGTCTCTGCGAGACGACAGAACGAGCCGAAAATGACCGCCGCACGTGTCTGTACAAGCGCCGGCCTTTGTACGGTTCTGGTCTATGATTAAACTCGTAAAGTCGGGCTACCCGGGCACGGCAGTGTTCCTATAAATCGTATCAACGGTATACAAAAGAGAGCACTTTTCACTCGCCAACATCGGTTTTTCCCGATACGGTTGAACCTCCACAAATCGAATTTTCACAACGACGGAAGAGGAGTAACAAAGAGACCAGCCGCGAAAGCCCGTCCGCACGCCACACTGGTTCACCGCACTGCCGCTATTCGTTCGCGCCTGTGCGGCGCTCGGTTCGCGTGCTATACACATTCCCACGGGAGAGCCGTCGACCACCGACATTTCGGTAGAGCGCACACGTGCAGTGGCGAATGGGCAAGAGCAAAGTCGATACAGCCCTGTAATTATACTCTCAGGCACGAATACACGAGTTCACGGGGGCTACGATCCACGCAAAACGGGGACATGCATTCGACGTAACACCGTTCGCTCATCGCACGCGACGGTGTAGCGTCGTCAACGGATAACCTAAAATCCGAGCTGTAGAGTAAATGCTGCAGAGTGAAAATTCTGATAGAAAAAAATGTATAAGCGCTGACTTTGGAACGACCACTACCGAAGAACAGCGTTCTAGCGGATTGATTCATTCCCTCTGGACCTGAATAGCCGACGGCTTTCAGATTAATTTACGACAGTGAGGAATCACACGAGATGACCCGCTTCCACTTTTCATCGCGATATCTTGGCTCGTACTTTTTGTTTTATTCCACATAGGTATTATTGTTATTATGAGTGCACGGCGTGGCTATGAGAATGAAGCGACAAGTTTTATTCACGGCCATGATAGAATCGCAAGCGAGACGATTAAACGACGATGCGTTTCGTGTCATACTCCGTGCAAGCAATCGTTGTTCGCTTCTCGTAATTTTATTGGACCAGCGACGCAACATGGCGACATACAGGTGGTTGAGTAGAAATAAAGTCTCATCTCCAACAAAATCGTACATCAAATCCCCATTGGCTCTCATCCCAATGGGTTGAAAAGAAAATAAAGTCGTCTCGTGGCGGAGACGTGAAATGATTCGCGTAGTATTCAGCTGGGACGTCTGACTGGGGAAGTGACTAGTGAACCTTTCTCTGACGGAAATTATTTAGGGTGTGTAAGGCCATGCGTGAGAGATACCACGTGACATATTAGTGCGAGAGAAATAGATGCGGAGATATAGAATCGGGTTATTTTGCGGATAGAAATAAAGCGTCGTTAATCACGGTATTAAATGCTTTTTGCTATCAAATGCATCGCCTTTTCCCGAAAAATCTAGGATTTGTAAATGGCATTCATTACAGATTTTGGGCAACCTCCGAGTCGTTCCACATGTTCTTCACAAGGGAAATATGGCGGTCGGCATTGAAAATTGTAGCAAACCTTTCTCGAGAGTCCTATTTATTTTGAGAGAAAAGGAAATTCATCGGGATTAACACCGGTAATTTTTCTTTCGGCTCGGATTATTTTTTTTCCTCAAAAAAATTTGCACCATTGAATAAAGTTAATAAAAAAAATTTAATCTATTTCTCTCGCACGTGCAGCTGTTTCTCTGCCGCTTGAGAAGCTTCGCACTATGCTCCTCTTTGAATGTGAGAGGCGTTCGGCTGGCGGGAATTTAATGGGCGAGCGGTAGATAAGCGGACATTACGCCTGATGAACACAAACGCATTTCCAGCGGTGGCGCGCTGCGGCTTTGCCGTGTTAGGTCGGCCATAGGACTTAATTGCATTCTGTCATATGTATATTGTCAACGCGAAATTCCTCACCGATTATATATAGCAATGTCGCTTCGAATTTCTTTTTTTTTGTTTACAATGAAAAAACACCTTGAAGATCTATTTTTAATTTTTCCTCGTGTATCGTCGCAGAGGCCTCACGCTATTATTACTCCGTGGTATCTTTAGGTTTTCGAGCGCGTCCGCTTGAAGATTGCCAAGATGCGAATATGCGGATTAAGTCAGGATAAATATACGCCGGCTCATTGGATTCTCGCACGAATCTCGATGAATCTATCGCGGGTGTCTCGCCCGCATGAAAATAAACTGGCGAGCGACTTTGCTACACAATCATTTTTCACTGATCTTAAAAATTCCGAAACATTGAAAAATCTAAAATTGGAACCGAGTCACGATCAAAGTCTTGAACAACGCGTGTCTCTCGAACCCTCTTATTTCTCCTTCTTCACACTAGTCGCTTTTTCAATATTAATTTTCTGTTGTAGATTTCACGGTGTAACATTGGGTCAATTTTTTTTTGGTCGGTTCTAATTTTGGGCAAAATACTTTGGGTCCCTAAAATTTCATAAGGATCAGAATTTTGCAAAAAAAAATCTTTCATGCTCGCCTTCGCCATTCCGACATTGTCGACCGAATTGGATCCGCATCGTAGAGAAAAAAAAGACAAAAAAAAAGCATTACAGTTTTCTGTTACCGACCGCGGTATTTCACGTGCTCTTGGCGAGACTTTGCGCCAACAACTAGACAGTGGATGTATAATAAATAGTGTCGTAAAAGTGACGACTGTCGCGAATGACAATGTGTGAACATTTCTGCGCCACGCGCCTTCGTACATTCATCTTTTTTGCATGTGTGTGTTTTTTTAGTTCCATCAGAACGAACCGAGTTTGGCTCAGTTCGATTTCGCAGGTTAGCGACAGATGTACTTCCATTCATGACAACGTTATAAATCAGTGCCGATGATAGCAGACACAGTTCGTTGTTATCTAACGTGAGATTAGTTTTATAAAAATTAAAATTAGCCCAAAATCGTAATGCGTTATTTAATGAAAATTTTTTTAAATAATTAATAACAGACGGATAACACTTTAAGGCTACGAAGGAGACTTTAATTAATGAAAAGTCAATCGAGCCACCCTCCTGAATCATCGATAAAGACTCCGACGATCAGTAGTGAATTTACTTCAGTTATCAAAGAGGTGAAGCTAACCTGAAAAAAAAAATCCCCGCGCATGTTATATTTTTTCATGATAATGATAATCTGATATTTACAATTTTAACTCTCTGACGTAATTTGTAATTACGCCGTTTATGCTCATCGCTCGACCGTTTCACGTGCGCAATAACGAATCTATTTTTAATTCATTATTATTGTCATTGTATCGACTCCATTTGTGACTGTCCGGCCGGCATTTTGTGATAGGGTTTTCGCGGTTATAGCTCGTTTATTTTCTCTCGCGAGTACGTTTGCGCGTCTTGTGATTTGCCATTGTTCGACACGAGACTCACGCGCTCGTCGACACACCACACGATTACCCTTCCCACTGCGACACTCGCGACAGAGCTGCGTCGATGTTTCTTCGACGGTTACCAACAGTGCGAGGGTGTCGTTCGTACGGGCTGCCGCAGTTCGCGTTTCGGTCTCGCACTCGTCATTTCGCCTCATTCACTCTCTCACGCATCTTATTGTACTTTCATTATCGCAGCTTGTTCCGAAGCTCTCACATTTAATTCCCGGATTCCCCACACGTGTATACAGTTTATGAGGACGCATACACGTTCGTGTACACACGTATAAGACTACTCGAGTCTATTTTCTGTACCGTACGAAATAACCGGAAAGAAATAATCTCACGGGTCGAAAGTTTGCGAAGCAGAGTGATTCGCGCGTCGCGCATAACCTTCGTGTCGCTGTGAAACGTAACCTCTCCTCTCGCCGGACGGATATATCGACGGAACTGGCGTCTCGCTGCCTCGACTCTATGTGTTCGACAAGCGGAAGTTAACCTTGGGAAAGTTAGCCTCGAAGGGCCGTGAATGTTTCAACACCTATCGATCCCCGTCACGTGTGCGTGCGCGACGATGCTCGTGTATTTTTGTCATCGACTTTTTTATTCGCCCCGAGTGCCCATCCGACCGTCGCTGCCAAGAATCGCAATTTAATTGCTACTCGTTTTTAACGACCGACGATTCCTCAACGAGAGTCATTAAATCTGCCCGGTACCGATCCAACAATTTCTATCGATTCGACACGTTATTAGTGATAATAATTCGTGATAATAAAATTTTTCGTACGGCCCGCGGTCAAACACCGTAGAGTTGGTACGACGCACGGCGCTGCAGCCGCAGCGGCGGAAGTTGGAACCATTGAACCGACCGTTAATTACCAAACTCGGGACGAGAATATTCTCGCGTAGAGAGCAAGCACGTGTACTTTACGCAACTGTGTGAGATTAATAAAAACACTGCACATTATCATCAGGCATACATAATCGTGTGATCGAACATTAATACGAACGATAATTGAAGATAAAACGTAATCGAACACCTCGTGGCCGGTGAATAAACGACCACTCACACTGGTACGACGGACGGCGTCGCAGCAGCGGTCGTAAACTTTGTCGACGATAATTCTAATACTCGGAACGGTCGAACGTAGGTAGTAAAACACGTGCACTGTACATAACTGTATAGGAATGCAATCCACTAGGCAGCCCTGAACGGACCGAGAAGAAAAACAAAAGCACAGTACTCGACCATTTAATAACAAAAAAAAAAGAAAAAGTAATTTGAACAACAACGAAAACTTTCCCCGGACCTTGCACACTGCCGACACGTTGAGTAATCTGCGAGCTTTATTTTTGCTTCGGTCAGCACGTTAGTTTGGAAAATAGTTGAGCTTTACCCCTCCCCATTGTCACGATAACACCACACCACCACATTTAACGAATTTCTGTTGACCCGGATGTTCAATTCTACCATCGTTGTGTCGATATCGTGTAAACAGCGCTTTGTGTGTAAACGCATATGTCGTTGGGCTTTTCATGAGGCAAAACGCACACCGACGGTCGATCGATTAAAGTTTGGAGGTTAGATCGATTGAGATGCTTTCCCATGATAATTCGTCGAACAAAAAAATACCCGTTCGTTCTTCGCCACGTGAATACCGTGCTGAGACGAAGTTCGACGACACTGTGTCAATTGTAAACCGTATATATTAGGGCGTTTAAAAAATGTTTTTTTTTTCTCGAAACCAACCTCAAAAGTTTCGTTTAGATTCTAAAGTGAATTAATAACGAATTTAACTTCGACCTTGAATAACTTTTGAATGAGTTGATTAATCGAAAAATGACATCAGAACTTTTTTGTAGAGCGTTCAATTCTCTACGAAAATAGTCCTTGGAAATTGCAGCGCAATTTATGGTTCATCAGTTACAAAAATTGGAACAAAAAAAAACTTTCTGTGTTATTCTTATGGGAAATCGAAAAGTGCGATGCGCACATTCTTAATATTAATATTAAGGGCTCATATTTTCAGAAGCCTACTTTGGCATCTAAACGAAACTTTCGAGTTTAGTTCCGAGAAAAAATTTTTTTTTTTTTTTTGAAACGCCCTAGTATATACATATATATAAACACATTCAGAGCTGCGGAATCCCAGCGAGTTATCGTTCGCTCTCGTGACATTGGTAGTTTGCGCGCTTGGTAGATCAATCGAGAGCTTTTGCTATTAATGTCGTTACGGGACCAACGTCGACGACGAAAGTTCCGCATAGCTTTTGCAGAGTGGCGTAGAAGTAGATGGGAAGGACGGGCCGTTAGTGTCTGGGGAGCCGAGACGGGCGGGAGGGAGAGAGCGAGGCTAGAGAGCAGAGGGTAAAATCGTTCTTTGTCATGCTCGCTTGCGGCAGCGTGTAAAGCGAGTCGTGCGCACGTCGTCTCTCCGAACAGTCGACATATCCGATTTATCAGTTCACCATCGCTCTTCGCGAAAACCCTCGAGCGAACACTCGTCGAGAATTCGCTATTGCGGTATTCGTAAAAAAAAAAAAAAAAAAAAAAAAAGATAAAGAAGCGGAGGAGAAATCCGGCTGAAGGGACAATTGGGAAAGTAATAACGGATAATGCGTGAACGGGGTTTGATTTTTGTTGTTGGCGAAGCGCGTGGGTTCAGGGGCGAGATAAAATAGTCACAAAACGCGTCTTGTGTAGTATATTTTTAACGGGCGACCTTTCGGAAGCTCGTCCATAGGCCTCTAGCCGAGCGGTAGTTTCTCATCCGCGAAGGTCTCGTCCTCGGTTTCGTCTCGTGGTAAATATACGTAGATTTTTACGGTCCGGAAAAATGTCTAAGATTGAACATGTGCAATTGTATTTTTCCGATGAATAAACCAACAAACGGAATATCGATGGAGCAGAATAAACGCAAATAGAATAAGCGTCACCAGGAAGACTGTTGAGCAACCGCCATCGCATAGAGAGCAGCGCAGCAGACGAAGTGCGACACTGCTCGGTGCGCTTTGTGTGTATACGTGTGCGCCCCACCAACGAGACACGATATTTAGTAGTGCGTGAAGTATGAACAAAAGTATTGAGATTCGTCACTGCCATTTTGTTGCGCGTGTCCTCTTGTCCACCTCGTTGAGCCGGCCGACTCAAGCTGGTCAGTGTAAAACGCGATCAGAGATGACGATCGCCGCCGTCGCTTCGGCGGCGTTGACGTACCGGCCGACCAAGCTACGATTAACCTCCTCGTCGCGGCCACAGACACACCCGCAAAGTCAGATGCAAAAACGTATCCGATAGCGGGAAGAACGATTCTTCGAGAGTGCTCAAAAAGTTTCGCCGCACAAAGGCTTATACGTGATTATTAGAGGCCGCGGATTATCGACTCGATTGTTCCCTACGCGGCATTGTGTTTGTGCATTGTACCGCACCGTAACAGAACGAGAAAGAATGCAATAATTATCGTTCGAACCGCGACACGACACTGTTCCGAACGAGGCAGCATAATCTCTGTGTTGACGTTCGTATGCGTGTGTTCTTTGTCTGTGTATGTGTTCGTCTCGTGTCTAAACAGGACCACAAGACGCTGTCCGGTCGTTTGCAACGACAAAAAAATATATCTCACGGCAAGCGTCTCGTACACGCCGACTGTTCATCCGCCATTGTTCGGTGTCTTTTTTTCCTACTGTCGCCACCGTCGCACACTCGTCTGCGAGTCCGAGAGTCAAATCAGAAACAAAACCGATGGAATATATCTCTCTCTCTATGTCTCGTGTCACAAACAAAAACAATTGACCAAAAAATAAAACTAAACTGGAAAAACACAAGAATATTAAATAGAACAAAAAGAAAAGCAAAGAATCATCAATCATGAATCTTATGTTTCGAAAGAACTTTGGTGGGGACAAAGGGGCCGGCGTCAGTGGAGAGGGAGGAACTGGACGCTCGGGAATTGGTTTTTACGGGCCGGTTCTTAGCTCCGTCGGGGGTGCCGGGGGAGTCGCCGGGTCCTGCGCAGGATCCGGAGCTCCGCGTCTCGCCCTGAGGCCAAGTATCGGACCCATCGGAGGCCGTGGACAGATACGACGCAGTCGCGAATTTGGTTATTATCCGATGGAGGAGCATCCGAGCCACGCTTACCGCACTCATCTGTTCCTGTCGCCGCCCGCAGGTGTGCCCGAAGAAACTGAACCGCGACTGGGTCCCGGGCCACGCCGTAATTCTGGGCCGCACGTCATCAAGTGGGGCGGCGGAGGCTCACAGAACAATCCTAACGCCAATCAGCAGCAGAGCCCGTCCTCGAATGCCACGTCGGCAGCGACATCTCCTGGGACCACCAATGCCAATAAGAGGAAACCGCAAAACGGCAACAATCAGGGAAAGGAGCTTTCCGAGCCGCCAACTCCCACTGCCTCTAGACAGGTACCTTCGGTTATTTTTTTTTTTTACTGCAACACAAGTCGCGAGATACTCTCCTAGTTACTTTTTTTTGGTAGTACGGTCGTACGCCGCTAGGCGCCAATTTCAAAGTAGAACAGTCGTGCATGAACCATGTAGTTTGGGAAACTTAGTCGCTGTCGCATGGAACTGCGATTATCAATAGTGTGGGTAGTGGACTTGTGTTACTGCATGGGTTCTCGATCGAGGAACCATTCAACCTCCGGCAACGAATGATTGTCGATGACGATTATTTTGCAAATACTAGTAAATTGATAGATGTGAATTTCCACGATGATATATTTTTGAAGAATCCTTATTCTTCACCGAACTTTCATTTACCACGAATTCACGAAGTAGATTTGTTTGTACAGTTTCGGTTATTAAAAAAATTACAGCAGTTCCTTTATGGAAAAAACATTATTCGATTTCCAATTTTTCCAAACTAATTTCTTGACATGAAATGCTGAACTTTTCTTTTCATAGTGTCACAATGTTTTATGGCTCGAAGGGTAAAACAATGGACCATATTTTTGAATGGTCTAACCCACAAAACAACTTCTCAGTAGATTCGTAGGGAAAAGTTTATGAAACAAAACGAACCATGGTAAGTTAACATCGGTTAAGAAGAGACGAATTCTGCTTTGAAAAAAGCCCAACAAAAAGTACTATCATGAGAATTAGCATTTATCAGTTGTCGATCTTGTAAGATTACAGTGCAAAGAAAAAAAACTGCAATTCTCATGTACTGGACTAACAGCTCGTATGTGAAAACCGATATATTAAATTTAATATTCAATGTGATGAAAAATTCATACACTCCGTCAACTGAATGGAAGTAAATTATTGGCAATAAAACGACCATGAAAATATCTGCATCTGCAAAAAGTCACTTCGGCAACTTGTAGCGCCTAAATCATCGGTTTAAGACAAAAAAGTGTAAGGGCTTTTTTGTTCGTTTTTTCGTTCGTCGCCAACGCATATTTTCGGATTTTGTTTTTCAGTTTTTGAGCTAATTTTTATGCATTCAATATTTTGGCGCTCTACCACGGGTTAGACAATAAACGATGAAAAAAAATCTTTAGGACAGGTGCAGATATTTTCAGGGTCATGACAATAAAGTATTTCCAAAGTTTCTGATAGACTGAACGTTAATTTTTCATGAAAATTGTACATGAAATCTCATACACATTCTTGGCATAAAAACTTCCAGTCCGGTACATTAAATTTCATATAATTTTTTTGGACTGTTTGGCGCATGTAATAATTCAAATTAGTCTCCTTCACTGTCAGCGAATGCATAAAATTTGGAATAAACAATCATAAAAATGTAGCACTCATACGTTTGGTCGATAGGTATGCCACGCGGTAACAACCTTAAAGGGAAATTGATGATCACGATGGTAAAATAATTCCGCGACACGAAACAATGGCGTCACCCCTAGCATGGCGGCTCGCTCGAGTTGCGGATGAGGTTAGGATGTGCGTGCATAGTCTGCGACATGTTTGTGCCTCGTTACACACAGGAGTGCTGACTGGCTCGTTCCAAGGCCGGCCGTCGACAATCGGGCGCTTATTTACCCCGCGCGATGCTCGATTTTATATTCATGTCCAAGCCGCGCGATTGCCACGGCTGGTTTACGTTCGGACAGGAGCAGCGACGTTCCGGCGAGCTTTGTCATTCGCTCCGACCTTGGACTCGACGAATCCAAAACAGGCGGCATCTAAGCAGGGGTTGTGGCGAATACGTTACAATAATATTCAGGCATTTATTTTCTATTTTATTTCTATTCGACCGTACAATGCGATTCTCGAACTAAACGGGAATGACTACAAACTTCCGTGTGTCAGAGCTAAGAGAGGGAGAGAGGGATGCGACCACGCACCATCGCGTGTCAGTTGTACCAACTGCACAGGCGATCGTGTGAATTTAGCTCAAGGCTGCGAGTATACGCGATTCGATGTCAGAAATCATCCCGTCGTTGGCTTTATATTATTGTGGTAGAACGTCCATTGTCCGAATTAATTACGATAGACTGGTACGTCGGGGTAAGCGAGAATTGTAACGAACGAACTGAAGTTTGTCCACAGATTGATACAAACGTTAAAATCTTTCCGCTAGTGTTTTAATATCGATTATCGTTGCTTCCCCAACACCATAAGCGAGAGGTTACGATGTCTCTGCTTCGCCATCTTTGATTTGTAGAAATAATTTCTCGCTGTTGATCCGAGGTTGGTACGCGTCGTTTACGTTCCGAAAATGGAGTCTTAGTGTCGAACTCATTTCATAAACACCGATTCGAATGTAAATATAATGACAATAATAAAAAAGCGACCATTTTTTTGGCTTTCCGCACACGCGTAAAAATGACCGAGTTGGATCGAGGGGACAAAGGGGCGATATTGCCATGCAAGTCTGAGGTCGATAATTCAGGCAACAATACAACGAGAAAATAGTTTGGACATTCGAAAATTCGGATAAACCGAATATGTGCCCGTATAAATAAAATCATCGTTCGGATAATTGACGTTCTATTGCAAGATTAATTTTAAATACACGATATACAGAAGCGTAAATCATTTTTGCGAATTCACTTTTGCACGTTAAGCAGTCCCAAACCACTTTGAACAGTATCGTTTAAATACTGTTCCAAGCTCTCGGGGACGCGTCACGCGATTCATTCACAAAGAATTTTTTTTCTCCTTCTGGAATTTCAATTCTGCTGGTTGAAATAAATGAATAAATAAATAAATAAACACACTATGGACGTTGCGAAAATGAATTCGACATATTAATTATTTCGTAGGGTTGCAAAAGAAAAAATTGAAAATAATTATTGAGATAATGGCGAGGAAATGTTTTCACCTAAGATTTAAACACATTTAATGTACGAGCGAGACGAACATTTGCACTCTGCACTACAGGTATCCTTCAGCGGCAACCGTCCGGCGGGAAACTACACACCACTGATAGTATCCGGAAGCAGTCCTCCGCGGGGCGAACCAATATCCCTGGCCACGTTGGACCGCGACTGCTTCATCATACCCCTCGCCTCCCTCGAGCGATTTCTTCCAGCTGGAGTGCCGGTACGAAGACCTTTGCCATTTGAAGCATGACGGAGTTTTATCCCGCTTAGACACTTCCCTCGAACTCGGGACTTCCTTCGAGTGTTGACAAATGAGTCACGAGGATTTTAGACCCTCGGACGAAATATCGAATCTCCATTGATTTTATTCAGATCCGTGAACAAAATCATTTACCAACGAGAGTTCGGAAACCCTTGTGTTATATTCTTTTGTTGTATATTTCAAGCACGCGCCTATAGCAGACAAAAAGCGATCGGGGAGTCCCCTGTCGGTTCTCGAGGTCGAGGATCCGAAGCAGTGCGTTCTCGCCCACTTCATGAGCCCTCTTGAGGCCCTGGATCCCCTCGTCGAGTCGCCGATCGCAAGGCCACTGGTTCTACAGCGCGACACCGCAGCGGAACTCATCGCCGAAATAGCACCTTCGGCCTCGCAAAGTATTTTGCTCACAAATATGGAGAGAAACGGTAAATTTGCATGAACGGTTGATGAACAGTGATCGATTAAAGAAAGTATATCGTTTTTTAAAATAACGATAATTTGCTGCCATTATTTTGATTGATATTTTAATCGTTATTATTATTTTTCAGCGGATTTTCCGTTCATCACGTATTACTTGATAAACAAGCACAGCACGGATCCGAGCGATTTTTATCAGGAAGTTCAGTGCGCAGCGCTAAGGAAGTTCGATCCACGGGACTTGCGTTACGCGGCCAGTCATACCCTGGACCTGTTCAACGAAGTAGCGACGATAGCGAGGCCACCGTTGGAACCACCCGGTGGCAGACCACCTATTCCGTCCACCGGCTACATCGTTTCTATTTTCAAAGTTTTCGAGGGCGACGACGGTCTAAAGTTCGAGCAGAACTGGCTCTATTGGACTGGTGAGCTGCACAAAGAGACAAAGAGAGACAGTCTTCCATTGTCTCATTGTCTTTGACTGGAAGACCCTCGAAGGATTGCCTCTTCCTCGTGAAGAATATTTTTCACGTTTCACTGTGAAACCGTGTCTGTTTGACTTGTTACAGGTGCCCGTATGATATATCGATATCTGCCAAAGTCCGTGGGACTAAAACGCATAACCCTGCACAAGTCAATGTCCCAGGGAGACAAAATGTATCTGCTGATATGCGAGTGTTCTCAGCTTCAAGATAATCTCTCAGCAGCAGCGATCCTTCTGCCCGCCCTTCGAGCGCGACTCTGCGGCTACACTGGTCTTTACAGGCCATCGGTGTGCTTCTGATTTGACGTGCTAGGATTAATGATTTATTTTTCTTCAATTACGATTAATATATCATATTAAGATAAGCGATTATTGGCTGACATAGAGCTGAATTTTTGTACTAAAGAATGAAACGAACGGTGACCGGGCAGCGAACAATCGTGGCGTCGAACGAATTGTACGACCGACGTATTTCGATCGTACAATCGACGAACGATCCTCGTTCGTTCACCGATCTCATTACGCCAACAATTAATGTGCATTGAAACAAATTTTTACAACGGCTACTAAAATTAACGACATATCATGTTTGATGAGCTGTGATATCAAAAAGAAAATCCATGTGTCACACTAACAAACACGATTTATTAGTGATCAAAGAGATTCTTGCGTATCGATTATCGATGCAATAGTCGCTGATAAACTCGCAATTTTGCCGCAAGTTCAAAATGACAAGATTTTCATTAGAATATATTGAATACAGGATACTAACGATTAGAGAAGTTATCTCGTCCAGCGATGGTATAGTCGAATGCTTTTTGGTAATGCGGAAACGAGCAAAAGAAGTGTCTAAAGAAAGCAACAAGAATTAGCCAATATTCTGGCAACGCGCCGACAATGGGAGAAAGAATCAGCTCGAATCTTCAATTACTTCTCAACGATCTAGGGACGTACAACTAGGATTAATTGATCGAGAGTCGACATAATTAAACTGTAGGTGTAGCGGTACAAAATCGATTTTATAGTCAATTAATACGCTTGTTGCAATACAGACAATAGCTAGCCAATTGCGCAGGCGCAATCTTCGACTAATAATGTAATATAATAATTCCATAGACCTAGGTTTTTATTGAAAAAAAAAAGATATATGATTGGATCTATCGTTAGAGTGAAAAAATACGAATAAAAAATACCATTATACTCACCGACCATGGAACAAGAGCCCTAAATCAATAAGAGCCTTGCAATTGTACTGTGATTCACGTGTATCGCGCACGCCACGATACACACATACATACGATTATACGATTAAACGCAAACTGTGATTGCATAATATTTTAAAACACGACGTACGTCGAACTCTGTATATCGATAAATTATTTGCTCCGTCTTCGATGTTATTTCGTTATTGAGATGTATTTTATTTTGTCCTGTTTCAAATCGCTTCGTTATCGATGAGGGCACGAAACATTGCGATTGGGCCGTTTGCAATGATTGTATAAAAAAAAAACGGACAAGAGCCATAAAAATAATTCGACCATTAACCTATCTCGTACACTTACGGATAAGATTTTGCAGCACGTTGATGCCGATTTTTTAATAAATACGAGAGATGAAAGGGAAACAAAAAAAAATGAAAATAAAGAATAAACACGCAACTTTACGGGACACGATTGAGCAATAAATACAAGTTAAGATAATTTTCTCGATTCATGTACAGCTAGAAACGCTACTGCAATAAATAACTTTTGACCACCGACGAGCCTAAATAGAAACTTCCCGCAAATCTTGTGATGCCGAAACTGACGACTGGAGATATCTGCACGACATCAAATTTCATTTTTAACAAGTCTCAGGTACGGCGCAGTTTTACGGAAAAAAAACAAGGCTTGCTTCTAAAATTTTATTTTGTAAGCGAACTTATTACTTTCAAAAAGTACTGAAAAAGAGTGAACACCCACGATTTGCATCTTAGAAACTGAATTAGGTTTTATATGAACATTTGACGATCCAGCCTATTCATAAATTGGTAGATTCAAAGTCTATGATTGGGGTTGGCAAAAACTTCCCTGAACGAAGTGTGCGAAGGAACAACATACACAGTTATTATAAATTCATGAAATGCAGTGTCATGCAGATATTCAAGATCATCGATACTGGATGGTAAGCGATTTAGAAGATGAATAGACCGACTAGTGGTTTATTAATGTAAACAATCCCTTACGAATATTGAGAATACGTAAAGTGAGAGGATGCTTAGTATCCCTTGGGCCCCCTAAATCTTCTTCTGCCATCTATCTGCAAAATAATTTTCACGTTAAACACCTTTGCGATTAGAAAAAAAATGTCCGACACTGAATTAATTATTTAACTTACGATTGAGCGTTTGCATTCAAAGAAAACCAGACGGAGGGCATGGCATTCGTCGGGCACGGTACCGTCATTCCTTTCAAGACACTCTCTTGGGGTATGTTTTTGCTGAGGAAGAAATATTTAAGAAATGTCACAAGATCATATAAACGACGAACAGGGTGGAAACCGCGCAAGAATAAGCGATTATAAACAACGAGGTTTACTAACGATCTGGCAACAGTCACTTTGGAGAAGGCACATTTTCAGGTTAGCTCGCGCACCGGCACATCTCGACTTGTCCTTCAGCGTCTCGTTTAGTTCCTCGTATCGCATCATCTTGATAACAACGTGAGTTTCTCAATTGATATGAGGAATGAGCACGACCAATTTGCGCGTCCGGTGAGTGATCGTAACGACGGGCGACATAACAATCGCGAGTGAAATATCAGCTGCACGACCAGTCCGCGATGTATCACGCAACACCGAGAAGTCACCCAATTACACGAAACAAAACTCTTTCTCCTTAGTTCGTTTTCGTTGGATTTAGGTCGCTTGGTCAGGTTCCATTACAAAAAAACACTGTATAAGGCAAGAGATGATACACGAACGTTTGACTGTCGTACGTTCACAGAAAAATGGCAATTCGAAAAGAAACTTTTATGATAGGAAAGAAAGCTGCAAGGTTATGGGTCCCGACGATATTTGTACTTCGGGAACTCTACAATTATTGTGTAATCTTCTACAGCAAAGTCCGACGAGATAACCGCCAAAAAGTAACTAGGATAGCGAAACGTTGTATAGGTATTGGACATTTGGGGTTTTACGTCATTACAATATGAATGTAGACGTGCACGATCATTTTTTAAATATCAATTCATATCGGTAAACGATCGTTCACATGCGCCGTTACGTTGTATGCAAATAACAGAGTTTTTTCATTCTACACGTTCGCATATAGCAATTTGTATGTAGCCCCATTTAAAAAGGCGAAAACAAAATTGTATAAAAGTAGCCATTTGCGATAGAAATGCGATAAAACTTTGCAGCACGGGAGTAAGGTGAACGATGTAATTTTGTTTGGGCGGGTTTTCATGAAACTCCATAAAAACTAGCCTAAAGAAACTTTTCGAATAGTGCTTCGAGCGGGTTTTCATGAATCTCCATGAAAACTCAGCCAAACAAATTTTTTGAATGCTCCTACGGGCGAGCATACATGAATCTCTTTAAAAACTCGCCCAAACAAATTTTTCGAATGCTCCTTTGGGCGGGTTTTCATGAAACTCCATTAAAACTAGCCCAAACAAATTTTGTGCGAGCTTCTTAAGGCGGGTTTTCATGAATCTCCATGGGAACTCGCCGAAATAAATATTTCGAGAGCTCCTACGGGCGAGTTTACATGAATCTCCATGGGAACTCGCCCAAACAAATTTTTCGGATGCTCCTTCGGGCGGGTTTTCATGAAACTTCATGAAAACTCGCCCTAACAAATTTTTCAAGAGCTCCTTCGGGCGGGTTTTCATGAAACTCCATGAAAACCCGCCCAAACAAATTTTGTGCAAGCTTCTTAAGGCGGGTTTTCATGAATCTCCATGGGAACTCGCCCAAACAAATTTTTCGAATGCTCCTTCGGGCGGGTTTTCATGAAACTCCATGAAAACCCGCCCAAACAAATTTTTCGAGAGCTCCTACGGGCGAGTTTACATGAAACTTCATGAAAACTCGCCCTAACAAATTTTTCGAGAGCTCCTTCAGGCGGGTTTTCATGAATCTCCATGGGAATTCGCCGAAATAAATTTTTTGAGAGCTCCTACGGGCGAGTTTACATGAATCTCCATGGGAACTCGCCCAAACAAATTTTGTGCGAGCTTCTTAAGGCGGGTTTTCATGAAACTCCATGAAAACCCGCCCAAACAAATTTTTCGAGAGCTCCTACGGGCGAGTTTACATGAAACTTCATGAAAACTCGCCCTAACAAATTTTTCGAGAGCTCCTTCAGGCGGGTTTTCATGAATCTCCATGGGAACTCGCCGAAATAAATTTTTTGAGAGCTCCTACGGGCGAGTTTACATGAAACTTCATGAAAACTCAGCCAAACAAATTTTTCGAGAGCTCCTACGGGCGAGTTTACATGAAACTTCATGAAAACTCAGCCAAACAAATTTTTCGAGAGCTCCTTCAGGCGGGTTTTCATGAATCTCCATGGGAACTCGCCGAAATAAATTTTTTGAGAGCTCCTTCAGGCGGGTTTTCATGAATCTCCATGGGAACTCGCCCAAACAAATTTTTCGACAGCTCCTTCAGGCGAGTTTACATGAATCTCCATGGGAACTCGCCCAAACAAATTTTTCGAATGCTCCTTCGGGCGGGTTTTCATGAAACTCCATGAAAACCCGTGGGTTTTCATGGAGTTTCATGGAGAAACTCCATGAAAACTCAGCCAAACAAATTTTTCGAGAGCTCCTTCAGGCGGGTTTTCATGAAGCTCCATGAAAACCCGCCCTAACAAATTTTTCGAGAGCTCTTTCAGGCGGGTTTTCATGAAGCTCCATGAAAACCCGCCCAAACAAATTTTGTGCGAGCTTCTTAAGGCGGGTTTTCATGAATCTCTATGGGAACTCGCCCAAACAAATTTTTCGAATGCTCCTTCGGGCGGGTTTTCATGAAACTCCATGAAAACCCGCCCAAACAAATTTTTCGAGAGCTCCTACGGGCGAGTTTACATGAAACTTCATGAAAACTCCCCCAAATTAAATTTACGAATGCTCATACGGGCGAGTTTACATGAATCTCCATGGGAACTCGCCGAAATAAATTTTTTGAGAGCTCCTACGGGCGAGTTTACATGAAACTTCATGAAAACTCAGCCAAACAAATTTTTCGAGAGCTCCTACGGGCGAGTTTACATGAAACTTCATGAAAACTCAGCCAAACAAATTTTTCGAGAGCTCCTTCAGGCGGGTTTTCATGAATCTCCATGGGAACTCGCCGAAATAAATTTTTTGAGAGCTCCTTCAGGCGGGTTTTCATGAATCTCCATGGGAACTCGCCCAAACAAATTTTTCGACAGCTCCTTCAGGCGAGTTTTCATGAATCTCCATGGGAACTCGCCCAAACAAATTTTGTGCGAGCTTCTTAAGGCAGGTTTTCATGAATCTCCATGGGAACTCGCCCAAACAAATTTTGTGCGAGCTTATTAAGGCAGGTTTTCATGAATCTCCATGGGAACTCGCCCAAACAAATTTTGTGCGAGCTTCTTAAGGCGGGTTTTCATGAATCTCCATGGGAACTCGCCGAAACAAATTTTGTGCGAGCTTCTTAAGGCGGGTTTTCATGAATCTCCATGGGAACTCGCCGAAATAAATTTTTTGAGAGCTCCTACGGGCGAGTTTACATGAAACTTCATGAAAACTCGCCCTAACAAATTTTTCGAGAGCTCCTTCAGGCGGGTTTTCATGAATCTCGCCCAAACAAATTTTGTGCGAGCTTCTTAAGGCGGGTTTTCATGAAACTTCATGAAAACTCCCCCAAATTAAATTTACGAATGCTCATACGGGCGAGTTTACATGAATCTCCATGGGAACTCGCCCAAACAAATGTTTCGAGAGCTCCTACGGGCGAGTTTTCATGAAACTCCATGAAAACTCAGCCAAACAAATTTTTCGAGAGCTCTTTCAGGCGGGTTTTCATGAAACTTCATGAAAACTCCCCCAAATTAAATTTACGAATGCTCATACGGGCGAGTTTACATGAATCTCCATGGGAACTCGCCCAAACAAATGTTTCGAGAGCTCTTTCAGGCGGGTTTTCATGAAACTTCATGAAAACTCCCCCAAATTAAATTTACGAATGCTCATACGGGCGAGTTTACATGAATCTCCATGGGAACTCGCCCAAACAAATGTTTCGAGAGCTCCTACGGGCGAGTTTTCATGAAACTCCATGAAAACTCAGCCAAACAAATTTTTCGAGAGCTCCTTCAGGCGGGTTTTCATGAAGCTCCATGAAAACCCGCCCTAACAAATTTTTCGAGAGCTCTTTCAGGCGGGTTTTCATGAAGCTCCATGAAAACCCGCCCAAACAAATTTTGTGCGAGCTTCTTAAGGCGGGTTTTCATGAATCTCTATGGGAACTCGCCCAAACAAATTTTTCGAATGCTCCTTCGGGCGGGTTTTCATGAAACTCCATGAAAACCCGCCCAAACAAATTTTTCGAGAGCTCCTACGGGCGAGTTTACATGAAACTTCATGAAAACTCCCCCAAATTAAATTTACGAATGCTCATACGGGCGAGTTTACATGAATCTCCATGGGAACTCGCCCAAACAAATGTTTCGAGAGCTCCTACGGGCGAGTTTTCATGAAACTCCATGAAAACTCAGCCAAACAAATTTTTCGAGAGCTCCTTCAGGCGGGTTTTCATGAAGCTCCATGAAAACCCGCCCTAACAAATTTTTCGAGAGCTCCTTCGGGCGGGTTTACATGAATCTCCATGGGAACTCGCCCAAACAAATTTTTCGAGAGCTCCTACGGGCGAGTTCCCATGAATCTCCATCGGAACTCGCCCAAACAAATTTTTCGAGAGCTCCTACGGGCGAGTTTACATGAAACTTCATGAAAACTCGCCCTAACAAATTTTTCGAGAGCTCCTTCGGGCGGGTTTTCATGAAGCTCCATGAAAACCCGCCCAAACAAATTTTGTGCGAGCTTCTTAAGGCGGGTTTTCATGAAGCCCCATGAAAACTCCCCCAAATTAATTTTTCGAATGCTCCTTCGGGCGGGTTTTCATGAAACTTCATGAAAACTCGCCCTAACAAATTTTACGAATGCTCCTACGGGCGAGTTTACATGAAACTCCATGGAAACCCGCCCAAACAAATTTTTCGAATGCTCCTTCGGGCGAGTTCACATGAAACTTCATGAAAACTCGTCCAAACAAATTTTTCGAATGCTCGCCCAAAAGTTAAACATCAGTTGGGCTACTTTTCGTCCATTTAATAGATATTAAATTGATGAAAACCAGCAGAAAAAAAAACTTGAACATTTTTTTTGGATACAATGCGGTGTTGTAGAATTGAAAGTATAAAATGAAAGTTCTACAGATTTTTTCTCTTCGTTTATTGTTTAACTGGTGATAGCGTTTCAAAGTATTAAATTCGTAAAAAGTTGCTCAAAAAATGAAAAAAAAAAAATCCGAGAAGATACGTTGGTAAAGAACCACGAAAAAAAAAAACAAAAATGTCTTTTGTCTTTAACTGATAACTAACACTTTTTTGTCTTTAACTGATAATGTAGGCGCTACAAGTTGCCAAACTGAGTTTGAGCAGGTGCAGATATTTTCATGATCATCTAGTCACCAGCCAATCCCATGTGTAAATTTTGAGCCTACTAGAATCTTTCCACTAGTCCCAGTTGGGATTCCCATATTAACGCGTACGCCATTGAAGGATACGTTTATCAGCTCTATATTCAGATAATGCCAGCTTCCGTGCCAAAATCCCCAACAATAATATCCACTGATTTGCTTACGTAGCTTTGTTTCCGTGGTGTCAGCTGTGCAGTTGTTTTCTCCAAACGCATCAGCGTTTACGTGCGGTAGAACATTGTCACATCGGCGATCATGAAACGCCTGATATTTTTGTTATTAATGACTTTACTGTCGGGAATATTGGCGTCGCACAACATCGTTCTCATTGTTGCCGATGATTTAGATTCGGAACTCGATGGAATGGTGCGTACATTTTGATTTTTTTTACCCTGTCGTGAAAAATCTATTAACCTTTCATTATAAAATTAAACTTGTCTTTGCAGACACCATTACCTATGACTCGCAGTCTGATCGGTGCCCACGGTGCGACATACACCAACTGTGTACGTTGAAACGTAACTAAATGGATGATGAACAGTAATCGACCAGTCAAAAATTTATTATTCTTTATTCCAGTTTGTAGCATCGCCAATTTGTTGTCCAAATCGAGCTTCCATATTAACCGGAAAGTACCAGCACAATCACAAGACTGTGAATAATTCTATCGAGGGGGGCTGCAGTAGTCAAGAATGGCAACACACACAGGAAAAATATACTTTTGCATCGATACTGAAGAGGGAGATGAATTATAATACATTTTATGCGGGGAAGTACTTGAATCAGGTATGATAAACTCTACCTTAGAATTTATAGAAAAAAATCACAGAATGCAAAAAAAACCTGCATAATACAAATATAAAGTTCTGTTGATAACATAGCGATCTTTACTAGCAATGTTCTGTCTGCAGTATGGCACGAAGGCTGCTGGCGGTGTTCATTATTTTCCACCTGGTTGGGATTTCTGGGCAGGATTAGTTGGCAACTCGAAGTACTATAATTACTCGCTGTCAGTAAATGGCAAAGAGCAAAAATACAATGACAATCCTGACACTGACTATCTCACAGATGTTATAGTAAACCAAAGAGAAAAAATTATATTTTGCATTATATATAAGCAAAAAAAACCTTTGTGTATTTCATTGGTATGTTCATGAAATATTTTCAGGCTAAACTGGCTGTGCCTTTTATAAGTAGCCAAAAAAATAGCGATAAACCATTCTTGATGGTTTTGGCGCCACCTGCTCCACATGCTCCGTTCATTCCGGCCAGTCGACATACTGGGAAGTACAAAGATGTCAAGGCTAAAAAAACACCGAGTTTCAATATCGCTGGTCAGACGGTAAATTAAAAAAAAAAAAATCACCTTCTAATTTCGGTATTGTTAAAATAGTCTAAACCTTTGTGAATGCGCTTTGTAGTTTAATGTATGCATGTGTGCATGTGATAGAATTGCAACATTTAAAGCGGCTATAGTTTGGAACGTTTTGATTACGGGTTGATGTTTTCTACACTAGTAGAGTGTTCAAAATCAATTAAGACAGTTCATCCAATACAATTTTTATGAAGATTGAGAGTTTCAAGATTTTTAGAATACACTCAAAGACACAAGGTACTTACAGTACTCGAAAAGTTGGGGAAAGGATTATTTTTCTATTTATTCGGCAGGATAAGCATTGGCTCGTGAGAATGGGACCGTCTCCGCTACCGAAAAGCACTTTGAAGCTTTTGGATGACGTATACAGACGACGATGGGAAACTTTAGCGGCAGTCGACGAGATGGTTTCCAAAGTTCACAAAGCTCTGACTGACAACGATCTTCTGAAAAAAACTTACGTTATTTTCACATCGGACAACGGTTATCATATCGGTGACAAATATGTTTACAAATAATTTCAAACAATATTATGAACTTCGAAGAGGCCCGAAACGAAATATGTTAATTAACTTGAATTTTCGCAGGACAATTTAGTATGCCTATCGATAAGCGTCAACCGTACGAGACCGACATAAAAGTTCCGCTGCTCATTATTGGTCCGGGAATATCGCCGTCCAATATCACCGCGCCCGTGAGTAGCGTCGACCTGTTCGCTACGATTTTAGGCATCGCCGGTGTACAACATCCCTCGGATGGCACGACGATTTTAACTCCGCACTTGTCGGCCGACCGTACCGTCCTGGTCGAGTATAGAGGCGAACGATCTGAGATTCCAGAGACAACAGGCTGTCCGACGGACAGCGACATGAATTTATCGGTAATTTTTTTTTCTTCAGTCCGTTGACTGACAGAAAAGTTATCGTGGGATAAACAGGCTTAATATAAAAATGTGTATTTTTCGAAAATTTATTGTCACAGAATTGCCGCAAAGACATGGGGTGCAAGTGCGAAGACTCAAGAAACAATACGTACGCGTGCGTTCGTAGAGTGTCGGACAAATACAATAATATCTTCTGCGTTTTCGAGGACGATCAGGTATTCAAAAATGTCTGTACTTTTTGCAGTAGTTAATAGAATGTCAATAAGATTTGTATATCTCTTTTAGAAATTCGTCGAAGCCTATGACGTTAACGATGATCAGTATCAATTGCACAATATCGGCTACAGTATGAAAAATCACAACAGACACAGATTGAGGAAACGTCTCAAGGAGATGGTCCAATGCGAAGGAACAGGATGCGTCCAGATTGGACAAAATACACAAAGTTAATCGACATGAATACTTCGAAGTTCGGAATATCGATTACTTTTTGAAAAACAATAAAATCCTTTTCTTAAAAAAATGTTCAGTCAAAGTCAACGAGAATTATGCATTTTCGTAACATACTTTTGCAGTCTCAAAGTTATATCCTTCAGTGAATCATAAGTGCAGTTTGTACGTTGCACACGTAGATGAAGGATAACACAGGTTCGTCGGTAAATAAAATCGTCGACTATCAAGTTTATAGTTCGTTTTTCGTTTATTCGCTTCTTGTCACACCAAGTAAGTTCGCAAGTTCGACACTCACCTCGATTATTACATTAATTAATGAAAGACAAACGCAGTAAGACAATAAAAACAAAACGAACAAATGATACAAAAGGTGATGATGCTTCTTTTTTGTTGTTTTTAATATATTTTTTAGTATCGTACTATTACACGCTACACGGTCGTTATCGTAAACACCTTATCACTATGTCAATTCTTCACTTGTGTATGTATTACATTTAAGTCTCGCGTAAATTGACGATCTTTCGCGATTATACAACATCTCAAGCTCAAACAACGTAGAGCCCAAAACGCCATCGTACGTTTTCATTTTCATGAAATATTTGTTTTTTTTTTTCGATTTTTTCTTGTTATTTTTATCATTTTTTTTTATGAATCACAATATGCACTTTCGAAATTGCGTTCAAAATCTCATTTCGTACATTCGACAAACGATATTATACGCAACGCGACATCGACATTCATTCACATGCCCGACCGTACGCGTGAGGGCGTTTCGTCGCATTAAATGTATGTTTTTATTTTTTTCGTTTTTCGTCGTGCATAATTCGACGATCTATTTACAGCCCCACTTCCAGTCTCAATTAAAAATTGTCCTCACACATCGTAGAAGAGATTGCACCGTAGCAGTGTCGAGCAGGAGTATATATATACATATATATATATATATATATATATATATATATATATATTGGGATCAATAAAACGCGACACGGCTTATCGCCGATCATAGTTACACATTCTCCTTCGGTCCACTCGCCAACGTTTTGTGTGTATGTATATATGTATATATATAGGTGTAATAATCATATATTCGCCGATCATATGTTCATCATGACTATGTTAGATCGGCTTCGCTCCCCCGAGCTCCGTGGGTAGACACACACAGAGGAAGAGTGGGAGAGAATCTCATCGTCAAAAAATGTTTCTCACCGAACGGATATCCGCGTGTGTATGTATTATTTTATTTTTGTTTTTTTTTTGTCTGATATTTAGTCTAACGAGCATCTCTTCCCGTTTCGATCTTTCGAGACAGAGATATGTTTATACTATATACTCGATTTTTTTTTACCTTATTTAGCCTACTTACTCGTAACAACGCTAAACCGCGTATGATTGTCTACTAGGCTATTCTCTACTCGTCTCGTTTATTCGTTTCACTTTTTCTTTTCTTTTTTTCAAGCTTCAACTCTGTCACCCCTTTAGAATGTTTTTACTGTACGTTTTTTTGTTTGTTTGGCAATAAGAGGTTTTTTTTTTTTCATACGTCTGTGGAGAGGGGGAGCGCAAAGTATGAGATATTCGTTATAGTTATTACAGTTATCATAGTTATTATTATTAATATTTATCGCTATCTAGTCTACAATTATTTATTAATCGTAAATGTAAATACTAAGAAATCTAATCACATTATTCATTAACTAGTTACACACACTGCCTGTAAACTATTTTTTAGGCTCGTTTTACGTTCCTTCAGCTTCGTTTTCTTCTTATGTTCCATTGATTATTTTTAACCGCCGATTTAATGGAGAGAGCAGTGTCACGCAGTTGTATTCACGATCGACTCTGTAAAGCACGTTTAGGTAGGCGTTCCAAATAACACATCTTCGTCAAAGAGGACTAGCCGCGAGCATGGAGCGTTTGGCGGTGACTAGTCGTCAGGGTATTTTTTAAAAATTGTTTGGCGCTAAACTGTGTAAGCTTTGACCCCGGTCCTTGTCGAGGAATTACTGTTTTACACCTGTTTCTTTTTTTCATTATTTTTTTGACACCGCGATAGTTCCTGTCAACGTTGACAGCCGCCTCGCGACAGATGTAAACTACGTACATGTGACGCGCGTTGGAGGGGACGAAATAGGTTCGAATAGAAATTTGATTTCATATTTGTTTTACGTTAATGCCGCGAAGAAAGGAAATTGTTGCAGTTCGGGCAAGACAGTTTCACTTTGAGGAGATTGAGGTTTTCTAAAATATTTATAGCGCTAATATCGTGTCACGTAATCGATAATTGCCGTACGCATTATGTGTATGGATATTTATTATACGTAATAAGAGTTGCTTTTTTGTTGTTTTTCTTCTTTTGTCGTTTAATAATGCACGTTGATACACAATGATTTTTATGGTTTTTTTTTTTTTTTTTCGTCTATACACATAATTTGTTCCCGATGTATATAATTGAACACACCTAAAAACGTAAACTGTACACGCACACGCGGCCCTGCAGTGTGAGAGATTGATCAGAAAAAAGCGACTCTCGCGGTAGCCGGAGCAGCCGAATCCTAAACCACTATTTTTCTTCCTTTTTTCAATTAGATTATAGTTTGTTTATTACTCGCTTATTATCATTATATCTAAGCTTTATTCTAAGTCGACATTAATTATCTACTGTTTTCACAAGGTCGGTTTTTTTTTCTCTGTGCTTTTGTCGAATGTCTCTTCGCTTCGATCTTCGAGGCGTGCCCGTCGGTCATCTCTCGCACTTCCATATTTATTGATATATATATATATATATATATTTTATAAATACTTTTTTGTTGATGTTTCTTTTGATATTTCATTCACTGTAAACATGTCCCTTAATTTAACGCTTTACGATTATTTTTATTAATTGTTTTATGCGCTATGGTATTTTAATGTATCTAAGCTTCTACGGTCGGATGAGATGTCTTCTTTTTTATTAATTTATTTTTAAATTTTTCTTTCTCGTTGGATGACGGCGGGGTTTTTAATCTCGATGTGAACAAAATAAAGTCTAACCAATCCATTGCTTACCGAGGAATCGTTGCAAGCAATTTTTCTGTTCGATAACTTTTATTCATTTTTTCGCACAATCGTCGATCTGAGGAAACGACTTTTTTGGCCCGTTACTTCGTTAATCGTGAGATACTATTATTTAATGAAACGATTATCGTTACAGCGGAGCAATTAAATTAAATTATTCGTAATATTGTTCTAATTTTTTTCTTGCATTTCAGTCTTGTCACGTTTCCTGTCGATATCTCCGTTCTACACCGTGAGCGATTTGGTTTCAGCTATTCGACCTTGTTCGACATTGAACAATAGTGTATTTTTTATTTTTTGTAAGTAAAAAGAAAAAATTTTATCACTCAATCTCCGATCGACGTACCTCGACACTTCGGGCAAGAATGGAGCAACAGAAAAATAAAAACGTGCTCTGTGGAGAAGGCAGTGGTAATATAATTGCAATGCAGTGTAATTCACTTCTTTCCTAACAATATTTAGCAATGTTCATTTTGAAAAAAAAAAAAAAACCAGACATAAATGAATGCTTGATAAAGATCGTTGATGGGATACTAACAAAGGTGTAAATCTAATTCGGAATATATATCTCTACGGATGTACTTTGGACATACGACTATGGCTCGATGAACAATTCATAGCGCAATGCATAACGAGTGTCGAGAAATTCTCGTAAAAATATTGTAAAGTCGTATTCAAGATTTAAAATTAAAGAAACCCCCCTCTGGACATTTTATTTTTCTATGGCCAATAATTCCCACGACTGTAAAGCAGATTATTGACTTTATTTAAAAAAATGAAAACTGCCGAGAGAATGGTTTGTACCTGCTTCCAAATCTTGAGTAGCACTTTTTAAAAAATAATTTTCCGACAATTCTGCTTGTGTATATACAGATCTCCCGTCAGATCGAGCGTTATTGATTCCCGGTTTTCGTCGTCACTGCGAATGTTGCGAAAGGACATGCTATAGCGACATTAGTTATGATCAACGTTATAATATGAGAAACAATAGTACTTTTTTCTACGTTTTTTCACCTTTAAGTTTTAACAGTTAAAGAATATTTTACGAATAAGTTGTTACAATTCTTATTATCGGAGATCTAAGTAAGACAGTGGTAGTTTAATATCACAATACGACTACTCAGGCCTCGCGCGAAATTGGGGTACACGCTACGATTCGAGGGACGCCGACTTCCGCTTTCTGCGATCCTTATCAATTGTTTTTTCTTCTTTTCGTATTTCTCATTGATTCGACAATCGAAACGATTCACGTGCCCGCGAAACAGACGAACCGACACCGTATATTAACTTTTTTTGTGTTAAATTTTTCATTTATCTCTTTTCTTCATATTTTCCGCGATTTCCACGTCTGAGTGTAAAGTTCGTCAAATCGGTTATCGCCGGAAAATGTTCGAGATGTTTTTTTAACTTGTTTCAATCGACAAAAGGTCCTAGTCTTAACATTTCTTCTAAGCAGTCTTAGCTTTGAGTCAAACGCGATTGATCTTGGTCATAATCTTGTTTGCATCTAAAATTTTGTTCTTGTTTTAACGAGCTTTTGGTCGCCGCGTGAGCGCAGAGCGTCGGTTACAATTCTTGAGCGAACGAGTCGCGTGGACTACAAACGTACATCTTATTAATAAAAACAAAAAACAGAAAAAAACTGTACCGCACTTAATTTCTTCGACTTCGTTCGCGCTTTGCTTTGGCCTAGTAAATCCTCCTTTTGCGGACTCTAGAGTCTCTGTCATGTACAAGTGGTTTTTTTATTGACGATAAAAAAAAACCTTCGAAAGGCCATCGTCAGTCAACTCTTTTAGTTCGAATACATGTTTTTTCGTCAAATGTTTTCTCTTTACTCAATGCAATCATATATTCATAAAAAATAAATAAAAAATAAACAATCAAAAAAACAGAGATACGTCGAAACAATGCTCCATTTAGTTTCCTCCTACTTTTTTGTTCTCTGGCTCTCAGTTTTTTCCTTTATACAGGCTTTTAGATCGTATTTATTGTCGGCACTCGATCGTGTCTCAGGCGTGAATGAAGAAATGAAATCGAGAAATGAAAGCGGGTTGAGGAAAGCAGGGGAAGGGGGGGTGAATTTTAGGTTTCCCTCTCGAATTATCGTCGCACCTTACCGCATCGCTGTGCACGGGGTGTGCAACGTCTTGTAACCGCGATATGTCTCTCACCCCCTCGTCGGTTGTCATTGTCGAAAAGAACGGGTATCAATCTTAACAAGTCATTGCGGTCAGAACTTCTTTAGAACTGAAGCATTAAAGGAGCGAGGTGCGCTCGTCACAACTGCTTCTTAGCGCTCCTCCCGATCGTGGACCTTCCGTTTTTTCTTCCTACCACGATCTTGAGGAGGACTCGATTGAGAATTTAGAAGTGGCTAGCGCATACCCGACTTCACAATATCGGCGGCAAAAATGTGCCTGAGTCGTCGAGATTGGGGTCGAGGCTCGCGACGATGTCGCCTGTTGACGCGTGCCTCGAGGCAGCCGGTTGAGTTCCACTCGCCAGCGCGTGGCTGCTCGCGCTTCCGTTCAATTTTCCCTTAACAACGAGACTACCACCGTCTGGATTAACAATAGCGGTTATCTTCGAAACGCACTTTCTTCCTCTGTAGAGCCTATAGAGGGAGTACTGCTGCGGGGGGTCCTCCATCGTTGTTGCACGCTGTCGCGTTGCACTCACGTTAACGCTAGGCGCGTGGCCGCTCGTCTGCGACGGCTCGACGACGCTGCCCGTCATCGCTGCACTCAACACCGACGAGCTCATCGACGACGATGTCGACAGATGCGTCGAGGACGACGTGTTCAACCACTCGTGACGCATCGCCTCGTCTGGTGTCATTCGCTTCTTGGCGTTCCATCTGGACGATTACCGAGAAACAAAGAAGAAAATTAGAAAAATGCATCGTTGAATTTTCTATGACCCGAATTCTGAATTCTGAAAAAGGGCGAGTTCACAACTTTTTTTTCGTTGAAGTTATAAAATTTGTCGACTTACTCGAGACATCGGCTAACGAAGTCGACGAAGAGTGTGTCGTTTGAGCGAAGAGCTATGGCAACGTTCTTGATGCCAGGTCTCCTTCTTCTGCCCTTGCTGTTAGTTATGCAGCGAGGATTTCCTTTGGAGTCTGTCGACAAATATTTAAAAGAAAGACAGTTAAGAGATCAAAAGAAGCATTTGAGTAGATTGATGTGACAAATGAAAAAAATGAATAGAATAAATTACCAAAGAAGAGTCTACGACGGGACGCGTGGCTGATCAGGGTTTCTGGGGGCAAACCCAAAACTTCCATAATACACGCGAGTTGCTCGACCTCGTTCTCACCCGGAAACAACGGATATCCCGTGTGAAGTTCGGCTAATATGCATCCCAAACTCCACATGTCGATCGGCGTGCCGTAAGGAAGACCCAGTATCACCTCCGGACTCCTGTAGAATCTCGACTGGATATACGTGTACACTCGCTGATGGCTGTAGCACGACGAACCGAAGTCTATCACTTTTATCGAGCTGCTACCGCGTTGCTTCAGCAAAACGTTTTCCTAATAAAAAAAAACAGTAATAAAAATGAAAACATGTTTAAGAATTACTTCCAAGACGTAACATTATTTTGTTCGTTTAGCATAACATTTTCGCTTACATAGCAAAACAGTCATTTAACGAATTCAATGAATTTAATGATCCTGAAATCGGCAAATTTTACTACTCTCCCGGTATTTACTGGTACGAGAGTCCTTGAATAATTATCAATGGGAAACCGTGCATTAATCTTCAGCTAGCTTGAACTTTCCTTTTTCACGGAGTTTATATGCATATTTGCGATGGAACGAGAGAGAAAGGGAGAAAAGGGGAAGCCGAGTAAACGTATGTTCGTCGTTACAGATACGTATATGTATATATAGATGTATAGTTTATGCGTCAAGATGAAAGTGACTGGGAAAAAAATGAAATGCCGCTCTCCCGACAGACGAAGACCCCTTGGCTCTCGGATTCTATATGCACGCTTCTACGTGCATGTTCGTGTATATATATTAACAGCAGAGGAATAAGATGCGAACCGAGTGCATACCGCATGTATGTTCGCACTGTGCACGCGAATACGATCGCAATTCGTCTCGCTCATCGGACACGCACATAAATACACGCAACGCGCCGTGGCGAAATGCGGGTTTACTCCATCGCGTGCGCGCGCGGTAAGTAAGAATACTTTCGAGTGTAAAAATGCCTGGTATTCATGGTCATACGCAAGCAACGTCGTAAGATTTTTTTTCGTCGATACACTTTTTTTAATCGGAATGGCTAATAAATATCCGAGAACGAATTCTCCGCTTACCGGCTTCAGATCACAATGGATTATGTTCTCCCGATGCAAAAGCCTCAGACACTGTATCAGCGAGTTTGCGAATCGCCGGATGAGACTTATACTGAATCCCTGGTAGTTGTTCTTCTTTATTAACTCGTAGAGATTGAGACTGAAGAGAAAATCCGATTGGGTTAATATTTTTATCTTTTCCTTTTTTTTTCTAATCCTGGTTTCAATTTTGCAAGGAAATTATTTACCTCATGAGTTCGAAGCTGATGCACAAATGATTTCTGAAGTAGAAATATTCGAGCATGTGTATTACATTGTGCGACGAGTTCACCTCGAGATCTTTCTTCCTCAGATGATCCAAAATTCTCACTTCCATCAGAGCCTGGTGATGGAATCTTTTCTTGTTTCTGTGGAGTATAAAAAATTCAGGACCATGAGACGACAATGTTACAAGCATAGCGCGTTGGTAGTGTTACGGTACAACCGAGTCAATTTACAAATTGTTCACTCGTGTGAGTGGCCCTCGGTCAGTGAGAAATATTTTAATTTTTTCACATGAAACTGCTATCGATTCGGGTTTGCCCAAGAATTTTTTTGTACGTTAATCATCAAGATTTTTGGCGAAATTAATCGCAGTTATTTCGTTAACGGCCGCGGAGTTTAACGCTCGTTCGCAGAATCGACGAAACACGAGAATATGACGCACGTCAGTGCAGTGGTTTGTGATGTGCAAAAAAATGTATAAAGGCATTGACGAGCAATTAGTGCAGTCGAACGGCTCGACTGCCTCCGTCGGTGATTGATCGCTCCACGCGGCGAACACTGTGTGACTATGCGACGAACCTTATGATTTTGATGGCGATTTGCTGTCCCGTTTTGTGATCGAGTGCTCGAATTACTTGGCCGAAGCTTCCCTTTCCTATGGTCTCCAATATCTCGTATCTGCAAATGTGAATGATAAATGAAAATTAAGAAAAAAGTTTAATACAAAAAATTTGAAAATGTCAGGATGTGAAATAAGTTATATTAAATCATTATAATTAAATCCAAAATTAATTCGCTCACCTGTAAGAGATATGATCGTGAAGTATCCTGTAGTAGCTACCGGTGTCATCGTCGTAGCCACTATTCTCCGATAACTCTTCGCCGTATATTTTGGGCGCTGATAATCCAAGATACCAGATCTCCGAGTACTTTTCAATTTCCGTACGTTCGTATTCGCTCAGCCGGGAGCCGTAGTACTTGGTCGCCTCTTGGGGTGTCATTGGTAATCGTCGTCCTGTTCATTATCGCCAACGAAACATTGAAAATAATTAGTAAAAACAACAATTCGTAAAAAAAAAAATGGTGGACAACATTGAAAATTATAAGTAGAAAAAAAATTGTAAAAAATGTGCAAAATATTTTTCAATTCACTCACCGTACGCATCGACGTGTAGATTCGTGTTAAGGGGATCGTGCATCGGCAGGTTGTGAATATTGTTCGACGTGGAGTGATTCGCATTGTTGTTATCGGCGCTGTCGACACGCGATGCTTTGCTTCCACTGAGCGACGGCAATTTCTGCAACAGGAAAAATCGAAATAAAATTAATCTCAGCCTCTTATACAAACTTTACTACTTTTCTTTTTTTTTTGTTTTACAGCAAGAATAAGTACATTTTTATTTAAATTCGCGACAAAGATCGAGAGGTTTTCTACTTTTTCCAGAGAGTAACTTCGCTTCAGTTTGGAAAACCTTCCATGCGGGAGGATATTTTCGTTACCGTCTAACTCTCACCGTGCCCATTTATTTTTAGATAAATTTCTCTCTTCTTGAAACTCAGGACATCGAGACGAATGGGTTGAAATACAAAGAAGCTACGAAACAAAAAGTAAACTTTAATACATCTTTCTATCCCTCTATCCCAATTTCACAGAGCCGGGTTAACGGGTCGTAACAGACAGCGACAAAAAAAAGGACCTCGTCTCCCCCACAGTAAATTCCAAGACTGCTGGAACAACCATCGCCCTAAACCCTTCTACGTTTTTATCGCTGGAATAAATCGAGTATTCTCCTAATTTATTGTTATAATATTCGGCGCATTCTTCGCCCACCAATCATTGGAATACAACAAGAGCAACGAATCTCT
Organism: Listrodromus nycthemerus; assembly: GCA_963978505.1. Lineage (NCBI taxonomy): Eukaryota > Metazoa > Arthropoda > Insecta > Hymenoptera > Ichneumonidae > Listrodromus > Listrodromus nycthemerus. Next base: position 8,152,956 of record OZ021685.1, read on the forward strand.
GAGAGGAATACTGAAAATGAATGAATAGAGAAAAGCAAAAAAAAAAAAAGAGAAATATAAAAAGATTTTACGGTCGAAACACGGTGATATCGGAAAATGAGAGCGCATCTCGTCGCATGACGGAGAATGCGGCATGGTCTGTCCGGTCTAATGACGAAAAATGCTCTCGCGCTAATGCGACCTTCTTCTTGCCCCACATCTCTCCTATAATGTACTTTTATGCCCAGCAGCATTGCTCCGCTGCTCCGGTGTGCGGGCACTGGATTACAAACTTTTCCATTACACGACGAGGCGAGATGTTCGAGAGGTTGCAAGAGGGGCGCAGGGATGGTGGTGTCGACGAGGAGGATCCGGGCCACGGGGAGCACACGTTTCCTCGGGACATAATGCCCCACGAGAAGTATCGATCCCGAGGGAAACCCTAACTACACCCATAGCCACGGCATCTTCGCCCTCGCCTCCCGACGGCGAGAGGTCCCCAGGAATATTTGCGACCGACTGCCAGAGAGGATTTAACTCTTGACCCAAAAACCTCATCCTACTCTGTTTTCCCAGCGAGACTCAATTTCGTCGCGCCATCGCACGTTTCCGACTCCGACGAGAGAAACTCGTCTCACTCTCGCGCTCTCTTCATCCACGTATGCACTCGCGCGGCTGAATTTCATTTCGGGAGGACACACAATTAGGCAAGCAAAGTTTCATGCCATGGACAATTAACGCTGAATTAACGCCGACTCCTCTCCGGGGTGAAGGAGGAAGAAATGTTTTTCTCGCTTTTGATTAACCTTTTTTTTCCAAGTACGAAAAAAACATTACTAAAAAAATAATATATATATATATATATATGTATACATATTGTATTTTCTACACATCGGAAAAATCAATGATAGAAAAAAATCGTTGAATCTATTTATTTATTTTTTTTTTTTCACTTTCAATATACGGCTTGAAATTTTTTATTTATTTTCTTACGATGTGAGTTTTTATTCGTCACGCCCACTTTTCGATTATTGAATTTCTGAGACACGATTGTATTTGCAATCATTGGCCGGAGTAATTTAATGATTATTCGCGGAATATGACCGCTAATAAATTTATTCTTTGTGATACAATACAATACGAGGAATGAACGGCGGTGAGGAGAGAGTGGAGGGAAATGGGAGCATTCTATAGAAATTGACAGACGGTATTGTGAGCCCAGGTCGGCGCACTCGTTGCTCTCCAAACGTTTCTCTTACATACTATAAATGGATAGTATAAATGCGCATATATTCATATATGTGTGAGGTTATACATACATATATATATATGTGTATATGTATTATAAAGGTTGCTCAGTGTTATCGAGGCTCGTAGACATTAATAATAAAAATTTTCGCTCGAGTGAATAAACCAAGCTGCGCTGACGTATGAGCCAAAGAGACCCCGAGAGTATGAATCGTAATTGAAGGCACTCGTCTCGACGTGTGCATATACATTCGAAAGCTTTTTTTTACTACAGTGGTACAAAGATGCCGTTTGTCGAGAGCGGTCATTAAATGCAAAACTTGCTCACAATACGTGGACAAAAAAAAGGCATTCCATAGTGGACGAACTCGAAGCTATTTTATTCGAGCTTCGGTCTATAAACAATTTTGGGGACTCAATGCATTTCAGAGAACACTCACTCGGCTACATTGTTTGAGGGTTTTTTTTTTTTTTAGTGATTTTTTTGTTGTTTTTGTTATGTATGAAAATGTTGTGCTCATCGATACGATAATGTTTCTCCTGTCCGGCAAAGTGAAGAGAGTGGGGCAAAATGACACAGCGGGGCAAATGGTGGCGTGGGGGAAAAATGGGGCATTTAAAAATTATTCGGAAATTAAATCTTGCTCTCACCGCCGGGTTTTGTCACTCTGTGCGGCACAGTTCTGACTGACGTGAGTTTCCGATAAAAATTTTAAACACGTCGCGATTAAATAATCATTTTGAAACAATCAAATATATGAGAGGTGACGCAAATTTTTTGTCGAATGACAATTCACATTTGAAATCAACAAAATCGAGACAAAAATAATACTCAACAAATTACCCGGTCACTCAACTATTTTTCTGCATAAACGTGATGTGTCTATTTTCCTGAATACGTACAAATTTTTTGTCATCGTTGCGATAACGCACATTTCCACAGCTCGAATATAAAAAACAACAAGATTTTAACAGATAAAAAAAAAAAAAAAATAAACGAATGATTTCCATGACAGAGGATGATTTGTATTTTCAAAATGCTAATGACAAATCAAAATGATAATTTCACAAAAAAAAAAAATGTAACTCCTCCAATGTCCTCGATTTCTTTCAGATTTTTATCCCGCCAAAAAATGTTGAAAATTTCTTTGAACCTCACGTTTGACCGGACTTTACCGGACCGACCACTCGGACCTATTTTAGGTTCGCACGAACCCGAGTGAAAAAAAATTGCATTCGAGGACTGCGACATTGTAAAAAAATGTCCCAACATAATTCGATCTCCTCGTCAATGTAAGCAAAGTGTGAAACAACGCTCGTAACAAATTGAGTTGTTACGGCTGCGGATCGGTGTACGTTTTGTCCGGACAGCGCGAGAAACGTCGGCAGCAACCCGCAAGTGCGGTCGACGGAATTCCATTCTGGAAAGCACGTCACAGAGTGGGCAAGTCGTCGATCGCCCAGTGTATTATCGCGGCGTAATTATTCTTAGCGACGGAGAGCAATGCAATGCGGTTTGCCTTGTGGCTCATCGTCGTCGTACGCCGGTCGATGCTTCTCGCACCTTTCTAATGCTGCGGGGAGGCGCACGTGCGCACATACGCAGCCCTTGCCCATACGGTTCTTCGCTGCCTCTTCCACCGTGGCGACGGGGCGACGCTGTTGGACACGCACGCAAGCACGGCCAACCGTTCAGCTCGTTACTGGCACACAAACGAACGCGTAGGTGTTTTGCCGCTCGTATTACGTACTTTCAGCGATATCTAAATACACCCACTCATCAGTCGAGTGTCGCGCTAAGGTACAATGGTTTCCACGCGTTCCGTGTCTTCTACACGCCAATCTTGGCTGCGTTCGTGTCAGGGAAAAAAAAAAATTGATTTTTTGGAGCAGCAAACATATATATATTTTTTGTCTATTTTTAATTTCATTTATTTTTTGTTGATGGACGGTCTCTTTAATTCGGAAAATAAATACGTTTAATTAATAATTCCAACTGTAATTATCGGGAGATTTATTTTGGCGAAAGGAAGGCGAGACGTATGTGCGTTTATATCGTAGCTTTCATCGTAGCTATTCCAAGGAGTGATCTAGTACTCTTGGCTAACTATATATATATATATATATATATATATATATATGTGTATATGTTGCATTAATAATAAGCACCACTGTCGCTGGAGGGTCTTTAGCATAAATGAATTGAAGAGAAGATTCACGCCCACGAATCTTTTCACTTGCACGGTACGTAGACACATATGACTTTGAAATAGATTTTAGTGAACCCGAGTTCGTTGCCTCTGCTGATGCTACTGGGAGACCCGCAGAACTTTGACGCGGACAACCTTTGTGGCAGTATTTTTTTTTTTTTTTTTGAGATCCAAATATACAATATCTCAATTACGTATTGTGCGGGTAGCGGCCCCGATTGAAAATTTCCACGAGGAACAATGACGTGAGCGTAAATTTCAGCTGCATGCGGGAATATTGTCAATTTTCGTCTCTGTTAAAAAATAAATAAAATGAGACAAATGGAAAAATGATTTTCCCCATGAGATTTAAAAAAGAAGTCGAAAGTGTAAGTTAAGTGTAGTGAACGCGTTAAACGTCTCACCAACGCTTTAACCGCGGCTAAAATATCTAAATAATATAATTTTTCTGCTTCCCGTTGTAGAATTGGTCTTTGAATTTTAATCGAACCGAGAAAAGTTCAACGACAAAACGAGCTCTAACTTTCCCGCAGTGCAACACCGACCTGTCACCGACTCATACTTTTTTTTTTACGATCAAAAAGTTTCGCGAAATTGTTAATCTCGGGAACCGGAGGATTTCACCGATTGTGCCGTGGAAAACATTCCCGGACGATTGCGAATCGCAGCGGAATTCGCAACGCGACAAAGTTTCATGTAAACGAGCTTAAACAACGACATTCTTTTGCCCTTAGTAGAAACGACTCGAAACAAACCTCAAACTTTAATAAAAAAATTAATAAAGAATTAATAAAAAATTAATATTGAAATTACAAGAATTTTTATAAATACCAATTTCGCTATTTCTTTCATCAAATCTCATCATTCCAGCATTCCCGGAGGAGACGAAAATTTCCAGTACATGCGATTCGTTTCATCGACGAGGGCGTTCGATTATTTCGTGTATAATTTTACGTTTTACAATTTCGACGGATCTGCGCATGCGCATAATGTACGATCGAGGTTGTTCGATTAAAAAAAAAAAAAAAATGAATAAAACAAATATACAGTCCCTGACCCGGTGCAGCCCGAGCGACTTCTCGTCAGTGTTTCACTGTTCAGCAAATACGTATCAATTAAACCAATAAAACCTGCGCGACTACGCGCGGGTCTGTGTGCATATTTGCCGATGGGGGCTCAACAACGCAAATAAATCAACTGGAATCACGCGGCTTCGTCGTCAATTAGTTCTCTCGCTCGTTTCAAAAGAGGATTTAATATCGTCCAGAATGAAGCGAACGGCGAATCGTCGTTCAGTCGTAGCGAGAAAGATCGAAAGAGAAAGAAAGATAATCCGTCGATGCAGTCGAGGAAAATTTCGAGTCAACGCGTATGTGAATAAAACAAGCCGCGTGGCCGCGTTTAAGAGAGAAAGATGAAAACAAACGGGGAAGGAAAGAGAAACCGATTACGCACAGGGAGTGTTTGACGAATCGTACACGAGCGAATCGTTGTGTTAACGTTGACCCTTTCGTTCGGACGTTAAACGTTTCGACCCGCAACGTAATAGGAAAACGTGAAACGTACGAGTGAACACGATGAATAAGAGATCGCTTCTGCATAGAGGAAGGATCGTTCGCGTCGCTGTTTTGAATACAATAAGATACAATGTTTCATTATGATTCGGCGAAACTCGTATTGCCTACCGATTCGCTGGGAATTACGGAGCGAAAAAAATATCTCACGTTTCAAACGAAAAAAAAATGAATGCCCTTTTTTTTTTTTTGGGACAAAAATTTTTGTCTTCCTTCATGGATCTAAAATCAGTGGAATTTCGTAGAGATTAATTTTTTATTGACGTAAAATAAGAAAATATCGTGAAAAAGAGAATTTTAGGTATAGTCAAATAAGAAAATAGTTCGAAAGTACGTGCAACCTTTTTTTTTCCATCGATATCGTAGATGTTTACTCTGTGCCGTTAGAAAATCAATGATCCAACGATACGTCAACAATCGAAGGTTTCCGTTGTGTGTGTTTAAATCGTGAGATCGTTGTAACGGAGAAACCTTGCCCGACACGTATCAGGCGATAATGCAAGCGGTAAACTGCACCACCGAACGAGTCTCGATAAAGGTGAATCGCATAGGAAACGGATCGATCGCTCGCGTCCTCCTACGGGCGGTTTGTTCGGTAATCTACAGCAGCCTCAACATTCCTGATTATATGACAAAATAATAATGAAGTTTATTTCTTCTCATATTCTTTTTATAATTGAAACAAAAAATAATATATAATATAGAAAAATTTCGTTGCTGTCGCAGTTGCTGATTCGTCAAGAATGGAGTGGGAGGAAGGGGTCAATTGCAACAAGAGCTCAAGTCCATTAAGCTCAAAGGGTCAGCGGCGTCGAAGGATCAGGTGGTGAAATGGGAAAGACTTATATGTATTTGTGTGTGTGTGTGTGTGTTTGGGTTCATAAGGTAAGTATCGTTCGAGTCGGGTGTCTCGTCAACTGTGTGGAATCCGAGCCATCACCCGACACTACGAGATCGTCAACGAATAAAGATCAGTAGCGATGGGGAGAGGAGAGATAAAGTGAGAACCTGAAAGCTATTTGTCGTCGAGCAAGCTTGCGGATGGAAACGCCCGATCGGTTCAACGAGGACGAGAACGACGACGAAACGACGTCGCTATCACTGACCCAGTTGTTTCAGAGGCACCTGTGGTAATCTCTCGGCGAGCTAACCGATACCCGCTTCCCCTTTAAATCGGGAACGCTCCGTGGCCACGAGCGAGAGATAGATACGGAGATACACGAAGAGAGAGCGAGATAACTGATCGAGACAGTAGCGCAAACGTGTATCGAAGGCGCACACGCCGGATTCTCCTATCGCGAACCTCGTCGTTCTCGTGAACACGGTAGAAGAATCCCGTGGATCCATTTCTGTTGCGGGACAGTTTAATCTGCGCGATTATCGATTGAGATCGGGCAGGGGCGATTGTTATCTCCGTGCGTCAATATCGGTGGAGAAACGAGGGATCCGGTTGTCTCTTATTGGGTCAGTGAATACATCGGTCACGTGGGCTTGCGTAATTTTCTTTTACTTTATATTAATTTTTCTTAATCACTGATGATTTTTTTTTTTGAGTCAGATAGATTGACTGGAGTGGAAATTTAGTCAGGTTGCCTGATTTCGTCAGGGCTACCGCAGGTGTCGTTAAGGTATGAATGATCGAGTGAGCCGGATATCAGCCGGATCCGGGGCATATTAAATATCAGCAAGGATCGCCTTATCAGGACTGTTTGGCGTAACTAGGATCAGGGCAACAATGAGTTATCGTTGTCCGAGTAGAAATTTAGTCAAGCTGCCTGATGTCTCGTCAGAGCTATCTCAAGTATTGTTAAGCCATGACTGATCGAGCTAGCCGGACATCAGCCGGATCTGGGGCATGTCAAATATCACTAAGGATCGCCTTATCAGGACTGTTTGACGTAACTGGAATCAGGTCAACGATGAGTTATCGTAAGGCATGCCGCGATGACATCTTGGTCGCATTATACAGACTGAGTCTAGATAAGGTAATAGTAAGGCTGGCCGGATCAGGCGAGTCGGACAACCACGAAGATCCAGGCCGGATCAGAAAACCTTATCGCTTTCAAGATCCAGCCGGCCTGATGTATAAATAACATTATCCGTGAATATGTCACGGTTAGGGCATGCCTGATCAGGTCGGTACCGTATTACGCTCATCCGGGCTAGCTCAGTAATGAATAAGGCGGTCCGGATCAGGCCAACTGGATGTCGAGGGGTTGCGGGCCAGATTGAGAGATATAACAATCTGTTCATTCCACTTGATCAGCATTTTTAGAATTTGTTATAATATTGTAAATGCACAGGAATTCAAACTCTGGACCCGGACCGAAAGGCTGATTTATTCGGCACTCTTATCAGAGTGACATCCGTCCCGGATCAAGCTTGCCTGTTCGCCTGATCCGGCCTGAATGCGACGTTGCATCAGGCTCGAATGTAAAATCCCGTTACACGCGCTAAATCCGGGCCCGATTCAACGTTGGATGTGCGAAAGATCGGGCGATCAGGCACGCCTGATCCGTACCGGATTTCACCGTGAATACGTTTCTACACGGGGAGTACTCGAAGTACCCGTCAAAGTTTAATCAACGTGGTGAATGAGTCGATACTCGGAGTACCAGGTTCAAAAATTGAAACCATTGCAGGTGCGTCAAACCTGAGCATCGATCAACGATTATGGGAGTGCGCAGTAGAGTCGTGACGATGAGGTTCGCATCGGGACCGTGTCGGTCCTTAGAAGCGCGCGGATGTACGGAGATGAAGTTTGTTCGAAAGAAACCCGTTGTCGAGTTCCGGTTTTCCAAGCTTCCTCGGATGGGCGCATGCGCTCCCGGTCTCGCGCCACTGCGCATGCGCGAACGCGAGAATCTCCCAGCGAGGATATCTCGATGCCGGACGCGGAGGGATCTTAATAAGGCAATGAAACCTTAGCGTACAGCGTAAAAGGCGAGACGAGACGACATTGCGCTCGTACCATTCCACTTTGGTTCGGTGCCGGGAACCCGCACAGGCGCACTCGGCCGAGCTACTCCGCGCACGGAATAACTTGCGATGTACCTGCGGTGTACTCCATACCTACATCGTATTTAGAACGACGATACGGAGACACGCACCGAGCGTCAATCCTCCTCATCGGAGAAGACGCTGGCTACACCCGGATCGCGATGGAAAAAACACGTTCTCTCGCGCGCAACGAGATCCCAATCGAAGACGGGGAGGAACAAGATTATAACGATGATGGAATTGTACGAAAAAGTCGAAAGTACGAGAATAGCGATTATTAAAAAAAGGAAGTTGATAAAAAAAAAAATAGTGTAACATTAAATTCCTTGCTGACATTAATTCGGAGAGCGAATATAGAAGACAATTAAAAATCATTTTTTTAAATACTATTACGGCTGAAAAGTGTATGTTTCACTTGTATATTGTATCGATCCCACGTATATTTCTGAAAAATTGATTTTTAAACGAGTTGGACTCACTTTTCATACCGTAATATTATGATATTCGATATTACAATGTTACAGTAAAAAAAAAAAAGGAAAATATGTCATTCGCGGATATTAAAGACCGAATTTCTCGTTTATTTTGAGAATTTACGTCCATACAGGACACTCGAGACTTTTTTCGAAAGTAAAAAAAAAAAAACAGAACGTCGCAAGTGTCAACGAACGTGTAGGAAAATACAAAATCTGAACCTAACCAGTTGTCGATACCGACAGTAAAGCCCCATTTTTCCAGCGAAAAGCGATGACTCTACGATGTCCATACGCAGAGAACGAAGGTTCATCCCGGAGCACGCGTTAAAAATCCTTGCCGCTCCTCCAACATGTAGCGATGCCCCTTAGTAACCGGATGCGAGAGTTGTCAAAGCTGGGACACGAGAAGTTTTCATAGAGAAGGAGAAAAGTCACACGCAGCCGTGGCTCTCTGGCTCACGTGCACGCAAGTTATCACACGTGTTCGGATGGAACACGTGTTACGACTGCATTTGGCATTCTCTGGTTTCCACAGTGCATTCACGGACAGACGCACATACATTCGTTATTTATCCTGCAAAGCTCCTCCAAACAGTTATGAACGAGCGCTTGGTTCCTCTTATGATTATCATTCCAATGTATTGCGCATTTTCTACTTTTTTTTCTCGTTCGTGGCGCTGCGTGAAGCTCGTGACGTCGATGTGTGGACTCGGTGATCTGAGCTATCGAGTGGAAAAAAAAATACAATAAATAAAATGTCGAGGGAAGTTTATAGAAGAAGGTTCCACTTCTCATTCGATTTACCGATTTTTTTTTTAAGTTTCCAGTCGATGGTTGAAATGTTCGGTAAATTTTTTTTCATCTTAGAATTGTAATTTTTTTTATACAATATTGTATATTCTAAATTCATTCTACTTCATTGTACGATAATTGCACTAGAACTATGAAATTTGTGAAAATTAAAAAAATATGTTTTTCCTCGTGGGTATTCGAAAAGGTAAATCTAGTGGGAAATAAAAAAATGAATCGACACATTTATAATTTATACAATCGGAATTGCGAGGAAATAATAATTCTGAAACGGAGAAAATCTCGTACGCGTAGCCGAATAATTTTTTCATTTCTCGAATACGATATTAATTTGCACGTTGTCCGAGGGGAATCGGCCGGCGTGAGAGTTGGCTGATCCGATGCTAGCGGCCGTAGAGAGAGTCGGATCTCTAGAGTCTCGGTGTTTAGAAGTTGCTCGAACACCGATAGTTTGGACAGGCTCCAGAGAATTTCTCGTGGAATGTGAGCGAAAGAAAAAAAAATTAAAAGAGAACATCTGGAAGGAGAAAGAAAAGGTGGAGGAAGGAGCTTCGACTCTTCTACCTAGAAACTTGCGACGACTCTGTACCCCGGAAAGATTAGAAAAAAAAGAGGAGAAACAAGAAAAAAAAAAAAAAAGAGAAACAAGAGGAAAAAAACGCCAAAGCTGGATATCTGGCAAGAATAATGGGAGTCGCAGCGAGTCCTTCAGCAAGAGTTTGCAAACAGGTGAACATCTTTGCGATTCGTGAAAGAATGCCATGCCAGAATTCTCAACTACAGTCTCTTCGACATTAAACAAAAATCGCTGTCTGAAGTCCCGCGGACTCGGAACATTTGCAAAAATTTCTGTCCGAATTCTCAAACTTCGAGATTATCTGGAACGAGAAAAAAAATCTTCGAGTTAGGTTCTAACAGATGTTGATATTTCAGTGCTCGATTGACTTTAATTTCGTACCGGTGAAAAAATGCTGTTCTTTCCATTCTAATTAATTAAGAAGACGTAGGCTTTGATGAAAATCTCGTCCCCTTCCTGGACACCTGATAAGAATAAGGATAGTCGCAGCGAGTCCACCAGCAAGAATTGGTAAACAGGTGAACGCGTTGCGATTCGTGGAAGAAAGCCATGCCAGAATTCTCAACTACCGTTTCTTCGACGTTAAACAAAAATCGCCGTCTCCGAAGTCCCGCGGGCTGGAAAGATTTTTTTCAGTACATCGCCACTAATTTTCAAACATTTCTATTTAGATTCTGAAACTTCGAGATTCTCCAGACCGAAGAAAAATGTTCGAGGTGGGTAAAAACAGTTCTTGATAAATTAGTGCTCGAAAGGACTTGAACTTCTTCCCGTTGGAAAAAATTCTCTTCTTTCCATTTTAATTAATTTACAAGCTGCAGACTCTGATGAAAATCCCTGTTCCGGCATAATTTTATTTTTATCAGCAAACGTTTTTATCCACTTGTTTTAGTTAGGAGAGAGGTGGAGGAACGATGACTAGACGCGGAGTGCGTAGCGGGTAAACAAAAGGGAACCGGAGACATTTCCTATGCAGGTAAGCACGTCTTTGTAAATTTTACACTCGGTTGGTATGCGCGCTGTGTCGATATGGAAATGCGTCTCTGTGAAGGAGGATCGTCGGTGGAACATACGAAGAAACGACGATGTCCTATCGGTAGAAAAACATTTTTCCCCACGGTATTATTGCGGTAGGGATTCGAGTTGATAGACGGAGAAGAGAGCTGTGGATACTCGGTACGTAGACACGGACGCGCATACGCAAACGGAAGTCACGTGGGACGGTCGCACGTCTTCTCTGCGACGGAAGCCATGGCGATACGCGATTGCTTCGTAATATAAGAATATCCGAGAGCTCTCGACATTCTATTATACTGAAAATAATTAAATAAATTAAAACATCGACCGGATGACGACTGGAGGACATTTAAAACTATCAACTTTGAGAAAGAAGAATGAAAGAAGCATTTATAAAACGTGCCCAAATAAAAACAATACTGTTTACAACATGAGCGAATTTTATTTTCTTCTGTTGCGATAAAAAATTTTGCCGCAAAGCGATCGATTGTTCTCGACCTTTTGAGTTCCGTTATAACTTATGAAACAATTTTTTTTAATTAGTCTGCAGTACAATGAAAGATTCAGTCGACAGTTGGTAAATTCTCGTAGGAAAAACTCGAGTGGCTCGCCGGGCTCGTTTTTTGACTCGTCTATCCTACTCACTTTTCAATTAAAAAAAAAAAAAAAGAATTGCTTCTTAACAGTAGTCCGGAATGACTTTTTTTACGGAAGAAAATCTTCTAAAGGGTGAAAAAAATATTAACAGTTTAAAAAAGTTGTGTGAATTTCTAGACATTTTTCTTGTTAATTTTTGCTGCCAAAGGGCTCGTCTCGGCGGCGAAAAATATTTCCGCATGTGGGACGTACGGCTGGCTGCCATGAGTGGCTCGGGTGTCTGATGGGAATTGAGGTTCCGATACGTAGGCGTGTTATGAAACGTTTCGAATTAGGACAGGAGAGTGGTCGGAAGTCGATAATTATCGTTCGGCACTGTAGCTGAGTGCGCGGGGCCCCACGGGCCGATTGGTATTGCCTCGCATGTTTCAGCAGCGGCGCTATAGTGCACGCGTACCTTGCAAGCTATAGGTATACTGGTATAGAAATTTAATATTTCCGGAGCGCCGGCATGGGCCCAGTTCCGTCGATATAATTCCCACGTTGAACGATCGACAGGGGGGATTGTGTTGCGCGGTAAATAAATAACGAAACAGAGACCAAGAGGGTGATTGAGGGACCAAAAGAGACCAGGTGGTTGTCCAAACCTCGTAGATTATACTGTCTTTTTAATTGACTTTTTAATTGACTGACTGCTTACTAATAAAACGAGCTCGCCCATACGGTTCAAATAAATAAAAAATAAATATCTTTGAAATATCATATATATATATATATATATATATATATAAATCTACAATGAGGAGGAGGTCGTAAAACACACGAGCGTGCAATGACTTTTTTTGCTTATCGATGTGACGGAACCGGTTAAATACCGAAACGATAGATATAGCATATGAAACATAAATTTGTGTCAGCCAGGTAATGTGTTGCGGGACTCGGTTACTCGGCTCGGTTGTTATGAAAGTGTATATGTTTATTATCCTTCGACGCAATTTTTCCAACGTCCGACAACAATTGTAAAAAAAAAATCGTCAAACCACTTCGCAAAATCGATTAGCTTTGATTGTGTATTTAAAAAAAAATAAAAAAAAAAAATGCAGAAAATTGAAGTAAATAGTTTCACGAAAAGAAATAACATCTCGAAAGTTCATTGACTCTCGAAGCCCGTCTACGATGTCGTCGTACTTTTACGACTGTTCGACCTTCGTACGGCTCGATTCCGGAAGTTCCGTGAGCCCCTCGTACCGCACGGTCTCGTACGAGTAACCATTATCCATCGGCCATAAACGTGTGTTGGATACCCTATAACCCCCAGCGGCGTGCACTTTACCTACTGTGCAGTCCCACATTAATTCGGTACATACATTACCATCGGAGTGCCAGTAATTTGGTCACAGTTTTTTTTATTTTAATTTTTTTTTTTTTTCAAAATTTTTATTTTTGCTATTATATTTCCCGCCGATGTCGAAGATTAGCAGGAAAAGTTATAAAGTGGAATGGGTGTGGGCACATGTTGCTCCCCCCCCCCCTCCCCTGACCCGTGCTGCTAGCACGTATCAACGGTTCGTTGACCTTTTCTCGCCGCGCGGACGGCTCACGTTGTTACACCTGCACACACCTCTAGAGTCCTATTATCTATTACCAGCTTTCCGGAAGCCCTGTATAGTCTATTGCATGCGTCTATTCCGCGTGAGAGAAATTTAACAGTTCAACCAATATCTATATATACGGTGTGATTTTTATTTGGTAAAAAAAAAAAGTTTGTAATAGAAGACAGGCTCTTTAACGAGGACCGGTATCGTGTTGAGGATGGTTTTCTGTAATTTTTCGGAGAGCGATGTACGAGATGAATTCCTATGGTTCTATACAGGGCTTGGTGTAGGCAACCCGGAAAAATGGATAATTCGTTAAGATCCTTTTTTCGCAACGTTTAATACTTTTCATTTAACTACTCGTAAACGGCGAATAGGATTGCAGTGGCCTTTTACTCATTAGATCTATGATACTTTTTTTGTGGCAATTAATTACACAGCTTTTTTCATCATAGTTGGTTTAAAATAAGCCTATTACGCAAGCGCGACCAGGAGATGGCACGTTAGAGTAATTAATTTTTTAATTATTTTTTTTCCAGCAACGTTGTGAAATGGACCTTTGTTGAACTTTGCTCAGAGCTTTCAAAGGCATTCTGTAGAAAGATACTGTAAAAAATGTTTGAACGAGTTCTCACGATTTTGAGATAACAAAAAGACTCGGCTTAAATAGCTTGTCTGGTGAAGAGAAGAGGACATGGGACATGGTTATTTTCGGACAGGCATGTTGAGCTAGTCATTATGTCGAATTTCATGCAGGCGTCCACTTTGCCCCGATCGACCCCTTCCCCCTTCGCCCGCATTATTGAATGCATATTGCCCATTTGTGCACAGCATGATACACTCGCCCTCACTCTACCGTTCTACCGGTTAATTTGTATAGGCATGTAGTTCGTGTGGAATATGTGTACACGCACTGTACGCTCGTGTACAGCGCGGTGGGAGCCCGCAGCGAATCTAACGGTACTTTAAAGTGCCGGAGGGATACCGTGGATGACACCCGCTGTATATCACCGTGTCACGGTGATCTTCCATGGCAGAGAGATCCACGGATGCGCGTGAAATGCGTTGAACGCTCTCGAGGTACTTCGATGCGCGTACCGTGCCAGGTTTCGGTGAAAAATATTACTGAAATGCTTCGTCTAAAAAAAATTTGTCTAAAACGATTCATCTAAAAGAATTCGTGTAAAATGATCCATCTAAAACAATCTAAAACCCTATAGAAGGAAAGAAAAACTAAACACTGAAAGGAAAAAAAGTAGTTTGTTGTCTACCGCGCAACAGCGGAGGTCGACACGCCTCGTCGAAAAAGACCGATGCATTTTACGGGAGATCGGATAAACGTTGAGAGGACGTGAAGTGCCTCGATCGGCAACGAAAGGAAGAAACGTAATAAAATTCTTAATTCTAGCACATTTTTAGTCCTCTGCGCGAACGAACAAATTCCCATTAAAGCAGATCGACGCGAGTGAAAAAAATGATCATTTTGTTTTTATCATTTTTTAGGTACCTGGCCCGAATGGACGAACGAGCGCTCGCAGGAAAAAAAAAATAAGCTTTCGAGGTAAGAAACTTGAACGAAAAAAAAATTTGGTAACCGGACTGTTTACATGAAATGTACCGTACGATACGCGCTGGAAACTTCACGAATGCGAATATCAGCTACGGTCGGACGGAGATTTTAGCCGGTCGATGACACGACTTTTGCGACCTTGTACCTCGTAGTCGTCGTCTCGCTAATGTATAATTGGATGTGGAGAGCAATGACCAATGTCGAGCGACGACAACGACGAATAAAGTCGAGCTCTCTGCTCCTTTAATTTCCATACGTTCGCCTCGAGCGTTTCGCGAGCGGGTGAATCGACATGATTTTCTCTATTTCTACTGCGTTCGAAATTGCGAGATGCTTCTAGAGACATAAATTCCCTGTCGATTGAAGATAAATTACTTATTTTGGGATCGACTTATGGCGATCGAAAATTTAAAAAAATTTATTGTATAAACTATACATTTTTTTTAAATTTTAAATTAAAAGTTTTAAAATTAACAAAAAAATTTATTGTTGGAGTAATGATGAACATGTAAAAGTCATTGAAATTCATCGCTTTATTAATTCCGTCTTTGGCACTCGTTAACTTTCATGGACTTTGTTTTTGAGGTTCGAGGAATTTTGCCGCAATTTAAATAAACTGAAAAAAAAAAGTTAGTCGCTAAATCGGTCTGACAAACTATTCAGAATTGTAAAATGGAAAGTATTGCGTTAAGAGCATTGCCATTTGTTATTATTTCTTGTTTGGTATTGTTTTTTTGTTAAATTATATGTATGGAAGGAATAAACCATGTAACATGAGATTTCTTTTTCCTTCAACTTCGTCGTGTCTTTTTTAAGAACTTCTTTCTTGAAAATACTTGAAAAAAAGTTCTCCCAAACATTTAGTTTTTCTCGATTTTATATTTCCTATTTTGGCCTGAATTACATGTAATTCCCTGACATTTACCTAATTCCCGTGAAACTCAGATTCTCGATGATATTCGTAGGTTTTTCACATTTTCCCCGAAAGTGTCGATCTTGTAAAATAAAATGAACCAACCCTACAATGAGATAGCGAAGAAGGGCGCGATTCACGTTCATGCGCCTGCGCACTCCTCGACGATATTGGAGACACGATAATGCGGAATGATCAAATTACGAATTGCATAGCGACGATCGGTTGGGTTGGTCGGCTTGCACCGTTTGTTTATGGCTCGTTGGAAGTCCCCTTACGGTAGCGTGACGTCCGAGCAATGTACTCCATGATAATCCGACGCGTTTGTACCGCGCTATTGAATTGCAAAACCGCGATGACAAGAGACCGCCCTCTCGCTTGGTAAACGGCGACGATGTCGCTGTCCTCTACGACCACGACTTCTCACTCGTCCTCGCCGTTGCATTGTCCTCGTTCGCCGCAATAATTTAAGCACTTTTTGCCGGACGGTTACGATCGAGATTTCGAAAATCTTTCATGCGATTTTTTCATTCAAAGAGAAACTGACGCGAATCAGGCTGCAATCTTAATAAAAGAATGTAAAGTCCAAAAATAAAAACGTCGCCAATAAATTTTATAATTTGACCGACTCGAAATTTATTGTTTCTCTATAAATTCATCGTCTCGAATTTTTTTTGCCCAAAGTTTTAGCCTAAAAAAATGTATCAATGAATTTACAGAAAAAATTAACATTTTATTCCAATTTAATGGCAACATCACGCAATTTATTCGGGAATTATTCAAGCTTTTTTTTTTCAATGAAAAATTAACAATTTTAATTAATTGTTCGGAGAAGATTTTTCTTTGGCGAATAGAGAATTTATCTCTGTCCGTATTTGTCTATGCGTTCCAAGAATTAATCCCTTTCACCCGGATCTGCGTACAATTTATTGATAGAAGAAAAAGCAAATCGGACAAAGAGTAACGTCATCGTTTCGCGCCGCAACGTGGACACTGACGCAGATTTACCGCGTACAAATATAACAAAGTGCACGAGCTCCCGCGATAATAATCTGCTGTAACGACTTAACTTTCTCATTACCCGTGAACAATTAGATAAATTGCTCGAACATAGACGCGATAGAAAACGTTGAACACTTTCACTCCGAATCTTGACTGCGAACGTAACTTTCGTTGAATTATTATCGTAAAAAAAAATATTGATGACGGGGAAACAATAATAACAATAATAATATCGCTTTTTACATGCACAAAAAATTTGCAAAAGCCATGTTGCGAAAAAAATCGCGCAAGGCCATTAAGGTTTGTGAATTTTTATGGAAAACTTCGGTCCCGCTTATGCGCAGTTGTTCATCGAGGGGAAAGTCCTGAACACGTGGATTACGTAATAATACACGGAATTTCATCCGCGTAGCCATCCTTTGTGTAAATGATAAATTGTAAAGTAACAAAAAACAACAGGTAAAATTGGATAAAATTTTTTTTTTATATATCACGGGAAAACTTTCAATTAAAAAAAATATTCTGCCTAAGTGATAGAAATAATTGGACGTCAACAGTATCTGAAGATATTTGAATAAAATTATGTTTGAAAATATTTTTTTGTCACGTATAAAAAAAAAATACCACGGATGAAAAAAAAATGCCACGAATGAAAAAAAAGTTTCTTCAAACAGTTAGCATCTCGCAAATGGCTTACTACCGGTTGATCCATCGCGGGGCGGTATCTTGCCCGAAGGAAACCCGAACCGTATCTTTATGTCCCATGCAACACGCTACGTTTATAAACCCTGCCTCCTCCGACGTAAAAGCCGCGGGACTAATTCGCGTATACGCGAATTTAGAAAGTACAAACGATC
This sequence comes from Listrodromus nycthemerus, assembly GCA_963978505.1. Lineage (NCBI taxonomy): Eukaryota > Metazoa > Arthropoda > Insecta > Hymenoptera > Ichneumonidae > Listrodromus > Listrodromus nycthemerus. The sequence goes on from OZ021685.1 coordinate 8,170,381, forward strand.
GCCGTATGATATACACATGCCTTTCCATGATATGCGCAGCGCTCAAGCGCAGATACAATTCACCTAATTGTCCGCCCTCTTGCGTAATCCTTCCACTTCGCCAGTCGCGAAAGTTTCCGGATATTTTCTCATATCAACAGGAATAATTTTCCTTCATCAACCATCGGCCTCGTACGTATTTCGATTTTCAGTGTGATTTTTTTTTTTTTTTTTTTTTGGTCTTTCCAAATTTGCGCGATTATTATATTAGCAGTCACACGAAAAATTTTTCTTCGCTCCGTAAACTCTTTTCGCATAGCAAATTTTTATCATATTATTATACTAATATTATTTTCTGTAGAATTTGAAATAATACTGATATATTAAAAACTATATTTTTTTTCTATGAACGACCAATTAATTCAAGCTATTTTGTTGACAGCTGATGAGGGAGAATTTTGGAGCTTTCGGTAGAAAAGAATCGGCGAAATAAATAACGTAGTTGCGCGCGTTTCCCAATAGCTTCCGCGCTCACTTTTTCTCGTCGCCTCCTTTCGAGAAAGTGGAGTAACGAATACCGCGAGTTTATAAACAATTTTGCTCCCGGCGCAGGGAGCCCTCTTTATCGCCGTATCGGTGCGTTTCTAGAGATCCGAGGAATTATCGCGCTGTCTCGTTGCCACTACGGGCCGACAAATCCAGGTCGACCCAGCGGGGGATTGGCCCGCGACACCGATATCCCGATCCCGATCGTTCACCGATCATTTAATGGACTTTACTCGATTACCTGGCCCGCTTTTCCGTCCCGCTTCCGAGATAACTAATTACCTCCCGATCAGAATATTTTTTCGGATAAAAAAAATGATTTAAAAAATGTTGCCGCCCAGTAACGAAAAAGTAAAAATTACTCAAAAAAAAAAGTGAAAATTAGGGTCAAAGGAAAAATTTCTCTCCGAATAATTGTACCGTATTAGAACTCTACTAAAAACTCTACCACTAAAAAAAAAAAAAACTCTCACGGAATAAGAAAAATCTCCGATAGATTTTCACTTAAATTCTGAGTGTGCTTCTTTAGTAGAAGAATTTTGGTAGATTTATCATCCACTCGTTCGAGGAAACGATTTCTCTGATGAATTAATTATCTGTTAAATCGTGAGCATCAGTAATAAATTTTACCGTGTAATCGCTGAAATAGAAACTTATTTTAATAACCATCCCCGAACTAACAGTAAAGAGTCATGTAAAAAAATATATTTATATATTTTCAGCAGCAAATATCATTAATAATTTTTTTTTCCTCCAGCCGATTGCCCGAACATTGCTCTCAGTTTCTTCGAGTGTGGAAAGAAAAAACAAATGTATAAAAATTCACAAAGAATGAAAAGTGTGTCCCCATTGTCTTAGCGCATTCTCTCGAGCTGTATCGAGCTATGGGAAGTGGAATGGGAATTGCGAGACCCGGGGGGATAATAAACTAATAATAACAATAATAATAAGGCAATAATAATTTTGATTGGATTATGACTTGGCAAGAGGTATCGCAAGTCTGCGGCGGAAAGTTAAGGTCGCGACGACCGGAAAGTCTTCGGGATCTCCTTGAAGCGTCATTATCGTTCTGACACACATTCCCGCGGCTCTGATACTCCTTTCCGCGGTGCAGATCGTACGTATAAGTATGTACGGAGTGGCTATGACGCGGCTAACGGCCAGAACGATTGAGACCGCTCGAGCGCGTGTTTTACGTAACGCGCGAAAGGGAATCTAGCTGCGGCTAGAAATCTCAGAGTTGATAATACAGTTGGCGAAGTGCAGTGCTGAACGAAGAATCGGATGAGTCAGAGACACGAGGAAAAAATGCCTGAAGGAAAGCGAAAAAAAAAAAAAAATCGAAAAATTCACAGCGATTATTGTAGATCATATTTTTCCAGCGAGTAGAACAATGTTTTGCGGCCTCGTAATATACGATAAAAAAACAACAGATAAATGCTACAGTCGATTATTTGCCACTAAGGTAGATACGTAATATAATATACGTAATATAAAGGCGACTCACCGAAAATATCCTATATAAATGTAAGACACAAATGCAATTTTTTTTCTTCATTTTCTCGGTACAGCTTGTTCAATAAATTCAAATGAACTTCGATATTACATTGAACTTGTTTCAATTATTGATCTTGACTTTTATTTATCATCGATTTCCGATTATGTCTCAGAGTCTTGAAAAAAATGCTTACGATTTTTGTACTTTTTTAAATTGCAGTAAAAAAAAGATTTAAAAAATCTCTCGTTAAGTGTCCCAACGTATAAGTAATGAATTTGTTTTTTTTTCGCTCGTCGGTCGCGCCGATAATAAAAATTGGCTCGAAAATCTTTCAAGACCGGTAAATTATCGAAAGTAATCGGGAACAAAGAAATTGTTCGTTATTACGGTCGCTCTTGAAATTCGGCCTCGGATGAGTTTCTCTTTATCGGGGACCTGCAAAAATCGGTGGCGAGACACCTGCCGCGAACGATGGAAATACGGAAAAAGAAAGATCGAGAGGAAAAAAAAAACCATAAGAAGAACGCGAGGTAGAGGCCTTGAATCTTTGTGGGGATTGGTTCGGACACACCTGCGCCGACCTGCGGTATAATTTCGCCAGGTGAGATCGAGAAATCGTGTTCCGATGGCCACGAATAATCGAAGTAGATTTTTTGCCATCTTCGACGAGGCCACGGTAATAATTCTCCGGGGATGATCTCGAGAAATAACATTACTTTCGGCCGACGATATTTTTGTGTCGGTTCGATGATCGAAGAGAATCGATCGAGGGCGTGATTAATCGAACTTACCTCGTGGAAAGGTGGATTGTTCTTGTTCCTGTTGCCATTGGAGGTGTTGTTGATGGAGGAAAGGACGGTGAGAGTCGCGGAGCCGACACCCCCGACCGGCTTGCCGCTGACTTTTGTTCCACCACCGCCGACATCCTTGTGCAACGTTCCTGGACTCTGTAATCACACAAATTAAATCGTCGATCATTTATCGTGGTGTACTTTTTTTAAAATAAAAATTGCAAAAATTCAAATATTTCGTTAGTATTTTCACAGCAAGTTTATTAAAACTCGAAAATATTAAAACAAAATTTTCTATGAAAATTAATAAATGCAAAAACAATTCCACAAAAGAAAAAAAAATGGTAAATCTTTTGAAGAAAAACTAGCGTTGAAACGGCAATGTACCATTCAAACAGCGAGCAATCAATTGCCATCGAGAAGCAAAATTAGTTTATTCGAATTTTTTTTGTGAATCAACTGGGTACATTTTTTCTATAGATTGTAAATAATCCAGGATTCCCTTCTAATTTGTAGCCTATTTACATATTTTAAAAATAAATAAAAAATGCTGTTGATGAGACGCTAAAAAGATGCCAAAGTCGTCATCCGTACTGACCGTCAGAGTCTGCCCCGATAAATAGAAACGTCCGGCAGGGACAGCACTGCAGAGGCAAAGTAAATATATACATACATACATATATGTATATATTTATAGTTTGCATTTATGCGTACACGCAGCTCGAAAGTATCCAGACGGAACAATCAGCGCTCTTTGTGCGTGTGATATCGTAAAGACAAAAGGATGACGTGGGTGGTTTCAGCGCGAGAGTGACAACGGGAAAGGAGAAAAAAAGAAAGAGGAAGAGGAACAGATAGACGAGTCGGGGGCCTTTCTTATTATCAGTGTATGCACGTGCGTCCAGCATAAACAGCCGAGAAACGAGGCTCGGAAGCAAGGAAGCACTTTGCGACCACAATATACTAAATCGTTAAAATGCAAAATAACTCGATTCTATCCGTGGAAACCACACACGATACCGAGTGTAAAGAGCCGCACCGGAACTCGCGATGAGTGCAATCTTCGCCGTGATTAGTGAGCAGAAACAAGATGGGAAAAAACCTTCGTCTATACAATTTTTTTTTTTATTTGAAATATTTTTTTTACACTCTGAACGAAACAGGGAAATGTATTTGAGTGAAGAGACCGACTTTCATTAAAAATCATAGTCGCGTTTGTGCAGAAGAGGACCATGAAAGATTATCAAAAATAAGGTCTCTGAAAAAAAAAAGAAAAAAAAAACACAGACAATAACCGCTGGCATTAAGCGACGAACAATGACGAGAAGTTTTGCGAACGATTACCAAACACTTAAACGACGACGAGGGAGATAATAAACCGGTGGAACAGTTTCTGTTTTTTTTTTTTGCGTTTTTTTTTTTTAAACAATGCCATTGACGCTACGTTACCCGAGTCAGCGATACAGAGACAATTAGGCGGAGCGCGTCTTGTGTTACGTAGCAATGCAGGAGACAATAGGACACTGGCGGTAAACAGTCGTTGAATGTCTATGCACGTTTATATTTATGCACGTAAGTGCACACTTGCGCACCAGATGCTCACAGATGTTACACGGCTCGCTCGTACAGAAACCGATGGAAATATTACATGTTATATATATGAACATATATATATATATAACATGCAATATACCCATCAGTTGCCTGTGTAGCATGTGACCAAAATTGAAAAGATGTTTTTTCTGTGAAAATGTTTTTTTTTTTTTAAAGAATACTGCTTTATGATTTTACCGCGATATGCAAAAAAAAAAAACATGTTTAAATATAAATATATACAATTCCGAAGAATTACGCAGCTCGTCGTGACGTTGTTTTCCCGGAGCGTGCGATGTCCTTGCGATTAAGTCCCAGACAGTCGGTCAGGATGTCGCGAATACTCGTGTAATTTCTCATCGCAGAAATGTTTATAACCTTTAATGTTTTGTCAATTTAAGGTAGTTAGTAAATTGGACAAAGTGGGCGATAATTGATATAAATTTTAAAGTCTCTTTTTGAAGTAGTCGCTGTGTCTTGGACCGATAAATGTTAGAGATCAATGATGGAAACTGTCGGGAGAACTTTTCGCTTCACTGCCGGCAATAAACCGCGCGGAATTTTTTGTTGGTAATCTTGACGATATCAATAATCGATCGATCGTCGCGATCTCTCACGTTTTCACCGAACAGTGCGAGGTTCGAGCTTCAACTGCTTTGATATCGTGACGAACGGTCTTTCGCCGGGTCTTATCTCAATATCGATTGCCATGATAATCATTTTTCTATTAGATTAATGTTTTTTTATTAGACGAGGCTTCGAGCAGGCTTGATAAGAAATATAGATTTGTAGAACAGTACCAATTAAAGGCTGTAGCCATTAAACGCATTATCGGAAGGACAGGTTCTTTTGATTCTTTCATATATATATATATATATATATATATATATATATATATATATATATATATATATATATATATATATAAATTTCTATTACGGTGTTCGTAGTCGTGATAATGAATTTTTTTCGCATTAATTAAATGGGGCAAAACGTTAATAATAGATGTGACAAAAGCTCGAGAGACGGTGAAAAGATAGAAAATGATGCGGAACAAGAGTTGCACAGATTCTTTTTCACTGGCATTGGTTTTTTTTTCTCAGCCATTATATTTAACGAAGTCAATTGAGATCGTCGACTCTCGTTCCTTTGGAAACCCACGCAGTCTATTTTCCTCGCCTTGCCGGGAGGTCTCTCTATTGTCTTCAGAACAACTATAAGCGATCCTTCATTAATTAAATACTTTTTTTCTCACTTTCGAGCAGCACAACTGATAATCAGTACGTAATATATTAATAATATACCAAGCCAACAATAATAATAATAACAAGTATTATTATTCTTATTGAATAAAATCTGGATGAGAGACAAATTGAAATTTCGCATTTGTAAGCGATGCCGAAAACGGTAACGTTTCTTCTAAAACTAAACGAATATTTTATCGTTAATAAAACATAATGAATAAACGAGTAAGAAAACGCACGGTTTATATCTATCGTTATCGTATATCTCTTAATTTGTGACCGTGATTATTTTTTACGTCCCGGAAAAGCTATGATTTAATTTGTTTTTTTTTTGTTTTATTTTCAACATGGACGAGGAGTTACGAAAAATAAATATTTCTGAGACTGCTCTTAAGAAGATAAACGCATCGTGGTCCGTCGCGACGGTGATACGAAAGCCGTCGGATATCAAATAGAAGGAGAGATAGAGCCGACGGCGTCTTTCGCCCGGTGAGACCGGCGCGACAGCTGCGCATAGTCCGAGATCAAAACAACGAAAGGTCGAGAGAAGACGCACGTTGGCCCGACCTAAGGGATGAGGAGCCACGGATAGAGAGATGAGAGGCGTGTCGAAAAACGTAAGATTGAAAAAGGAACGAATAAGACGAATAAACAAAATTACAAGCGGAGGTTTCGGATCCTATGATTAGACCGCGAGGCGAAGAGTCTTCGCCCGGTGTTGCTGGCACAAAACTCTTTGCCACGGTTGTCTTTCTGAACGGCAACGGGAGATACTCGACGGATTCATTCTCGCGATATTTCGAGACTCCCTCGACCGACACACGCATACGAGCATGCACAGACACACACACGCACACAGAAGTATACGCAAACGCGCAGACACAAATGCATGCGCAGCTGTTCTTTTTGCAAAAAAAAAAAAGTTCTTATCGGACCTGAGCAGGTGATATCGAGAACTGTTGTAGTTTTGAACTGTGTATTCTTCCGAGATGAATCTTTTGGGGAGTGGAGGGGGAAATTCCATTCGCAGGTGATTCTTCTCTGAAGGTTTATTCGGGAGGTTCTCGCAATGTTTATTTGAAGAAGTTCTCACCTCGCTCTCGACGTCTCGAGGGCCTCACGAGCCAATAACCGTCGGACGGAAGAAAGAAGAGGATCTAAAAAGGTACCGCCAGGTGGGAAATAGAAGAGGATTTGAAAGAAAAAAAAAGGAAAAAAAAAGAAGAAAAAATTTCGAGAGGCTTTTACGATCTTTCTAATCCGGAAAGTTTTTCGATCTTGGTAAAATTTTGGCAAGATGTCTTCGCATCATTGAGTCACGCTGCACTCGCTCCAGCCGAGGTCGGTTGAGGGAAAGAAGAGAGGGACCGACCGAGACGAGATTCGCAGGTTGGCAGATGCACACCGTGGCTCTACCTGGACACCTGCCAACCTCCGGGGTCTCCGAGTCTCGTCCAGCAACAAAGACTCGCTGGCCGCTGCAGAGATATGCTCGGCAAGAACGCCGCTCTGCAAATTTCTTTCTCCAACTATGTTTCTCGAAGTAAGACTTGTTTTGTGAAACTTTGCCATAAAACTCGCCGACTAACATTTTCTATCGTACACTGAGAAATGAAAATTGCCATCGTTGTTATTCGAACGGAAATTTTATTGCGAATAAATCTACGAATCCAAAATTTCTGCTCCTAATAACACGAGACAAAGACGATGAAATAAAATCCGTGAAACGCAACTGAATCGATTTTTTTCGAAAAATATATAGAAATATTTATTGATTAAATAATTATGATTTAGGGAATGAATTTATTTAATATTTGGAGAATCATTTCAAATATTTAGGGAGCTTTGAAATATATGTATATATGACGCGACATTAGTTACGTTATCTTTATCGCCGTAAGATCTATATATTATTATTGTGCATTCGAGATACTTCCGGGCTGACCGGCGAGGACCGATCGGTTCTCGTATATCTCGATCGCGATAAATCTGTCGTTTACACCGAGGAAATAGCTGTAAGCATGAGCAGTACACCAGGCAGGTATAGCACACACGTGCCTATACATCTCACCGGGGACAACTCGCATAGCTGAATCTGATCTTATCAGATCGATATACCCCTTACGGTACGATTGATATATCGTCTATGCCGTATGCCTATCTGCCTGGTTTATTGCCTGAGTATTCCTCCGAGTTAACACACCCGTCACTATGCAGTGAAAATTTTTCATCCATTAAAAAATAAAAAATCAAACAAGAGACGAAAGAACCATCACAGTTATTACTTATCGACGATTCAGTATAAAATTGTCGAGAGAATATTTCTTGCGCATATAATTAAATACTTTTCGATCTACCGAAATCGCTGGTAAAAAAAACAAATAGGGATTTGTATATATTGTATATATTTTTTCAGAACTGATGTGAATCTGATTTTATCAGATTGATATATCGCTGACCGTACGATTGATATATCGTCTACGCCGTATGCCTATCTGCCTGGTTTATTGCCTGAGTATTCCTCCGAGTTAACACACCCGTCACTACGCGGTGAAAATTTTTCATCTATTAAAAAATAAAAAATCAAACAAAAGACGAAAGAACCTTCACAGTTTTGTATTTCTTGCGCATATAATTAAATACTTTTCGATCTACCGAAATCGCTGGTAAAATAACAAATGCGGATCTGCACATTTTTTTTTTTTTCAAAAATAAATAGTTCAGTCGGTTAATATCCCGACATTGGAAAACGCATTTCCGTGAGAAGTTCAATTTTCTCTCATTACTATATATTTTTTTAAATTTATTTATTTCATTACTCTCCAAACAGGAGTTGGAGAGAAAGAAGAGCGATGTAAATGCATCACGCGCAGGTGCATCGTGGAACTAAGCGCGCACTTTGTCGTCGATTTCCGCGAATTCCTCGTCGCATTCTGGCGCTCGTCGAGCACTCGAAGAATTCTAATCGCCGAGACGTTCTTCTCATAGTTAAACGATCCTTGTACACGTTCGCCGATCCGCTCGAAGGAATTATCGTTCGCGCATGCGCGATACGGAATGAACAAAAAAAAAACGGTACTTTCTTTTGTTAGTTCCAATCGCTCACGAGAGGTAAGATATATCGCGGACACGGATTGATCATCGGAGATACAGAGTAGGCAGCACATCTTTTGCCGGAAACGGGTGTAACGTGATGTTCAAGGGAATCGACCTCGCCATCTGATCGCACGCGATGCAAGCGACGCGGAAGCGTCGGACGAACAAGAACATTACTTCGATGCTAATCTTTAGTTTATGGTCGACTAATCTTTATTGGAAATCGATTATCGTCGAGTGATATGGACATTATCTTTTTAATGATAAATTTATTGGGCGGTTATATCGGCGGAGGAAAATTCGTTCAAGCTGGAGAAAACGATTCGATCGAAAAGAAATATTAACATGTATATGTGTATATATTAAATGGTCAAAAATGTTGAAATGGTGAACGAAAAGTGGCGGGAATTCTTCATTCCTGACGATATCCGTAGATAGATTGAGATCTTCGACTAAAATACTTGTTATCACAGTTGATGTAAAATCTACAAACTCTTTCACCTCGGAAATACAAAAACAAATGTAAAAAAAAATCTCTTTTCGAGAATATCTCTTGACCTCGAAGCCTCAAATCGTGAGATTACCGTTTAAATCGAAGATAAATCCTTTGAACCGGTTCGAATTATTTTCGGAGATAATTCCCAACCGGTACGGTAAGTTCTGCGTCCCGGTCGTTTATTAAATCGGTATTATACTATCGATGCGGTGTTCCGGATCGCAAGACATATCGGCACTGTCCCAAAGAATTTTCGAGGTCACCGAGTTTATTGCAACGAATGCATCGAAAATAATAGTTCATAAAATCATATATATATGTAACAGAAAGTTACAATATTGAGAGCAGTATTATCGAGAAATTTTATCGCGTCCGGGTGCGCGGTGAGAGTTTTACGGTTTTACTTTTGTGCGTTTTTATTCCTCTATTCTCATTCCCTCTCTTTCGACGCGAATTTTTAACTGAATTTATCTTCTTTTAATATTAACATGTAGCTCGATGCACGCGCGTTCTGTTTCACGCAAAGTACACACGGACGGTAGACGTTCGGGTTTTCGCACCGGTTCGAGTCCACTCGCCGCAACTCGGCGCACGAGCGGTCGTCGTTGGCCATTTGCGGCCAGGTCAAACTTATTTAAGTGAAACCAGTTTAAAAATTATTCATGTCTTTTCTCTCCTCCAACGGAGCTTACAATTCGCCGTGAACGCGAGTGCGCATGGATTTTTTTCCGGCACTCGAACGAAGAATCCCTCGATCGGTTAATCAAAACAATTCCGGTAAACAAACCCCTCGATCCGATTATTATTTATTTTTCGAACACCGAGCCAGATCACTTGTGAAATATTTTTCAGAAACATTTGAACCATATTTAATGAGATAAAACGAAAATCTCATCGATATAGCTTTGATATAGACTTTACTAAAATATTTGTACGTAATTTATCTCTCCATTAAAAATAAGCAACGACCCATGATTTTATGCAGCAAAGAGCCGTATGATTTCAACTCGATATCTCCGGAGTTTCTACCCAGTGAAAAATTCTATTGTTATTTCACTTTCATCAATTATTCAATTTATGTTGTAACGACGATATATTTTACTTCTTTTTGAGATTTTTTCCGATTTTTTTTCTTGAGTCGACCGTGCGCATGCGCGCCCGACAATTTACGCGTTGAGCGGACAGAGTCAAAACATAACGGAACGAGTTGGCGCAAAGTACTTTTCCTTATGTAGGCCAATGCTCAATTGTCTCGTGCACCGTTGCGTTACCGCGTGCCGAAGAGTCGCGAACGTCGAGCGACGGCTACGACACAACGAAGACGCCGCCCAAGCATCGAGCTGCGTTCAAAGGTACGGTGTGCTTGTTTGTGTGTTTGTGCGCGAGCTTACCCCGAACGCCGGAACTTTTCGTTACGACCAAGAGCGAACGAGCGCGGACGAAAATCGCTCGTTGAAAGACGAAGAATGAAAACGAACGACTCAGTGTATATCTGGGGGGGAAGCACGAGAGTCCGCATCCTTGTACAGGCCTTCTGGCACGCACAGCGGGCACTCGATGAGCCGTGTATTCTCCATCAGCTGTGGCCGGGAGGCGCACTCGGCAATCGTCGCTCGGATTACCCTCGAAAGCCTCGTGCACGATCACGAAGACCTCTCGAGAACTCTCCGAAAGCTTGCGTTCTCATTCGTTCCTACTCGATGTTTTTTTCATCTTCAAGTTTCCGCATTTTTATTTCCCCCTCAGCGAGCTTCCTTTATTCTTCGAATTGCAACTTTTATTATACTTTTCTATTGCCCACGGACATATTTTCACTCGTTGCTACTCCACACGTTTTTCTCTTCCTCGATTTTCCGCATTTTTGTTCTCACCTCGACGAGATTTCTTTATTCTTCGAATTGCAATTTTTCATTTATTCCATTATCACGGTCGGACATATTTTTCACTGCTTTTATTTTCTCTAAAATCGAAGTCACGTCGTGATGATTTTTTATTTACTAAAAACACACTCCTGCCTCGTCTCATCTATTTCATTTGAAATGCCGAAACTTTTGTTCTCATTCTTTACTCTCCCAGACCGAAAATAACGATCTTTGTCATATCGCTTGAAGTTCTCGTTTTCCTTTCTTCCTCAGACTTCGGATGGAAGTTTTTGAGAAAAACTTTCTGCCGACGATATATGAAGGGTATGTTTGAGTGGCTGAGTCAATGCTGTACAGATCTGTCCCACTTAATCTGTGAACGTTCAGGCTCATAAAATTCTCGGTAAAACGACAGACTAAGCATTACAACGACCTGCACTCTACCCGACCAGCTACGTATCGGACGGACAGACGTACACGTAACCAATGTATATATATATATATATATATATATATATATATATATATATATGTGCACAATATAAATGTGAAGCGTAACACGCGCTGGAACACTTGCTCGTAAGTCACGCGAACGCAAAGTGTTTCTCGCTAGTGCAAAGAACTAAAGCTGCTGCAAACGAACTCTCCGAGCAACTCGAGCGTCTTTTCTCTTTTATCTAGAAAACGGTTTGTGTGTATGTCTGCGTTTTCGCGACTGGACGAGCACAAGGGACTTTTCCGTTCGCACACATGCGCACACCTCGGCTGTAAATGCCCGCGCGTTTCACCATTCACAAATGGGCCCCCGAGACTTAACTGTACGACGCTAATGCGTCGAACGGTTTTCTATCCGATAGATGCGCATCGCTCTAATTGGTACTCGTGGAAAACGTCGAGGAACCCGCTGACTTTGCGCACGGACGTGAGGCTTCCAGTTCGCAACTGTATCGATGCGAAATGACCACAAAAAAAAACATATACGTGTATATATACTCTGTCAATTGACAGTCGGACGACCGTCATTATTTTTATTGACGGTTTATGTACACCTTGCTCAAATATTTTTTTAAGTCACAAAAAAAAAATGTTATTTCCTTTATGATGGGAAAATAGAAGATGCATCGAAAGACCAATAATGCTGAAATGCAATATATTCTTCTTGTCGTTAAATCGAGAAATGGGAGGGAGAGAAAGGGACGTACTCGCGTGAATTTCCCACGTTCCTCATTATCTTGCAATTGAGAAGTCGTTTCTGGCACGGCAAGCTATTCCATAATATAATACATCGATGGATGTCCGTGTCCATTTACAATACTCGTACACACCATGCACCAAGTATAAACTGTACAAGACTTCGACGCACAGTCTGGTTGAGAGGAGCCATGGACGCATCTTCATGGTTCGCTCGACAACAGGGTCGAGGGATCCTCGTTCGAAGAGAGTCGCCAGCAATTGGGGGGGGGGGGGGGGTCGACACAAACTTAAAAAAAGCATTAAAAAAATGTACGAAAAATAATCAGTGAGAAATTTTGGACTCGCGACAATTAAAAAAAAAAATGGCGGCACAAAGGATACAAAGTTTGAATTTCGTTCGGTACGTAGAAAATAAAAGATAAGACAAAAGCCTTAGAATTTTCATCACGGTGGTTGATAAGAATAAAAATCCTCAAAATTTAATTATTTAATTTTTAAATGCCAAAAATTTAATTTTTGGTATTTTCTAAATAGGGGAAAAATGAATTTTCGTCGCGCAAAGGTAGGAGACGACTTGTGTATATTACGGATATGTCGAAGAGACACGGTGGACAGGTATGGAGAGATGTGCGCGAGGCACGGGTGCGAGAAGTACGCCGGGGAGAGCAGGCAGAGTCCGAAAGAGCGAGGAAGGAAAGGAGGCTCGAGACGACCCTCGTAGACTCCCTGGAAGTGTCCCGAGTGGCGTTAGGCCTCGTCGTGAGCGTCGAGTTCGGTGTTCCTTGGCGTTGCACGCCCACCGTACGGCTGATGCGCTCCCGAGAGTCGCGGGGGAGAAGCAACGGTTAAGTCGTAAAGGTGAAAGAGGCTGACATGCGCAGTACGCGAGCCGGCACTGACGCGAGAAACACGCGCGCACAGGTACAAAAGCGAGAGAGACGAGCTCTCTTCGGTCTGTGTAACTCTTGCCGAAGCAATATCGCAGCAGTGAATTTTCAGTACCGCGCCGGAGCTGGTGCATTCACGATGAAGCTGGCGGAGTTCTCTGTAATTGAAGTGGCGGCAATACGCGGTACTTCAGGCGAGGGGAAGTCTCCGCGAATGGATAAGATTAATTCAGCACACGTGGAAAATTTTCGGTTCGAGTTATGGGAGAATAAATTTCTCTATGCACCATTTTTTTGGCCACCTTTTTCAATCGTCGTGAAACATTTTTTCGAAGATTACCGGAGAATGTGTAGTTGTGGCGTAGTAGAGTTTAAAAAATGGATTATTATTAAGAGATAGAGCCGTAGGTATTTTAAATTCAAAATAATTCACCGGTAAAACTACATTTTATTTGTTTGATTTTGTGAAAAACGTTCGATATTAATGATAGGTGTAAGTGGATTTTGAAAATATATAAATATATTCTTGTCACTGGATTTATATGATACACGATATGCGAGATAAACCAAAGTAGACTAAAGTCGCTGACCCGAAAACTATAAATAAATAGTGTATGGCATTATTTATTCTGTTACAAAAAAACGCTTCGTATGCACCATATGGCATCTCACCGTGAAACCCCATGCTGCAGCGAGCCACGAAGATACGGTTCTAGGAGACTCGAGATAAGATATAAAATAAAAATTGTTATTGGCCGAGTTTATTTTGTGAAAGGCGCGGAGATAAGAATGTTAAAAGATAAAAGAGGGAACCCAAGGGAAATCTTGTGAATATACATTGAGGAGCTAATAAAGCCGGGCTTAAAGGAATATCAATAGAGCGCGATATCTGTCTCGTTCGTCGTGGCTAAGGGCCACCAAACTCAAGCGAGCCAACGCGGTGTAAACAAGGTATCTCTTTCATCGCAGTGTATTTTACATACAGAATAGATGAAAGGAAGGATAGGAAAATTGAGTCTCTTTGTGTCGGCTGCCTTTGCCATCTCCCCAGAAAATATTTTATTTTATTTTATTTTATTTTATTTTATTTTAATTCATTTTATTTTATTTTATTGTATTTTATTTATGGATTTAGTAAGCTGCAAGGTCGACCGGGTGCATATGGCAGTCTCGTCTTGCGCGACATTCGAAACGGTATCGTGGATATCCTGAACGCCCCGAGCAAGATTCTCGTGTTCCGGCGTCTAGGCGACAGCGCAAGTATACAGAGAGGAAGCGAAAAATAATCCGAGGAGAACCCCGATAGGAATGCTCGTCAATACACGTCACCGGCCTGTACGAAACGAGAATCTCGAACTGTCCATAAAAAAAAACAAAGAGTTGATCGCAGGAAAATGAACAATCGATAGATTTTTATATCCTCTCGAGAATGCTTCGAGAAATGCAAAAGCTTCTGGGCGGGACGATCGCTGTTGCTATCGACAACGATACCTATTTCTGTCGGAATTGAATATAAACTTGAGAGTCTATCTCCCTCCCTCGAATTCCACAAATATTTCTGATCTCCGAAAAATTTACGGAATTTCCGACATGACCTACATAATTCACGGTTTCCTGCTGTTTTCGCTGCGTTTTTTTTTTCATTCGTCCTCAAAATCTTCTCTCGAAGAACAGTGATCGTTTATTTGTACGGCACCAGTAAGACCTGGCAAAGGTTACGCGCCACGTGATCGAAGAATTCTTGAGTGTAAAAATAAAAATGAGAGTGGATAACCGGTCTATAAAAATTGAAATTTTTAAATTAATCTATTTTAAAAAAATGGGCCAAGTCTCATCATAAGCTGACGAGACATCTCATCAGGTGAAACAATACAATGGTAGAAATTAAAGCCTACAACGATAGGCGAAACAAAAAGTACAAAATAAAATTAATAAATCACGGAAAGAGCGTAAAAACTATTCGTTCGAAAATAACGAAAGAAAACCACGCAGACGTATTAATTCTCCGTTAAGTTTTTCATGATTCAAAATACCTTTCCGAATCGATAAATCAAACTAAATCACAAAGATGAGAAATTTGAGAAAAAAAAAAATATTAGCAAATTCTCCACACCGGTCCGTGCGTTGTTTGTACGGAGTTCAAGAGAAAATTCCCGACTGGTGCGCGATGGCATGCAAAAAAATCGGCACGGCGCAGGTATTAACTGCTAGTCGGTAAAGCGAGCTTGCTAGCCCGATCCGGTGAGGCTCGCGCGCAGTACACGCATAGCCGGGCCTCCCGGTATTCCCGGAGCCAAAGAGAAAAACTCTAGGCGTCCCGTGTCCGTGTATGAGTTTCTGCAACCTACGACGTCCAGTCGATCGGGAACACATAGACAGGCGATGCTGGTTCACGGCGACGGCGCGCCGTACCGTCCGCAGCCGGACTGCACGGAGACCCCAACACACCTATAGCATCGGGATGAGCGCGAGAATAATATGCCGGGCCCAACCTTGAAGCCGAAGGCGTTTAACGACCCTAATTTAACAGAATTCCCTCGTGCGGTGGACTCACGTTGGCTCGACGTCCGGCAACCGCTCTTGACCACGGTTCTGCTTTCTTCATATATATATATATATATATATATATATACACAGAAAATCCCTTTTCTCCCCCTGCTTTTCCACGCCCGTTCACTTCGCCACTACGCTTTCATGAGCTATTTTTATTTTTCACAGACGTAGGTAAAGCTCAGAAGAGGACGGTAGTGAAAACGACTCGGGTATTTTAATTCTGTTGTCCATAAATTTTGATCTATCAACAGATAGATGAACTAGATATTTTGACAACTGTTTGTTACCGATGCCTCCCAGGACGAGGAAGATACCGAGACATGGTTATTGAAGTTTCTTCGACGGTCAAGAAATCCCGGTTATGCTATGTTTCATTAATGGAAAATAATTATTTTTTTTATACCAACAGTGGTGTAAAATTAAAAGAAATGGTGGCGGAAATTTGTCCACCGTGACCTATTTTGCAGTCGATCGAGCCGAAAATTGGATTTCAAGGACCGGAATATTTTGAGCGACACATACCATCGAGCGTGTTTGACCGAGCAAGGCATAACCGAGCATCCCCGTTCGTCTGGGCGGATCAACCGTGCGAACCCGTGGACCTCACAGCAGTCCGTTTTTTTTTTTTTTTCCAGCACACACAAGCCAGCTTCGTCGACGAACAGGGCGTTAGGCAGGAGTCCGCACATAGTAGCACATGTTAACGCTGCACACAAAGCGAGACGAAACTTTCACGGCCACACCGGCCCCGTCTACGACGAGCAGGTCAGTCCGGACCGGCGGGCGCGCTCGCCCGTGCCGTTACGAGGTATAAGGTCGAGAAAAAAAAAAAAAAAAAACAAAGAGGCAACGAGAGGTGAAAAGATAGGAGGAGCCAGCGGACAGGAATCGCGAGAGGTCCCATGGAAGACGGAGGGAGATAATATGCTTCGTGTATACCGAAGAAAACATCGGTGTCGAGGCGAAGAAATGGGGTAATGGGGGTCGCCCATTTTATACTTGAAGAATTATTCCAAAACGGGACTTAACGCATCACCAATAATCAAACGAAGTTATTAACCGTCAGGCTCACGTCTCTATTATTGTAATGCAATTATTTAACGTATTTCGTTGTTTTTTAAATTTATTTTTCGTAGAAGTAAAATTCCCTCTCGGGTGACCCGAATTATCCCAGTTGTAGATTGATAGATGAATTAAAGTGTCAGTGATACGTGGAGCGGAGCGCGAGTATGTCAACGCTTTCGAGATAAGGAACGTGGAAGAATATAAACAGGTATTCGAATTAAAGCGGTACTCCCGAGTGTAACGCTCTCGAGATGGGAGTTTTCCTGCAGTGTGTAATTTTTATCCCGAGGTGAATCGACGTTGTTCAAAGGAAAATTTTGACGATGGCTCAGCAGTCTTTCATAGCGTGCGATATTGCCATCGAGTCTCCCGATGAAACTCGCCTACCGGTGGCGCGTTTGATGCATCGGCGAGCCGATGGACGAACGCGCATGCGCAAGAGCGACGGAGCCATCGAACCGAAGGAAATTCTCTGGAGAGAGTGGAACGAAGCGTCATGCATGAATTTCGTTGAATTCAGAGAGGAAACGACGATGATGTCGTTTATTTGCATTATTATTTTCTTTCAATATTATTATTTTTTATTCTCTTTTTTTTTTTTTTTTTTTTTTTTTTTCGTGAATGGAAGGAAAATGAATCCGTCTGGTAAATCGAAGCGGGGTACGCGGGTCGATTATTCGAGAGAGCTGAACACGACAGACCACACCTGCACCATTTACAAGGAAATAAAAAGTAAAAAAAAAAAAATTCGAAATTGTCAATTCCCCCCCATACAAAATCCCAATCACCCCGATGAATACACGCGCGTTTCGCCTCCTTCGCACCCTTCGCTCGAACAAAAAAAAATATTCAAAACGTTCGCAGTTCCGAGTACTCTCTGCGCTCGAGTGGACACGCGTCTCGCTGTTCTCTCCTCCTTCGCACGATGCACACACAGGGCTCGTGTACACGCAATTCTGCAGCCCTCTGATCTTCGCTTCTGCGTGACCACACGTACACGGGTAAATCGCGCACGCGCATACCGAGTTCCCTTTTCCACATATTCATTTTACTAACTCATCAACGCTTTTTTTTTTTTTTTTTTTTTTTTTTTCCCATTTATCTCTCTCACTAATCCCGACCGTCGCCCTTTGAATCACCAGCCGCTCCCTCCCCAACCTCTGCCCCAGCGCTGTCGACACGAGTACCGAAAGGGTTAACGCGCTCGACACTCTGACGATAATTCTTTCTCTGTCTCTCGCTGTGCATCGCTCTTTTTTTTTTTTCAACGAGGGAAGCCTCTACCGAGTTGTATATTTAGGAAACACAGGTATAGTCACCGAAACGATGAGAATATCGTAGATGCGCGAGAATGGGTCAACGCACGCTAAGCGATTGCGCGCGTTCCACCGAATCCATTATGAGTGTCGCAAAATTTTTTTTCCCGTGAGTAACGTGCGCGAAGATTATCGCGATTTTTCATTTTGTGTTTTTTGTTTGTTTGTTCCGTCGAAGACACTGATTCGACCGATCGCTTTCATCGATACAGTGAAGCGAAATTCCATAATAATAATAATAATAGTTTTTAAGCTATTTGGGAGACGATTGGGCAAACTTTGAAATTACCGTATTATTATTACAGAGATGCGGGTGGAAAGAAGAAATGACTTTCTGTGTTGGGTTGAAGGACTCAGTTCGACGGCCCTTGGCCAAGATGTATAATTATCATCGGGTGTAAAACTAGTATAAGGTAACTGTATATATTAAGCATTGGGAATAAATATTTTTCGTTGCTACTGGTTTTCTACTGTTTGCCGACGATAATTTATCGGTCATTGGGCCGTGAAACATTACGGCTCTTTCGCATTACACGGTTACCCGTGCAGAGCCATTGAGAGCAGAGGGGTGTTTGTCGTGAGATTCTATCCGGAACATACGCCGTTTCGATTCTGTGCATTCTTTGTGTTTAATCTTTTTTTTTTTCTCTTCGCGTTCCCACGCTGACGCCCGCAGACAAAGTGGATGCGACGTCGAGATTTTAAATCACCGTATTTCAATTGCACAAATACAGATGTTTGAAAAAAATGACGTTCTATTACATCCTTCCGGTAATTTATCGGTCACTTAACCAAAAAAAAAATTTCCCGTGTTTCGCATTACGAATTATCAGCGTCCAGTCACCAATACCAAAGGCACATTTTTTTACGTGCTTCTGCACGGAAAATACAAGGTTTGAATTTCAGTCTGAAGCCTGTACGTTCGTTACATTGGATAGTCGGTTTCTCTTTCTCTTCCCATGTTCCCACGGCGACGCCCGCAAACAAAATGGATGTCGACGTCAACATTTCACATCACCGTATTTCAATTTCACACATTTAGATATTTGAAAAAATGACATTCTATCGATTCCCTATGGTCACATATCGGTCACTTAACCGAAATAAAATTGCCCTATTTCGCATTACCAATTATCTGTGACCCGTCACTGAAACCAAAGGCACGTTTTTTATCCGCTTTTGCACGGAAAATACACGGTTTGAATTTCAGCCTCGAGCCTGTACGTTCGTTATATTTGATGTCTCGTTTCTTTTTCTCTCTCTTTTCACGTTGCCATGGTTACGTTCGCAGACGAATCGGATGCGACGTCGAGCGCGCATGCGCGCGGACTGTCTCACCGAGTTTACATAGGAGGGCTCTGGGCGACCGCACCATGCGAAGTACGAACGGCGGGAACGTGTCGGCAGACTCCCGGCGAGACCTCTCCCGCCTCGCGAGCTTCGTTGTCCTCGTGAATGTAAGCGTGAACTCATCACTGCGTGCATCTGCATTCGCGTGGTCAAACGAGGTTAACGTTAACGAGGCACAAACACGGCTAATAAACCCAACACCCTTGGCTTTCACGCTCTCTTCCTCGTTCGGTTTTGTTCGTATTGTTATGGGTTTCTTTCGCGCACGGACAAAAGAAAAAACCGTTTCAGGCCCTCGCACGAAATATCAGAAAAAAAAGAAAAAAAAAAAAGAAAATATTCATTCGCATAAAAACGAATCAAGCCCAATTACACGTGGTTGGAAAACTCGATCAAGCGATTTGATGTGGAAGGGACGCCATGTGTATATATATATATATATATTTCTAGGTTATGTTTGTATGTGTACAAAACAGAAAAATAACGTTTGTTGTTTTACTCACATCGTAGAGCGACTTGAGTTTCACGTGATTGAGAGCAGGAACATCGACCATCGAGCACTTGAGCAAAATCGTTGTAGTTTGGCTCGGCATTTCCTTTGTTTTTTTTTTGTTTCTCGTCACAAAATAATTCACTATTATTTCACCTTTGTTCCAGCATCGAGGAAACTTTTCCGTTCCTCTCTCCCAATTCTGTGCGATTATTGTGATGCGAAAAAAAAATCACCTTCGCTCTGGTACATCCGTATATTCGTTAATCACTTTACGCGTCGAATTCGCAAAGTTCGTTAGATGATTAATAAAAAATAAAAACGAAATAGAAAGTGAGAAGTGAATCGCGATACGGCGCCGTTTTCGGTTGTGATTTAGTCGGGGACAAAAGAGTCAAGCGCCGGTGGTTACAAAAGTTCGCTCTCGGCACGATGAAAAATTTTCATCGTGTTTTATTATACATCGCTGGGTCTTTCACTCTCGGTTCGTTGTTTCACGTCGACTGCCGAGACAGTCGAACGTCCGTGATAACGCGAGTCCCAAGCCCGATCGAACGAAGGCGGAAAAAAAAATGAAAATAAATATCGTAATAAATATTGAAAAAGATGGGATATAAACAGCCGGCGAGTGGCTTCTGCCTCGTCCCGCGTATATACTCGGCTGGCACGGACGAACACACACAAACACTATCACCGAGGGGCACAGCGACGATTGGCGAAGATGTCGCACCGCTCTCATTGGCAGTGTACAGAAGCGACGGTACTTTTTTTTTTTTTATCTCAACACACTGTTTACGTTCTTTACAGTAAAACGATTATAACATAAAAAAAAAAAAAAAGAATACAAAGAGAAACAAATGTTCCGTATTAAATTTGTCCGACCAGTATTCGAGATTTTCAAACTTCCCGAGATGTCACGACGATTCGCGTCGTCTTCGGTCGACATCTACCGGAAACTGGCCGAATTAATTTTTTTTCAAATTTTACACAGATAAGTTACGTGTGAAAGCGAATGTATCGAAAATTTGTGGGTATCGAAAAAGTTTGACACTCGTGTCCGTGAGTCACGGATGTGTCCGTGTATGTATTGGGAACAGAAAAAAAATAAAAATAAAAACAAAGAACAAACGTGGCGTGAGAGATTCGTAGGCCCCGTGAGTTCGGCTGCGCTACGAGCCGAAGGCGCTCTATCGCCTCACCGTGCTTGACTGACCGACTGGTTTTCACTCGCAGTCACTTTGAAACTCGGAGTGGAATTGTAGGCACGTCCCTCTCCTGCGCGCGGACCCTCCGACTGTGCCTTTACAACAGCCTGTATACTGTAGCGTATATACAGCTATGTACGCATGTGTGTGTGTATATATATATATACGAATAGTGCGGCTTTGTGTGGAGAGTCGTTCACAGTGCCTGCGAGAGCAGCGCTCGGCGCCATCCCCCCCTCTTCGCTTCTCTCCTTCTTGGAACCTGCAGCTGCCTCGGCCAATCGCCGATCCTGAAGGCTCAACGCCACGCTTTACTCGAGCGCAGTACGCAGTGCACGGTTGACGCACTCGAACCTTTCGTTACTTACAGCTAGCGCGCTCGCTCCGGCACTGAGAGAAATATTTTTTCGGCGACAAATGTTTTTATTTCTTTCATCTATCGTACCATGCTTCAGTCAAATATAATACAATTTATCGTGTGGGGATTTTTAGTATGTTGAGAGATTTTTTTTACGAATTAGTATTAATTCGCTTCGGTTTTATTGTATCGATGAAAATAAAAATCATTGTTATTTTGTGACTGATTATTGTCACCGTTAATGTTTACGGAAATATACGTATAATACAAAATTCGGAAAATTACTTTGAACCGAATCTCCACGATTGTCTCTCGTCGGGTTCGCAAAGAAATTCTGTGTTTTGTTGAGAAAAAAATTCGAAAAACATGTCGGTCGATTTATCCGGCAGACGAGTTAATTTTTTTGTACAAATACTTTTTCCACGTAGTTGGTTAATTCATCCACATTAAGTAGGATCTTTCTTATATGAAGAAATGTTGGTAATCGACCGACTCGACTGTATCGCAAGTACTGGCTTGAGCAACGAGGCGTGCGCTTATCTTCGTTATCTCGTTGCTCATTTGGTGCCGTCGGATGCGGCGCCGTCACGAGTCTTCTCCTCTTTTTTTTCCCTATCCATTCCGGTAACATACAGCAAGCACAAATATCGGGACGGGAGACGCCAAGTTATAAAACTGTACCGGTGTCTTTTCTCACGATTATAATAACGAGCGAGGCGTGACTATTCGATCCAAAGCGTCCGATACACTGTGAAACGGTAAACGGCGAAGCATGCGATAGATAATAACCGATGAGCCGCAGACCTTGAGACTCTGTTTTATCCTCATTAATTACATGATCTTCTTTTTTTTTTTTTTTTCTAATTCTCGCAAACGAAAAAAATTATAAAATTTTAATCCTCGAAAACAAAAACGACAAAGCACGAGTTCCGACGATTGAGCTAGGGCGCCTTACAGGGAAAATATTAAAATTCACCTGTCGATACGGTAGTCGAAGTGGCAATTTTATCATGATTTTTAATCGAATATCAAAGTACTAAATCGATTAAATATCAAAAGTCCTCTTTCCGTCTGACAGCTCTTTGAAATCCCACTCGACTTTTTCTTAAAAAAAACTTGTCGATTATTATTCATTATTTTGAGTCGGAGCAGTAAGATAATGAAAATGATTTGTAGATCGTTGAAGAACAGTGTTTTTTTGGCACTGGTGTATCGTATTGAAAGTAACGCCAACAAGTACATTCGCCAATTAAGCCAATGATCAAAGATCGAAGTTTAATATTTCATTTTTATTTTCTTTTATTTTATTAATTTTTTTCTTCGCTTATTCGTCTTTCCAGCGGTAAACGGGAGACAGTGTGAGGTCAAAGTCTCGAAAGTATCGTCGGATTCCGAATGCAACACAGCACTCTCCTCGTCCTGTAGCATCGTATTATGTCGTATTAATATATATATATATATATATATATATATATATATATATATATATATATATATACACACATACATACATATTTTGTCCTCTTCCACGTGTTCTACTCTCGATAGGCACGTACGTACGTCCATTACGTACCGTAACAACGCGAGAACACACACGTGCTTCTTCACACTTGTTGAAGGATAAAAGCGCCAGGAAGGAGTATCCCGTGTCGTCGAGATACTTTATATCTAAACTCGTAAGTCCGCACGTTTTATCGAGTGCAGCGAGAAACAACTATCGTCACCCAC
Organism: Listrodromus nycthemerus; assembly: GCA_963978505.1. NCBI lineage: Eukaryota > Metazoa > Arthropoda > Insecta > Hymenoptera > Ichneumonidae > Listrodromus > Listrodromus nycthemerus. Next base: position 8,193,632 of record OZ021685.1, read on the forward strand.
TCTATTTTTCGTCATCGGTTTCATTTTTCTTTTTTGCTCTCAACTCTCTCTCTCTCTCTCTCTCTCTCTCCACGGCGCCAAACAGTTTCGTACATTTTTTTTTTTTTTCATGCAACAAGCACATCGACTTGGGAAATATTTTTTTCTCGATCAATTTATTTCGCGCCATCCACATTTCACAGTTCGCGAAATAATTTCGACATTACGACATGCACGAGTAACATTATCCGCGGGAAAAGAATTTTTATTATACGTTCACGAGGACATGGAAATTGTTTTTTTTTTTTTATATAAAAAAAAAAAAAAAACACACGATGTACTTTAGAGTGAACTTTAGTCGTAGGCACAGCGATACGGATAGCTCATTGTCCCGGCAGGAAACATCGAAGGTTAAGGAGATATTTCAGCGAAATCCCGATACGTTTTCCCGGTCACGTAATGGCAACGGTTTATAACGGTTCGGATACAATGCCGCCCCGCTTGAGTCCTCGCTCACCGCGTTGTGTACAGTACGGTCGGACAGTGAATTCGTGCCTCACCAATATACGAGGTACAGCATGCCGAAGCACAACTCCAGTGGCACGAAGTGGCGACAACGAGACCGAGACACTGCACCGTAAGGCGTATTCCTGTTCGCGCTGAGAGAGCGAGATAAGGATTCGAGGAGAAAATAGGGAGAGGACGAAGGAATATCTCGGGACGCAGCCGGAGACTCGGAGGTTCTCGAACGCCCGGTAGTCGGAATCGGGAATAATGGAAATATGGAGGTCTGAAGCGGTCGAGGCTTCGCTATGGCTCGAAGACATTTTTTCAACCCATCTCGACGTGATTGCCGGAAAACCCATTTCCGCAACGGCAAATCGAGGAAATACGTCTCGCGGTACGCTTCATAATTTTCCAACGAAACGTGGAAGCAATTTCCAAAGAATAACGATCCGACGTTTTTTTTTTCTCAAGAATTTGAGAGACCTTATTTTTTTTCTGATTAATTCTTCTCAATATTGAATTTTTAAAGGCACGTATGATTTATTATGATTTTTTCTCCACACGAATTTTTTATTGTCTCGTCCCCACCGTAAATTTAGAGATTGAAGCTTCCTTTTTGAAGAATCTTTATACGATTGTAAAACAAAAAACTAGTGTAACTGTGATCGTTTAGAAAATAATTGTTTCAACTATTATTTTTTCAACAATCAGTCGGTTCGTTATCCAATCGAAGACCTACACCGGCGTTTGGTGGTAAGCTTGGTCGCGAGTTTGGTTGTTCGGATGAAACTTGCACCTCGGTCGTAGAGAACGTGGTGGCGGACAAAGCCGGTACACCGGTCTGTATGTACGAGCACATTAATCCCAGCACGTATAACGTGCCTGCTCGGGGGATCTAAAAGTTTGACGAATAACTTCTCCGAACAGTTGTACCTCCTTATCCCATATATTACATATAGGATGAGAAGGTACACGTGCTTCTGTATATTATATATATATATATATATATATATATACAGATGATACACGCGTGACCCGAATGTTTCACAAAGCCGAGGGAACGACTTTACTCTATTTCTTTTTCAGTTTAACAACGTTATATGTGACGAATGTCGCTCGTGTATGTTTCGGCAGCCGTAACTTCCTAACAAGCCAACTACAGATCGGACGAGCCGACGTGTATATGCAAATTTCAAATTACCATTAGAAATCGTAATTTATCATTGGCACTTCGAAAATTCAATCTACCTTTTCGAACTAAAATGAATTGAAGGAAAAAAAAAGCCTGCAGCAGATGAATCGTCGTTTTGTACAGCACAGTAGGAGGGTTTGCGTCTTCGCTTTTCGTTCGTGGGTTTCCATATCGCAGCTGAGGAAATGAAAATACCGGTGGCCTGAAAGGACGATGGAATCGAACGGAAAGACGACTCTTTACAAAAGGTCAATGGTTCCCTCTCGTGACATTCGTGGGTTGGTGACATTTGAAGTGTACGAGAATATTAGCCGACCGCCGCGAGACAAGTCGTTGAAGCCCTCGATACGAAGTCATTTTCTTTACGACAGGTTTTTGCGACTCGGAATTGTTCGACGGAGGGTCTTAAGGATGCTCGGACCGAAACGCGTTTGTGTTCGATCGCCGTAAAACTTTTTTACTTTGTAGAGAAAGAGTTTCCGAATTGTTGGCAATTTTTTCAGATTTTTTTAGCGAGTCGTTTTTTTTTTTGGTAAGGCGTGGACAAAGCTACATAAGTTACCGTGCAGAACGCAGAGATTTTCCCCGCCGATTTCGATCAGATTCGAATAGAAATCTACTACTGCAACGCGACTTTCAGACAGGTTGTGTAAAAAATTCAAAAACATTCACTGCTTTGTTTCTGAGATAAATTTGATAAACAAACGACCCTACCTCCGTCTCAACGTTTGCTTTGTTTACCTTTCTCACTCGCTCATCGGGTAACGCGGTCAGCGCAGCTCTTCTTAAGGAGAAGTGAAATATCGCGGACGGTAATGAAAGCTGTAAACTTTTCTCAAGGGCCCCAAATTCTTTAAGAAAAAAGAAAATTCGAAACAGATACGTACGGTAATTTCACTTTCGGGCCAGTATTAATAATTTTCTAAAAAAAAAAATGCTTACCGTTGAACAAAATTAATTTGACCATCGCAGTAATTTAATGATGAATGTACAATTATGGAGAAAAACTTTATGCAGGTCGTACGAAATATCATTATAACTACTTAGAACAAAGTTTAATTATCATCGATTAACTTCCCTGTGCAGTTCGGATTGACCGTTCGATTATCCAGAGACTCTTCGGACCCGAACATCCCGGTTAATCTGGATTCTACCTTAGAAGAGAAATCGTTTTTGAAAACCGTGAAAGAATTCTTCTCGACAGCGTGACAAAGGGCGTTGCGCTAGAAGACGTTTTCGATCCGTGCATCCCAGTTAATCTGGATTCTACTTTAGAAGAGAAATCGTTTTTGAGAACCGTGAAAGAATTCTTCTCGACAGTGTGACAAAAGGCATAGCGCTAGAAGTCGTTTTCGATCCGTGCATCCCGGTTAATTTGGATTCTACCTTAGAAGAGAAATCGTTTTTGAAAACCGTGAAAGAATTCTTCTTGATAGCGTGACAAAAGGCATAGCGCTAGAAGTCGTTTTCGATCCGTGCATCCCGGTTAATCTGGATTCTACCTTAGAAGAGAAATCGTTTTTGAAAACCGTGAAAGAATTCTTCTTGACAGCGTGACAAAGGGCATTGCGCTAGAAGCAGTTTTCGATCCGTGCATCCCGGTTAATCTGGATTCTACCTTAGAAGAGAAATCGTTTTTGAAAACCGTGAAAGAATTCTTCTCGACAGCGTGACAAAGGGCATAGCGCTAGAAGTCGTTTTCGATCCGTGCATCCCGGTTAATCTGGATTCTACCTTAGAAGAGAAATCGTTTTTGAGAACCGTGAAAGAATTCTTCTTGACAGTGTGACAAAAGGCATAGCGCTAGAAGACGTTTTCGATCCGTGCATCCCGGTTAATCTGGACTCTACTTTAGAAGAGAAATCGTTTTTGAGAACCGTGAAAGAATTCTTCTGGACAGCGTGACAAAGGGCATAGCGCTAGAAGTCGTTTTCGATCCGTGCATCCCGGTTAATCTGGATTCTACCTTAGAAGAGAAATCGTTTTTGAGAACCGTGAAAGAATTCTTCTCGACAGCGTGACAAAGGGCGTTGTGCTGGAGGTCGCTTTGTACAGCGGAGCTCAGAGGCAAAGCAGCAGTGGCGGAGTATTTACTGCCCCGGAGATCCGGTGACTGATTCGAGTGGCTGACCATCGTACACAATCCGTGGCTAAGAGACGCTAGGAAATGTAATTCCCTACCTCGGTACAAGGTGACGCGTTACAACCGTGCCATAGTCGACCTCTATATCACCCAACGCATTACCGTACACTCAGCCGTGCACCGTATTCCGTATCTACGCTCCTCTTAGCAGTCTACTTAACGTCCGACGATTCAACTGTACTTCCGTGACTCTCTCGGCTGACTCGGGCACACTCGGACTTGTTTACCGAGCGTCTGAGTCACTCGAACAGCGAACCGATAACGCACTCGAGCAACCGACTCTAACCCAGTAGTCGGAATCGGCGCGCGCATTCCGACAACAATGTCGCTGATCAATTTCGCGCTAAATCAACCTCCGCGAATGTACGAGACTTCGTCATCGTGTCATTCCGACGCGGAATAATTTCACGAGTTCTTCCTCGCGTGGATGATTTTTTTTACCGGGAAATCGTGACGGTTTTTGAGAGTGAATAATCGGAATGCCGTTTCCGAAGAGGATCGAATAACGGAAAGTCTTTCGGCCGGAGCGATTATGCTTCAACTGGGGCGTCGCAGGCGTTAATTATTTCAAATCACTTTCCACTGGCCCACATTCGTTTAGTCGGGCGCAATCACGCGCGATCGTGAGTTCTTCGAGTTTCGATGGCCCGTTAAGCGAACGTAAAAGCGAACGACGCACGGCTCGTAGCTGTGGAGTTAATGAACAGTCTAATTTTTTTTTCTTTATCGGTGAAGGTAGAAAAAAATAGGAACGGTTCATTATCATCTTGCAACAACGGCTTTTCACGTGAGGCACATTTATGCGTGTTATTATTTTTTGTTTTGTTTTGTTTTTATTTGTGTTTTTTTTTTTTTTTTTCGTTTTCCTGCATAATAACATAATTTGCTTCAGCACACTTTTCAAAGTGAAACTCACGTGAATAACTTTCCACGTGATTGCACGGGACGTAAAGTTCATTGAAATAAGGAGAAACGGGTTTTTTTTTTTATTTTGTTTTATTTTGTTTTATGACGTTTGCTTAGTCAGGATGTAAGGAGTGGAAAAACGCCTGAATTATTTACGTGTTTGATTTGAATTTATGATCCACGCGATTTCGGGTCTTAAAGGTCGGTTGTTATTATTTAGTATTGTAGACGAGGAATCGCGCGGAAAAGCAAAACTCTTTCTATTTTTTTACGATACGGTGAAAGCCGTTGGGAGTCTCAAAGGAGAAAGAGCAAGGTGAAAAATCCGGAGTTTCGGTGAGCGAGCTGTTTTTCCACTCTTAGTGCGTCCAACGGCGGGACTGGGCCATTGAGGAGAAACAAGATTGCACTCTAGACCAGTCGGACGAATCGATCAGGTAAGTTTCTAGGAGATGCATCGAAAAATCGTCACGCCTTTCGGACGTTCCATTATTATATTCTTTCAATAAAAAATTGTATAATTTTTCCTTAAATTCATCTCACTACCGAGGCATTAAAATTCTCTTTTCGGTGGCCCTAAGTCCAATTTAGCTTCCTCCCCTTTCGTTGATACTCCTGCGGTACCAAAAAGGGGTTGGAGCTCGAGTGGATTTCGAGCTTTTTCGTGCATGCAGCTCGTTCCTCGTCAAAGGGTTAACCCTCAGGGTACGGACTGGGTTACCGTAACCCGAGCGAAATTTGAAAGAAGCGCCATACGAAGAGAAGTCGGTGATGGGGGTCCGGACCAGGGGGGGAAAAAACTTATAGGTACACACTATTAGAGGCCCAACCGGCAGAGTCAGTCTCCGCTTTGTGTCCGAGCTAGACACATATGAACATTGTACTCGGGTGTGGTACACCCAGTCCGTATCCAACGTTACAAAATCCAAAATTTTCAAAAATATAAAGTTTTAATTTTCGTCTGTTTGCCGCTGAAGAATAAAAAGGTAAGTAAGAATACGTACTCTTTACTTAATTTTGTAGATTCTAACCTCAAAATAACGCGTTGTACATGGTGTAAGCGAAGTATTGTAGTAGATCTCAATCACTTGAACGTACGTCTTATATCGAAATCTTTGCTGCTCGTAGTGAATTATAACTCATTAAATTTTGTTTCTTGTAATTTTTTATTACAGAACACGCATTAAAAAAATGGCAACGCGAAAAAAACCTTGCTGTCATACAATCCTAAGAAAAAAAAAATTGTATTAGTTTTATCGTCGATACATCAAACAGGTAAAATAGATGAACGAAGTGGAAAACCGGAAATGATTGAATTCTACAACAAGACCAAAGGCGGCACCGATTGTTTTGATTTTAAATGTCATCAATACACGACAGCTCGCAAGACAAGTAGATGGCCTGTTAGATCTTTTTATGGAATGCTCGATCAGGCTGGCGTTAATTCTTTTATTTTATACAATCTTAATCAATTCAATGCACCTCTGAAACGACTCGATTATCTTCGAGAGCTGGCGTTGCAATTAGTTAAACCTGCTTTGATTAAAAGATTGGCAAAACCTACTCTGAGGATAGGTCTGCGAAATACGATTGAAGAGTTTTTGGATTTTCGTGAGTTGCCAGAAGAAATGGACATTCGCGATGAGTTTGTCGACAATAGACTTCCAAAGCAAAAGAGATGTAACTTATGTCCAAGTTCCCTTGACCGAAAAACGTATTATAAGTGTCTTAGATGTCATAAAGCGATGTGTAAAGAGCACGTAGCGAAACTGTGCTGCGAGTGCGGCAATACTATGTAATATGATTTTTGTAACCTTTTGATAATAAATATTCGTCTTTAACAATTATTTTTGGTATTTATTTATATGATACTACTCAACAATATCTGAGAAACAATTTTTTTACGCTCAAAGTAATTATTTTTAACCTTTATCATCATAAATCAACGAAACAACGTTTTTTCGCTAACTCGAAAAAACGCGTATTTTCATTTTTCAAAAAAAATATAGTTTTTGGAATAAATCAAAAAACCGTTATGGACATTTGAAAGAACTACTTTTTACCTTTCAAACGCGAGTTACACAATGTTAATATCTTTTTTTTTCAAAAAGTTACAGCATTTTGAAAAAAAAACGTTTTTTTACAAAAAAATTTCAAAACCCGTTCACATTTTTCATTATAATTTTTTTTCAATCAGTAAAATGATTAATCTGACAATTCTATCATATTTTTGAGATAATTTCACACAAAATGAAAAAAAAATTTATTCAAATTGACAAAGTACAGCTCGATATACACCCAATCAAAGTCGCCGGGTTAGGCTAACCCATGTCCGTACTGAACGTAACTTTTTTATAGTCCGTACCCTGAGGGTTAAGCAATGGCAAAGTGCACTTCGGATTAATTCTGTACCGTTGAGTTTCGGTTCTCAACGTCAAAGGCTCCGAATCGATCTCTCCTCGAATCTCATAGATCATTGTCGACTTGCATACTCGAACGAGTATTTTTTTTTTTAATCCACAATACGTGTAAAGAATGTATAAACAAACGGAAAGTCGGGAGCATTGAAAGGAACGCTACTGCCGATTTCACGGTGGAGAGTCGTGGCCATCGCTTCTTCGTCGGAGAATAACCAGCAGCCGAGATTCTCGTGGCGTAAACTTTTTTTTTTCGCGCGAAGGGGAAACGAAGAAAAATAATTTTTAAAGAGAAGAGAAAAAAATGTCTGAATCTTCGTGCACTCACTCGGGAAGCTCGGTGAGACGCAGCTGTTGAGAGTACGGGATGAGGAGCCGGACGAAGAGTGACGGACAGATAAATGGGAAGTATGAAAACTCTAGACGGTTGAAGATTAATGCAAAATACCGGCAGCAGCGTCAACGATCGAGGGTGAGAGTCATTGAACTCGCCGGTTATTATCGAAGCATGTTCCACTGCGACTGCACCACGCTGTCTGCACTGCTGTGTATCGTGTCTCGCGTTACGCGCCGTCGATGAAACTCAAGGAATATCGTCTTTAAGTACACGGAGCAGAGGAGCGAATAATAACCAAGGGACGAACGGCAGTTGCTTTACTTTTGAATGAAGAACTGTTCAATTTTTTGCAATATTTATGAAATCAAACGCACACTCTACGTTCTAAGTTCCGAGATTATTAGTGTATTTATTATTATAATTATAAAAGGGGTTTTTTAAAAATATCAATATTTCGATATCACAAATAAAAAAACACAATTTAAAAATTCTTTCAAAAATAAAAAAAAATACCTTGTAAAAAATCGTGAATCGTGGTAAAATTACAACTTTTTTTTAAGAGGGTTGGGTTTTCGACCGTTCGAAATCTAAGGGAATCCCTCATTTATAAATATACAAATTATTATAAATTAGTGTTGATTGTAATAATAATAATTATTATCTTACGGAAAATAAGCGTTCGCGAGTAAGAAAGTTTTCGAGTATATTAATCACGATATCTACAATGCGACCCGATCCTCTTTAAGACTTGAACAGCCGAGTAACGAGTCGTCGAGTTTATTTTCGTGAAAGTTATCGCGAGGGCAAGGGGAGCTATGAAAATTGATCGTTTGCCAACACGATCAACAAGTATAGCGACGTTGTCTGATCTCGCTTTTTTTTTCTCCCATCAATTTCCCTTTCTCGTTCCGAACGATCCGATCGGCTTCGTGCTTGTATCGCATTGGCTATTCACGAAACTTCAGCGATCGCAAATGGTCCGAATAAAAGGTCGTCCATTCGCAAACACTTCCACCAATGGTGTGAAAATAAATGTGTCTCTGCCAATGGTGTGAAAATAAATATTAAAAAAAAAAAGATAAAAATTACCTCTTTAAGGAAAAAAAGCTTCCTCTATGAGGAATAAAAAACGAGAATATTTTCGCGGTACGACGAATCTCTCGCGTTGTTTTCTCGAGATGACGAGACATTGACTCACAGCCGACAGTGGGACAATATCGAGAGGAGCGAAAAAACGCTGACGAGTCGGAACGTCGATCGACTAATTAATTCTCGCATCCGTTCGAGAGATTCGTCACAGAAGTTTGACGCAGGTACGGGTTTTATCGAGCTCGTGATTCCCGGGAATCAAAGCTGACAGTCGCCGATTACACACGGCACACATATGCGAATATACACACACACACACATACACACGCACATGCACGAGAAACGTCGTGAGAGTATTTTAGCGAGAATGATGAATTATGGAAAAATGGATCTCGGAGCGAGTGACTGAATGTATGCGGGGACGTACACGTCGGTATCTCTGCAGCGCATCGCGGTTGCCGAATCGAAGCGATATAGGCCAAGAATTTGCCGTCGGCGAGGAGTGCCGCGCCAGAGTCGGGCCGGTGCGAGCGGAGCGAGAGAAACGGAAAGGTGGAGACGAGCGGGAAAAGAGCGAGAGGCGAGTAACGAGTATGAATGAAAATTATGACGCAACACTTGACATTCGAGTCACCGGTGAGACGGGAGAAATCTCCGCGGATTCATCGGCACAGCTGTGACTACCGGTAAATCTGTATCTACCGTAAATTAAAACCGGGTGGGGAAGTCGTCGACGCATTGGAAGAAAATACGATGTTGTACGTGTGACTGAGCGATTAACGTGTCGGTGACTAATATGCGAGCACACGGACGCATATGCGACACAGAGTTGGTGGGGCACCGTGCAAAATCGGGCCGCGGTGAATTGCGGTGAGCTCGGACGCCAAAGCGTGAGATCGACGGCGAGCCAAACAGTCTGTATGTGTTTTACAATCAGCGCGGTGAGAGGATGGACCAGTCATTGGCCGAGGAAGAGGTGTCCGAAAATTGCGACGGGCCGACGAAAATCTTTCGAGTGTTCAAACTGAAGGAATCAGCCGGATAAATTGAGATTGGTCAGGTCTGTTCGTTTTCGGAGCAAAGCTGAAACATAGCGATAGATTTTACATCGGAGGTATATCTGTATATTTGTGAAGAGCTCTGCTCCAAATTAATGAAAATAAACCAATGAGTATTCTCGTAACAATCGGAAAATAATAATTGTATTTTAACAATGATAATAATAGAATTATAATGTACTAATAAGTATACTGTAATTTTATTATTATTACTGTTATTTATTTTATATGTCAAATATGTGAATTATGATTGGCTTATAGTATAATTTACTGATGTATTTTCATTGTATGTAGTAAAATGGTTAATTTCGTAAACTACCAAGTAAACGAATAAACAATATTTATAAATATATTAATTCTAGTGGAACTGTTACGTTGTCGCATCGTTCCTGGCAATTCAACGTTTTCTATCGTTTATGTAAGAACGAAATTATCAGAGACTTTTTAGGAGAAAAAAGTAGTTTTTGATTATTTTATGATTTTCGAAATTCTTATGTCGAAATTTATGAAATTAGGCACGGGACTTGTTTTGGCAGTTTATGTGAAGCGTAGGCAGCGGTGGCGGTTGAGTAAACAGAGATTCGCCCTCGTAGAGTATTTGTATTTGGCGACACAACGGAATAGGTGAACCGTATAAGTAGAACGGTGCGAGCAGCTTTGGTTGCGGCTAAAAAGGTTTTCCTCTATCAGGCCGTGCCCAACGTGTCGGAGTGGCCCAGAGTTGCGCTATTCTCGCCTACTCGCGTGCGTGGAGACGACGAATCTCATCCTGGGTCCGCGACGCCAACGCAACGCCCGGTATCGAAGACCCCTTCGATTCTTATGCATCGACTAGTGTGCGCGCGCAAGTTGCATGAAAGCACTACTGCTATACATAGTCTTGTAACGCAACCGACGAATCGTACACTATTGTTCCATTGCTCAGTGATTCATGGCTCTATGAGCCACCGTCGCAGCCTGCGGCGTAAGTTGCATCGACTTGCTATTATACTTTCTATAAAAAAATTTTCCGACTGGGAGTGCCGATAAGGGGGACAATCGATGAAATCGATGTTGATTATTTATTTTATTTTATTTTTTATTTATTCAATAAATCTATTTAATTTAATTTAATTTAATTTAATTTAATTTAATTTATTTAATTTATTTTATTCATTTTATTGATTTTATTTATTTTATTGGTTTCCGGTTAGTCGTATGGTAAATTGAACATGTTCTTTAATCGTCGGTGGTATTTTTGTTTCTTTGAATTATTTCTCGACCGCACAATGCAATAAAAAGTATACCGATTCAATGTACTTTTGAATCTTGAACTTAACTCCCGAACCTCATTGACAACGGGTAATATTTGATGACTCGCTTCGTTGTTACGTTGCGCTAGGGACTTTAATACATCCGGTGTTATGAGGCAGCATTCGTCAACATGCAATTCTCTTGCATTTGAGTCATCGAACAATTTTCTCAATGCTCTCGTCTCCATTGTCGAGCCTGCAGCGAAAAGTCGAATCGGAGTCAACCACCGAAGGGTTGAACGCGAAACGATGGGAAATTTCTTGTCGCACATGGCTATCGAATTAGCATTTTTACAAAAGATTCGGTACCGATTTTTGGAAACGATTCCGCAAAGAATTTATACCGAGTACAGGTGAAAAATGCTGGAAGCCGACGTGTCATTCTCGAATAGAAATTAAACATCCATGTTTCATACCCGCGCGGTCAAACGTGTGTTCGTTCGCGTGTAATTTTGTTGCGGGTTGGCCCGAAGCCACTGCAAGAGAAATTTCTAGTTGACCAACTTAACGATTTTATTTATAGGCAAGGAGAGATAGCGATGTTACGGCGGTCAAGAGGTGGGGGAGAGACACTCGAGAGCGTGTAGGATATATCAATCAAGACTTATCGCTTTCGGTGCACGAAATCATAATTTGTCTCCGCTGAACATAAATAGATCGCAGTAGGGATGTGCTCGATTTCCGATTATTTCTTCGCGAACAGAAGTTGAATCTCGACTGAGGATATAAATCGGCTTACAAGACGTGTTTATTAAAAAAAAAAAAAATTAAATGTACCGAATGGCGATCATTTTTTAGAAACTTTTTTCGAACGAGCTCGTTTGAAAACTGAGAATGAATTGATGGCCGAACGAATTTACGCTGTCGGAATATTAATTCCTTCGAGTCAATCAATTGTATAATTAATGAATTACCGGTTAACCGTGAGAGAAAAAATATTCCTGCTCGTTGCGAAATTCGATAATTTGATAATTTATGATGAAAAAAAGGCCCGAAAGATTGGAATAACGAGTTCCAGCATCAAAAAGCCCGAAGTACCTACAAGGTGTTTTTTTTTTTTTTTTGCAAATTGACGTTTCCATGAAAGGGTCGTCGGCAGACGTGCGTGACACGTGGCTAAACAGATATTCGGAGTAAAATGTCAACGCAATAGGTATGTCACCCAAACGTTTTTTTGCGCGTGGGTGGAAAAGTCTAGACGGCTCTGTTGCACGCACATCAAGCTCTTTGTATATCGCGTGCGATGGTTCATGTACGGCGATAGAATTGAAACGTAAAAATTGTCTGAAGGGGAAGTTAAAAATCTCCAAGGGATTTTTTAACCGTCACGTGAGATTCGCGTTATCGAAGATTACATGCTCGGAAAATGTATTTAATTTTTTTTGAGGCGATACCGCGACGTCGAAAATAAAACAAATAATCAGTATCGAACAACTCTCAGAGTCGAAAAGATTTTACTCAGTATTTTACTCAGCAACACAATATTTATCGTGATTTTCATCGTCGTGAATGAAATTTCTTCTCGTCTGTTCCATTTTATCAAAAATTATATGCTTCAGAAATTTCTGTTTTTTTTTTTCCTGTCGTGCAGCCGAAGATAATATGACGAATTCCTATCAGATAACGGGTTTACCCTCCGAATGATTTCACTCAGACTTAACGCAATGTTTCCGGTGATTTTTATCTCCGTGAACGAAATTTCTTCTCGTCTTTTACATGGAAATTATAATCCCGGCTTATCTCGAGGGGAATTTGAAAGAATGATTTCAGGGTCTACTCAATGAAATGAGTACGCAGGGGAATAATCATCAGAGACCGCAGCTTCCCAACGCAATAACGCGACTCACCCTTCCCGCATCTTGTCGAACAGACTCAAGCTTTTTTGATCCCCAACTCACCTGCAAAAAGAAAAAACGAGAAAAATTGTTAATAACCCTCATATGATTTGCCATAGATACGATCGTTCATCATTTACAATAAAAATAATGTAACTTATAGTTGTAATGATAAATAATACTTTATCTCATTATATATAAAAATTATAATTATTTGAATAATATAGTAAGGATTTTTTCTGACATGACATTTTTTTCTTGTGTTGAAAATATGTAAATACTGTTCTTTTGCACTTATAGCGGAAATCGGTTGTAATGAAATGTGTGAAAGATCCGGTGGTCGACGAAAAAAAATTCTGTTCGGCGACGAAATGTCTGCGGTCTGAACCGCGATAAAACCACGGGGGAGTTAAGAGGAAAGAGAGAAAAACCTTCGCATGTGGTGTGTTACGCTCGCGTTATCGTTAAACGCTGACACGCCACCAGATTTCAGTAGAGTTTGCCGTCATTGACCGGTAATCTATGTCGGGTCTATAAATTGAGGCGTTAAGCAGACTCTCGTGTATAGCCGATCCATTAATTCAGATTTAGTTTTGTTTCAATAAATAAAAATCCATATTTTAATGGAAACACGTGAGTGTTTCAAAATTTCGAGAAATCGTGTTTAAAAATTAATTCTCCTATAAGTGTATGTGTGTGTGTGTGTGTGTGTGTGTGTGATGACTCAGTTAGATCCACAATCAGCTTAGGAACACACGAAATCCAGTCCCGGATGCAACGATTGACAAAAAAAAGCTTGTCACTAATGTTTATCGCTAATACTGCAAAAAATGAGTAGTTTTGGGTATTTTAATATATTTTTTTTAGTTCTTCACTTTATCGTGGAAATATCGAGGTTTCTAGGATTTATCAGAAGGAATGTACGAGATGACTCATACGACGGAGTTGAAAAACGATGCGAAGGTTTTTGAATTTTTTAAGTGAGAAATGGAAAGCGCAAAAAAAAATTGTGACGCCTAATTCCATGTAATTTTACTCGCGGAGGACAGATCCGAAAAAGTGAAGAGCGACGTTGATAATTTTTTCTTATGCCGAACGTGAATAAATCAGTTTTAGATGAAACGTCCGACACGACGTTGACGTTAAAAAAGAAAAATTCAAAATTGATATTTTCAAGTCGGTTTCTCACAATATTTTTAAATTTGCGCTTTCTTCCACGAGGACGAGCTTGAATTTTTGACGTCCTCATAGACGAGACTACGCGAATAAAAAATATTGTAATGAACAAAGTCGAAATTATACAAACGACAATTTTCACCTCATTAACGTTTTTAACCGTTTTCAAACATTATGAGAAGTTTGATTGCCAACCTTTTTTTGTTTGTTACGTTACTCTAAATATGATTCCAGTGGAGTTCGGCATTGCCATGCGTTGGCCGTTTCCATCGGTTACGATTTCGACGAACAAAGAGATAATTGATTGACCAATTAGAGCAGTCGCACCCTCGTCAGGGCTACGACATTGATACGGATTGTGTCTCGTTAGCGAATTCCACGTTCGCTCGTTGTTCCTGTTGGTATTACTACCGTTGCATCGCGACTAAGTATTCGACGCGTTTACGACTAATTGCGCGCATTTGCCTGTCGACCGGTGAGCGAACGCTCGACTTTACAGTGACATGCTTCGCTCACTCGACCAATCCAATCGGCACTGACCATCGTGCATACGCGAACCGTAAACCAAACGATTGATTAATCAACTGCATTCAATTAGACACGTGCGCTCACTTAATTCACCCTTTATTTTCCATGCGAGGTTTCCAATACCGCCGACGATTCCAACAAAATTCAACAAGTCTTTTTTATTAAAAAATTTTTTCAAAAATTTATCTACGCGTAAATAAAAAATTCCGAATGACATTGGTAGCGACGCGCGAATCACGATTTTTCGCTGTTCCGTCACTCGCGAAGAACGAACGAAAATTATAAAATTCGTTGCCATGAAACTGGACGGAAAGAAAAAAACCCGCAACTACGTTCGCCCGAGTTGGGTTAATTATTCGGTGAAATAATTTTTTCACGAAAAAAAACAAACAAAAAACAAATTATTATATTGGAATTCTTTAAATCGGAGTCGACGTTTGGTTCGTGCTGGTTTCTCCCCTGAAACTTACATACATTTTTTTTTAATTTAATTTTTTTCCATTGATTTCATCGTACCGTTACGACGGACTTAATTAGCGGCTCTTGTGTTTGCGCAACGGTGTTAATGGAACGAAATTTTATCGTGGCCATTGATATGTTATCGGTTTGCGTTGTATTCAATGTAGCTCGATATACTGGTTTGAGCCCACGGGAGGTAAACGGGCCTCGGCCGTGTGTCTAAATTGGGCACTGTGGTGCAGAATTTATTTATCGTCTCGTGTCAAACAGTGGTCGTTTACGAGCGCGGCGTTAGAATTAACGTGGAAATTAATTGGATAGTCTCTTCGACGAGCCGAAGTTTCGTCGGGCAATTTATATTCTATCCTTAATGGCTGATACCTCGTTCATTCGATGCACGAGAGAATCGATTTCGTGCTTTACGACACTTTGCCAAACACACTGATATCGCCTGTCGGGTCGGCCCGCCGTTTGCAAAAGACACTTTAATGACTACCACGCTACGGAAGAGTCTCAACTAAATTAAGATAGTAATCTTTTTTCGTTCTTTTTTTGCATCGTTTGGCTAGCCGCGATAATAAATTAAATCAAGTCTGGCATTGGTAAAAAAAGGCGACGAACCTGGGTGACTCAATTTATTTGAAAAAATTGTTTCATTCGATCTTTTGTATTGGAAAAACGAGCAGAAAGTCAGAATATTCAAAGTGCATTTAAAAATTTGGAAAAATTCATAAGTAGTCAGAAAAATGTACGAATAATTTTCATTTGAGAAAAGTCTGGCATTGGTAAAAAAAATGCGACGAACCAGGGAGACTCAATTTATTTTAAAAAGTTGTTTAATTCAATTTTTTCTATTGGAAAAACGAGCAGAAAGTCAGAATATTCGAAGTGCATTTAAAAATTTGGAAAAATTCGTAAGTAGTCAGAAAAATGTACGAATAATTTTTATTTGATAACAGGGCATGTTTCCGTGAGATTTGTTAAACACTTTTATTTTTTATCAATTTGCTAATTAAATTTTAGAATTATTTTCGTGCAAAATTAATTCTCTCGGTATCTTTGATATTTCTCGAATTATTTTCGTATTTTTATACCATCCAGTCTCTACGATTCCTTGTCATGTCTTTGAAACTTGTATGAACACTATTCACAAGAATCGACCCTAATCGGTTTCCTAAAATTATCATGTATTACGTTGAGTTTAAACTTGAGGTCACGAAACCATATTCACAAAAATCGATCAGGCTATAAAGTTTCAGTGCACCGAAATTCCACAAATAATTTTTTGCCGTTTCAAACGTTCACGAGCACTTGCGGCAAGGGGACTCAGTGGATCGCAGTGAAACGCACAACTCCCGTCTTTTTTCCTGCCGAGCAGTCGGTGGTGAAAAGATTTTTTTTTTTTTTTGCGCTCCCACAAAAACAAGACTTTCGCTATTGACGAAGCGAGAGAAAAAATTCTGCAAAAATAAATTCCTAAAATCCCAGATTGTGTAATTTCCCACGAGTCACGGGAAACATAACGCGCACCCATTCGGAGCGGTCTGTGGTTTTTTTTTTTTTTTCGTATTTGTTTTTTTGTAAGCAAGACTAAACGGAACGGAAAGTCAAGAGTGACGGCTCATTATCGCTGTCGAAGTTTCTCGACAATATAAATCGATTTACCGTTTCGATCCGACACCGAAGTGCATGCTTCGACGTTGTTGTGTATGCACACGACGATAACGCATGCCAACGACGAGGTCGTCGTCGTGGCCGACGTAAATTATAAAAGCATATATCGACGTGACGTCGTCGAGCAGCTCGGCGGTCCCGCCTCGTGTGAACTGACCCGACGAGGCGTGCATAACGAGCTTCATTCATCCATCCGAGAGTCCCTCCTCTCCTCCTCGCGCTCTCTTCCTCGAGGGTCGACGTGTTTTCTTTATTACACTGATAAGAGACCTCGCAGCTGATGCCGACTCGACCCGCACGGTTTATCATTCGCCGTTCAGACTCAAAGGCTTTATTCAGAAAAGAGAAGAAAAAATTTTTAAATAAAAAATAAAAATAAAAATTGAATTATTTATTGGATATAAAGTATAAAATTGAAGATGAAAAAAATATATATATATATTGGGGCTGAAGGACTTGGGTCGATGACTCTTTGGCAATGCATACGATTTTTGTTACTATGAAAAATTCAATTAGAAATTGAATTTTAATATGGTATAATATATCATACTATATTAATATTGTTATGAATGTTATATATTTTTTTGTACGTTTCTAATTTTCGATTAAATTCGGGAAACGAATTTTTTTTTAGGCAAAGTTATGAATATCCGATTTAAAAATTTTGTAGTTCACAGCGAGACAAAACAACCCGCTAGTGTTGAATAAGAAACAAGAATGTGTTGAGTTTGGTGTTTCAGTGACACTACACCGATTTGAATATTTGTAATCCGGTGAATCACAGTATAATATAATGCGATATTCGACGAAAATATAATAATCGTATTGTCCTCACCGATGAAAATTTAACGCTGAAAGATTCGAAATATTTGACGAAAAACTTCATGGTACTCTGGGCGTTACAGTGAGTTTTGTCGGGTTTCGGAAAAGTCGATGACGAGATCGTCGTCGTTGACTTCACTTTGTTCCCTGACGTCGATTTCACGATCAGGACTTTGCGCTGCTGCGAATAACAAAAAGACACCACTTGCACCGTTCGTTCCGTTTATAGACGCGTCGTTGTGCTCGCGATTTTATCCGTGAAATCGTTAACGAGTCATTATCCAATCCCGGTTCGTTGTTCCTTTTCCACGTCGAAGTGTCGCGTCGTGAGCCAACGCTAATTTCGTTACGTACTTTGGTCAGAGTCGTGGGACGAAATGGAATAGTCTAACGCGACTCACCTTTGCGTTCATCACCAAAAAATTACTCAAATTAAATGTTTCGCGTTAACAAATATTATTCAATTATCCCAACGCACTGATCCAATTATCTCGAGACAATGTCGCATCCATAAATTAGCAAATCTTTTATGCATTTATTGATTAAAAAAAAACATTATTATTTTTATTCGTATGAATTCCGTAACGAGAATATTGTAGATATTTTTGAGATCCGGAAGCGGAACGACTTCACACGAAATTCACGAAAAATTGTATCAGGTATGGCAGTTAAATATTTATATGTATTTTTTTGTTTTCGAACGATTCTTCAATGTTCGTGGCATTTCGAACTTTCGAAATGTGCGTGCTTGCAATGAATTTAATTTTTACGTTTGCGCTTATCATTTAATCCAAACCCGATTAAGAGCTTCAAGCGAATTCTTGTTCCGATGAGTCGCGTTAGTCCGTTTCCACTTCCAACCCGCAATTAGCATCAGCCTCGACCCACGTTAACCGTGCTCGAAGCAGTAATAAAATGTACGTCAGTGATTCCTAAGCATCGTGCTCTATTCTCGTACGCTACTGATTTCTCATCGGCCTTGTAAATTCAGTGGAACGAAAAAAAAAAGAAAAAAAAAGAAAAAAAAAAAAAATACCGCAGACTCAAAAGCTAGGAACCGGCCGAGGCCTTGGGATTTACGACTCGAGAGCCAAGAGTCAAACTCGCAATCGCTCTCGTTTCTTTCGTTAGATATACATAAATAAATCGCGGCTGGTCCTCGTTCGTGTGTTCGATTTATTTGTCAAACGTTCTTGACATTCGGGGCTGGTAAAATCGCCGTTTCGTAGGTAGAAATCTCAGAGTGATTTATCGGAATTCAGTCAGGGTCAGATCAGCGTCGAGCCAGAGTCGGGCCGGCGTAGGCCCGACTTGATCCTCTAAAATTTCCGCCAGGAAAAAAAAAAAAAAAAAAAAAAAAATCGTCGTTCCATATTTCGTATGAAAAAAATTATTAAAAAATGTAACGTCTTCGGTGAATTATTTTCCGAAGGTCCCGCCAATGAATAACGATTTAATTTCTACGTACTGTCAATCCGTTTGTAAAATTTATAACTCGTCGGTCGTAAAGTTTGTCATTGTTATCGTTCATTTCCGAGTGGGCGCATCTAAAATTGCCTCACGGACACGTACTCGACACGGTCGACGATGCAACCCAACACTGACTCACCGACGACGCCACGAAAATTCAACGAACCAACACGCGCACGCGTGCGCGCGCACGCGCAAAAAAAAAAAGATTCTTTACTCTCGCTCCTCGGGAAAACCGCGAGCGCGAACGCGGAACACGAACCGGGAGAGAAGAAGCGCAGCAGCAACTCAAACACCGGTCGAATTCCAACTAAACGCGAGGCGGTATTAACAGCTGATTGGAGGCGTCGTGTTGCGCAAACATCTTTGTTCGCACGAGTGCGTGAGAGTGCGTTCTGCTGGCTGTTGGCTGCGAACGCGGTTTCAACGAATCCAAAGTATGCGTGCTAGCTTGCACAGAAAATGCGCATACGAAGAGCCGCGAACGGGCGCGACACGGTGACGAGGAGGAAACGGGGCTGAGGAGAGCGAGAGGCATCGAGGTAACGCGTCTCCACGCATTCCCGTGTGCGTCTCTCGTGCACACCCTTACGCAATATCGGAGCAGGCAGCGCGCAGGGTTTATTTGCGGTACACGTCGCGGTCGGGACGAATGCGCGAGAACTTCATAAGCCGACATCGACGTCTCCACGACTGACCGCTCTCCGCTTTTTCACATACAAAAAAATTTTAT
This sequence comes from Listrodromus nycthemerus, assembly GCA_963978505.1. Taxonomy (NCBI): domain Eukaryota; kingdom Metazoa; phylum Arthropoda; class Insecta; order Hymenoptera; family Ichneumonidae; genus Listrodromus; species Listrodromus nycthemerus. Next base: position 8,213,249 of record OZ021685.1, read on the forward strand.
TTCCACTTTTCCGGATAGTTTTATTCGTACTTAATATATTTATATATTCTCTGACTGGAATAACATTTTTTAAGGAAAAAAGTTTCGGGCTTTTTTCGATCGAAAATATGAATTCTAAAGCAGCTCCGTTGAACCGACGAGACTCATTTATCGGTGAAAACTCATAAATATACCTCGGAACTTGAGGTTTTTTGGTGATTTTTTTTTATTCGGAAATACAATGAGAAATCAATGAATTGAATTTTTTTCTGGCATCCTAGAAAAATGTTTTCATAATTTACGCTTCGTTAGACCGCTTTGAAGAATAGTTTCTCGAATCCGACGACGAATAAAAAATTCACGCATTATTGCATTCGATATGACCAATATTTATCGGCAGTGCAATAGTTCGGGAGATGTGTCTCATCGATACTCTCCGACGAATTTATTTTATAGAATCTGATACCAGATTTATTAGTCCGGAGTGTTGAAAACGGATTTGGCTCGGATTAATTTGCAATGGCGAAGACCCGACGAGGGTTTCGAACAGCGGTCTGTGCTATAGTTAATACACCAATTGGGGTCAATGCGCGCACCGATTTGCACGATTACACTCACGACATATATTAAATATATATATATATACATATATATATATAATATATATAGCAGACGATAAGGACGGGTCGAGGAGCGCGATGCTTCGGCAAGGACAGGTGTCGATGCGTGCGCGTGTGCGCGCGAGCGAGTTGCGTAACTTGGAATGGTTGGACGGTGCGCGAACCGCGAAGGGAAATGCAAGCTCGAGAGCGTATAATACAGGCAGCTCAGCTCCGTGCCAGAAACAAAAATATCCGGGAAGGGAAACGGAATCGGTGGTCGAACTCATTCGTGTCTCGTCGAGGCTCGCGAGCGTCTTCGTCGAGACACTGTCGCGCTGAGACTCGGAAACAAGTGTGCGCGTGCGCGCGACGATAGCTCGCGATACTTCGAACAGGCCAGCCTGTACCGGTTCTCGATTGGATAACTTCCGCGGCTTGTCTGCGAAATCGTTACGGTTTCAGCGTCACCAACATTGGTGAGCCTTGACCCGGGCGAGAAACTAAGGCGACGATCGGAATGGCCGTTCAATAAGAGGCTGAAGCGAGCCTCGAGAGTGCACGGCGCTGTCGGTATCGAAAACCGTAATTTATTTTTTATTTTCCACTCTGTTTGAATTTTCACACGTCGGTTGATATTTCGGATCGGAGTTTGATCCGAACTTCGTTGCGTCATTAAGGTTCGAGTAAACTTTGATCTTCGGTTCGAACTCTTGATTTCGATCTAAGGTTTAAGGTAAACTTTGATCTTAAGTTGAAACTTAACTCTCATCCGAAGTTCGTACTCAAATTTGATCGTGAGCACTGGTTTTACTTTGTTCCAAAGTCGAACCGAAGATTAGGCCGAAGCACGAAATCAAGTGTGATATAAAGATTAAACATACATTTGATCCCGAGCTCAAACGGGCGTCTTAAAATTCAAGCGCAAGAGGAAAAATTTTTTATAATCTAACCCGTAAATGGTTTGCGCTCTTAAAAAAATACGTACAAATTTTTATTACCGATTGGAGACGATCTTGGTCGCATCGACTCACGGCCCGGAAAACTTAGACCTGGCGGTAGGAAAATGATTTTTGTTTGCTTAAAATATGAAAAATAATTTTGGAAATAATAAAAAATAATAAAAAATTCAAGGGTCTTAAGAACTCATGAGTGTGGTTTCTGTTTCTCGGTAGTTTCCTCTTGTATTTTGACTTCCGTGCTCTCGTTAACACGCCGGGAGTGAAATCTTACAACTGGAAAAAAAGCCTTTAATCGAGTTACAGTATCTGTAGCTATCGACAGTGGCGCAGCACGTAAGAGCCGCTCGGCACGTATGCGGAGGCCCCACGGTGTTGCACCTTGCACCAATCGCACCGAGCACGTGTATTAGTCGGACAGGTAAAAGTCGTCGTTTCCATCCGGCAACGTCGTCTCCGCTAGGCCCGGCGCATCTAACAGCTTTAACCGTGAAACCATACGGCTGCTGCACGTATTTCTGTGCATACACGAAACGCGGAAAAGAAAACACGTGGACCACATCGCGACACATTAATATGCACATTAATATCCTTTATTTAGTTTTCCGTTCCGCGTTTCTTCCTTTTTTTTTTTACTCTCCTCAATCTTCCGCAATGTAAATTTGCGCTTGTGTTTGATCACGCGTTTCGCTGTTACGATTTGCAAACAAATCCTGTACAATTTAATTACGAATGTTTAAAGTCCGATCGGTCGAGTACCGTGAGTAAAAAAAAAAATATCAAATTTGCACAAGTTATTAGCATGGTTTTTACAATTTATTTTTTTTCCGTCGAAGTAATATCTTGTTTTTTTTACCCTTCAATATGAATTTTCGCGAGAGGCCGAGACGCTCGAGGAATAAATGTGCCCGTGAAAGTGACGCGCGAGCGGGCGAAGGACATTTTTAAATTTCGACATTTTTGTATTTCAAACATTTTTTCTTCCTCACACAGGAAGTCACGTTTATATTGGTCGTTGAGAGGGAATACCTGTCTCTGTCTCCACGTTTCGTCCCCTCGCTCAAATACCCTAAATTCTCAAAAAAGGTATTATTAAAAAAAAAAAAATTTTTTAAATAAACTAGTTGTTGATTCGCTACTTGTCCTCACAAAAAAAAAAAAACAATATTTCTTATCCCCCTTTAAAGTCTATCGGTAAATACTCGGAAAGAAACATTCTGCGTTCTTCGTGCGATGGAAATTGCGCTCGGAACCGTGGAAGAGAAGATGCCGTTGGGCCGGTCCAACCTCGGGGTCCATCGTCGTCGTTGTCGTCGTCTCGCCATCGGTTCTCGGTGCATTTTATGCACTTTGTTTCATCGTACACACGCGGGACGTTCATTTGGCTTTGTCCTTTTTTTTTCTTCTTTTAAAAAAAATCTTTTTCTGCTCAGCATGGTACAAGCCGATCGCTCGCCGGTTCTCCGTGAAACCGGTTACCATACACGCTTCTCGTCGGACTGGACGCGATCGAGAGTACTTGAAACTCCGGTGGAGTCTTTATATTCAATGCTTCTCCACTCTCGGCCGCTTCTCCCTCTTCATTTTCTTCTTCTTCTTCATCTTCTCGTTGGTTCTTCTTCAACGGCGTTGCTCCGTTCAGTCATGGCGAACTCCCCTGTTTTGGAAACTTGATCGGAGCGATGCACAACAACCCCGTCGGCCCTCAAGGATATTGCCGGACGCCGTTGAACTCTGCTGCCAATATCTCGTAAATCGTGAGGTTCGAACGCCACGCAGTCGACTCCGCTACGAAGTACGATCATTGACAATTTTTTCTCGTACGGGACACAATCGTCGCGGAACGATTTATGATCGAAGGATTAAACGCGATTGGCTGTCAGCGCCGCATTTCGGATGTCCCGTGAAATGTCGAATTTCATCGAGAACACGAGTTCACAAAAAATAAATCATTTTTCAAATAAATTAACCTACATTTTTATCGTGCACGCTCATTATTGTTATTATCGTTATGGTGTTTGTCTGGATTGTGAGAAACAATTTTAGTATGGAAGAAAAAAATGTCGACGCGAATTCTTCCGTAGTGCGGTAAATTAATTTTCATTACCGACCAACATTTACATTGATATCTCGTTAATATAATGTCAAATATAATTTAATATATTTACCAATATATCCTGCAACGAGACCGGCATCACAGAACACGTTGACATAATCCTTCGGCTCACGATGAATCACAGTCGCGAATCCATTAAAAAAAACGTCTCATTCAATTATTCCTCCACGTTCGACAAAATTCACTCGTTCTGTATTTCAAGAAAAAAAAAAAACAAAAAAAAAAATACCAACGATCCAGGTATAATACCACTTCGAGAGCGAAGGGGGGGGTTGTCCCGAGACGTTGATTAATTATGGTGTCAGCCGTGACAGAATTTTCCGACAATTATTTTTTAAATTACAAAAAAAATAATTTTTTTTTTTTTTTAATTCAAAAACAGTCGTAATCGATCGACAATTTTTTTTTTTTGCGTTTAACGGAGGTGACACTTCGTCTCGGGTTATCGAGCCGGCGCGACGCGGCGTGAGCAACTGTTAACATCCGGCAGGCCGCGTGGACACTGTCCACGGGGGAATCGGCGATTCCTCGCCGCGGAAGTCTCGGACTCTCTCGATGCCTTCGCTCTCCCCTTCTTCCCCCTCGCCAGCACCTACTATATTAAATTAAGCTACAGTGCGTTGCCGCCCAGTCGCGGAACACTGGCCCCTTCCCTTCCAACCGACATAATCCAATATCGCGGAGGTACAGGCTTCGCGGTTATGCGGTCGTCGAGTTCGCGTTCCGCCTTAGACTATAGCCAGCTCTAGCTGCAATATATATGTATTAATAAATCCACGCATACAGCGCGACGGAATACGTTACGGGTTATTACGAGAGAGAAAAAGTTGCAGCACGAGCGATACACTCGCCGTCCTACGAAGCTGACCGTCGGGGGAACGGATTTTTAATTAAGTGAAAAATAGCGAAAAAAAAAAAAAAAAAAAATGCCAGCTTATAATAAATGGCGATCGTGACGAGAAATAAAACGGTCGGACGGATGATAGATTATTACGATGGATTTTATTAATCGATGCTGATAATTAATATTGATAATGATCATCAGGGATCAATTTTTTTTTTTCGTGGTCTAATGAACTATTATTTTTTAACTACGCGAAAAAAAAAATTGTCCGCCGATGATAAATGTCGGTTTCTGAAGAGAATAAAACGGGTGGGCTGGTGATAGATTGTTACAATCGATTTTTGTAATTGACACCGATCATTAATATCGATGATTATCGTCAATAATTATTATTCAAGATAAATCTTTTTTTCCCGGTCGAGAAAATGATTCTCTTTTGTTTACGCGAAAAAAAAAAATTGCCCGTTGAAAATAAATGTCGATCCACGTAGGGAATAAAACAGGTGGGCGGGTGATTATTGTGACCGACTTTAATAATCGACACCGATAATTTATATTGATAATTATCGTTAATAAGTTTTATCAACGATACATTTTTCTCGGTCGGTGAAATTATTTTTCACGTTTGGGCGTCGAGTAAAAAAAAATGTTGGTAACGAGAGTTTCGGAGCAGGAGCCACGTTGGTGGCGGTGTGGCATGAGGGTTGCGCCTTCACCTTCGTTCGTCAATCTCGCTCCGTTTTGATATTTCTCGTTAATTCGCCGTTCCTCATCTTGCTCGCGTCTCCTGCTCGCGCGGTTTCGCAATTAATGATTCCAGAAGACGGGGACGAAGAGCGGCAAACGAGTTCTGCCCCGAATAGCCGGTTCACCGTTCCGTCGCTTCGGACCGATAACTCGACGAGACTCCTGGAGCCAGGGAGCCAGAAGTAAGGAGCCTCGATCCCTTGGAGCCTTTACCACTTGTAATATATATATATATATATATATATATATATATATCCGCAGACTACACCTTCCAGTGCGGGCGCTCACTGTCGGGGAATCCGTTCGTTCGTTCCGAGAGTGACTTCGGCTTCGTTCTGGCCGTTGACCTGAGAACCACCGCGCGCGGATGCGAACAAAAGGGAGATAGAGAGAAATGAAAAGATTGTAGTCAAGTAAGTTTTGCGGGTTATGCTTCACCACTGGAAGCATAAACGAAAAAGAAATTATAAAAATTAGAAAAACTCGAAGCACCACGTGGATTTGTTAACGATCGAGGAATAATTGAGGGAAGTTAATTTTTGTTGACGTTATTAATCGGAAAATTAATACGAAGATCGATCGAACCTAATGTTTCGTGTTTTAATGAATTCAGCTCGATGAAAGTCTGGCTGAACAGATTCGTTTCGAAGGTTTGTTTGATTATTGATGTACCTCGTCTATGAATTTATATTAACAAAGTTTATCCCCAAAATTTGTAGTTGTCGGTCGTTTTTCTTCGCTCTTTTTTTAACATCAGAACGAAACACGTTGACGAACAACGCGGTTGGATTAACTTAAGATTCCAGCGAGGAACGTTCAGATAAATATTTATTTGGGCGAATAAAATATTCTAGCGGTTGAAAAATATTTTGGTAAGATCGCCGGATAAATCGGTGGAACTTTCCAATATTTTTCGACGAAACATTTATTCGAACATCCTCGCCCGAATATTCAGTCAAGGAAACCGTAGTTCGTGAATATCGGGACAAGCTTTGGACATTTAAGATTGGGATTTTTAATGTGGGGACTCGAGAGATCGGTCATCAAAGACGTGGAGATGGACGGAGATCGCCAGGACTGAGTCGTTTCTGTTGCTACGGAAGCCGTCTATACCGACTCTAGCCGGGGTCTTCGAGGAGGTCAAGTGAGCCAGTGCGCCGGTCCCGGTGTATGAACGCTGTACCGGTGGGTAATTCGATACTGGCGCGAAGCCAGCAACCAGAGCACGGAGGGCTTTTGCCTGCGAGCAACCGAAGACCGGAAAATAGTTGAGCGATCGTGCAAGTGAGTCTAATCCAGGGTCTCGCGGCGGTAAAATGGACTTCCGTACGTGTATCACGGAGACGCGCACTTGTCCGATCTGAATTGTCAAGCTGATCGGCTTACGGAAACTTCCGCAATAAAATTTGCGGCGAAGACCGCAGCGAGACGTTGAAATTGATCGCTCGGAGCTTGACTGGAGGCGCCGATAACAAATGCCGTTCAAAAAGAATTTTAATAAATATCATTCGTAACAACCATAAGAGAAATTAATCCGATTTAATGTGTTGTAATTATTTATCTTGTTAATGATACGTGGTAACATTGATGGTCAATGTTTAAAAAGAAAAAAAAATGTCTACTATTTTATTGCCGATGTACGTTGATTCTCCTAAAGTTAGTGGCATACTCAAATTTTTTCAAGAATTCGTTACGAATAGTAAAAATCTTAGCTTCCTCTCCCCTAGGTGCTCGGATAATAACCACACAGGTGGTCTACGTAGAAAAAAATATTCGTACCATTTAACACCGTCAACAGCTATTTCTTTTAAAATGACGAAAATTTGTTGTCATATAGAAATAAATTCTTTGGAAGAAAGGTATGAAATTTTTGAAAAATAGGATTGATATTTTTGGCAAATGGGATTTTTTCGTTCGAAAGAAATACATTTTTGTGTAAAATTTGGAACGAAAAAATATCGTGAAAGTTTATTGACAAGAAACTTTGCTGCCTATTTTACTGTGTACATTCCCCTTTAACAGCTCACGAGAGCAGCTGACAGAAAGCAACGTTCTGCACTTGGTCCCTCTTCGTGGCGTGAAATCAAGGGAGGTCCAAGGTGTCTCAAGGCGAAGCCGGCAAGGCGGACCTGTGGCTGTCGCGGGGACCACGGCAAAGCCGGAGCAAGGATGTACGAAACATCGCGATCTACCCTGCGTATGCGCGGTAACGTTACCGCGGGCGCGAGACGGCCCAGGGAATTAAATCGCGTTACGCATACCGCGAGAGCCGTACGCGCGCATGATCCGCGGCAAAAATAAGTAAAAAACAGTTTGCTCGAGCAGTATATATATATATATACACATATATATTTGCGATCCAACGCACCGCTAGTAGTGCGGACCGAGCGTGAAGAATTAATCGCGTCGATTAATTCACATCGCCAACGTTATCGCTGGCAACTTTTCTCGGCAGACAGATCGACGACCGGTGCACTCGGTCTCCATAGGCCGCTGCGTCTCAAAAGCGCTCCAGCGGAAAAAAACGGCGCAACTGGATCCACGACAGTATTTTACACGTGGGCTTGAATTTCCATCCAGCTAGATATTTCTTTAAATGTTACATATTCTTTTTTCATTAAATTGAATTTTCTAGTTTTATTCGTCGCCGTTTATTTATCTATTTATTTGATTTTATCCCTATCTGCTGGCTATTTTATTCGATTGTCGACGAATTTATCGGCAGAAGTTGCCTTGTTTTTAATTTTTTTTTAATGGGATATTTTTGAATGAAATTTAAAAAAAACGCACTTAAGACACTGCGGTGAACGAAGACATTGTGAGTCAATTTTATTATTTATTTCGCGTGTGTTACTGCGATGAGGAGAGACGAGAGCAGAGATTTTCTTGCGGTTGAATTCTCTCGCCGACAATCTCGTCGCCTCGTTATCCGCCCTCGAGGACAACACGCGAAAACGCCGCTTAAACACGTCCGATGGTAAGGATGGTCGGACAGACACTGATCGCATGATGCGTGAGCGCTAATATAAGCCAGCCTATGTTCCGGTAGTTCAGACTATGTGCGGCAAACGCCACAGCGAACGCCACGCACGCATGCAATGGTGATTTCGTCTGCGTTACGTTACCCTCGGTATCGTTCCTTGCAACTAACACGCACCTACATAATTTCTTTTTCCCTTTACGTTTCGGTTTCACTTATTTTTTTACGGAAAGAAAAAACCATCTCGCATTTTGTATTTTGCCTTGCTCCGAAATGTGTGTAAAATAATAAATGACTGCGTTAGCTCCGCTTTGCTTAAATTTTTAGCCATTCGCCCAAAACCGTAAATGCACAAAAATTCAAATTCAAGAACGGACAAAATTTCTTTTCACATCGGTAGAGAAACGAGAAAAATAAATTTTATCGAGATTTTTTTTTTGGTTTCGGTTTGGAGCTGAATTCGAGTTTAACGCAGTTAATGTGACGGGAGTGAAGTACAAATAATTTTGAGCATTTATAATTTATTATAAATTATAGTGTCACAGAGGCATGGAATCTCGCCGGCGGAGATGTCCCACGACGCGGTTATCGCTGACTGTACAGTAACACAGGGCGACCTCTCATCGTCGACGTCCTCGTCGCTTCAACACTCTCCAGACTGCTGCTCTGTTTGTTGCGCATCTCGATTAAATTATACCGCTTGTATCCCTCGCTCGCACACACACGGACACCCATGCGCATGCATGCACGGTCGTTTCATACCCACGGGAATGCAACGGAGTGATATTATAATTTCTAATTGAAACGCGCCACGGTGTGGAACGCGGAGCAGAGTGCAGGCTGCATTGTTCGGACGGCCAGTAGAAACGGCACGCTGCAGTCAGACCCCCCTGGCAGACCGGTGGCTTCCGACATATTCATCGATGCGGTGTTCCCTTGATTATACAGAGAACATCCTATTATAAAGTACGCACGTTTTACTTCTGACTTCTTAAAAAATAAAAAATAAAAAAAAAATAAAAAAAAAAATCCATCAACAAAAACTCACTGTGCAACGTGTCATTAAAAAATTTCACGAACGATGAAATTACAGCGACCCACGCTTTTTGTTCACTCTGCGCTAAATTTACGATAAAAAATCACGCAGTGCATATTATGGTCGGAAAAATAAAATGGTTTTATTTATTGACGCATTTTTTAAATTGCTTCATTTTTTATCATCGATGATTTATGATACGAGATCTACCGATGATCCGTAGAAGGACTAAAGGGCAATCAGGTACTTCGAGCAGAAGAGCTCAAATGCATACATGTATATATGTATTTATACATGTATATATATTGTATATGTAATACACATAGATAGGTATAGCAGCAAAGTGCACCCTTGGCACGTCCCCATCGAGCAACCTATAGTACCTGGCGCCCTTCCGAAGCCGAGTGCCTCGCAAGCGGCAAGGTACGGAGCGAGGGTGAATAAATTATTCGGCTTAGTGACTCGGAACGCCACCATAACGGCGGGGGAGGGAGGTTACCGACATTCCCTCACCACACTGCTATAATGCACACTGCATCGTTCGTATTGTGATATCTTCAATTACGTCTACCTACTGCCCTACAGCAACGGTAATGCGACACTTGTAACACACGGTCTTGTGTCAATGCCCTTTACCCTTATTCCCGGGAAAATAAAAAAATGGAACAGTTCATCGGAATATAAAAATAAAACAATAATAACAATATGTTTCATGGTGGAACGAGGCGTTTTGGAAGAAGTCCACTAAAATAGGAAGACGAGCACTGCGCGCACAGTGAAAGACGTTTACACTTCTTGCAAATTTTTGTTTTTCACAAAAGTAAAAAACATTATTTGGTAATTTTTCGATCACATGATTTATGCTCGAAATTTGGCGAATAGGAAGAACAAGCGGAAATTGTTGGCAGCAGGAAAAATAAAGAGAGGTTTGTATATTAAGTCTGAGAAAACGAGTTTGTCACTTATTTGACAAAATTACTTTTGCGATACTTCGTATTCTGATTTTGAGAAGTTATTTTTTACCGTGTCCACGTCTCGGATAATAGTCCGAAAATTCTCCATGAATTTTTTTCGTCGATGGATTAATTATTTTAATCTCCTTACACAGTAAAATGAATAGGAACGTTCTTAGTCGACGATTGTCCACAATTTGTTTTGAATAAAATCGAAAAGTGTTATTTTATTCGTATCTTCAGACACGTCCCCTAAAAATTCATCTTAATTTTACAATGAAATCTTGTAAATTTCACAAAAATTTCTGTTAATCTCACAAATATTTTCGTTTTTAAGCCGAAAATTTTGTTAAACATCCAAAACTTCTTACCGCCAAGTGTATGAAAATTAGTTAAAAAAGTAATAAACGTGTAATAATACGATTTAAGATAAAAAAAATTTCGATGACAGATAACAAGAAAAGAAAAGTAAAACAGGCGTATTTTATCACAGGTCTGTAATCCGATTTCGTCGACCCCGGGTATCCGATAATCTTTTGTCGATCCTCGGATTGTCGGTCGCGCGTGCCGATAAATGCGGCGATGTTCACGTTCTCGAAAACGTGAATCTTCGACATCTGGGATTATTAATTAGACGTTCGAAGTACATGGAAATTCAGCTGTAACTCTACCTGTGGCACGGAACTGTTACTTCGTACGAGAACACGCCGATACATCCGAGCGAAGGTTCCGCCGCGTATCGCGAGCACGTGAATCTAAACGGGCTTCGTGAAATCTTGTTTACCTAATCCCGCCGTAGCAATGCAGCTTTGAGCTCTCTCCCTTCACCCACCTGACCCCTCATCGCAGCCGCTTTGCTTCTTCCTTCGTTTCTTTGAATACACAAAAGAACAACGGTGTGCCGCTTCGCACCGCAAGGTAACAATTTTATTTTATATAGTTATGAAAAAAAAGTAACAAAAAAAAGTGCGACATTCCAAAAAAGCTTACTCGATATTTTCAGTGATATTAAAAATAAGAAATAAGAACATTGATGAAAATCTTTCGGATTAATTAAATGTTGCGAAATCAATTCATGGTTAGACCGAGGTTGATGAGGAGAATGTGCCCTCGTATCGTTTTCGCGATTTTCCCAACAGGAATAATGCATCATGAGGTTCGTATAAATTCAGCATGAAAATCGCACGTCCGAGAAAGGAAACTTATTGAAATGTATGTAAGAGGTCAGCGCATAGCGCGATATTGTATTCGAAGGTAGGTCGCGGATCCAAGATTCGTATCTCTGACTCTCCGTCTCTGGAGCTCTACGAACGTCCAACAAGAATCTTGGATCTCTGCGCGCCGTAGTCATAAAAATCTCAAGAAAAAGTACAAATATCAATAAATCTTTTTTAACCCCTAATATTTTTCAAATGTTCCGTAAATTGTTTTTATTTTTCTCCCGTGAAACATTTATTTTACGTATCGTAGAAATGTATGCGGGAGCGCAAGCGATTGGCTTGAAAAAATCAGTCCAAAGGCAATTTGAAAAAAAATTAAAAGTTCCAAACAAGCCACGACCCAAGGAGGTAAAAAAAAAAAAGTTATGAACGTAAAAGCTCCCGGAAGAACCAGAAGCAATTACATCGGACTTTGTATTCGCATAAACTTAAATTGCGTAAACTTAAATTCCCGGTGGATAAAAATGAATTTGTAGAGCCGCGGAGTGCATAACAGAGTGGATTAATGACGTGACGATTCCGAGCAACGAATTTCTACGGGGTTGGAATTACATGCGTGACGTTAAATCAACATGGTGTTTGAACGACGATTTGCACAGTAGGCCGTACACAGTGGAATATAGTACCGTAATTTCTGTCACGGCCTCGGTCTCGCCTCTGTGTCTTGCTCTTTATCTGCAGCAGTAGTGCATACAGAGCGAATTATGTGTATGCAGGGAAGCAGCGGCAGCAGCTGAGGCGGCTCTGGTAAGGGGGCACGGAATGCCAGTCAGAGCATAACCCATTGTCCGCGTGTTGACTGGGTGATACGCATATGCCGAGAGATGCGAAATGCAAGAGCTGCACCGACTCCGGAGTGCATAGTGGGCAGAGAGCCCGCGGCGCATTAGCGCGACTCGCACTCGAGGCGTGCACACCGGTAGATTTCACTCGGCTAGTAGCTGTAACGCGAACAACTGTACCGTACAGTTCCATATGCGCGTACAATGGTACAATGCAGGAATTCTCGCTCTCTATCCTGAAACCGGCGAGTACAAAGAATCATTAAAGCCATACGCGTGCTACGGAACGGAGTGGCAGAGGGGGCGGGAGGGGGGGAGGGTGCATACTTTCCGTCGAGGTGCGCCTTGACACTGTGAACCGAATGACGCGCGTAAATCTAGATCATTTCAACTCGGAAGCACGAGTCACTCGACGGCTACTTTGTCGGGGGATTTTATTGGATGATTGTTCCAATCGTTTTTCGCGAATTCGATTCAGTGTTCATGAGTGGGTGGACTCAGTTGCGATGACTGAGATTGAAGACATATCATTTTATGGAAGAGTTTCGATCCTACTGGCTGATTGGTTGGGTCAACCAAAAGTTGCTTTTTTAATGATAATTTGCATCGATTTATTGGATATTGCAGAAAGAAAGCATTGACATTGAGGAAAGCATCTTTGATGCAACGATAAAATATAAATTTGAACGTGTTTCACGCGCATCTGAGAGATTGTCAATCAATCTCTTTTTGTACGTTTGATAGCGGTGATGTCCCAAAGTTCTGTTGGACACGGTGATAGTATGGAAGTATGATGACCTACAAGAGTGGTATCCGTGCCAATGGTATGACTGGTATGGCTGATTGTCCGCTGCACAGGTAACATATTCACCATAGTAATGGTATTATTAAACGATGGCGAACGGTATTGATCTGCAATGCAATCGCGATGTCCCAATTGTGGAAATCATCGATACCCGCAGAGCAGTGGTCATCCTTGATTGGAACAACCAGCGAACGACTGAAGTATGCGCCGAGAAATAACTGAGCGAATTCAATCCGTATTTCAACGCAAGATTCCACGAGGTACGCTCATTCAATAATTCAACGACTCGATGACGAAGTTTGCGCCGCGTACTCACCGCGTGCGTTCGGTGATGCTGATGATGCATACTGTGGTGATGATGATGCCTCTTCTCCTTTGTGTGATGATGCTTTCCGTGAGACTTGCTGCCACCCCGATGAGGCGGATACGTGTGATAAATCATGTTTACACCGAAACAAGGCTGGCGTCACCTGACCTCCGATATCGTGCACTTTGTAGTTCCGATTTTCTGGGACGACGAGGTCGACGATGACGATGAATTCTTGTGATTGTTCTGATGATTGTTCGCGCCACCCGGCATCACAGTCGCGACTGTCGTGGATGTCAGCGAACCGACAGCCTCGTTGTTGCTGATTTGTAATTTTCTGAACGTACTCTGACCGCTGCTCGACGTTTCGGTGCTGCTGCCGCTGCCGATGCTCTTCTGACTGTGGTGGTGTTGATGATGATGTGGGGTTTTTTCGTCTTCGCGGGTGTTGAGAACGTTGCGCAGGGTCAGGTCGGACTCGTCGACTTTCACACCGAAGGACGGACGATGATGCGATATCATCTTTACGCTCGAACTGATCGGTGTTACCGTCGTTGCTGGATCGAGCTTCACCAACGCCGCCTGAAGACCAAGCGCGTCCATCTCCGCTTTACTTTTATTCCGCGGTCTCCCGAGAAATCTCGCAGCTAGATCGCTCTTGCCGCTACTGGCGCTAATGGACTAACTGACCGGTGAACCTCGGTCTTTCTAACGCTACTGATGTACGTATATGTATTTACAGGTTTCGATCGAAGAATTCTTGGATCACCCGCGAAATTCGCTCGTCCGTTCGTCACGAACTAAGGATTTGGCCAGACCCAGTTAAGAAGCAGGAACGTTATCGAGCTCAACATCTTTTTCTTTCGTGTATAATACTTTGGATGTTTTTTTTTCTCAAGATACTTTTAGGAAAAGTGCAATGATGTTTTCGATTTATCAATGTTGTATTTTTTAATTTTTGTTCTTTTGACAATGGTTCCCGTAAACTCAGAAACGACGATGTAATACTGACACCCTTATGTTTTAACGAGAGACGAAAATTTGGCCTGTTTAATAAATATATTTGATTACTGGAACACTTTGAATACGAATCGTGAGAACACCGTAGGATTATTACTATCAATCAATTACGTTGATACTATTTATCGTTATTTTTGTTACGATTATTATTGTAAGTGATTACTGTATGAATTATTATCGCCGAATAATAATGATTAAACACCACTCAGATTTGGTCGACGACGAAACACACGAGTCTCGGACATGCAACGATTATTTATTAAGATATACACTATGTCGATTTTGATTTTTGGAACACTTTAGATTTTGGCTGTGTGTGTGCTGTCTGTCGACATGCGGATGTCATCAAGATAAACAGTCTTTTATTTTTATTGTTTCCCGAAGAAAATTTTTTTTCAAAGTCTCAACTGGAAGCAGAAGAAAATTATTGTTAAGAAAAAATGATTTATCGCCTGGGTTACGTGTGCGTCCAAGTGCTTCTCTGTGAAATTAATTTTTTATCTACATTTTCAGACTGCACGATCACGATTGATGCAATTGTGAGAGAAGGCAAAACGTGATAGATGGCCTGGAATTCGACCGCCTCTTCAACGGATTTCGGCGAAACGCACAGACGCTCAAGTAAATGATAGCTTACTACAAAAAAAATCTCCGTGAGGTAACGAGGTCGTTGCAACATTGGTTTCTTGGATTCACGGTGAACGTCATTGTGAGGGTTATCGCGTGACCAGAGAGCTGTCGGTTGAGTTGGGTAACACGCGCGCGAGTCGATGGAACAGGATCGACTTGTTTCCACCTTTTGACTTCATCATTGTCCGCGGTGAAACCACCTGCAGCACCCGAGGAAGGCGATCACGGTCCGACTTTTGTCGTGGGATTCTCGAGGCGTGCAAAAATCCATCACGAGCAAAAGGGGTTACATCCTTCGAGTGCATATATCCTTCGCTCGCACGGATGGCCACTCGATCGAGAAGATCAATGGAGACCGGTGAATTACATCGGCGCTGCAGTAAAAGCAAGGAATTCTGGAATCCGACGGGGAACAGGCAACCCAAATTACAACCAGCCTTAACCGAAATTGTATCGCCAATTCCCCTCATTGTGACCAGTCTCTGGCTCTCCCGCAGATCATATACAGAAGAAACATTCCATTTGCATAACACAAGAAGCCTTCCATATAAAGTTGGGCTCTCACCGTCGTGCCAATTTTGTATGCCGATCGCGCGTGTTTGAAAAATGAAGGTGGAGGTGCAGAGAAAAAAATCGCAGATCCAAGAATTACGAAAAAAAACCGTACTAGCCAACCACACCAAAATCCCTGGAGTAGAACTGGATGTTGTTGCATCGAGTCAGATGTCTCTTGTTGGGTGTTCTGTCAGATATCGTTGAATCATCAAGCAAGATTTTATTTAAAAAAACCTGTCGTCAATGATCTGCAGTGTCAGACCTGCAGGGTGAATCGCCCCAAAGTCGAGGAATGAACGTCGCGCGTGGCTTTCAATAGGAATTGACTAACACCACCGTGTCGTACTTGAACACTATGGACGGTACTTCGAAGCAGAGAACTCGTGTCGACCCAATGATGCGCGCTGTCGCTAATCGAACGAGACAAAGAACCACGGACCAGGGCGAAAGTTGCTAATGAATTCCACTGTCGGTGTTGCCGCGCGAGAGTGAGAGGAGCCGCCGAGTTAAATGGAGTGATACAGTCGATATAACTTCGGTCGGTGAGAGTGACGCGCCGTGGTCCGGAGCGCGAGCAGTGTCCTTTCCGCTAGTAGAGCAACGCGGAGGAGATGGCGTAGGACAAAGTGCTGTGGGATGAGACAGCCGCTTGACTGGAGAAAGGAAGCAAAACGAAGACCGGACACAAACGAGCTACGTGTCGTAAATTGGAAACGTCCGAGTCGCGCTTCCAGGACACCAGTCGACGGACAAGTATCACACAGTCGCTATCCGAAGCAAGGTCGAAGCGCGAACATAGAGACATACGCAAACACGTGCACGACGAGACGACACGAAGCACATTTGACTCGTTCGTGTGATGATGATAATGCAGAAGAGTGCGAAATGGCGTAGCGTGGAATTATCGTGGATAATACGGGGTGTTCTGTAGATATGGAAACTGCGAGGTATTGTATTGATAATCATAAGATTCGCGGACAGTCCAAGGCCGCGATCAATCCGAGTCGTGAGCCGGAATGCCAGAGGGATGTCTCATGAAATGCTGGTTTTTTTTTTTTTCAGTCGGTCATCCTGCGTGCAGAATGAACAGTGCAAAAGAGGTTTGTACGTTTGACGAACGTTTCTGCAACCAGAAACGCGAAAATAGCCCTTGCCGACTGCACAATTTTTTTAAATCAAAAAGTCAAAACTGTCGTTGTATGTCGTGGAGTTGTTTTGAGAGTCGACTTCGAACATGAACCCGTCGCAACGGAGCGACATAACTTTGTTACGCCGACTTTGAACGTGGTGGCGCTGAGGTACACAGTCAACTTTGGGTCTGTCGAGTTAGAGTCTGGGTTGGTTGGCAACGAAGCCTTTGGGTGGAACAATTTTAGGCCACGAGCTGAAGTTGTCTTTGGAAAAGCGGCGTTATTCGAGAGGGCGATACCTAGGGACCTTGAATGTATCAAACTCTGAAACCGAGGTAACTACTGAAGGTTATATTTGAAGGCCATCCCAAGCGACACAGAGAGAACATTCTGACGAAAAGAATACCCATTATTCCCGAGATGAGGTGTGGTTAAGAATCCCTATGGAGAAAATTGGAGATAACGCGACAGTGCGCTATCTTCCATTCCGTATTCCAGGAAGGACACGATTACGTGACTGCGAATAATGAATAGGAAGAAGATTGCCAATAAGAGTGAACATTGTACTCCAGTTCTCCCGGGAATCAATACCGATCGAGATTCTTACGAAGTTACTGTGTGCGAATAACGCGTCTACGCTCCTCCATTTCGGTATTCCACGGCAAATGAGAATTAACATGAGCGATCGGGGACGAACGAGCTAATGGAGACTTCCAGGAAAGCTGAGCGCGAGGATCCTTGTATTGCCGACAAATCGAAGTCCACAAGGAACTAATTAAGACCGGGTCATCGATCAACCGCAGTTTCGGTCCACTGGTCTGCTTCGTGGGCAGTTCCAGGAATATTAGTCGACCCTTCACTGTCCTCGGCAGTGAACACGTCCGGTAGGGGGTTGAATACCGCTCATATACAACCTCAGCAACATTCATGAGTTGTGGCATGAACAGGTACGCCCGATCTTGTTCCTCGAAATCCGCGGAGGATCATAGATCGTCGCGAGACCCGACGGATTTCGAGGAGATCAAGATTCCCAAGGATCATCACTCCGGTCGAAACCGGGGAATCTTCGGATTCCGATCCAGCGAATGCACACAAGCCGATACAGTGGAAACAACGAGAGGAAAGGAGGGAATGATTGGTAACGGTGGGGAACGAAGAAGGGAGGCAAGAAAAGGCCAATGCACCCTGGGAATCCCGGTCCCTGGGACTCGGTCGGTCTTTGTGTCGAACTTTCCAACCAAGTTCCGAACCAGCCGCGGGTCGGCGACGATGCTCACTCCCGAATCCTATTACGGTTGGGAGGGGACGGAGATTCAGCTCGTCAGGGGAGATCAAGTGACTGAGCGAGGTAGTTTCGACCCAGACGAAGAGAACTCGGCTACCCACGCTCGCATCGCCCACTTTTGGCCTCCACCTTCGGGGATCATTGGAACAACGAAAAAATATGAGACGAATAGGCTCGTCTTGCACAGACGTGGCGCGGTCCGTTCCGTCGTGTTATCCTCCCTGTTGCTGGGGCATCGGCATCATCAATCGGACGATGACGTCGCTCGAACTCTCTTCTCCACTGCTCTGGACTGGTCTTTCTCTTCCTGAAATACTCTCCCTTCCGCACGGACACGACCGAGGTCCATTCACCCACGAGACTCGCGGACCTGACTATTTCCTCGGCCTTTTCCTTTGTCGTCATGTAGACTGGTGTCATTTGGGTTTCAGTTTCTTTGCGCGCGGAAAGTCTGGCGCGGCCAAACAACGTTCGTCTGGATCATCACAAACGGCCCTCCCGAACAAGACATGGCTAATGGATATGAGTCGTCTCGAATCATCGATTATTGATTATAAGTCGTTTTTATTCGTCGATCTTTGGTGGCTATCAAAGTATCCAAAGTATTCGGCATGCCACACCAATCGGCCCACGACCCGTTGTATCTAGTCGCATATTAATCAAACGCCGTTGTGACCCAAAAATGGAAAGGGAACGTATAAAGCACGGCTGTTGCGGTATTCTCATGTCACAAGATGCAAAACAGAATAGCCGATTTAACCAGCCGGTACAGTGTGAGAATCACGAGGTGGAGAGGAAGACGAAGCGAACGCACGAGGAACGGTTACCAGCGTTGGCTTTATTATTGCCGCATAAATGCCGAGGCCGTGTGCCAACCACGGTGACGACGAGATCAGCAAGCCGATGCTCGGTATGACCTCGCGGAGATCTGTCCCGGGTAATGGCAATAATCGAGCAATAACGAAGAGAGCTGGCGAGCAATAAGGAGAGTCAAAGATGAGAACCTGCTCCGACTTTGCCCAGGAGCATTAATGTCTACTAAAATAAGACGCTGATACCCGGCCTTACACTCGGTCTCGGCGGCTGGCCGCGTCGCGATTCTACCGGAGCAACCAGAAATACGAACAAACTGCGATACTCAGGGTTGGTGTCCGACCACGCTAGCGCTGGTGACTTGTGGAACCTGCAGTCACGCCTGATTCGTCGAAGTAATTTAAAAACATAAAAAAAAAAAATACAACAAAGAAAAAATGCGTAAATGATCATCTCTCAGTTGAGAGAAAACAGGCAGTTTGTAACGTCGACACTGGTGGATTTATGAGACACCAACGGGAATCCGATGAATCAAGCGCGGAAACTCGTAGATTGTTGGGGCTCAAAGATCGCGTGAACAAGGACCATAAACGGGGAGCTAGCTTTTAATTAATATAACGGTGTGTAATAACAGCAGCTTTACGAACCGCAGAGCTTCGATAAACATACACAAACGTTGCCTCCTTGAGTTTATCTACCGATCTACGGTGCTCGATTCTCTCTCGGACTGCACCCATCTTTATGGATCTCGAGAGGATTTGAGAAATCTTGGATTCGAACAGCAGCGTTGATACAGACTCGTTCGATGTGGTCGTCGAGATTTCCGGGATCGTATAACGAGATGTTCAAGCTCCGGCTAAGTAGACCAAGATCTGCCGGTTATTTTGCTTAGACCACGGCCAATTATCTTTAACGCTGGAATCGCTTCGATTGATCCCGAGGCAACACGACGTTTCCTGGGTACTTGGCTGAACGAGGCTATTAAAATTCGGCTTTGCAACACAGAGACGATGGCCCAGAGCTTTATCATTTAAATACGGATAATATCCGCTCGACCCGAATTTTAACGAGCTCTTTTTTTTTGGAGAACTACAATCTGCCGATATCCCTCAAAATATCTTTATGAAACCCGAGCTCATTTCGGAGCACTTTTTAAAAATAGCATCGAGATTAAGCCAATACGAGTTTCCGATAGCCACGAGTTTCATGGACGTTTCAAATAGTTTCTATTAAAAAAATATCTCGAACCGTTCAACAGCAGAAGTGGAAAAATTAGAAAGGCATGATTTATGTCAGACCGAAGTAAAATCGAAACGGAACAGTTTAGTCTTCAATGACGGGTCTCTTTGCCCCGATTTAAACCTAATCTCCTTCTCGTCTTCAAGCGACCGGCAAGAATCGTCTTGACTTTCACATACGATTTCACGGACAGTATCGAAGATGCAGCTCTAAAAGAATCTCCATTAAAATCGGCTTCAAAGTCACGTCCGTTCTCGAGGTCTCTATAAACCACTCCTAATTGATAATCCTGTCCAAGCTGCTAACGGTATACAATTTTTTTTTTGTACCGCCGCTGGGACGCGCATCGGAGGCAATGTATATCTTCCTGTGGGTAGAGGGCAGTCGTATCCTCGTAACGGTTGCAACAGTGGAGTCCCTATGTCCCAGAGTTATCAATCTCCCACTTTTTCCCTCCTCTCACGCGTATTGAGACGTTCAACGACTTCGAGGACTCTCTCCCAGCCTAGCGTGAGATTTACGACCTCCTTACTCTCGTTATCTCGTCCCAGTCTACGCCTAGTCTACGTCGGTATCGTCGAATCGCCATACATCTCGTTCGCCTTTTCTTCATCATGTTTCTTTTTCCTTCGCATTTCTCGACAAATTTTGCGTAATGGAGTTTTCAATGTTTGCTCTCTCTATGGATCTAGCGAAGCCGCAAAAACGCACACACCCTCGGCAGTCGGGGGAAAACAATGTGCGGGTCGTCGTGCATAAATTAAAGATAAACTAATAAAAAAAGGAAACGGCCGGAAAAGACTTTTACGGGCTGTAAATCTTGAATTTTTACGGCCAAGGAGAGTAACTGAAAAATCACCTCTTTTAGCTTCTCGAGGGAGGTGATGAAAAAAAAAAATCACCTCTGCTGGATTTTTTTTAAATCGAAATTCCACTCGTACGAGCAGCCGTGGGGAGTTGACAAAAAAAAATGTCACACTTTCCACTTTTGTTTCGTGCACGAGATTGGAAAACACCTTTTGAATCTTACTGAAGAAACGTTATTTCTTTTTATTTTAATTTTTTTTTTTTTTTTTTTTTTTTTTTTTCGAGAATCGTTGATAGATTGGGGTTGAGCACTGTTTTCCTCGAGACTCCGATGACTAATCGACGCCGGAGACACTGCACCGCGATGAGTCACAGGACACACCGGCTTCCGAGATCGTGATATTACGATTCTTAAAAATCACACCCAGATGAAAAAATTTTATTCGAGATATTAAACGAGATCCAGAGATAAGAGAGGCACGTCACAATTATTAATATCTTGGCACGAGAATTATTAGAAAAAAAACAGTGTATTTTTTTTTCTTTTGTTTTTTCTGTTATTTGAGATTTTCACAATTACGAACTAGTTACGAAAGTGGGTACGGATAATTTAATGTCTATATATAAATATTTTTTGTGATAAGCAGTTTTTTAATAAATTTAATTGTATCGACGAGTAACAGAGACGATTGAGCGGGATATTTCGACAAAAATGTTGTTGTCTTCCGCCTTCTTCATTTTCAGTTTCGTTGATTGGTATTTAAAAAAAAAAATACTTTCACTATTTTTGTTCTCTCCGATCGACGACACCCACGAGTTGACGTGAACGAGGATCTTTCTCTTGCCTTTTTTTGTATGCTTTTAATTTATGTTTGATATACTCTTCCGGTCCGAGCACCTGGTGCAGCGCGGTTCGCCTCGGCCGACAAAGTCACCGCGAGATTCTTAGGACGAGTCGGAGATTTTCGTTCGCAACGAACGCTCTGCCGAACGTAAAAAAGGAACGGACGGATGAAATAAAAAAAAAACGAAGTTTCGGTCTACACTAGCGTGTACTTAAGTCGGTAGTACGCGATCGTAACGTAGTATCGTGGAAGTCGAACGCGTAACGGAGGCCACGAGAGATGGGTGTTGCCCCTGGTGGTTGCCACTGGTTCTGATGCTTTCGGCGATGCTTGATAGTGCTGCTGGTGCTGCTCGGTTCGTACGAGAGATTTTCGTGCGGCTCGGCAATGCTACACAACCATTTCCCCGGTAACGCCCTCGCGTCTTTCCCACAATCTGCTCCGCTTTTTTTTTGCCACCCCTCCACCGACGCTTTCCGCCGCGACGTTTGTTATTTTCCTCCGGAACTCTCTCGTCGACCCTCCGGAGCAACGAAATTTTCGTCGTTCAGGTTTCCCGAGAAGTCGTCACGTTTGTCCGTCACACGTTTCCTGATTCCTTCGACGCTTCTCGCTCTTGTTTTTACCTCGATTTATTTGCAATTTTATTTTATTTTATTTTTATTTTTCGTATACTATATGTGTGTGTATTTTTTTTTTTTTTTTTTTTTAATTTTTTTATTCCTTATCGTCCTCGTCGTTGTGCGGTCCTCGTCGTCGCGTTCGTTGCTGTCGTCGTTCTCTGGACCTCTCGTATCCCGCGATACCGCGATTCTGTGTGATGAACTCGTGCATGCAGGCAGAGGGTGTAACGTCGGTGGTAGCAGCAGCAGCAGCACCGCGCGGGGAGGGGTGGGATCAATATGAGGTTGGCCCGAACGCGGGAAATTCGCGCGCAGGTCCCTCTCGGCTCCCTTCCGTACCCTCTCCGCGCCACTTCGCCCCTCGCGATGCCTGTTGAAAACGAACCTTTTTCGCTTTCTCCCCCCACAAGGATTCCCTCTGCCCTTTCCATATATATGTTTCATCATATATATATACATATATGTACATACATACATATATACATATATATATATATGTGCTACATCTACTTTCTATATTGACGGCCTAATGCCAAACCGGCGAACAGGTTACACTTATACACAGCCGATGTGCCCTTATGGAATTAGGGCATCGATATATATATATATATATCCACCACCTTGCCTTGTCTCGCCGCACTGGCAGACTAACTGCTTTTTTTTCTCTTACCCCTCCACCTCTCTTCGTGACCCCTCGTGTTATTTTCTTATCACCTCGTCCTTCCAGCCTCCAGACTGCGTGAACGAACGCCAGAACGAGCTTCCCCAAGGTTCAACCCTGTTGGGATTTTCCCCCATTTGACACGTCCATTTTTTGATGCTGTAATTTTTTTTTTGTTTTTTTTTTTTTTTTGTTTTCAATTCTCGTTTAGTCACATGGTATTTTGGAAGGTTTTTTCAGACCGATTCTGAGTAAAATGGTACGCATTTGTATGATACTGAGAAAGATTCCATGATAATTTTAACTCGGATAAACGTTGCGTAATTGACGTGAATAATTTTTTTTTGTGTATTTTCTATGATATCTGACCTAAATTAATTTTTTTATTTGAAAACCCAATCGTACTCGGAAGTTCACGTGAAAAGAGCGGCTTTTATTTTTCGTCATGAAACGCATATTTTTTAAGATAAAATCGTGCAAAGAAAGAACACCATTTTTCGAATTTTATTCCCGAATTCCAAAGGTTTAATAAAAAAATGTTTCTTTAATTCGTGCGCTTCTCTTCGGTACAGCTTACAATGATGGCTGAATTTCAGGTGTATCGAAAGCAGTCCGGTTTTCGATCGTTCGATTTCACATGGAATACTTTACAGATATTTATTTATTTAATTCGCATTTTCCATTCTACCGCAATTCTTATCGATCCTTCGGTTTCCCGTACCATTTATTTCAATATCCGAATATAAATTTTTTCTTCCCTGCCCACCAGCTTTTCCTACGATCCTGGTTGGCTTTTATACGTAACCGTACCGCCAGCAAAGCCTGAGTGTCTTTCTCTCATTTCTCTTTCATTGGTTCCGCCCCACGCCGGATCCACGCGGATCGACGTAAAAGGGAAATGTACGGGACGAACCGCGAACGGTTAAAGCACTTCAACGATTCTCTTGTATTATGTATAAACGGCAGCGGCTTGGAAGGTTTGGGAAAGCTGCTCGCAAAAGGGATCGTCGATGACGCTCCCACTTTTTCGTCACGACTTCATCCGAAATGTCAAGGGATTTCCGGATTCTCAACCTACACAAACGCTTTGAATTTATTTATTCATCGCTGTTACCCATCGACATTATGCTGTGCTCTGTATACGAAACTCGTTGATTCGTTAACTCTTTCGTACATTTTTTTTTTTTGTTGTGATTTTTATAAATTTATTACAGACAGGAACAATGTACGTTGAAAAATCCGGTTGTAGAATCGTCGCGAGTAATCATTTGTTTCTTCACAATTAAAAAAAAAAAAATGTTAAAAAAATGTGCCGTGACTAAAATCGCTTCGAGAAGGGTCGGTTTTTTGTCTGCTTCTCTTTTTTTTTTATCTTAAGTTGTCGGTAAAAGTCTGTTCAAGGAATGTGAGCGAGAAAGTAACAGAGAATAGAAAAAGTCTATTCTCGAACGCTATGCCTGAGGATTTTTATCGCCGTTCCAAATCGTAAATCGCACCGCGTGTCTGTCCGATTACTCACCTTGATGGAGCTGAAGTACGGCTGCGCGCTATTTTTTGTAGAGATCAAGTTTTCAGGATAATTGTTCAGTCTATCATTTTGAAACAATAACATTATATATACATGCAGTACATATATATATATATACATCTGATATGCCGAAGCGGTCGAGGTCGACGTCGTTTCGTTTTGCCGCGGAAAGATAAATCGGTTCCACACCGAGTTAACATTAATTTTCGGTTCGACACGGCTTATTTTTTTTTTTCCTCGTCGTTTATTCTTTCCAACCAGATAATAAAATTATTCAATTCATCCTTTTTGTTTTTTAAAATTAATTTGTTAATTTTTATCTTCCGGTTTTTTTCTGACCGGTAGTGACCGCTTGGTGAATTGCGCGCAGGAGCCAATCGTGATCTGCGAGAGTGTTAATTGCGATTAATGTATGTGTCGAAGCTTAGCCGAGCTCGACGCACAATGTCCGAGCGGTTGATAGTGCAACGTCGGTAGCAAATCATCGCCTACGAGCGAGCTCGTATAGTCGACCGGCCGTTGAGAGGCATCGATTCCGGTTCGTATAACCGATCGGGCAATGCAGATTAATGCATTGAAACCGGTACAACAATTTCGTATGCGCTGTTACATACAGCGAAGTACCAATCTTCGTTACAGTGCATCGCCGTGCGCGATACGTAAAATCCGGGCCGTTTGGTGCGCGCTCGATGCCCACGAAAGCGTAGAAATAACGTTCGGTGTATATTTAAAAATCACGGATTTTTTCCCTGGCGCAGTCTCACCGGGGTTTTTCGCAATGGGGAAATATATTTGATTAGAAAAAAGTTTATATATGATAAATAAAAATCACAGAAGTAAAAATGGTTTGAAATACGATTTAAGGAAAAGTGAAACAGCTGTGCGTGCGAATTTTATTTAATTGCGCTGAATTTTTAGTGAAAACAATTAATTTCGATCGTATGCGAAATTACATTGCGCAACCAGTCCGAATTTTCCTTTTCCGAAAACAATTTAGCACTACTGGAAAAACGTTCAATAAAGTTTTAATTATCGCCGCGACATTTCACTTCCCGTTAAATGAAATCTCTCGGACAAAATTAAATATGATATAAATGAAGCAAAAAAATGTCGCTGGAATTTTAAAATCGCTCGTAGATCTATTGAAGTTTTTTGTTTTTTATTCGATTCTACGAAAAATATTTTGAAAAATGTTAATCCGTCCTTTAAAGTTGTTAATCCGTCCGAGGCTTTGTTACCGCCTGTATCGCTCCTCGAGGTGAGCAGCTGGCATGTGGGCTGTTCGATTTTTCATCCGGATCGTGACTCATCAAGATCCGGATACCTGACCGTCGGACCGTGGTTGGATATTCCGAATTGCATTGTGAGGGAACGTGAGAAATTCAATAAAAATCATATCGCTCGGGACAGCGAGTTGCACATACCAGCGAGTTAGTCAGGGACGGCTTGGGCAAAAACAACGGTTATGGTCCGTTGCCGAAAATTGCGCAATCCATCGCGATCCGGTACCGGCATTTATCGCGACCGCTCGTAGTTACCGGAGTATCGCTATTTGTATATATTTCTCCATGAAAAAAAAAAAAAAAATTCTTTTCAATCAGTATTTTTATAATCGCAGAACGTTGTATTTTTCAATCTTGGCACCATTTTTGGAGTCCCGGATGCGAATTGGCTCGGCCGTCCGGCCGGGGTTAAGGACTACCTTAACGTTTGTTTTGTTAGCTCGAGATGGTGTCGGATATTTTGCACGGCTCACATACGACAGCTATAACGGGCTACGCGACGTAGGTGTGAAGTGGAAACGTCGCCAAGTTGATACGCATGTATTTACTCGACCGGCTACTGGTAGCGAATTGGCGTCCTGCTTTGATATTCTCAATTTTATATACATATATACACAAGCATACACACACAGAAAGAATAAGTGCAGGTAGAAATGCACATATAGAATAAATCCATTGGCATAATGCACACTTGCAATATAGAACATAGGTAAGCAAAAGCCGGGGTTGTAACTAGCGTTACGTAAGCTCCGGACTGTCTGTCCGTAGCGACCTACCGCAACCCACATCGCTCACGTGCCGGCGAGACTTTTACATGCGACCAATTTTACGTTGTACGCAGGTACGAACAGTTAGAGTGGTAACCGAGGCGGCACAGTCGTTGGCACTTTTGGGACTCCCCGAGCAAGGCGAGCGAGCTAAAAGGGGCGAATACAAACGGTAACATGGGTCGCCGATATGTCTTTGAAAAATCACGAATTATGTATCGACAAAGATAAGAGAGACCGAGACAATCGCAGCTTCAATCGACATTAAAGCTCGGTGAACGCGAGATGTCGATCGAGAAAGCCGACACCGACGAATCTCGTACTCCGAATCTTTATTCTGCATCGTATGCGTATCCGCCGATGACGTCACTGGAGAACACTTTTTCCCTTATCTATCGGGAATTATCGCGGGCGCGTTAGCCCAGCGAACGAGACATTCGTCATAGTGAATTATCATAGTAATAAACGTAAGAATTCCGTGTCAGTAAACGTTCGCCAGTCCACTCCTAGCCCACTCCTAGCTTCAAAAAAGAATTCCGTAGCCGTGTGCATTGAAGGGGAAAAAAAAATCTGTGCGTCGAAGGAAACTTCCGTTTGATATTGCTTACTCGAGATTTCCTGGACTGGAAGCGAAACTCAGGAAGAATGAATGACGGGAGAAGCCAATATGCCTTGAAGATACGAGCTTTCATTAAGGAACTCTACTCGACAGGGGAGGTTCAACAATAACTTAAAGCATCGTGGGTACACGAGGGCGCTCCTGTGAGCGACGAGCCCTCGGGTAATTTCTCTATCTCGACGGTACGAAAAGTGTGCAATTTCAGCCTGCTCGTCGCACAGGTGACGAGCCACGCGGTGGAATCTCGTTACACACGATCGCAAAAAATATTCCTTTTGACGAATCTGTAGAATCCAAATAAAAGACTTTAAATTAATATGTTTAGCCTGGAATGCGTGTAATTTTGGAATTCAAACAAATTCAATTCCTTTCCGGAATGAAAGTTCAACGTGATTAGAAAAATTGGGGATAACGCAATTACCCAAATTACTGAAGACTTTGTTTCGTTATAAAAAGTTCCACGCTTGCTAGGAGAGAATGTATTGTAATTCAAAATATTGGAATTTTAGTTTATAGTTTGGAGACATGTTTCACCTGTCCGAGAATGCAAGAAAATTATTTTCCTCCGCATTTTGAATTTCTGTTTGTATCTAAGTCCGTCCTGTCCGACAACCCAATGTCCTGTTATCGTTTTAAGGCGCTTATGAAATTTCGACGATAGAAGAGAGAAATGTGCAGTGAGACACCTGTGAGAGAGATTCGGAAGCAGAAAAACGAGCACAGCGGACAGGTATGCGTGGTCGAACGAGCGGAGCAGAGCACGGTTGGTCTTTCGGAAGCGTCGCTGTTGGTAAGAGTCGGTAATGAAGAGCCCTGAGTCCGGTATCCGACACTCGAGACAAACACTGCAGGTTCCTGCAATTATCTGGCGCGACTACGTCTCGCGAAGAGATGGCGTAGTAATACTGGAAGAGCGGATACAAAATTAAAAAAAAATCCGCCGATTTGGATGAAAGTGTATTTTATGAAAAAAAATTGCGAGGTCAACTTTTCCTTTGCATATCCAAAATTTCGAGTCTATAATTTTTAAAAATAAAAATAAAAGTAAAAAAAATAGCTGGGACATTTTTAGCAATTTTTAGTATGCGCAACAGGAGCGCAGCCTCGATGCAAAAGTCAATTCGAGCGCGAATTTTGCCGATGTACGCTGATCATGGGAAAACGTACGACCAGGATATATTTAAGTCCGTACACGCTCTTGGTACCGAGGTCGGTGTGACGGCGCACGAGTTTCGCTGCCACTTGGCCGGGAGCTGGAAAATCTCTGAGTCAGAAATAGTTAGAAGAATGCTGTTTCCACGTCCGCTCGGACGTTCGAGCACTGCATGTGCAGTCGACTGTCCAGCCTTGACTGTGCGTGAGTCGATAAGGAAGGCCGAAAATGCATAATCTTTCCAGGCGCCAAGTCCGATCACCCAATTTAAATAAACGCTAATAACATCTTTGAAAGTACTTCTGCATAAAATTAAAAATTAAAAAAAAAAAAAACGAGTATGAAAAAGACGCAAAATTAATGTCTATTTTGCTTCTTTGGTTTTTTTTTTCTCTTTTTAAACCATTCGTACGGTGAAATGTTTCTGGTGAAAATATATATTTCATAAACTCGTTTCGCATTCCGGAGAGATTCTTACAGGTTCGGGAGCGGGATGAAAAACGGAATAAGTGGTCTTTTCCGAACTGCACTTTGGTAGCAGTGAATTCCAGGCATGAGATCTTCGTTACGCGGGCCACGACTCGGTAGGAAATTGTGAACTAAATTTAGACGACAGCGCGACGGGTATGAGCCGGAATGTCGTTTCAGCTCGAAAATTGTTTGTTCGCTTCGAGGGGGAAGGGTGGTTATCTCGCCGTACGCCGTAAGAAGCCATGCGAGCTTCTCTCCTGCGGCTGCAGAAGACAAATCGAGAAAAACGTTTCATCGGCTTTCAGGGCACGAACGGAGTAAGATAACGTAAAAACATTAATGCCTGCTTACTCAACTCCATTTTGCATGTGTACACGTTAAAACGATTTCTCCTTTTTATTTCCGATTTTTATCTTCGAAACGAAAAAAAAAAAAAAAAAATCGAAAATAGACTGAAAAAAGTTTTCGATACACCAGTGGAAAGTTTTGTGTATTTGTAACGAGAAAAAGAAGCGTTTTACCGATAGAAACCGATTGGCACATATTTCTGTATTAACCTTTGCTCCGACAGAGAAACGACTTTCGATTTACATAATTGAGATTATTTTATATTTTTTTTTTTTTTTTTTCACCAATTTTTTTTCGCACATTTTTTGAATCGCGTGAAATAATTGTTCGTGACAGCGGTGTCGGGTGTGTTTCGTCGATTTCCGTCGCGAATGTAGGACACGAATGACGCGAAGAAGGACGACAACAACTGTCGGAGAACGATCAATCGATTAGCGCATTTAAAGCCGATGATGGACCGACGAACCGCGTGCGTCGCGGACATTATTTTTCGCTGTACAGTAATCCTGGAATTATCGTCACGGGGAGACGGCCCACCGATGGTTGTAAAAGAATAAACCCAAACACCAAGGTGTACAAGTTGATCCATACAAAACGGCAAGGACAACCGATCAATCGTTGAAGAGGAGAATTTGACTTGGTTCGAGCTTGACGAGGGTAGAAATAATGAACGTTCTTTCGTGCCTCGCCGCTACTCCATTCACCGCTCTGCACGCGACCAATGCAAATTGACAAAATTATCCTAGCAAGGACGTATTCGTCGCTCGATCGTGTCTCTCCGTTCCTTCCGTCCTTCCGTGCATTTTCATTAATATCTTCTCCCACCTCATCCCCCTCATTAATCCCTTCCTCTGTAGGTCTCGAAAGCGATCGAAGAAATACTCAGAATCCTTCATAGAGAGGAAAAAAAAAATCATCCAAAAATGTCGCATATTTCGTCCTGATCGTCCCTGCACCGGCGACTCGCTAAGTTCTCCCAGCTATAAAACTCACAAAAGTTGGGACTTTGACTTCGTCGTTGACCGAGAGAAAGAGCTACAGAGTCACCTCTAAATTCTCGTGGTATTCCACTGCACAGACCCAAAAAGCAATGCAGGTTGGAGGCTTCGATATTCGTAGGACGAATCAACGGTTCCTTTTCGTCCGGAACGGGAGTACAATAGGCATTCCTGTGCGAATGGTGCGGAGGGTGAAGGCCTCGAAAGGGGAGAAATGGTGATCGCAACGACGACACGCAGGACCGGTGCGGATCAACGTTGGCTGGTGTGCCAAAAAATGGACCTGGAACTCCGGTGCGAAGGGACCAAAGAAACAGACGACCGTCGGTCGGACTCTGGTGGTTCTAAATACCGAACGGAGCTCAACTCGCGTCGGACCGCACGCGGCAGGTAGGTCAGCATTATCGGACGTTGAACGGACCGGGAGCGTCCGTTCAACGTGGTTCTCTCCGATCGCTCGTCAGGATCAAATGGTCCAGAGAACGCGGTGAAATACATAAGCAACAAGGGCTGCTCAATGCTCCGCGGTTCTCGTCCGAACCGCACTGTATTTCAATGATGATAAATCAAGCTGATTCGACGCACGCAACGACGGACACGACGGACCCGGAGAGTCGCAGATGTCGACGTGCGATATCCCTCGCCCGCCGCTGGACCGGCTATCTTTTACCTGCCATCTCTCGACAGCCTCCTCTCCTATGCTCGCCTCTCTGCTCTTTCTCTTCTTCTCTCGGAGCGCATCTAGATGCGTCGAAGAAACGCGAAGGAGCATCCGATTCCTACGTCCCAAAAGGGCGTTTCGGGCCTTCAGCTGCCAAAGGAACATTGCACTTTGCAACATTGCACTTTCGGGGCAATGATTTTTGTTCTTTCTGTTTGTTTGAGAAAATAATTGTCTCGTTAAATGATAAAGTTTTGAAGTTTTTCCGAATTTTCTCGATATTGCAACCGAATCGTTAGTCACGTTTAAACGAAAAATATCGCTGGGTGTCCAGATTGTGTGGTCGATTGCTGGCGAAAGTACCTACGGCAAGGTTCCTTTAGACTGGTAACTTCCCTTTGCGACCCTACCAATGGCCGTTTCAAGCACGCTTTTTCCCCTTCGCCTAATAATAGATGAGCGCCAGTCGCAATGGAGAGACGGAAATACGGCTGCCCTCTGCACTTTGCTGCCTCGTCCCGAGAATATAATTCAAGATTTATTTCTCATTCAATTTCTTCGGTTACCCTGCCCTTCACCCTTTCGTGTGATTAATTTGTGATAACTCCCCGATTATCGAACGTTATTCGCCCTCATAATAGTTGCAAATTTATTCGAGATAAGGAAATCAAATATAAAAAAATATATCGTCCATTAATGCCCTTCGCCCTTTTTATGTGATTAATTTGTGATTGTTGCCCGATTATCGAACGTTATTCGCCCCAATAATAGTTGCAAATTTATTCGAGATAAGGAAATCAATTATAAAAAAATATATCGTCCATTAATGCCCTTCGCCCTTTCGTGTGATTAATTTGTGATTGTTGCCCGATTATCGAACGTTATTCGCCCCAATAATAGTTGCAAATTTATTCGAGATAAGGAAATCAATTATAAAAAAATATATCGTCAATTAATGCCCTTCGCCCTTTCGTGTGATTAATCTGTGATTGTTGCCCGATTATCGAACGTTATTCGCCCTCATAATAGTTGCAAATTTATTCGAGATAAGGAAATCAAATATAAAAAAATATATCGTCAATTAATGCCCTTCGCCCTTTTGTGTGATTAATTATTGATAGTTGGCCGATTATCTAACGTTATTCGCCCCAATAACAGTTGCAAATTTATTTGAGATAAGGAAATCAAATATAAAACAAAAATGGTGAATAAATTTTGTTTTTTTTTTCTGCATGAAATTACCTTTCATAATTGATTGACACGATTCGCCGGTCATAATGCGGTGGAGCGAGTATGATCATACAATATATTCATACAGAAGCGAAGAGTTATTCGAGCGTTTACGACGAGTGATGGGATGGATATATCAGCGACAGCGGGATGTACAACGTCGGTTCGAGGACCTTGCCCTGCCCCATCCCCATCCCTTTTCGCCAGACTGTTGCGGATGAAGCTCAATCATGCGCCGCTGCTCGGAACATTGCGTGAAGCACACAGAGCAAACACCGGTGTCGTGTACGACGGTTCTTTACTTTTACTATCCGATCGATTACGGACTATCTCGGGGCGAGGGTGCAAAGCCATCCTATCGTATAACCACGACACGTTTGGTCCTTCCGTCGGTACTTCATGTTTGGATCTTACACAAACTTCGACAAACTTTCAACGATCAATACCGGAACCCTCGTATCTGACAAAATTATAATTCGCTCAATGATTCTCTCGTCCTGACGGCTGAAAATTCCACGGATAATTCGCCCTGGGATTCTTGGCCCTGATTGTTGTTACGAACGGAAGACAAATTTTTTTTTTTAGGCAATAATTTGATTTCGAAAAAAAAATCGGTACGATGCGAAACGAATCTCAATAGTCGCGCGATCAACCTTTGAACCGGAGGGGCCGAACCATCGAACCCGGAAGATACCCGGAGGTTGCCGAAAATTCTCGAGGAAGGCGGTGGTATCGGCGAATCTACCTTCTTAACTACCCGCAATCTTAATTATCCGATCTTTAATTTTCACTCCCTTCGTCGACGGATAGCGACCGTGCGCGATTTTGCGAAATCCGGGAGAATAGCCGTAAAGCCCTCGGGTCATGTTCGTTATCGCGACGATCTCGGCTCGGACACTCGCAGCGAGAGAGGGTGAATCGGCGCGGAAGAGGTGGAGAAAGGTGTCCCGAGTACCGATACAATCGATCTCTTCTTGCGGTATATTTGCCGGACCGGGCGAAATGTGGCCGGATAGTCGCGGGTTGGGCGCGGGTGGGAATCGCAGAATTGATAGGCTCGACTTACCTCATCGCGGAACGATCTCTGTTGGAGGGTCGCCCAGCACATTCTGCAGTGGCAGGACGAGGCTGAAGTTGCGTTGTTGCTGCCGGCGGTGTTGTTGCTCGTAGCGGTCGAGGCCGTCGCACTGACGTTGCTTCCGGCGGTGTCTTTGTCCCTGAAGGAGTTTTGTTGCTCGACATTGGGCTCTCGTTCTCTCTCCCTTTTGCCGATTTCTGGTGGTGGCGGTGGCGGAACGGGCGGTGGTAGCGGACTGCCCGCCACCTCGAGGCTGTCGGAGCTCGAGTTGTGTCGCCTCGGTGGTGTTATGTTCGTAAGATTGTTGCGCGGTTGTTGCTGTCCGTTGCAGCCGGTCGAAGACGACGAGTTGGTCTGCTGTTGATTCCCTTTGGGACCAACGTGGTTGCCGCCGCCCGTCGCGAGTTCGATCGATCTTGCGCCGCGATCGTTGCCACCGTTTCGCGGACACTGCGAGGGCGCGCACAGTTCCAGACTGCATTTCGAGGACGATTGGGGCTGCTGCCAGGGTCGGAGGAAATCGTCGAGAAGGTAGAAACTCTGAGCTCTGCTGGATCTGGTCGATACCTCGCGTTGTCCACCACCACCACCACCACCACTGCCATTCTGTCTTTCCGATCTCTGGCAGCAGTCTCTGCTGCTGCCGGTGGTTTTCTTCTTCCATCCGGATTCATCCCCGGAAGACTCACCCCTGGTCTTGTTTGCGGCTCTTCGCTCCTCCCAACTCTCCACTCTACATTCCGGCGACTCGTTCGAGCTTTCCTGATAGAGTCTTCTACTGACTTTACCCGATCGCACCGGGCGAGCGAATTCGCCGCTCTCCCGGAGCGATGCCTTGTCCGACCAGGATGGTCTTCCGGCCGAGTATGAAGTCGGGTGCGAGTTCGCCGGGTATTTAATGGATTTCCATGGCGGTCCTACCGTCGAGCATTCCCTGGAAATTTCGCCCGGGTTCCCTGCGTGTCCGTTCTCTATCATCGACACGCTCATGCTCTGAGGAAAGGATCCGCTGGCACTGTCGGCGGTGCGACCGGAAGCGGGCTGCTGCTGCGAACCACCGGCGACAGCTGCTCCGGAAGCGGAGACGGGAGTTCGCAAGAGTGCTCCGAGAGAACGCCACTTACGATCCTGGCCGCTCGACGAAGGCGAGACCGACGATCCGCTTACGCTCGTCCATTTGTCCTCCTTGGCATTGTTGCCGGCCGTTCCCGTCTTGGATGACCACTTGCGTTCACTGAGCGACGAACCCAACGGCGGATTGCCGATCGCGTGCTGCTGGTGCTGCGTCTGGGTCTTGTGATGATTGCCGATCCACTTTCCATCGTTGACCGGACCGTTGCTCGATGACGGTGGAGTCATCGCGCTGCCGTTCGACCACTTTCGTTCCGTCGTTCCCGACGAGGATGACGACGAGGTGATCGACGACGTTCCGAGCTCCTCGCGCTGTTTCGCCTTCCACCAGGAAGACGTCGATGTCGTGAATAAGATGAGAGCTCCGCGTAGCGGATTCTGATGAGGGTTGCTCGACTGTTGACCACCGCTCTTCGATGACTCTCTGCTCTCTCTGGTCCTGCCGATCGAAAGTTCCGGGTCGCAGCTTCCGGCCTCTTGTTTCGATCTCGACGACGAAGACGACGATGACGATTCCAAGGCACCGCCGAAGCAGGACGAGGAACTTTCGCGCTCGCTGTAGGAACTCTTCTTTTGCCAGCTACGGCTCTCAGTCTCCTCGCGGAGAACCGTCGAGTTGGTACTTCTCAGACGGGGTCTTATCCTAACGAAGCCGTAGTCGTTGCTGTTCTCCGAGGTACTCTGCGGAACGTCGACGTTGCCGTCGTGTTTCCGGGCGCTCGACGAGCCGAGGCTCGACGGATTTTGTTGCAACGAGCTCGGTCCACCGTAATGATGATGCTGATGATGATGATGACTTCCGCTCGAACCCAATTGAACGTTCGGCTGTTGGGGCAGCGTCGACGTTCGCGCACGATGACCCGTCTCACCGTTCGAGCTTCGATGAAGACAAGAGAAGCTCGCTGAGTGTCGCAGACTCGATGGCGGATTGCTCGGCTGACTCACGCCCAACATCGTCTTTGTCGTTCTTCTCACCAACGCTCGGCCCGGCACGAACGACACACGGCCTTCACATTTGT
The DNA here is from genome assembly GCA_963978505.1 of Listrodromus nycthemerus. Lineage (NCBI taxonomy): Eukaryota > Metazoa > Arthropoda > Insecta > Hymenoptera > Ichneumonidae > Listrodromus > Listrodromus nycthemerus. The sequence continues at coordinate 8,248,470 of OZ021685.1, forward strand.
TTTCGCTCACTCCCCGGCTATCATCCGCACGGTCGAGCGAGACAAATATCTCGAGTCTTTCAATGTATTTCAACGACGTATTTCTCGAATTATCTTCTGAGTGGACCACGAAGATGTGCCGTGTGGGTGTTATCCGTCGAATTGGCAGGTAAGACTATCGAATCCTGCGTATCCTATTTGGAAATCCCCGTCAACCGAGCAGCGAAGAACGGCGAGGAGAGACTTTGAGTTTGAGGATTTCCCGTTTCTTCGACTGAGCCCTCTGCGACTCCCACGTGTGACGATGATGGTTACGATGAGTGCGCGAGTACATTGTCCTCTTCTTTTATTTTTCTTAATTTTTTTTCATTTAATTTTTTTTTTTATTGCAACGATAACGCGACCGAATGAATGTGGTTTTAGTGTCAACAGGAGCGACGCGTTCTCCGCGCGGTCCGAACGTCCGTCCGAGCTTCCGAACGGGTTTACATTGGGATCTGAAACACAAATTAGGACGGGGTTGGGGTTGACAACTCAAAAGAAAACAAAAAAACATATGCATGTCCGATATATGGTTAAATAATGAGCGCATACGATTTCATGTACGAACAAGTGAATAACGTTATGGCAATGAAGTTTGTGAACGAGCGACTTAAATCCCTCTTCTACTCGTCTCTGAGTCTCTCACGTGGCTCGATCAATATAGATCAGCGGTTCGGACCATTGTGGAAGGTTAAGAATCGCTGGTATAGATCGATCGATCAGGGAAATTCTATCAATAGAGAAAGTGAACAGTAGATATCGAAAATTGGCACGAACCAAAAAAATTCTGCAATGCATTTGCGACTTTACAATTCTTAATATCCAAAAATAATAATCTTCGGTTTGTTTTTTTGTATCAACAATTTTATCGTACGCAACAATTAATGATGAGAAAAGAATTTTTATTTGAGAGTAGCATCGATTGCCAATATTTAATTTATTTTCAAAAAATTCATAATCGATTTGCCGTTCGTTCGTTTCTGAGACTCAGGTGAGTAAGTTGCTCGTCCACGTGATTATTTATGTAGTCATAAATTATGCAGGTACGCTAGAAAAAAAAAATGGATGAACACAAATCAATGAAGCTTCGTGATTTGTATTGTGACACGTGTAAACTTCACTGAATCTTCTCGACGATAAAATCTAAGTAAAAAACATTTTTTTTGTGAACCGTCTTCGGGCGTCATCGAAACCAATGAAAAAATAGTAAAATGGTCAACGATCGATCAATGAATTGTTTTGACGTTTAGTCGTGAATGCACGAAGTGATAGACGATGCGATTAGTCGAATACTGGAAGAATAATTGAAACAAGATCCGATGGCTTATAAAATGATCGGATTATCGGACGACAAATAAAAAATGAACGATGCATAAAGCACGGGTACAGCCTTTTCAAAATTAAAGTAAAATTGGGAATGAAATTAATCATGATAATTAAAATTATAGTAAAAAAAAAAAAAAATTATGCCCGATCGGACGATCGGACGAGAGGTCGACGTTCCTCGGTGGAATTTCGTGTGACACATTCTCCGGTACGAAACGGGAGTCTCCTTATACGCAACCGCGTATATTAATGTATTTATGCATCTGCGATCTTCTGGGACTGTCGCTTCCTGTCCGGACTGACGGGTCGTCGGAGCGAGTGGGATTCACCATCGTCGAATATATTTATTCGCGCAATTATTTAGCAATTAGGCTTTAGTCTAGACGGTAATTAAAGTCATTTAAATACTCTTTAATTCACGGTCAGTCGTCTGCGGTCAAAAGTCATGCGAGATTTTTCTCATCTCTCACGAGAATAAGATTTTAAAAAAATGTTTTTTTTTTTTACAATCCAAGACGAAGATATTAATTATTTATGTTTAATAAATTAGTGTTGAATATCTCTCGACTCTTATTATTTTTACGTCTGAGATTAAAAAAACGGTTGGAAAAAAAATAAAGTCTCATCGAATTTACAAGTCTGAAAGCTCGCTCCTCCAATACCATGCGATCCGTGTCGAAGAAACTCAGCAACAGTGCATTTTGTTTCTTCGGCGAGCGGCCGATAATCGAAGAATTCAACTGCAGCGAGCATTCGTGTATTGTATTCTACGTTTATAGAGAATAGACATTCGTTAAGTCGTTATCTAATCTATCGAGAGAGGCCGTGCATATTTACTCTCGAACGGGTTGCCTCGTGCTCGATCCACGCTCCATCTCGTACATATTTATATACAGGGAAACTGCGCAACAATTGCGCTTGTGTATCGAATTCTCGCGAGAAAAGGGAGAGAGTGAGAGCTCGATCGTCATTGTTTTCACAGAATACAAGCGTACGCGCGAACGAACGGGGCTGCTCGATCCTCTCTCGACGATCCTGTTCACGATATCGATCGGATTTATCCAATCGCAATCGCCGAAACCCGTAGATATTCTTATAAACGGGATTAAGAATGAAAATCAACCTTCGGTTCGACGCCAATTTTTTTTATTGCCAAAACAAAAAAATGTTTGAAAATTTTTTATTCACAGGAATCAAGAGTTTAATCGATTAAAAAATGTTGCTTGCATGATAATCGATTTAATTCGGTGATTTCAAATTTTTTCGAAAAATTGAAAAAAAAAAAAAATTGAAATAAAAATAATTTCGGTGAACTTAAAAATTTAAATACGTCGTTCCATTTCACGTTCAATTTTCTTTCTTCTCAATTGGAAATTTTTTCGCAAAACCGTTTTCTCTAGAAAAGACACCTCGTTAAAATTAACACCTTCAGACTACCTACAAAAAAGTAGTGTCACTAAAAATTTTTTTTTTTGTCATACAAGTAACAACCTCGATTGAATTTCCTTTAATTTGATAATTCCATCATTTTTGTGAGAGGATGCGTAACGATGAAAATTCCTCATTAGTCGCTGCCGCTGTTTCCGCTCGTTGGCGAAGGCTTTTTCCATGTGGGTGCGATGGGTGAAAGGTTTGCGCTCAAGGCAGGAAAGTAAGTGACACCCACGACTCCGTAGCTCGCGTCGTCTCGCCCGGGTACTTGTCTCAGTCGCGGTGCACGTGAGAGTGAGAAAATTCGTACGCGAGTGGGACGAAGAGACTAGCGTAGACAAGGCCGTTCGCATCGGTCGTACAGAACAAGTATATATCGTACATTATATACAAAGGTTCGCTGCGATTTTGTTGCGAAAGAACGAACGCTTCTGTTGCAACAGTAATGACGTGTAACGTTGCATAGTTGCATTACCCGCTGTGCTTGTCCCCCCCCCCCCCTCACCCCTCCCACAGCATTTGCAAATTAAGATATCTGATTGAACGATTTTTCTCCCTCGTTCCTGCACTTTAAAGCGGTGATTGGTAAATTTCTTATTCGTCGGATTTTCGATTTTTCGCGGGCAGTCTCCGCAAAGCTTTTCGTACAGTGTTCTTGCTCGTACAGTGAGATTTAGGGACGAATGAAACGTCGATAATCTCGGATTGATATGAGATTGCAGTAGGGGAAGGCGGAATTAAATACGTGTTGAAAGTGAGAAGGTGTAAAGGTCCGAATTGAAATATTCCTGTCGATAGATTTTACGACGGGTCAGTGGATCGGAAGTGGAAAAAATCAATGGGAATCTATGGTATGCTGGTTATTGTTGAGAAATAAAAATAATACGAAATTAAATTCTCAGAATTTTCGACGAAATTTCCGAAAGTATGCTTCGGCTCGGTGCTTATTTTCCGGCAAACTATTGTTACGATATTCGCAAGTGGGCTAAGACTCCGAAAAATTAATTAATCGATGATTTCCAAAATTTAGATCGAAGAACCGGGCATTGAGTCATTTTCTCGAACCATCCAATTTTTTGAAGGGCGTTCTGCGAGTGACATAAGGTTCGAATTCAAATTTTCCTGAAATAGCAACTTTCATCATGCAGATTTCTCCGATACGAAAATTTTTCGAATTTGTAGATTATACTTGAAAAAATAAACTGTTTCGATTGCTTATGTCGATTATAACTTATCTCGCTATGAGAGAAAATTCGTCGCTGTGGCAATAAATCTTTTGATTCCCCCATATTTTGTTAGAGTTAAGAATGTGATTTTTTTCTCTAAACTCGGGCGAAGAAAACATAATCTTCAGAGTCGATGTACAGTCAGAAAAAGTTGTTTGTTCACGACAATTTTTCCTCTAGAAAAAGAACAATGTTTGTCGAAGATCCGATAAAACATTCGAACGTTGTTCGATTTCGTTACTTTCAGATAGTCTCCCGGTGCAGTCGCAATATTTATTCGAATGTTACGTGTTATTGTATTTACAGTAAGGGGCTGCGTTATGGTCGTCGATGTCGGCGTGCCAGGTCGTTTGTGCCTGATAGTAGAATTACCGATGGCGATAGGCTTATCTTATCCCTTGCCGAGTGCGCCGTTAAAAGGGAACAGGGCATGACTCGAGGGTTAATGTTTATTTTATGCTTCAACTGAACGGCAACTTCCAAACTTCCATTGCCTGCGGCATCGACCAATATTTGTTTTTCAATGTCCGTGAATAGAGTGACCCCGATTACCCCAATAGTCTCAGTAATAATGACAACGTGGAAGAAAAATAACAGTCTGCTCGTTTCCGGTCTTATTCACTTAAAGACCTTTCGGTAACTCGAACATGAACACTTCCGATCCAAGTTCTCCTAGAATTTTAGCTTCTTCAGGAAAACTTTTTTTTTTTTACAGGAAAAATTTTCAACGTCATCTTCAGCACGTTTTCCTATTGGCGCGTTTACTTTGCATAGAAAAAAAAAAAAAATAAGCTGCCGATTTGACGGAAAAGGGTTTTTCGAGTCTCGGAGTGGACACTTCGAAGATCCTTTGATGTTTGGCTTTTTGGGAAACAGTTCATTTTTCGGTGAAATTTTTCAATTCCACCCTTCGGTGATTTCCATCGGTTCGTCCTCCCCTGTGTAGACGACGACGAAGCGAACCGTTCAATCTCTCGTCCGACGACGGAATTGTCGTCTACGAAACGAGTCTGCCGCTTGCCGACTCGCGAGCCAATACTGCTGTTTCTCCACTCCCGCAATTGCAACAAAACAGCAGCACTACTTTCTCAATCGACACCGATGAAAGGGAGAATTCTCTCGGCTTCGAGAAGAATGGCGTTGCCGCGTGCTGTTGCCGCGTCGATGATTCTCCTTCGCGTCGCGGTACTTCGTTTCCTCCACCGAGCGTTCGGCCGATGGGCGGAAAGTGGGATTGGAACGAAGACCCTCGTTCGATACTTTTATTGACGCTTCTTCAACTCCGTCTTGGTCGATCCACTTTTTTCCCCATTTTTTTTTTTATCTCCTCCGTATCGAAATTCACTTTTTTGTTTATCTATGTTTTGCCCCGTAGAAGAAAGAACGAGGGACTTTCGCCTCTGGGAGATTGGAAGAGAATAGGCAATCGGGGGAATAAAAGGAAGACCGGAAAAAAAAAAACTGATTGAACGCCGAGATTCCTCGATGATACGGTCTTTTGTGCTTTATCCGAGAATCCTAGGAGATTCTTTCTCTTCGGAGAGACACAGAGAAAATCAGAAGGGAGACTCGTCGACACGGATGAGAATTTGTTACCGAATTCTCACCGATTTTGTCCTGTGTAAAATCGGTGAAAGAAAAAAAAAGAAAATACATTTTACACTCATTCATCAAAATTGTGTACGTTTTTTTTCTATTTTTTTCAAAATTTTTCCCACGATTTTTCTCAACTTATCCGACGATGAAAATTCCGTGAACCATCGAGAAGAAATAATGACCGACTCGCAGCAATTGCTGGCGTTTAAGCCTCCGGTAAAGTTGTAAGCGGCTCTAAATGATGATGAAAAAGTGGCCTCTCGGGGACTCGGCTAAGACGCGATATTTGCGCCACGGTAATTATTCCTCATGAATATTCATAGTCCGCCGATAGTCCCGCGAGTCTCTCTCGGCGAGTAGTTCGAGAGCGAGGGTGCATCGCGGTGTGCACCGAGCGCAGGGCACTCGAGCATTGTTCCGCCGTACGCAACTCGAAACAATAACGAGTTCGAAGTCGTGGCAAATCCATTGAACGAGTTGAACGCCACAGTTGCCGTTTCCTTAAGGGGGTGCCCGAGCGACGGGCGCGCAACTAAGAATGCCGACGTAACGCCGAAGCATTCGCGCTCTGGATACCTCGAGTCACCTCGTTCGTATAATTGGCATGGATCTTCGGCCGGAACTAATTGCTCCTGCCGGTGTTCCTGGCTCGTTGTCGCCGCTCGTCCTGCCGTCCTCGCTGACCAGGTAAGTCGGGTGCGTTCACTGCTACGCGTTCATTGAAACTTCCACCTGCGTCGATAAACTCGCGGACCTTACTCCGATTTTTTTCCGATCCTTCCGAGAGCGAACGAACGAGGAACAGACTTCGATGCAGAGGCGCGAGTTTGGCTTCTGCTATTGCGAAAAAAAAAAAACAATATGTTCGCTCGAAACTGGCGTTGTATCGTTTGTGAAATCTCGTGAAATCGTCGAGAGACCACTCTCGAAAGCAACCGGGCGAGCCTAATATGCATGGCTGATAATCCAATTAACTAATTAAATGTACCATTGCGACGGCTCCTTTTACCGCATTCTTCTCGAGAAGATGTTCACCGCTCGCCGGGCACTCCGGCCTTTCCAAACTACGTGGCAAAGCACCGCGATCGTTGTCGAAACTTATCGGCGGAATCTTGGAACTTTCTTTCTTTTTCCTCTAATGCCAATAGAAATGATGGAACAGTCCTCTATTCGGTATAAAAAAAAGTGCATATGCGAAAATATATTTTCCATGTATCAAATATTTCTATTTACGAAAAATAGTGTGAGTGAAAAGCATTTGGATTATAAAGTGAATCTATATTCACGCGGAAAAAAAATTGCTATCTAAAATATTTTCCACCAATAAAAATTACTTGTTACAGCGAAGAGAAAAGAATTTTTAAAAATCATCGTAGACGATTTTTTAATTTTTTTCTGTGGAGTAATTGCCAATCCATTTATAGCGACATCGCGTGCACCCGGAAACGACAAGGTTTCTGGAGACGGCGCAGCCGGTGGATTCGACTCGTGTTACAAGTCCTGTTGAATTTAGTGGTCTATCGATGATCTTCGAAAGCAAATAACGCCTGAAGATTTATCGCCGCTGTTCCATCAACGTAGAGTCGAGCTATCATGACATTCGATTATCCGTAGCGAATGTTCGTAGAGATGTAAAAATAGAAAAGGGGCAAAAAAAAAGAAGAATAGAAGTGGGAACTATGGGGAAGCATGTTTCACGGGCAGCTGGATGGCCTTTTCCTCGTTCGGAATGAGACACCGATGAAAGAGGACTGAGCCGTTCGTATGTATAAATGTAACTCTGACAAAAAAGGGAGCGCCAGAACAGCCCGAGGCTTCGCGGTACGTACGGTGAATGAGGCGAAGGAATATCAAAGGGTTGTGACGGAGAAAGTCGGTACCGACACTCGCATAGTTAATCATAGAGCCATTCTTATTTACTCGCGATTCTAGGACTATCCGGGACACATGCGAAAATAATCTACGAAAAAATAGGGGTAAGTTTTTACAGAAGAAAATTGGTGAACATAAACTGTTTATGTTCCAAGTTCAACATAACACTTGCATAGTTACTCATAGAGCCACTCTTATTTAATGTGATTCTAGGACTACCCGGGACACCTGCGAAAATAATCTACGAAAAAATAGGGGTAAGTTTTTACCGGACAAAATTGGTAAACATAAACTGTTTATGCTCCAAGTTCAACATAACACTTGCATAGTTACTCATAGAGCCACTCTTATTTAATGTGATTCTAGGACTATCCGGGACACCTGCGAAAATAATCTACGAAAAAATAGGGGTAAGTTTTTACAGAAGAAAATTGGTGAACATAAACTGTTTATGCTCCAAGTTCAACATAACACTTGCATAGTTACTCATAGAGCCACTATTATTTAATGCGATTCTAGGACTATCCGGGAAATCTGCGAAAATAATCTACGAAAAAATAGGGGTAAGTTTTTACAGGACAAAATTGGTAAACATAAACTGTTTATGCTCCAAGTTCAACATAACACTTGCATAGTTACTCATAGAGCCACTCTTATTTAATGCGATTCTAGGACTACCCGGGAAACCTGCGAAAATAATCCACGAAGGAATAGGGGTAAGTTTTTACAGGACAAAATTGGTAAACATAAACTGTTTATGCTCCAAGTTCAACATAACACTTGCATAGTTACTCATAGAGCCACTCTTATTTAATGCGATTCTAGGACTATCCGGGGCACCTGCGAAAATAATCCACGAAGGAATAGGCGTAAGTTTTTACAGGACAAAATTGGTAAACATAAACTGTTTATGCTCCAAGTTCAACATAACACTTGCATAGTTACTCATAGAGCCACTATTATTTAATGCGATTCTAGGACTATCCGGGAAATCTGCGACAATAATCTACGAAAAAATAGGGGTAAGTTTTTACAGAAGAAAATTGGTGAACATAAACTGTTTATGCTCCAAGTTCAACATAACACTTGCATAGTTACTCATAGAGCCAGTCTTATTTAATGTGATTCTAGGACTATCCGGGACACCTGCGAAAATAATCTATGAAAAAATAGAGGTAAGTTTTTACAGAAGAAAATTGGTGAACATAAACTGTTTATGCTCCAAGTTCAACATAACACTCACACAGTTGCCCATAGAGCTACTCCCATTTACTTGCAGTTCTAAGATTCTCCGGGACACCCGCGAGAATAATCTTCGAAGGAATAATGAAGGAGTGACACGGACAAAGGAATGAAAGTAAGTTCTTGCAGGACGAAAGTGTTAAACATAAACTGTTTATGCTAGAGGTTGAAACTTCGTAATCTTCCAAATTCACCCGAGTGTAAGATTCAATAGGTCAAAAGTGTTGAACTTGGACCAATCGCGTCCTCGGGAACCCCTCACGATTGCCTTTATTATTCCCAATCATAGGAGTTTCCATAGGAGACCCACGAGAATAATCTCCGAACTGACAGTGAGGCAAGATGGATCGAGGAGCGGTGTACGAGCCGTATTGTCACCTATTACTTCGACCGAAGTTGGATTCACCTGGAATTTCGAGATACAGGCACGAACTTTTAATCATTCCACATTCGCCAACTCGTACCCTAAAAATAAAAATTAACCATGAACAACAATAACGCTCCATCACCGACGGGAAACAATCGCTGGAAACAACGCCTTGTTGGAAACCGGGCGAGGCATATCGTGTGAATAAGCCCCGATGGAAAACCGCCGCGACGTTGAGACCCGTCGGCAACAGCTTCGGGTACCGAGAGACAAAGTGACCGAAGAAAGGATAAATGCGGCTGACAGCTGGGCTGGTCGAAGCCAACCAGGCAGACTCCAAGGCTCGTCAGGGTAATTAGGAACAATGGTTATAAGTAGCGATGGCGGTACGGAGGAAAGTGCAATTAGCGAGAGACGAGGCGGTGCGGGGTGCAAAAGCTTCACCGACGTTGTCCTTACAAATGTGTGTGTGTGTGTGTGTGAGTGTGTTTGTGTGTGTAAATATCTATGGGTAGACATGAAATACAAGCCGCACTGGTGAGGAATTCGCCGGGACGAAGGGGGCTGCTTCGACGATTAGTGAGGTCGCTCGGTCAGGTGGACGACTTCAATGGCGGATGCACCATGTAAAGGGGTTGCTGCTTCCTTGCATCCCCGGCATTGCCTTCGGTACGGAAGATCTGTATGTGTGTTTACGTATACGGTACAGTACATCCTCGATGCAAAGAAAATTCTCGGGACCGAAAACCGGATAACTGAAATCACGGTCAATGCTAAGTGAATCTCACGGTTTTTTTTAAATATTTATTTGAACACGTTGTATTAATAATTGATTATTAATGTAACGATATAATAACCGATTCAACATCATGGAAACATTTATTAAATCATTTGTTGATGGAACGTTAACTAATGGTTTTTAAAGATGTGTCATTTGTTGGGAGGCGCCCGATTAATTGGTGGCGCGGATAATTCGGACCGATAAATTCGAGTTCCACTGTAGATGCTTCTATCTATATGGGCTGCTAAGAACCGGAAGGGCTTTTCCCACTCGATTTAACGAGTAAAACGATGTGAGTTTATGGCTTCTTGTTTCTCAGCAGTTTTATACGTGTTCGACAAGAGACACACACATAGGTAAGCAGGGGACATCCCTAGGTGGGACTGCCGGCTGGCGCGCAAAACCCCCTCGCGAGCGCGCCAGGTCTTCCGTCACGCAATCCGGAAACATTCGAATTCCCGTCCTTTCGACATCCAAACCGTTACCCCCTTAACGATAATGCGATATCGTGTGTTGAGACTTGTATTCGGCATGGCCACCCGGATCGGAGTCGAGGAGTTGTTCGCGGGATGCAAAAGAAACGAACAGCGAAGTTAGACTCGAAACGGCGGAAAACTTCTGTCGCGGCGTTCGTGAGACGCGCGCATGCGCGCGACCCTCATCGGTAGAGAAGAGAAACCGATTAACGAGAGATTTCTTCGTCTTTTTTATCGATCAACGTCTGCAATTACATGGATTTGTCTACTCGTGAAATTTTTCGTCCGATTCATTTTTTGTATTATTATTATTATTATGCAAAGTCAAAGATGATGCGGCGGTTTTTTTTTTTTTTTGGATTCTTTGCATGGCGCGAAGTTCTAATTTTTTTATCGGGCTTAACTTTTGGTTGGGAATTTTTGTGTGGTGCGTCCTAAATCTGTGATTCGACACGAAAATAAAGGTTCTTTTTTTTTGTTTTTGAGTTGCGAAAAATGAGAAAGAAAAAGGATTGTGTGGGTTTTATGAGGGTGTGGGAAAGCCAGTTTCCGGCTAAACTTAGAGTCTGCGACCGGCATTGATGGCGGAATGTCCCGTCGCACCTCCGCACTCATTAATCCGGGCAAACGTGTGTAATTGGTCGCTCGGCTCCGCAGTACGCGAAGTACCGAGAGCCGCGAAATACAATTAACCTGGAAGCGAGCAAACCGCACCACCCAACGGAGTGTTCTTTGGTGATTTTCGTGTAAGTTTCTGTGTAAACAAAGTCAATTTTCACTGTTGCGACGAGACGGAGCAAAGTTCACGTTGCCGAACTTCACGGGTCGTCCAGGAAGCTCGTGTGATATAAAAAAAAAAAAAAACTAATTACAAGCAACATTTAGAACTGGAAATATCTCTCTGTTATCGATTCAAGCGATTGAACGAATTTTTAGATACTTTTCCCGACCGCATTCATGGCAACTCGCGTTGATCCGGCTTACCTCGTCTACCTTATATTATTACAATTATTATCATCTACTAATTTTTTCCCCCAAAGCCACCACTGTAGCCGAATTTTTGAGGAAACAATAATAATAATAATTCTGACGATTCAACGGATCGACGATCGGTTATCGAATTCTCGGGCGATCGTCATCGCCGACAGGACGATAATCGCTCGTAAATTCTTGACATCGCTGTTACGAAACTCGCAAGTTCGCATGGTTTCGCGTGTCTCGGCTCAACATTTTTTTTTTTCCCTCGAAACTGTCTCTCACTTTGCGAGTACCCGAAACGCCGTCACGTTTCGCTCGACGATTCGGCTGAGAAGTTACGAACAGACGGAAACCCAGGAGTGTCCGATCGGGGCGGGGGAGGCTTTCGTGCCGAGCGGCGCCGGCGAACCCGCTATCCTCAGACGGGTTAGCGCGCTTTCTCTAATAAATTAGAGAAAAAAAAAAAAAATCTCAATACACACAAACATAGAGACACGCACGGGACGATTAAGGCCGCGAATCATCAGGCCATGCGATATTATCTAGAAATCTTCGCAAACAGAGCGCTACCACCCGTTATCCACGATCGCGGTCTATTCTCGGTGCATTTATTATAAATTCCCAACTTTATAAATACATTTATTATTTTTATTATTTCATTACTTTTTTTTTTCCAATGAAATTTAATTTGAGGCTATCGGCCAATCACACTGGCAATTAGCTTCGATTCAAATAAAGCAAACAACGATAATAGTTATTATTGGTGCAATGAGTATTATTATTATTATTATTATTGATATTAAAAAACGGATATGAGTAATTAGTTGTGTGTCGAGTATTGAAATATTTTTGAAATAATGAAAATCCTCACTGCGTGCACCGCAACTACAACTTAATACACGCCCGATGGACATTTAGGCGTAATATAATGTGGTTTGTTAGTGAGATACGAGAATGAGTGGTAATACGAGACGAACAGTTTGTCTATGAAGAGACGAAACACCGACTCCGGTATATTATACCGAGCCATACGGACGACGTATAAAACCATCTAGGCTTTGCGTTACAAGTACGTGGCTCGGGATTCTCGACTTGTGTCTCCGTACGCTTAGCTCTCGTCTCTGCGCAACTCACCTGGACCGGCGCATCAATTACGACAACATTTTCCACGTTTTTTTTTTTCTTCATCGCTCTGAGAGTCTCGTTTCGTTTCAAGGACACATGTACACACGTCATAAGTTTAATAATAATAACCATTGTTATTATTGTCATTATTATTGTACGAAAAATTACGTCGTTAACTGTGAATCGAATGTAGAGAATCGGTTTACCAATGGAATCGATCTCGTGTTCGGTATGGAGCCGAGGAGCGCGTCTCCTTTGTAAATGGAAATCATCGCGCGTCGAAGCCGACCGGTAATTAGCCGGCTTTTATAAATTCGAGAACGGGGCAAATTAATTGCGCCAAAGCCAGGCTCCGCTCGGATCGCGTAATAGCACCGTTGGCCGATAGTTAACGCTATCCTCTCCGAAACGGAGTACGTCTGTTCATGGCCCGTTGTAAAACCGCGCACTGGCGTGACCAATCCGCAACTCAATCGGATACACACGTTGATCGGCGCATTAATTATTGAACATGCTGGTCGTTTCGGCGCGCGTGCTCGATGCGTCCACTTCGTGCGATTACGAACTGCGTCGGAAATATGATTATTCGAGCGAAACATTTGCAACCCCCGCTCCCAGCTTACTTCCGGTATCGCCGACCAGTCGTGTCCGATGGACGAAGGCGTTCGAGAATTATTTCCATTTTTCGTCAATTTCGAATCCACGACTTTTCCGGCTGTTATCGCCGGTTTGCCGAACTTTCAACGAGATAAATTAGCATTGCCGAGATAGCCAGATTGACGAACTTGAGAGGTGAATTAAAGAGTTGATACCGACCGCGCGAACTTCCCCCTGTGACGGAGAAATTTCATGGGAGCGAGACAACGATTGCCGATCGATCGGTGGCGAATAATTCGCACGCTTCACCGCGATGATGAGTGACAGTTCATTTACGGGAAGAGCGCATAAACCGAGTGGTTACGTGTTCACTCGCATGTTTTTAATCGACTTTCCACGCGAATGAGAATCGCCCAAACGAAATATCGAGGCTTCTTTCTTGAATGAGGTTTTAACTAAAAAAAATAATAATAATAATGACGATGATGAATTTTCCTATAGTATATTGAGAGACAGTTTTAGTCAAATTGAAAAATTCCCATACCACATAATTGCATAACGTCAGCGCGTCACCTACGACTCAAAGTCTCAGAGTAACTAATTTTTAAAATAATATCTATAAAAAAAAATTCTCATAAATCCGGCACTTCCATTACTATACTTTTATGTGCTACGATAATATGTCTCAAGCAATATAATTATTTGTACTCGATCCTTCTCTCAGTGTATCTTCGGCGAGGATTCGCCCAACTGCTTTGGAAGTTGAGCTTCGCTCGTACCAATTGTAATGAAAAAAAATAAAAAAATATAAAAACAAATAATTATTATCATAATGAAGAAAAAATTCCGAAACGAAAGGACATCAAGGGGATTCGTTCTTGTGCGTTTCATCATACGGAAAAACGAGTTGCATTTTTGTGGAGGAACGCGGACGATCCGAGCTCCGACGTCGCCCGTTCGAGAAGAATGATCCGCGTGCGTGAGGCAGATAATGAGAAGAGTGAGGTACGCGCAAACGGGGCGAAGAGGGGAAGGGACGCGCCATTTGCGTGCGTACAATGGAAAGGAAAACGGTATATAACAATCGTACGCACCCGGAAACACTCGGCGGAAGATACACTGACTCACCGTATACTACCTCGGTTCCATCAGCATACAGAACTGGGCAAATACTTGCAAAGTACACCGCGAGATACGCTCCCGAGATTTTCATAGCTATTAGCAGCAAACCTCACTAAACGTATCGCATCGAGATCTACATAAGAAATCAATTCTAAGCACTCGGATGCGTATTTGTAGGATATAAAAAAAAAAAGGAAGCTGACTCCGCGAAAATTAATTTGCATTTAAAAAACAAAAGGTTTCATCGATTACCCCCGAAATTATTTTTATTCGTCGATCGACCATTATTTTCCGTGCAATAAATAAAATAATCGTGAACGTGGCAGAAAGTGAGACTGTTCCGAATTTGCCGAGGAGACTCGATACACTCGAGATCCGAAGATGCAGCTCTCAATTTATATCTTACGTAACTTTGCGATCCACTCGAGAAAAAAAAGGAAGAAAATGAACATTGACGAAACGACTATTGGAAAAGCTGACACTGTCTGTTTGCTTCGCGCCACCGAGTCGTTTCTAGCGGTGCATCGGTTCTTCCTAGCGCAGCATCACCGCTCCTCCCCGCTGCAACGAAGGGTGCGACCCTGACGACTCGATCCATGCTGTTTCTACGTCGCCGAGTTTCCAATGAAAGCTATTAAGAGCGTGGGCGTCCGAGCGGTGGGCGAGACGACAGCTGGGGAGAAAGAAAATTATTTCGTCCCCGCTGGGACGGGCGTTTCTTGTTTGCACACAGACGCGCGTAGCTCCTGCGACAAAATTATCCGAGGCACGTGTTCCGGCACAGTGAACGCAGCGAAATGCACTCGTTCCTCACCGACGAGTGCGCAACGCGACTGCGAACAGCCAATCTTCCCACATCGTCGGACAATGCTGCGCGTGCATTCGTTTTGCTTCGTCGCAGACTTTTCATACAAAAAGGAATGTTTTGAATTCCAAACAATTTTTCTTCAAACTCAACAAAAAATAATAATTTATCGTTACATAAAAAAATGTATAATTTATATAGTTTATTTAAATTCATAAGTTGAACCGACAGCGATGAGTGCGCGAAGTCAAGCGAATGCGCGCTGGCTTAACGCATCGAATCGAGGATTGAGAGATCGTTTTCTCGAGGCATAAATCTCTTGGGAAAATAGTATGGTCAGATTTTCCGCAGTTTGGGGTTTTGGGCGAATGCGACTCGGCAAGGGTGTAAGTCGGCTACGGAAGTAAATATTTATATTCATAAATAGATTAAACATTTAATGTTTTCACGTCTACTCTAAGTATAAATATTATAAAATTTTTAACGCGCATTGTACACTTTGCAGAATTCGCACAACGTACTTCTACCTGAATGAGAATGGAATAAAAGGGGTAAATATGGTCTATATATAATCGATCCGTGTGAAAATGTGTTCAACATAAGAGATCATTTATCGAAAATTAAAAAGTATTGGGAATACGGTAGTTCCTGAAAGATCGTACTATCAATACCTTGTTTCAACGGATTTTCGAAATTTTCGCCCATTTTACAAAAGTGTTCGATAATTCGACAAATGTCTTCGGTGAAATTACCGAAATAATTTTTTATGTTTCCGGACGAAAAAAAGTTTTGTTAAAAGTAAAGATAATTTTTACAGCGCACGTAGCGCCAATGTACGAATGTACTCGCTTTATCAGCCGAGTCAACGCGTCGCCGCCGTTTGTCACTCGAGGTTTAACGAGCCGGATGCTAATTGAAGTATCAAGGAGGCTGGAGATGCGAACAATCCAAGTGAATAATTTACTGGACACGTGGGTCGTTGAAATTTCATCGTTGCGACTGCTTGATTTTCCAGCAATTTTTAAACGGTTCATTTTACCCCTTCCTCCCCCCCCCCCTCCCCGTCCTCCTTCCTCCTCCTTGTATGTTGCACACGACGACTATGTGCATCCTCGAAACGCTCCATAAAATATGCACTCACCTACATATTTATCGTGCCGTCCAACTTTCGCGGTAGAACGCTCGTCTATCGGGCTCCTCCGGAGTTTAAGGTAGTTCTTGCGGTACAGTCACGGCAGACGTGAGTTTCGAAAATTCGATCACTTCTCGACGGTATAAAAATAAGAAAAAAATCAAGTGCACCCCAACGATGATGCAAAGGTCGTTCTTGTAAAATAATAATTTCAATTTGTTATCAAAGGAAGCAATGATAAAAATTATTATTCAACAAGCTACCCGGCAACTTGAATATTTTTTTCATGAAAATGATTCGTTAATTTTTTTTTTTAATAGTATTTTTTTTAATAATCCCAATTTGCAAAAAATCACGAAAAATTCAGGAAAAATTGGCCTGTACTGCAAGTAATTTTCTTGACTCCTCGAGACTGTTTATTTTTTTCCTACCAGCACGTCTATCTATTCAGCAACTATATCGACCACTGGGAAAAGGAGAGGCGTAGCAGAAACAATTTAACGGGTGAAACCGGTTGTCTTGGGTACTTCCGGTTTCAGTCGGCCGACATATCGCCGCGTGAAGCAATACTGCACATAGCCGAGGGATGCAATGGTACAGAATCACAAGCCCAATAGAGCAGTCTCGAAGCTGTGGAGCGAAGAGCGGTCGAGAGTGCGCAGCGCAAGGCGCGATTCTCGCCACGCCGCTCGGAGAATCAAATTGCTGACCCAAATTAATCTAGACTGTGCTAACTATTCGTGCCCGAGCCGCGTGTCGCCATAGATCTATCTCGATCTCGTTCTATCGTTATCTGTCGCGGCCAACTGCAACGATCTTGTATTTAGTCGAGACTCGGAACGGAAACGAATTGGCGGGCTGCGCCTGTTTATCTCGGTACAAACTGTAATCGTTGAGAGCAATTAAAAGGGCGCTGCGGATGAAAGAACGGACCGCTGGTTTAATTTCACCTTGCGATTTTATTATTCTTAACTTCTAACACAATAACGATAATAATTATTACGATCACTTATGGCAATAAAAACGTGCCCGGTAACGAGTTGATGGGAAACGGCGCCGAGCGATTTGGAGCAGTGAGAAAAATTACCATATCGTAATATTAATTTTAGATGAGATGAGCCATTTTGATCCGTCAAATTCGGGTCCAATCGGTAAAATAGACTGACTAATTTTCTCGACTTCTTTCGTTTTTCTGAATGTGTATGAGATTTTTTTTTATTCAATAATTCAATTAGATTTGTTTAATATGGAAAAAATGGGTAAAAACTCACAAATTCGTGAGTGCATTAAAAAAAAAAAAACGAATTATTTTCAATTGTATATAAACGAACAAGTTTCCGAAAGATTTACAGACCAATTTTTATCTTTCATCAAATTCTCGATAAAATTCTGAAATTATTATTACGCAAAGTCAATCTTTTTCCCAACTCTAATAAACTTAATTTTATTCAGACTATTAAACGGTCGAGGAGTGTTAAAAATTTCCTCTAATTAATTCGAAACTCAAGGGAAATAAATACTACCTTAATAAGGACTACCTTAATGCCAGAAGCTTGGTTTACCCTTCAAAAACCAGTGTCGTTGAAAAAGTTTTCGACAGTTTTTATTACCGATCGTTTTCCACGTTATCTGGTTAATCCTAGGGAAACCTCGTTATTTGCGAAGCAAGTGGCCGTCTCATTGATCGACAGTGTTCGTTGAGGGGATTAAACAGTGCCGTAATATTCTTTATATTCATTGACGCGTGTCTAAAAGCGAAACTGGATTAGTGGACACGGGGCCGCCGAGACGATGAATATGTGTCCGAAGACGACGATAAGAGTGTCTCTTGTCTCGACGCCAGGAACTGTGTGGTAACGAGTACGAAATACACCGCGAGCTGAGAACCCACACTGTGCGGGCAACGAGTTTCACAGCGCAACTAACACAGAAACGATGTTTCTCTCGTCTGTGCACTCGGCCCGACAGCGAGGGCACTGGACGTTGGCGCATTGACGCTATTATTCAATCGAGCGTCCCGCGTCCATTGCTCTCACTCGGTCTACCTATGTACGACGACGATCATCGTGTTGATGACTCCATCTGTCGCCTTCGCGAACCGCTCGGACCGGCAACCGAGTGACGGAGACGGAGACCGGAGTGAATCATTAAATCGACTCACCCGCATGGCCGAAGACATTTTCATATCATTTTATGTACCGGACGGTTTAATTTTTTTTTATTTTTTTTATTTTTTTTTTTTTTTTTTAGTAAAACAAGGAAGAAAATTTTCTTTTTCGGGAAAAGAAATAAATATTGACACGCGAGTGTTTTTACAAACAATTGGGAGAAAATTTTGACGTCGAGGATTTTCACGTCTTGTTTGTATTTTTTATTGAGGGAAGATTTTTTTTTTTTTACTTTTATTAGTTTTTCTACTTTTTTTTAGAGGAAAATATGGAATTTTTGTTTACGTCCTGTGCGGTGTGTCGGCTGTTTTATTGGCGGTCGGTGAGACTGTGTGACCGACACAGTTTCATATGATTTCTCGACCTATAGTGAAGGAGTTACTGTCTAATTTACCTCCGGGGCAATGCTCCACCGAGCTTTCGTTTCACAGATGTCCGCTCATTACTACGTCATTAACCTATAACTATATCTGTACCGGCCACGTTGCAGGGAAGCATCGCACCGATGGAATACGGAGACGATCGGCCTCTCACCGCAACTATTTCCGTCTATCGTTCGTCCTCCGCTTTTGGATCTCTGTTCTACAATGTACTTCCTTCACCTCCTCATTCTTTAACGCTCCGACGCTTCAGAGGATTATTAATTTCATACATATCAGGACAAAATAGCGATAATTGTTCACAATTACCGATAAAAACGTAAATCATATAATTTCCCTTTTTTTTTTCTACAAAAGAAACATCGATTTGATCCAATCGATCAAAGAAATTCCGCAAATGTGACGGTGAAAAAATCATGAAAATATACTCTTTTACGCAAATCAATGACAAGTTTCGAGCGTTAAAAATATTTTTTTTGTTTTTTAGAATTACCGAAAAGTCGACTCAGTTTACACTTATAATAGTTGAAGCTGGTTTGATTTTTCGACGAATTAAATCTTACACATTTTCAAATCGGATTTCGTTCTGTGAGCAGAAGAAACAGGACCGGGTACGTCCAATTATCGGCGAACCAAAGAGGTTCGATCGCGAGGCAGTGGGTGATGGAAAGGCCAAAGAGGAGAAGCAAATTTGAGATAGTGTACACTCGCGGGCGTTCAATCCGGACGTAACTCCCAAGATAGAAGCGGCGGGAGTTGCTGAGGAGGAGAAGGAGAACAGATGAAAGAAAACGCAAGGCCAACGGCGGGTCATTGCCGTTATACGAGCTCCGTCCGCTCTTACGGTCCGTCTTACGTACTCGTACAGTATGCAGTGTGGTTTGCACAAGGCATTTATGAATACACGTATCGATGTACGAGCTCGATTCGAAGCCATTCGCGAAACCCCGGGGCTTTTACCGTACGTAAACCTAATACGTAAGAAAGGCAGAACGTGTATACTCTAAAGAACGAAAAGCTTCCGTCGAGATCGAGCTCTTTCAGTTTCATAATTTCGACATCGATCGCGGACCGGAAATAAATATTTAAAATTTCCCGTTGCCATGCGAGAAAATTCAATTCAGCTGAAACGAATTTTTTTTTTCAAATGCCGAAATATTAATCAGCAGATAATTAATTGTAAATTCTCGGGACGCATACATACCAATGGCTCGAACCGCGAAGCCGATTCGTTTGCAGGAGTAATTTGTATTTTTTAATTAACAGCTTCTCGCTCTACGTACCTGAAATCAGAAAATTACGAGTGCGTTAGTAATGCTCTTTAAAAAAAAAAAAAAAAGGGTTTATAGTCGAAATTATTATTTGATCACCGCTTTAATTCAACTCTACATTTCGACGGTTCACGTCGACTTTGATTCCACAGTAATTTACGACACCCGCACAATTTAATCCGCGATATAATTTTATCTGTCGAGTTCAAGAAAAGATCTTTATTATAAAGTCGATCGGCAGAAGACCACGCGATAAAACAGCTGTGTGTCAATACAATTCCATCCGGACAATTTTGTAAGCCTACATACGAGAAGAGCGGCGACCTAGGCTGCCGATAATGTTCGGATAGTGTTACTGCGAAAGGTTTCGAGCCTTCCTCCGAGAACTCTGTCTGCGTACGAAATACGAACGGTGATGTGGGCGTGAGATGCTGCACGGTGTTCAGAGAAGCGATATACCGTTCACCCATACAGAGGCGGGAATGTACGGTTGGGTCTATACGGGACACAGGTATCCACACGATAGTACGAATGGACAAGTGGTAGGCAAAAGGTAGGTAGAGAATTAGTATACAGAACGGTGCGCTCGGTCCCGATGCACGGCTGTCTGGGTTTGCGTGTGAAACAGCGCCTTATGCATTATCTCGTTGGTAGGTGCGATATATTGCGAGACGCGGCTGGCTGGTCTTGTCCCTGGGCGCGGAATACACCTATGGTTCGCCGAGGTGCCAGTGCCAATGGTACCGGTATTATCCTGGTGTGGATTGCGTGGGCGAGCCGACCGGTCCCGGTAGGACTCACGTCCCGACGGCGTGCGCACTTACCGTCTCACTACCGCTGTTTCTCTCATTTTTCAATTTTTTTTTTTTTTTTTTTTTTCACCAAGCTGATATTTCGGACCATTACCGAGGAATTTTCCGAGGCGAAAATCGCTTTGCATTCCGGGTGAGATTCAGGAAAGTATCTCCTTTTGAGTTCGTAAATCTCATTTCCCGAATGGAAGTAACTTCAGGCCAGAAATACTTGAGATACTTATTTGAAAATCTTTTTTTTTTTTTTTTTTTTTTCATGTGACACAACTTCCGGTAGGAAAATTTACCGTTGGTTTATGGAGGGTAAATAAAGACATCTTTGATTCGTCGACCTGTGACTTCCGAAAATGCTATGGTGCTATCTTGGAATTGGGTTGAATGGCCCAAAGTTTGCCGAGAAAGCACGAGTCTTATTTAATGAAGGGGTTTTATCGCGGGACGATAAGACAAGTCTCACGACGATCTTATTTTTTCATCAGGCCTATGAAGAGCAACGAGAACCAAAAATCTTCCCAGAATCGCGTCTGGTCTTCTCGTCGAGTACGAAGGGAGGAAGCGCGGCTGGTCTTCGTGCGAATCTCGCGAACGATTAAATTGTGCTCTTCCGCTCGTCACAGTTGTCCATCGTATCCTCGCTCTTTCCTCGAAACGTTTTGTTGAACGGCCACGCTCTCTCGACGGCATGTGACGAAAACGTAACACTCTCTCTTGTAATGGCGACTCGTTCGTTCTGGTCATTCGACAGTCCGCCGAGTGCAAACACGTAGCTGAAGATGAAGTACAACGAGAAGTGAGAGATAAGCGGAGAGGGAACTTACGATGCGTACAAGAAATACGACGAAGAGCAACGGAAGTCGTATGCAATGACGAAAGCGAATTGTTAGGTTCGATTTGACTGAATTAAACTTTTCGTAGATCCAACATCAATTCAATGTGTCGATAGGGAATTCTTTGAATTTTTTTTTTTTTTCGTCAGTAAGCTCGGCAATGACCGCTCTTTGATAGTATTTTGTATTTCAAAGAAGGAAAGTGCGTAATTTCAGTTTGATGGTCGAGCGAAGAAGTGGTAGAAATTCATGCGAGGTAAGATTCAAAATCGCACTTCCTGTTGAGTGACATGAGCTACTTTTTTAACGACTGCAACGGGAAGGAAAAATGGCCGATTTCTGATGCGCCGGGGAAAAGTTTCACTTCGTCGAAAATGGATAACTTTGAACGCTCCACGCAGGCGTGAAATAATGCTTTTCAGCATAGTCGGGAAAAATATATTCTCCTATCTTTAAGATGGATGTTAATGAATGTGCTTAATGAAACAGCCAAGTCACATCTAACATGACTGATCGAATCTTAAGAATTTAAAAAAAAATCAAACAAATAAAAAAATCCGGAAAAAAATATTCAAATATCAATATTTTTATTTGCATTCCACCCGATATTTCCCTCTCAAAATCACTTCTACATTATTCTATACTCGACTGAAAACGAATAATGCGATTTAGACCCTTCTTCCACGGCTCATTTCGCTCAAGTGCCCCAATTTTTGACCGTTATTAACGCAGATACGCCGAGTTTTATTTCACTCGACCCCCCTTTAACACGAAAAACAGCATGAGCCATTTTTTTCAGGTGGATCTTTTCGCCCTACGCTCCATATAATAATCATATCTACATTTAAAAAAACTGCATACATAAGCAGACTTTAACGGTAAAAAAATGAAGAAATATTTTTGAATTTTTTTGGGCCCTCGTGGGGTTGAATCGACAACCCCTCGGGTACGATAAATTCATGCTCGTCCAGTAAGTCTTCCTCTTTCCCTCGCAGTTACGTCGAGTATAGCGGTCATAGGCCCGACGTTCTCATCTCTCCTCCGCTTTCGCTACCTCTCGCTTGAAAACGGTCCGTGTATTCCCCATACTATTTATACTACGAGTACACCTAGGCCGAAGGTGGAAGGCAGTGGAAACGCTCGCGGAGAGACAGAGTACAGTCCGATTGAATATTCCTGCGACGAGGCTGCACGAAAAATATCGAGGAGGCGAGAGTCTCAACCTCGCAATTCATATTTTGTTGTACGCCAGAGACCCCCCCACCCCGTACGACGTTTGCGTAATGAAAGCTCTTCGATCTTATCCGACGTTCTCCCTTTCCCTCGATTTTTATTATTTTTTTTTTTTTTTACGCTCTCACTCCCGGCCACCAAGTGAGTTCCTAACGCACGACAAACATCGCTCGCTGCGGTCGAGATCGGAGTCTCCGTTATACCGGTCATAGAATCTTGTTTTTCGCTGCAACATTCTCATCCGCAAGATACACCCGATACGAGACGAATAGCTAAAACGCTCGATAACATAGTTTAGCTCACGAGAAAATTACACTTACATTGATATCAGAAAAAATTATTTTTTTCAGCACCGAAGAAACGATTTTTTTTTTTAATGACTAAACAGTATTTTCTTAATTTAAGCGGTGCTTTTTTTTCACGTCGATGACATCGAATTCCCCATACCGTAGGGGAATCGATTCGTCAGAATAAAATTGAACAAATGACACAAGAAAATACTTTCGGGTATTCATGACATATTATTTTTTTTAAATGACTAAACAGAATTTCAATTGACAAAAAAAAAATGTCGTCGAATTGGAATGAAATACTCTGTGCCGTATAAATATACATGCACAAGCGTCGGTGGTATCGTAAAGACACTTTGCTGGACGTAGAAGTATCCAATGTGCACAGTACAGTCCGCTCAGAAATGCCACGTATCGTTCTCTTTCGGAACCGCACAATAAATCCCGGCTTCCAGGCGAGACTCTCTAGTGGTTTCGAAAAATAATCGAAATTATTCGGAGCAAGCAGAGCGTAGTAAAAATTTCTCGGTATTTCCCAACGTAAAATTTTTTTTTTTGTGTGTTAAACCGCTGGTTATTAAAGGAACGAGGAATTCACGAGTGTAACCTTCCGTAACTTCGCCCGGTAGTTCGCCACTTTGGGCACTGTTAGGTACTTATTTCCCCCTCGGGCCCCGCGATTTCATGATCTATTATTTCTTGATGCGCGCGGAAGGCACGCGAAGCGATTTTAATCCTAATAGCAAATAATACATATATGTATGTATATAGATATATATGGACACGTGGCCAAATGTAATTACCATGGCTCGTGGCACGCTCGGTTTTCGAAAGTTTCCCCGACTTTTCCCTGTTTAATTGCGAGTGTCCCCGGTTATAAAACGAACGGGCAAACCGGCGGGACGATACCGTGAAAATAACACACAGGCACGCAGCGACCGAGTCCTTAATATTTGTAAATTAAAATAGCGAAAGGCTTTTTCGTACAAATGCGATTGCCATTACGGCGGTGATATTGTGCGCGCATTCGATTTTAGCGTGACTGAGCAAAATTCATTAGTCGAACTGTAATGAGGCTTTCTCGCTAAAATTAATGAACACGCGCTTCTACGTCGCCACCACGTCGCGCAAAGGAGTCAGATTTAACGAAAGATTGAAACACTTTGTTGGCTTTTTGAGAAAAAACTTATGCATAGACACATGTGTTTTAATGAAGTTTTTCTTTTTTTTATTGCTGGACGTTTTCCTTCGGCTTAATTTCGCTCTCCGAAGGTGGTGTTTTTTTTAAAACTCACTGACGACTTTAGTTTTTTTTTTAAATTAACATAATCTCTCGTTTTATTTGTTCGGTGTTTTTTTTTTAAGAAGCAAAAAAGAGCCGTGACTTCGAATTATTTTTCTACCGAGGAAGAAACGGAATTTCAATTGAAACATTCTGGTAACGCCAAATCTACTTTCACGTGCAGCCAGCTGTTTTTATGAAAATACATTTTTTAACTCTAGGATTCCGCGTCAGAATAATTAAAACCGTCCAAAGCATTGAGAAATGGGATTTTCTCTAGAGTCCCGATAAGTGTTCAAGTGATTCATCCAAGTAGTTTAGAATCGCTTCAACTCGCAAGCGTTCCACAATAGCGACTCGAATTTCGGTACAAAAATAAAAAAAAAAAAAGGTCAACCTATCTTCGGCAAAACGTTCATATAAAATTGTTATTCAATTCGAGATACGTCGGTGAATTTATAATTCTTAAAAGAAAAAAAAAAACATCCCGCGCCGAAGCAATATACAAATTTCTTTGCACCCTTAATTCCCAACGACGATTTCGCTCCCCGGAACGAAAGCTTCGCGTTTTCCCATCCACGCAGTCGTCCCATAAAAATAAAGTGTCGCAAATTTAATATTCCGTTTAATGCACGTGTCTCCGTGTTTCCGCGCCCGCGAGCGAGAATGGATTGACGCGTCGATCCTCCGCTCCATCCGCCGTGCTCGTCGCTCTCGAAGGTAGATTAACATCACAAGTGTCTATTCATTAGCCTTCGGCCGTGCAGGTACTCGTAAACCATCGCGCTCGGTTTCCTCTCGGAAGACTTCGGCGCGAGCCCTTCGAGGCATGGAATTGAAGCTTCCGATGCCAGGTAAAGCATCCCGAGGGCCGCTCGTCGTACGCAGCTATGCACTTGCACCGAGTGCCTGGCGTTGCGCAAGGCGCACTGCACATCCGTTGTGGACGGCTGTCACGCATGCGACTGCAGCTGTCGTCGTTGCTACTCGTGGAGTTCGCGAAAGTCCGCGCCATTCCCATCCTAGCCTACGTCCATTACAATTCCAAAAGCTGCACATTACATGCAAATATAAATACGTTTTTTTAAGTAATCGAGGCAATGCAATTGGAGTCATAGAAAAGAAGGTGGAAAAAACCTTGGTGTCGTCATTACGGTCGACAGGGAAAGTGTCTCGGGAGCGAGGACACCAAAGAGCAAAGTACGCAGAGCAGGGCTTCAATATTAAAAGTCCCAAAAAGTACTTTGATACTTTGAGTATCAAATAAGTACTCGTGCGCGTTTAATCGAGGTATTTGTGATACGATTATTTTACCGATGACACGATTATTCGATATGATTTTTTCCGGATAATTTGGCCAATCGCCGATATGTATTTTTAATTAATATTTGGTATTAAGGAGTAGGGTAAGATTATAGCACAGTTCATGATTATCCGATATGCAATCCTTTTCTGATGGATTCCCATGTCCGATATTGAACGAACGCTGTTTCAATCCCCCGTGACTACTCTGTATGTTGTTTTCGTGTGGATGTTGCGGCTCAATGCGTGCGGATACATCGAACGCTTACGATGTCGTGGTGCATTTGCATAAACTTCGCTCCGGACTATTATGTCGACTAATACGCTCCGGTTCCCTGCTTATCGAAACGGTGCTCACTGCGAAACGCCTGGGATCTCGATGTAGACGCTATTATGTAATTGGCCTTAATGACAGGGGAAAAGGCGCGCACTCCACGCGCACCCTACGAACACTCCAAGTCCGTGGGGCTTCTCGCGCATCGATGTCGAGTACGGTGAGCATGTATCGGGCTGGAAACATGCGTAGGCATTTGTGCCGGAAAAATCGTAGTGGAAAGAGGGAAGGAAGAGTGTGGAGGAGAAGGCTTCATCGCGGGAAGATGGAACGTAAAAGTAAAAAAAAAGAAAGAATATCAATTAATTGAGGGACAAAAAATTGCTATTTTTACGTAATTTTTTTTTTTTTTTTTTTTTGTTGTTTACCGATAAACACTTCGGACGAATTAAGAAAAATGATAATACTTTAGTTATGTAAATAATGGGTATAGGAATATGAAAATACAGCTGGGAATTTAATAGGTGATAAAACGGTAGGGTAGAATGGCGGATCGTAAAAGCCCCGGTTCTCCCTAATTTACCGGTACGTTTGAGTTTCCCTCTCGTCCGGACGAAAGCACCTTTCGGCACGTCGGAAAGTCGTACGAATCCCCAAAATGACCGCACAGTCGTGCCAACGAGCATGTCGACTCCACTCGTTTTACCCTCCGAGCGACTCTCCATGAAAACTATTAAATTTTTGTGTATCCAAATGAAACCGCTCAGCGCCTCGATTATCCCTCGAGCCCCCGAAACGTCGTCGCGCTTCTGGCAATTCCATGTAACATGCTGTTACAGCTGCAAGTTGTGTCCGTTTGTTAGCATAATCGATCGATTTACGATCGAAAACCCCTGCCGTGCCGCGACCGATCCAACGGATCGTTACGCTCGTTTACTTCCCCCGTCCGGTACTTTGGAATATACTTTGGATGAAAAAAAAAAAAAAAAACGGAAAAAAAGTCGTCTCACGTAAATGAAAAGTGAAAGGCAGAAGACCAGGAAACTCGGTACAGTTATCGTGGGCGTGTTCTCGTAGAACGAATTTCGTTGGATCGAGTCACGAAGAACATTTCCACGATATCCATTCGGAAAAAATTCCGGAAGTCCCGGAAAAGTCGGGACTTTTTTTCCGTGCCCGGGAAAATCAGAAAAAAATTTTTTATACTCAGGAAGTAAATTAGGGATTTTTTTTCTCTCGTTATTCTTTTTTTTTTTTTTTTTAATTTCACCGTATTTATTTCGGAAGTCTTCGGAGATCCTTGGAACATTCCCAACGGCAAGCCTCGTGCTAACGAGGCGTATCGCTCGGTCTTCCTCCCGTATTCGTACAGAACCGACCATCAACGGTGAACAAGATTGACAAGGGAACATCATCGAAGTTACCATTGCATTCCGAGCGTGTCTATGGTCCGCGCGTGTGAACGATCGCTGGGATTGTGACGAATGAATAGATCGTAATTGAACAACGAGTGGCTGTTGGCTCGAAAGGCCCGGGCCGTCGTAACGTGTCATAAATTCTCACGGAGATCCCCTGAACTCTCGTGCCGGCAGACCGAGCCGGGCCAGCACCTTCCGGCATTGTCTCGGATTCCTCCCTCATCCTAAGGTTTCGTTAAACCCCACCAATTATGGACCTAATAAAAAGCAGAAATCTTCAAAGATTCAAAAACAAAAAAAAATTCCAAATAATTTCTTCGCACAAATAAAATAAAAGGACAATTAAAAAAAAAAAATCCTCTATTCTTCAATCTCCAAGAACGAGATAGCGAAAAAGCAGAAAGTAATTATTGCTCTCGCGAAAAAAAAAAAGAACGAAAAAAATTATCTGCATGGCAAATGGGGACTAATTTATTCTATATACACACACACATATATGTATATATATGCATGTATATAAATCTTCTCGAGAAACATGCAAGCTCGAGAAGTGGAAAAAAGAATTTAAAAAAAAAAAAAAAAAAAAAAAAACAACCCGACACCGTAAAGTCTCGACACTCCGGTGGATGGTCTACTCGCACTACGCGGAGTCCTCGAGGGCGCAGCCGAGCCCGCGGGGGCCTCTCGAGTATATTCAGATACGTGACTAGGAAACGGGGATTCGCTGACCCATGACCAGAGTCCCGAGCAACGCGAATGGATTCTTACACGCGGCGAGGGTACTCTCAGACGAGAATCTTAAGGGCGTAACTCGCATGATTTGAGGCGTTAAACGATGTGAGATACGCCCTTGTGTTTCTCGGTGGACGATATGTATAAGTACGGTATATCGAGTATATTTTACGTAAGGATCGCAGTGTGGATGCGCGCTCGGCCCTGCCGAGGGAGGATCACGCCCGTTCTGGTCAACTCCCACGTCCCGGACGCAGCACGCGGTCCTCGGTTTAATACATCGATACACACTATACCCACATACCGTATTTCCATGGTCGACGCGGTATACGGCTGAAGAATTATTACATCGTATAGTATTCTGGTGTACTACACGGCGCACACCCGAGACCGGGGTCAGATTTCGCAATTTTTTTATTGTCCTATTATTTTTATTTACATTTTTTAAATTTAAAAAAAAAATTTTTTTTAAATTTATTTCACCGTTCGTATCACGAAATATCACGTATCGGGCAGCAGATCCTAGCGCGTTAATCCCGGCTGCGAGATTCGTCGGATTCAATGTGTTTTCATTTTTATTTTATTTCAATAAATGTCGTATAATTAACCGAGAATTATGTTCCGTTGGAGTAAAGATTTTCTTTCTCGAATATCTACGACTTGCATGATTTTTTAAAAATTGAAATAAATTGAAAAAAAAAAAAAAAAAAAAAAAAAATACATTTTTCACCGTCGAAACTTGACGAAAGACTAAGAACGTAATTTCCAACGGATGTCAACTCAAGTTCTGTTTTTCGGTGGGACCTGGCAGTGCCGGAAACACGGGGGAAGCCGTTATAAATCCTTCGCTTCCTGTTTATTTTTATTTATTCCGTGGAGCTCACCCCAACATTTGCGGATCGGGGTCCTGCGTAGTTCGAAAGAGTTCCACTGAACCCAAATATAGACGTGCTCTATAAATAATTAAGAAAGTTTCATGCCCGGTCGCACGAACGCCCGCGCTCCGTTGTGCGCGATCGGGGGGGGGTTTTTTTTTTAGATCAACGAAGGGTCCTTAGTCGTCGGCGGATGCAGTTTTAACTCTGGCCGCGTCACAGTGCGTAACTGCTGCAGCGGTTGTGCATCTCGTCGGCCGGCACACCGAGTTAAGATCGCGTGTAAAACGCGGACGATGGATCACCGACGTGGTGTGTTTCGTTAAGGGTCGTTTCATTTTTTTTTTTTTTTTTTTTTTTTTTTTTTTTTTTTTTTTTTTTTTCAAGTTCGCTCGTTCTCTCGAGGAAGAGAACGAGTGTGCTGGGTCCTAGATACTCGATTAGGCAGATTTATTCGGTCATAACTCAGAACGGGAGGATGGAACGGCCGACGAAGTTCGGCGTATGTGTATGGGCGTTATGCATGCAGGAAGATCGAGAAATTAGGGAGAGTGCATGAGAGGGAAAGAACGGCCCCATGCCGGGCGAACGACTACGGGAGAGAATGAATGCCCTGGCACGCTGATGGCACGTATGCGCCATTATTATTTCGAGAAAAGTGGCCTCTCGTGACACGCACGGAGCGCACGTGCCGGCGTACACGGTGCATGCCCTGTATCGGGCGGGGACCTCGCGTCCTGTGCACTTTCGAAGCGAGCCACCGAATAAAGTGCGCGGCAGATGACGAAGTTGATAATGAGGGCGAGAAAGATGCAAGGAGCGGGCACTTCCGACACATTATTTAAAACCCCGGCGGAAGGCAAATTCAGGCATTTTTTCTTTCCACAGACGAATTTATGCGTTTGTGGGAAAAAAATAGATGTGTATTATTGGATCGGAGCGAAACATACGCAGATTTGTCTTTTTTGGAGAATATTTCTTATCGTTTGGAGAATATGGAGGATTTTTTTTTTGAGAGAAAGATGTTCTGAAAATGGTACACAATTTTGTATGTTGATCGGGTAAAATGTCAAAAATTAATCTAAAAACAAGAAATAAGATTCTCATTGAAACTTTAGTCGAGTGATCGAGGAAACCCGAGCGAAATGACCTGGAGTAATGGCGATTGAGTCGAGAGGTGGGCAACAATCTCAAAATGCGTTTCAGTCTTGCAGGGTCGAAAGTCTCGTTCTCGATTAAGGCGACGTCGTATGCACGCAATGTATGCACAATCGTGGCGCGGAGTGTCAAGAACGACCGCTCGCCACGCACATATGTCGTTACGATGGTTCCGGAGCGAAAGGGTTGTGGACAACGAATGGAACCGTTTCAAAGAGTCCTCGACGAGGACGAACGTGCAGCCTTGTAGTTTCGTCTCGCTGTTCGTTGCCAGTTTTTTAAACATACCGCGCGTGCCGCGCTCTCGACAGAACCGTTTTGTAGTTGGATCGTGTTACCCACTCGAAAGTAGTTCGGATACTCGTCACACCGCTTCGTAGATGTAGGGAAACAAAGTTTCTCAGAGAATCCATTAGATTTGCCTAGCCACTTTATAAACTTCGTTATTCCATTATACCTGTCGACTGTACAACAATCCATGAACGTATCAACGGAATGATCCAACGGCGCTCGAATAACCACTAAATCAACGCTCGAGTGAAAGTTCACTGACGAATGGAAATACCCCTAGGGCTAAAGACTTCAAGGTGCTTGTCCAGGCCCGAAATGATTAACGCCACACAACCAGCATCCACACAAGCGGCAATCAATTCGAGGTTTCAGTCTGAGATAATCCAACAAAAAAATAAATTGGAGTCTACAAGTTTCTTGTTGGACTTGTGACTGACCCGAGTAGAAATTTATTTAGGGTAAAATCCGGCCGAGATTAGGCTTGCCTATTCGCCTGATCTGACCCACATCCGAAGTTGGATCTGACCGAATCTACCTTGTAACGCGATTTCAAATTCGGCAAGCCCAATCTGGACTTATTTTTCTGTGAGTTTACAACATTCTAACAAATTCTAACGATTCTAATAAAATGAAACAACAATGTTATTATAACTTTTCGTCTGGCGCGGATCTTCTCGATATGCGGCTAGCTTGATTTAGTTCGCCTTATTTAATCCTGAGCTAGCCCGGATCAGCGTGATACGCTTCCGACCTGATCAGGCATTTCCTACGCTTAACATCTTCACGAATATTGTTATTTATACACCAGGCTATCTGGATCGGTAAAGCTATAGGGTTTTCTGATCTGACCGGGAACTTGGTGGTGTCCGACTCGCCCGACCCGGCCAGCCTTACCTGACCTAGACCCAGTCTGAAAAATCTGACCAAGATGTAACGAAGCATGCCTTACGATAACTCATCGTTGCTCTGATCCTAGTTAAGTCAAACAGTCCTGATAAAGCGATCCTCAGTGAGATTCGATAAGCTTGATCAGTCATGCCTCGACGATACTTGAGATAGCCCTGATGAGACATCAGGTAACTTGGCTCAATTTCCACTCAGATAACTACCAAAGAGGCACGATAGAAATTTATCGACTCGCTGTTTCAGTGTCGAATAAATGAGAATCAATTCAACCCTACAAAGTCTGACCAACCCATCGAAAATTCTCCTTTCTCAAAAGCCTGATGAACATTCGCGTAATTTTTTTTTTTCAGAAAAGAAGGTCTTAATTACAATTATCGCGGAACTTAACTCAGAATCAAGTACGTTCAATCATCGACAAAAATTCACCGAAACCCGAGGTCGAAACCTCGACCCCAATCGGGCAAACATCAAGCGAATCTCTCCCTAGATCCACCGGAGTGTTAATTTTTGTCTTCCCAATCGGATCATCATATTTCATCAACGACTCTCTCGATAATCGAGATTGGTTCGTCGAACGTCGGGGGATAAGCTTGCCGCGATCCGGCACGAGATAGAATCTGCACGCGACCGCGCACTAACTGGATATGCGATCGCGAATGGAGGCGAGAGAGAGAGAGAGAGACAGAGGAGGGATAGTTTTTTTTTTCCGCTCGCATCTATAAGGCGTCGACGAGATCGAGGGAATCCAGCTGATGGGAAGACACGGTAGGGGCGAGCCTTTAACTATCATGCTGCTGTTGCTGTTGCTAGTGGTCACCCTATTATTTTCAATTCCCATACAGGCGAACACAGAATTTTCCTGTACACTCGCTCAGTCGTTGACCGAGCTCTATACCTGTATCGAGACTCACACTGTACACAGCTCGAACCCTTTTGAGCTCCCTACTCTATCGAGAACCGTGCACTCTTCGTCGACACACGTATACGTGAAACGACCACGGAGAATCAAAAGGGCGCAAATTGTCATTCAAAGGTACATGACTTGTTCCCTTTTGATTTTTAACCGGCGATTTATGTATATGTGCACGTACATATATATATATATATATATATGTATGTATATACATGAGTTACCTATCTATACCTACCTACTACTCTCTCTCTACGGTCATGCAATTACACGGAATGGCTCACATCCTCCGGGCCGGGCTGGCCAAGCGAGGCATTAGCGAAGAGAGACGAGAGATTGAGTGTGCACGCCTGCCCTGTTTCGCCCCCCGGGCGTACCGGCAACCTGGTTGTACGCGATAAAAAGGGCGATACCGTTTCATAAATCATTCATCGACGGTGCGACGCTCCTCTCGAGTGCTACGCCGTGTAACAGACTGCATCCGATCGTCTGTCCTTTGTGGATACTCTGAGCGTGGCAACCCTAAAGTATCGTCGGTTGGTATACACGAGCACTTACTCGTCGGCGTGAGTCGAGAGACACTCGAGTGTACCGTGGCCGAGGTCGGATTAAAGGGGTGGTTGTATTGTTAAGGGGAGTGGATCTCAATTACTCGTCGCCAAAGTAACGATTCCGGATTAATGGCTTAATCGGATATGCAACCGAGTATTCTTTATGCAGTCGATCGAAAGATTTTTTCGGGGACTCTCATGCAATTATTGTATTGTTAGGGGCAGCGAATCTCAAGTAACGATCCCGGATTAATGTCTCAATCGGACCTGCAACGGAATGTTTTTTATGTAGCCGATAAAAAAAATTTTTTGTCATTGAAATATGAAACCTCGATACACGAAATTAAAATCCATACGCATTGTATTCGAATTTCAACAATTTAATGTTGAATGCAATACAAGTGTGTTGGAATTACCGACGATGGGATTGTAAACTGCAACATCCGTGTGTGAAAATTATTTTTTTATTACAGACACTATAAGACATCGTTTTTTATGTATCGGTAAGCAATATTCTCACATACTTGTCAATAAAATTTAATATACTGTATAAGATACTTAGTATGCATTTTATGAATGTTTAAGCAGCAATTTTCACCGGTGAACGGTCTAGCTAAGTCGGCTACAAACTCCGTGGAAGTAACGTAGCTTACCTGAATACAAATTAGTGCTAGGGCGGAATTGGGATGGGATAAACCCAGAAAATTGACACGGTGGAAAAATGGAAGAAATGTACGGTGAATATTTGTCATGCGAGAAATTGGTTCTTGCTAACATGGCGTTCGTGTGTATTTTCGTTTGGTGTGATTGGTTACGGTTTCACCGGAAGCGGAGGCTCCGAATCCATAATCAAAATTCTTTTCTACTACGAATCAGCGGGGTTTGTATGATCGTGAACGGTTGAATTAATGATGAAGATCCAGCAGGCGCAGGACGAAAGAAACCCGACGAACAGGCGTCTACTTCAAATTTCCATTATTGAGCTACCCGCATGCAAGCGCACACACAACCGGAACGGAGAGTCAGACGACTCTCGAGCCCTATTATTTCACCGGGTTTCCCCAGGTAGGTCGTAATATATTACATAGCCAGGCTATCGTCACGATTCTCGCATGCTCGATCAACGAATCATGGCTGCTTTTCCAAATTTGGCTCGCTCCAATATTTCTCAAATTTTACAAAAAATAACCATGAAATTCGTGAACACGTTCTATGACTTGGATTGTCTAAAATTAAATCTTTTGTAAATCGGATGAAAGCGCCAAGTTTCACTCTCGAATGAAGGTCGACAAGGGGCGTAAACGAGAAAATTCAGTGATTTCCGTCGAGGATTAAGAATGTCTGTTGAAGCGTATGAAATAAGGACTTGGATTCTCAGATGAAAAAAAAAGGATGTTGATTCTGTTTAAAATGGTAATAGATTTGCCGGGGCGAAGGTACCGACACGAGAGAAAAGTGAAGAGAGCTGAAGTAAGCGCACCTCCAGGGCAGCCGTGCGATAATGCCGAGCGCACCTCTTAGAGGAACCGGCTTTCTATCAGCACAGCTCACGGCTATGTGAAAGATCTACCGTGTCACATGTCAGAGCGCCAGAGAGATAAATGTACTTCTCAAATCAATACCGTTTAAAACTGATTGAAGTTTCGGATAAAGCGGAAGCATCATCGAACACGTTATTAAATTGCAAATTCGCCGATACTTCACACTTTCCCTAAAAGTCAACGGCCCGGAATCACATTCATTAGTGACTTTGTTTACCGACTAAGTTCATTCACACGTTCTTTAGGTATTTGTGGAAAATAATCGAGTTGTCGGATAATTTTTTGAATAATAATTTTTATCTTCAATTCGATGATGACGAATTAAAGTTATTATTTCAGAATAACAATGTTTGCATCAGCTCTCATACAATTGATTCTTTTTTTTTTTTTAATTATTATTCTATCGAGAAGTGTTCGAAATTTTTTTTTAACCTCACGTTTGGCGGGACTTTAGCGCCAAGTATTGCCTTAACGGCGTCGAGAGCGACTCCAGGTATCGCTCTTTGTTCGCGTGTGTCCAACGTAAATGCATACGGTGTGCGTAGCCGCCGCCGCTTCCCAAGTGTTATCACACCTTGGGATCGGATCGAGAATCGCATCGCTCCGCATATGGAAATTTGGCGCATGCCCAAGAACGCGGCGACGACGAGTTTACAAATTATTGCGATAAGTCATAAACAGACGACATTTTTACAATGAATAAATTCGCCGAGTCCCAAAATTAATTTAGAAATTTGTCGATGGAAAATCTTCTTAGCTTTTTTTTTTGCGGTTGGAATTTTTGCTCGAATTTTTTTAAATCGCAATCTGATTCGATCGCTCGTTGCAAGCGAAGTTTCGAAACTCGTCGAACGTGAAGAGAGGTGGAACGGAGTACCGGCAGTCGGAGGGAATAAATTGGAACGTAATGTCGAGTCATATCCCGCAGAGAAAGGAAGATAAGAAAAGAGAGATTTTTTTTTCAAAAGGCAGGAAGATCTTGTATGTATATGTTGTATATTCACGTCGTCATCGTCCGGTGAAGAGTTAAGCTGTAATGACGCGTGCGACTACCGTACTACTCCGCCATTAGTCGAGGTACGCGAGAGGGCATGCCAGTTGAAGGGGAGAAGAGAGGAGAATAAAAGAGAAAAAAACCACAACAGAACGGACAGAGGAATGAGAAAGAGAGAAAGAAGAATAAGCGAGCCCCGCAGAGACCCCGACTGGACGTTCCTCCAGCGGTGAAATGAGAAAACAGGCTATAAGAGATGTGTTTAAGAAAACGATATAAATTTGCTTTATTATTGTGGAACCGAAAAGTAAAAAAAAATTAAAACGGATTAATTTAAATTGAATACAATAATATTGAAAGGGACAAAAAATATCGGTCGATGGCCCATTAGCTTGAGGGTTAAAATAAATGAAACTATGTGGCTTGTAAAGCGTATCAACCACTACAGTAGAACGTCGTTTAAACTGGAAGCGGATTAACCGTGTGTTATCCGAGTTTTTTTTTTTCTGTGTCGAACGTGTAATATTAATCAGATTGCAGACGAAAAATGGAAGGGACCGCAAGAAGTACACAATAATCACCGAGTACTTTTTTTAAAAATACCAGCTTACGTACTATTAAAGAAAAAAATAAATAAATTTCATACCAAACCCATTTTACTTCAAACTATTTAACAATTAAGCACGAATTGCATCAACCGTCATTATAACTAGTCAAAATAAAATTGTGTCACTCCCGAAATTCGCGGTTCAACAAAGCTGCGCTGTACTATTTAAATGAATTAAATTAATATAATTTAATTCAATATAATTTTTATTGAATTTTCGATATTCTTATGGAAACTTGTTTGGTGACGTCGGAAGTGAAACGCCGGAAGTAGAAAGCGGGTGACACTGGAGGGTCGTCGATAGGGTTTCGACACAAAACGGGTTTGAGTAAAGTGGGATTGCAAAATATCGACCCAATTTCGGCGACACACGACAGAGTGAAGTGGCGATGCAAAGAAGCTCGGACGGAAATAAAGTGACGCTGGCATCGAGTACGAAAAATCCTCGCCTTTTTCTTACTCCGGGGAAAAATGAGATTTACATAACGAGGGTGGGGGAGAGACGAAACCGGCGCGATATCGATACGCCCAGTGAGGGAACGTTATTATACGCTCGAATCGCTCGTTGCTCGAACTCGGAGATTTTTACGAGTGGAAGGAGCGAGCCGGGAGAGACGGGAATGCCGATCGGACGAGAGCAAAAGGATTGAAATTGGAGGTGGGAGAGAAGATGTGAGTCAGGAGAAAGAAACGCGAGAGAAGACTACCGTGCAGCAACATTGTCGGTTCTTCCGGCTTTTCCTTATCGCGCTCTCCTTTCACCGACCATAAAAATTATAACCACAAAAATCATAAAACCGTTCTCGTACGACGAAAATTCAACCAAAAATGACCGTAAAAAATAAAACAACACGAAAAAATGTTAATTCACTGAAAATTAAAAAAAGTAATTCTCGATGAATTCTCGATGTACCTTAAAAAAACTTCATATAATTTATTGCATAAAATAAAATTGAAATAGAGTAATCTGCCACTTAGAAAAAAAATTACGTTAAAAAAAAATATACAAAATATTCTAATAAATCATATTTTTTCGTTACTGTATAAATTTCGACGTCAATCGAATAGCCGACTCATCGTCGTTGGCACAAAGGTTCTTCGAGTGGGTATCGTTGAAGAAGAAAATAGTTTGAAAGAGGAAGCGTCGAGTAAGGGAGGGCATAAATTCAAAGTCAGGCTATGACGGGAGTGGTTTCTGATGCTACTGTTGTCGGGGTTCATCGCACCGGGTTAACGAATACGAAAGCGTCAAACGTAATGCGCGGAGCATAGCCGTAGAACGAGGAGGCGGCTGCTGCTGCTGCTGCTCGGTTGCTCCGTTGCCGTTGCCGTCGCTGAGAGCAGCGGCAGCAGCAGGCGAGAGGGTTCCAATCTCTCTCGCCTTGGGAAAAGATCCCGTGCGGCGAAGCCGTAACCAATCAGTCGAGCGGTCTTTGGCTGCGCGCGCCTCTCTCGCGCGCGGCTAGCGACCTCGAGCTCGGAGCGCGAACTCTTCGTCGGCGAACGCGCGGGAGCGTGGAGTCCTCTCGTCCTCGTCCCTCCTCCGCGAAGACTCGATGCCCTTACGAGGTAAAAATAAGTTGTGCGCAACAAAAAAAAAATAAAAATTAAGTAATTAAAAAAAAAACGCCCTTCGGATCGCTCAGTCGGATCGTTGAAAATTTCACTCGTTTCGCGGACTGTCGTTTTTTTTCGTTAAATCCACTTGCACAACCCGAGTACGACTAGCAATGGGCGCGACTAGAAGTAACGGAGTTTCGTTTTTCGCTCTTTGTTTTGTTTCTAAGGTGGACAATTTTTTATTTAATTTCCTTGTCGTTGCACTTGTGAGGGAAGTGGTGTTTGAAAAATTCCGAAATGTCCAACTCACCTCGGGAGAGTAGAGAAGAAAAACGAATAGCTCGACCGTGCGGAGCTCGACGATTGCGCAAGATTGCGCGGCTTCTATATACTTCTATATATATATATATATATATATATATATATATATATATATATATGTATATATATATTGATATACTCGCGTGCCTCACCCGTCTCACTTCTATGCCTGAGTATCGATCGCTTTGTTCTGATTTACCGAACGCACGCTCAACTTAATTTCGTACTCCACGACCAATTACGAATCTAATTCAACACGAATCAATTACGAATATGATTCAACGGATAAGCGCGTCTTCAATTGACCATCAGTAGGGACAAAAATTTGTAGCGAACTTCCATCCATGAAGATCATTCGGGTTTTCAATGACACCTCATTTTATTTATTTTGGTAAACATTGATAAATTAATATCATGCTCATGAGAACTTGACCAGAAACTGACGAAAAAAAGACGATGAATTGACTAAAAAATTAGTAGAAACTGACCAGCACCTGATCAGGATCCAATGAAAACCCGACAAGGAGCAAATCAGAGCCCGACCAAAATCTGACCGAGGTCTCACGAAGATCCGATCAGTATCTGACCCAAAACCGATTAGAATCTGACCGAGATCCCATTAGGATTTGACCACGATGTGACTAGAACCTGATTGTTGACACCTTGATCGAATGTTTGGCAAATAATTGTTGTACGAATCGAGAAACATTGAGATAAAATGTAACGGATTGTTAATCGAAAGCCAAATCCTTTCTGTTTCATCAGAGTGATCACCACATTTTGTTTTTTTTTTCTTTTTAGTTTTGTTTGCAAGCTTTCCGATTACGCTTTGCAATTCGATAACCGGTTGTCACGTCGGGGCTCGAAGAGCGCAGAGGACTTTTCAGGTTTACGGTTTAACATGTAGGATAAGTGTTCACTCGTTGTATGTACATAAATGTATATGAGCGCCCGATGGGAATTTTTCAAGCCAAATGAAACCTGACGCGTTAGAAATTTTTTTTTTTTTCTCTCGTTACTCGCAAATTTGTTTTCTGGCTCGTCGCCAGTCGCGAATGTCGAAATTAAAACGGGCGAGTCTGCAATAAAATGAAAAAAGTTGAAATAATATAGAACATTGATTTCGCAATCTAGGTTCGCTGCACAGCGAGATCAAAGGTTTTTCGAAATATATATTGTTCGACGCGTCGAGAATTTATACACTTTATTAGCAACAATAAAAAAGCGCCTATTTGAAAAAGTAATGAAATGAAAATGAAAAAAAAAAAAATCCTGAATTTCAAGTCAAATTGAATAACGCGACGAAAAGTCTGAACTGTGCACTTTCTTTGCAGAGAGACCTTAAAGTCTGATGCAAGTCTTCGTCACATCGTGTCAGCCCGGAGCGCTGGGGCTTTGACCATCGGACGAATATCGTATTTCGGTAACAGGTGGCCTACCACTTCACGCTTTGCACTGTGATGCACGAAAAATAAATAAACGTGGGGCTGCACGATGCTGCGGCGGGCTTCACTGATCGTGCCACGAAGAGCGAAACCGCCGAAGCACACGAGCCAATACGGAAATATTTGAAGTTCCATAATATTTGAGAAATTTATTATCGATCCAATTCGTGATTGCATCCCGAGCAAATATTAAACTTCTCCAGCCACCTGTTCTGTAAAACTCGTGAAAATGTTTGGTAAAAAAAAAAAGAAGAAAATTAGCTGAAATAAAATTTTACAAAAGGTAATAAAAAAAGTACCAACGTTAATGAGGAAAAAAATTTAAGATGTTATCAAGACCCATCAGCTATCCCGTCTACCGACGCATATTCCAAGTTCCATAAAATTTAAAGAATTTATTGTCGATCATGATTACAGCTTGAGCGAATATTAAACATTTCGAGCTACCTGTATTGTAAAAAATTAAAAAATTAATTTGGTAAAACCAAAATAATTCGGTAAAATACGATTTCAATGAGGAAACGTGTGATAGTAATGAAGAAAAAAACAAACGATCTTATCCGAGACCTATCGGCTATTCCGTCCTCAAAGGGTCACCTCTGTTCGCTATTAAGCTGCACACGAAACCGGACACTATCAGCTCGACCTGTCCGGTGTTCGACAGAAGCGCGAAGCACTTGATCCGGCTGCTGCGCCAGCAGCGGTAGCCGCAGCGACTCATCGTCGTTTCTTCACAACTGGACGAGCACCATCGAGCCGAACTAAACTCGTTGGAGAACGACAACAAGAGAAGTCGTCGAAGCAAAGTCTCCCGACTCGTAAAATCCCTTATGCCGTACCGCAGCCATACATTTTTCTCATCTCGAAATCTATCTAAGATTCTTTCTTCCCCTTTCGATCCGAAATTCTTGCAAATTATCATACATAAAATACTTATAAAAATGTTAACGGGAAAAAATGAAGAATTTATTCAAGCCCAAAATCGCAAAATATTTGTATCGTTATGTTATTCGTTTTTTTTTCTTTGTTGCTGTTATTATTGCTTTATTTTCCATTTCTCCGCTACATCCTGAACGGAGGAATGAAAATGAACAAGCTTCGTTGCTATTTTGATTGTTCCTGTAATTTTATATTTATACACTTCCCACTCTGATTTTAATAATTTTTAATTGGGTCCTGCACGTTTATTATTGAATAAAAGAATAAATAATTATTCTTATCAATATCGAATGTTTCCGGACATTACAGTAACAAAAGTCTGCTGGAAAAACATACGTTAAAGTTTTTATCAAAGAAATTTTTGTCGCCATGTTTAAATTTACTTTGTTATATTCTGAACAAGCAACAGATGGCTTGTATACGAAAAATTGAAATAAAATAAAATATTGGCATAAATTCAGGAATAGGCATAACCCTGTCCCTTAAACTCTTTGACTCATTGGCTCGCGAATCGCGAAACGAGCGCGAAGGTGCAACAGACCGAGAGAGGAGAAGGAACGTAACCGGTTAACGTTTGCGAGGCTAATACGAAAGCGCATTGTGCGGACGTCGAGAGGCGGACTAACAACGGAAGATAAAGTGAGAAGGAAAATGGAATGGATGCCACGTGGAAAGCATTAACATAGCGAGAGAGTGAGGGAGCGTGTAGCGAAGAAACTGTTCCATCTCGCGCGCGCGCGCGCGCGCGACGGTACCGCGAGGATACGGCAGTGCGACCGAAGAGTTGTTTAGCCAAGCTGTGACCACTTTGGCTCGGACTCCGCCAGGGACGTAAACAGATCCCTCCCTGGGAGAATCGAGATACCGTGGCGCCCGAGGCCTTGGCCATGAGCGAGCAACACAAATTACCATTGACATTTCCATCAATATTTTACAGGCTTTATTTTCTCGACGAAAAAAAAAAAATAAACCGGAAAAACATTTTGTACAGGCAATATTTTTTTCGTTACTATTTTTCAAGTCTACTTTGATTTTTGAAGAATTATATTTTTACACTCGGAGAGATGAGCGTTTACAGGCTTTATCTTCTCGACGAGAAAAAAAAAAATAAACCGGAAAAACATTTTCTACAGGCAATATTTTTTTCGTTACTATTTTTCAAGTCTACTTTGATTTTTGAAGAATTATATTTTTACACTCGGAGAGATGAGCGTTTACAGGCTTTATCTTCTCGACGAGAAAAAAAAAAATGAACCCGAAAAACATTCTGTACAGGCAATATTTTTTTCGTTACTATTTTTCAAGTCTACTTTGATTTTTGAAGAGTTATATTTTTACACTCGGTAAGATGAGCGTTTCGAGTGAACGAGTAGAAAAAAAAAATTTAAGAGGGCAAAATGAGAAAGCGTGGAGTTGTCGCATCTAATCAACCGGGTCGTAAACTTCTCGGCGCAGGTAAATGATGAAGCTCCCTCAGGAGGAACAGGTTTCCGGATCGCAACCTCCTTCCACCGCGGATAATTTTCTTTTTGTTCGTCTCGCCGACACCGCGTATTAATAAACGCTGAGGCTGCGCCCTCGCGCTTGTTCCGTTCCGACGACGAAACGTGCAATTAATTAAGTGAATGAAAATTTCACCGGCTCTTGTTCATCCGCTTTCATGATCGATTGTTGCCGTTGGCGATTTGAGTCAATGTCGCAAGAATTTCTGGGAATTATTGAAATATCGAGTGGTTGTGAACAAAGAGAATAAAATTTATCGAGTGTTCGAAACATGGAATAGATAAGGTTACGAAGAATAACAAAAGGTTGTGGCAGTCCTACGGCCACGCTTCGTCATATCTCCGGCTATCGATAAAAGGCAGCAAGAGGTAGAGACTGGTGTAGGGGGACTCTTTCCGCGTCGGCAAGGAACGGGTTATTACTCTTCGATTATATTCGACGCCGTCTGCGTGGAGCTTCCAGCAAGTTTTCAAACGAAATTGTCCCTGAGAAAAATGTTCGCAAAAATATTTATGTCAAACAAAAAAATAAAAAATACAATAAAAAAAATAATCGTACCTCGTAACTACACACAAAGTAACCTGGAATTTTGGTACTTTCGGTCGAGGTGCAATTGCAAGACTAAACTCTTTGAATTTCGAACGTTTATGCAAGCAAAAAAATAGTTAAAAAAAAAAAAGAAAAAAATTGTTTATCGACACAGAGTCGATGTCTCTTCGATGGTCACTCATCGAAGTTTCGGTTGAATAATTTCGGGATTAAAGTTCTGAACGGAAGTAAAAAATTGTCTCGAGCGATGAAAAAAATAAATAAAAATTCGTTCTCTGCGTCGTCCAACTAGGCTTCGATTTTGACGAGTCTGCGATCGGCGGGAAGACCGTCGAGTAGTCCTACGGCGTTAGTGGAGGAAGAACGAGAAGAGGAGTGAAAGAAGGTAAAAAAGAATAAAGAAGTGTACGCGGGTTGATGGTTGCGGCCGGTAGGCTTCTCCGACGTTGGAGCGAGAGCGGAGGGTGCATCTGGCAACAGTGCCGGGCCGAGAACGAGGTAGACGACTCGCTGGGTCCAGCTGAGTCTGCTACCCGCTGACTAGCTCGGCCGGCCATTTCAGGGCCGCATTAATCCTCTCTAACCCAATGGCAACATCGATTTTTCGCCGACCAAATAATCCAAGAACAAAAAAAAAACGCAAAAAAAATGTACGAGGAAAATAAACCGAAGGGCAGAATAATTTTCTGTAACCTAAGGACGATTTTTCGCCGCAGGAAAAATTGTCTCGAGTTTAAACCGCGACAAAGAATGATTCAGCAGCGATTGCAATGAAGCTGCGACTTGTGAGGCGTTTGATAATCATTTTCTCCCCTTTGAATTTAAATACAAAAAGACTAAATTAATAAAAACGCAAAGAACAAAAAAAAAACATAAAGAAAAAACTGGTGTGGTTTCTTTTGGATTATTTCCTAATAATATCAACCACA
Source organism: Listrodromus nycthemerus (assembly GCA_963978505.1). Classification (NCBI taxonomy): domain Eukaryota; kingdom Metazoa; phylum Arthropoda; class Insecta; order Hymenoptera; family Ichneumonidae; genus Listrodromus; species Listrodromus nycthemerus. Next base: position 8,291,635 of record OZ021685.1, read on the forward strand.
ATAATAATTAATAAAAATAATATGTATTGTGTCCTAGGTGATTAATCGTTTATCTTTTCTTTTTTTTTTTTTTTTTTATAAAAAGGTGAAAATCGCTCGGGAAGACACAAATGGTGGATTGCAACGAAACGGCTCGACCAGGGGAGAAAAGACTAACCGTGGAGCAAGGCACCTTGCCGGTGCCGGTGCACGCGGTCCAAGCCGGACGTTCTATCGCCTGTGCCGAAGCTGCTCCTTCCTCTCGGATTCTCCGGGACTTTCCGTTCTCGCTTACACTCGTCTCGTTACTACCCGCGACGGGTCTGCCCACGCGCACGTGCTCACGGTTCGCGAGAGCGCGCCTGGGCTTCGGCAGCATCGGAAGCCCCGCCTGAGGCCCCGACTCCTTCCGAGCCCATCGACAACTTCAAAAGCACGCCAGTCACCCTATTTATAAATGCGTGTGCGACGATAGGGTGCGTTACGAGAATGCAAATAAACAGTTGTACAGCTGTGCAGTCGAGAGAACGACAGTTTTTCACCCCGTCCAACCATCTACAGTAGAACACGGATTAAGCGGAATGCTCAGGACCGAAGAGTCCACGGATTATCCAAATTCCGATGAATTCGAATTAATAAAAGAAAAGGTATCAGTCAATAATGACGAATGATACAACTCTATTTTCACTGGTTACGATATTTGATTCAACTTGCACTCAATTGATAGATTGTGTGGACTAGAATGTAAAGAGTTGGATTTTTTTTTCATCGATAGTACGTAGGGTAGGATTTTTTTTAATGTGGTTTCTGGCTCTGGTTTGATTCTTCCAATTTCTGCGATTTTTTTGTCCATCACTTGATATTTATTTTTTCTGCTCCCCGCGCAAACGAAAGCAATTGGAAGACACAAGATTAATCCGCTTTGCCGTTAATCCGACCGTCATTAATTGGGGTTCGACTGTATGTTAGTTCATCGACGGCGAGAAAAATAAATTGAGACCCTTTTTAGCCGGGAACACGCACTCGAAGCACGTCTGTCTCGGCCATGATTTCCGTAAAATTCGCCCCCAAGGATTCCACCAGAGTGATTGGGGTATAACAGAGGTGTGGCTTTTACTCGCAGAGAAAAATCCTCGCACGAACGAACAAAAAATCACTTGTGTCAACAAAATTTGCGCTGACGAGTGGTGAAATAAATTGTTGGTTGATCAAAAATAATACCTTGCTGATTAAAAGAACTGGTCGCTGAATCGAACGTTTTCTACTTACTGTGACGAGCAACAAAAAAATTTTTTAGTCGCACGTAAGCGCTCGTTTTATTGAATGAATCAATTTTTTTTCTGGTTCTAGTGCAGAAACTTAATAAATTATTCTGGAAACACTTCACGAGCGACATCAGGGCGTTTGCCTATCCGGGCAGACCTACAGCGATTTTAGTGTCAAAAGCTTCTCGAGATCTTTCGATCGAAATTGCTATGCGGGTTTGAAAGAGGAGCCTCAGTCGCTGTTCCACGGAACAGAGCCGGTTCCGGTAGTCGCGGCGATGTTGGCGGTTCGACCCGCTAAGCTGGCCTGTGTCGGAGTCGCTGCTGCGATTGGAGAACGGCGGAACCGACAGGGCAGAAGGAACCGGAGATCGGAGACCTAAACGCCGAGACCACAACGTCTACGACGATTCACGGCAAAAAAAGCGCTTGACCTTTTATAAAACGTTTTCCTCCGCAAACGTTCACTTTGATTAAAATTTTTTTCTAAAATACGTCTGCAAATAAATATTTATCCAAAAACATATTTGTCAGAACTCATAACATTTTCGTTAAATACCCAACATTTTTTTTAGTGGAATATTTAATTGATGTCAATGGATGCGCAGTAGCTTGGACGAATCGATTCATTTTCTTCAATCAAATAGCGAATCAATTTGACCTGAATAATTTTATGCCAATTGACTGAATGGATTATTGATATAAACATTGTTTGTTTTGAGTTCATTAAAAGAATATATTGTGTCATATTATTCTTCGCCGATTACTTGAATAAACTTGAATATGGTTAATATAACGTATTCTGCAATTAAAACAGTATTACTATGATATTGCAATAATGTATTTAAGAACTATGTAAATAATGTAATTATTTAATTGTTTCAAATAAACTGCATCGTTCGATTGTACCAAAAAGTATTTGAAGGAACTGAATGACGTTCAAATCAAACCAAATTAATTTAACTAAGTACATATAGTTTCAAACGTTTTTTTTTTTAGTCTATTTTACCGAAGCGATACACGAGAAATTAACGAAACAGGTACACCAGATCGCAGCCGTCCGCTCTTCCGTCAGTGTTCAACGGTGAAACAAGGTAACGAAGATAAAAGTATTATAAAACGACGTCGGAAATTAACATACTCCGCTCACATAGAAACAAGAGGACAAGGAGTAACCAAGAAGAAAGAGAAAAAAAAACAGAATTAAAAAATGACCAACTAGATGCTCGTCCGTCCAGTCCGAAGTGTGCGTGAAAGATCAGACAGGCCGAGAATTCTATACGAGAGACGAGCTCGGGGAGAGACAACGACGGACCTGAAGAGAGACATTTTTCATTCCTCAGAGACGAGAGAACCATTGTCGGTGAAGATCGAGCATTGTCGAGTTTGGACCAGGAGAAGACGAAACATTTATCGAGTCGCCTTCATTGGTACGATGGCACAACTTTTTGGAACACAACAACCATTTCATTCTCATCATTTTCTCTTCTATTATTATTATATTATTAATATATTCTTATGTAATAATATGATTATAATATATTATAATCATATTATTATTATATTATTATGGAACTCGTTCCGTAAATTGAAAAAAAAATCGCCTCGATCCCTCTCGTTTCCAGGCGTTTATCAATTATCCGATACTCGATAATCACCTGGGACATATAGCGTGCAAGAGCGGTTGATTCGTGAGAGAATAATGCCGGACAGGTTGTTACTGCATGGGAGGTGATAGCCGCGGCAGAACTGAAATCATCGAAGCTCGAAGCATGCGATCCGTTTCGAGTTTCCCGATCACCGTGCTCTGTGTACCGTGTAAAACTCCGGAGTACGCGAGATCCTCGGCTTCGTACGAAGAGTGTGAACGTCGATGCCGTGCGAGTAGTCTCGAAAAGACGTGCGAGCCGCGAGGGAGATTCGCACCGGTTCGGATATAATGCGTACCCGAGGATGCATGCGAGCACGGTTTGTAAGTACAGTTGGTTTTGCCGAGACTCGTGAGAGTTCTGTCATCTTCCGAGCGGAGTGAAGCGTCATGATTCGAGGCCGGAACTTCGGCTGAAGCCCGGTAAAACAGCTCGAAACGAGTTCGAGTCCGTCGGATGAGGAATAGCCGGGAAGTCGGACCGATAAAATTCAAACACCGGAAAGGCGCTAGGAAAGTCATATTTTTTTTTTACGAGAATAAAATATATTTCGCTGGAGTTCAAGGTTCCAGCGACAAGTTTCGGGCGATTCTGAGGCAATGTGGGCGTGGGACGAATTTGCTGAAGAACAGTGTACGGTACGGGAGGGAAGCTCGGTATAATTGTGGAAAATATTCGATTGTGACTTAGTGAGGTGGAAATAATGCGGCATGTTCGCTCAGAAGGTACGTGATGGACGATCTTTTTTCGGTGAGACAGCGGTAACAAAAATCCTTTATTATTTATTTAAGGAGAAACACGTCTCCACAACACTCGGCGTTCAACAGAGTGTCATTAACCCGCGGATAAGTGTTGACTCAATAAAAATATCAAACCTAAGATTTTGGACGCAAGCGCGGTTGAGAATTTGGTCGACGATCGGCTCAACTTTAACACGGGGTAATTAATCGAGGGCCGACACGTGATCCTTTGTCGACGAAACTCTTCCATCGACCTTGGAAACCACCTTGCGTGAAAAAAAGTTTATTACGGTTTGTATTACCGACCGTGGTATCTCACTTCGTATTGGGCGTACAAAAAAAAACCGTTGTTCCCCATCGTGCCCAACTGAGACAACAAGGCTTTCCCCTCGGGTGGCAGACTCGGGTCACCCGGTTGACCTTGGGTCGAGGGGAAGCGCTCTCGACGCAGAGCCGCCGCACAAAGTGCTGTAAATGTCCCCTCGCGTGGTAACCCACGAACGGAGGCGCGTACGGAGAGACGACGTGAATGAGAATGAGATAAAGCCGAAGCGAGATAGTCGCGAGGATTTGCTCGGGGCTTTCTTCTTCTCCTCCTTCTCCGTCGCCATCCTTCACCGTCCTCCGAGTGAGGACACGTTCTGAACTGGTGCCCGGATGTCAATGACACTGCGGCAACTGCAGCTGCTTCGCGGACATCCACCGACACACGAAAATATCCACGTGTAAACTAGCGCATGTTTCGCTCGGAATTACCGTGCGCGCGCACCCGACACTAAACGTACGTCGTGTCGTGTGCTCGAAACATTTTCGAGAAGAAACTCGATCCCGGGCCTTTTGGCTCTCGAGTGTCACGGTGCGGGTGATGCGGCTTTGGGAGAGCGTTCTTTGCGGGGGGGCAGAAGTCAAATATTCCCATTTCTCCGTGTTAAAGCCAACCGACACGACGACTCGCACGCGAGAGTCGTAGCGAGTCCTCGGGTGACGAGCTCGCCCCACCGAGAGCTGGAGAGAGCCGCTGAAGAACCGAGAGAACGAACCAGTCAACGAGTCAACGAATACTCGAGTCGTTGTGTTGCGTGACTGTGTGTGTTTGTATTATAAAACTGAAGCTAGGACACAATATTGCGAACCAAATTAGTTGGCGCGGTCTGATCCTTCCAAGCATTATATATATATATATATATATATATATATATATTAGACTTGTAAAAGAAATGTTTTCTTGCGGATTCTTTTCCTTTCGTTAGGCATTCATTTGAAAAATCTAGAAAAAAGGGAACTCTGTAGCTCAATTTTTGATGGTCGCTATCATGAATTTTTTTTCTTTTTTAATGCCTTCACTCGATAAATATGATTGACGAAGAAAAGTGACGGCACACACTTTGAACTAGAAGCAAAAATAAATTGGAAATGTTATTATGAATCGGTAACTAAATCGATGGCAAATAATATTGTAAAGTGTTTTAATAAAACATAGTAACTTATTATAACAACTTGTCTGACCAACGATAATTCGAGGAAAACTGATTACAATAATGAACTGTATTATTTAGGATGAATTCATTTACCGATTTAAAATAATATTTATTTATTTTTTCTTTCAGTTCAATGTGTGTTCGATTTACTTTCATTCGTCGATCATATTTATTGAGTAAAATCATTTAAATAAAGAAGTCGAGACAGCTACCTCTGAAAACTGCCCTACGGACCCCGCTTTTTTGGCGATATTCAGAGAACAAGAATCTGCAAAGAATAGAACATTTTTCGATCGGTGTAATATATGTTGATAATACTTTTAAAAAGTCACCGTACAATTGCTACGAAAAAAACTGCCGTAAATTCATGAAGTAAATGTATAGAGATGAAAATAATAATAATAATTCCTCGTGAGTTATCGTCGGGGTGGGAATTGCGATGAGTTATTATGGAGGGCACTGGTAATACGTGTGGCTCGGGTGAAGCGTCGATTAACGAGAAGATACAACCGCTCCGTCGCATGTGAACTCTGACCGAAGACTCGGAGAAGCGTGAGGGGAAAGACTCTCGGCCGGGGCGACCGTTTCAGCGTAACTAGAACGTATTAAGTACGAGTTTGAGATTCTCGTGGGAGCCGAAGGATATGTTCCATAAGGCAATAGCTTCACACCCGCTCGATACGTTGCGGTGCCAATAACTTTGAGAGGCAGCGAGTTGTCGTGATAATTCCTCGAGCACGCGGCGGTTTTCTTACAATCGCCGGATCGTAAGTTGTGTCTCAGTAAGAAACGAACTTACGTGAGCCGATATAAGTATAGATGGAGAACTACAAATGATCCGAGTCGGCCGAGTATCGGGAAAATAAAAAAATTTTAAGTGTAATCATTCGAAAGACCAATTATTCCGGGTACGAAGATGAATTCGACTTGGAGGGCTCGTCAATATAAGTTAAATATGTAAGTCGAAGAATTTACAGATAAAGTATATTAGTTGATACCTTAAAAATTAAATTTTTTATTTTATCTCGACAGCAAGAGGTGATTTTTTTTTTTTTCGAAAATACTGGTTATTTTTTACGGACAACTATTTAATTACACAGATGGTTTCCAAGTTCAATTCACCTACAGTTGGAACCGACGTGCCAATGATTCGACCCGAACTCCCGCACAGCCGACTCGACCCGTCTATTTTATTTACCCAGCTTGAGGATATTTTACTCTCCTGAGAGCGCATCGCCGACTCGTCTAGTGCACGTGCTCACGAGCTGTGTGTGGACATTAGGCGGACGAGGAAATGAGAAGCGCACACAGGCGGTAGAGCAGGAGCGATTCTGAAAGGATTTTCGAGGCGACTCTAGTTTTGGCCTGTCGAACGAGGGAAACCGTAGTCCACGGACCCGCCCGCATTTTTATACTTGTATACATCAACCGTGTCTGCGCTTTTGAAACAACCTTTTGTAGATACTCTACAGAAAGCAGGTAGAATGACGTTAGCGGATAATAATCTCGAGAAATTTTGTTGGTCTCGTTATGGGGGTCTATTTTACTCGACACAGCTACTGATACGGTGATTTAAGGGTTTTTTTTCAAAATTAAATACACATAAACATGGATATTAAAACGCTTCACAAAAAGGACATTAAAAAAAAATTTCTCCCACTCTTTTGAAGTATAGATTTCGATCTCCAATTGAATCTCATGAAAGGCCATCCCTAATAAACAATCCTAAAAGTTGCCGCACTCGACATTTCTACTATGAAAATGCGGCACCTTTTAAACATAAAAGTCAACTATTTCCTTTCTTGAAATTTTTTTTTAATGAAAATATATACTTCCAAAGGGCAAAGAACATTTTTTCAATAATTTTACTCTACTGGACATTTTTAGTTTTCTGTTTACGAATTAATGAACCGAAGAAGTTATCTTACCACCGCTTAGAACTGTTCATTATGGTGAATAAAAAAAATCCAGCGAAACGAGGTCGCTGACAATTAAGTTTGAGAGCTGTCTCGCATTTTTTGGTACGAACGTCGAGTGGCGCACCTCTTAGGATTTTTTGCTGGGCATCGCCATTCACAAAGTTTAATTCGAGATTGAAGACTGTATTTTGAAAATTTGGGAGAGAAATAAAAATAAAAAAAAATAACTTTTTGAAACACACTAATGGATATACCTCAATTGTGAGATTAATCCGCTTTATTAAATGCCACCGTTTGACCCAATAAACTAAACGACTTCACGAGTCACGGCACATCGACAGAAACTCCCAATGCTGGTGAAGCAATTAAGCTTGCGAGAAACTTTCTGCTCGACTCGCCGAGCTATGGCGGGAAAACGAGGGCGGGAGAGTCGAAGTGGATAAACGTAATCAGCTACTCGAGCGTAGAATATCTTCACTGGTTCATCACGATAGCACTGATGCAAAGAACACATCCGGCCATTCAAAAGGTACGATTCGTTGAATAACACCAACAATTAGTGCCAACTTAAGCGTACTCTCAACGCGAAAGCTGAGTCCAACGAACTCGTTCCCATAGGTAATGTAATTTTGGAAAAGTGATTTCGAGTCTTGTTCGTGATAATTTTTTTTTCTCAACTTTTTTTTTCAATTTTTGTGTCAAGTAATGGGTTTTTCACCGTTTGCTCGGTTTGCAATGCCGAGACTATCAGCGAGGATTGGCCCGTGGGGAAGAAAATGAATCCCAGAGGCCTCGGAGCCCATTCGAGAGGAATCGTATTCGTTCGGCCGTCCGGCGCTTTCGAGAGCCTCAGACTTAAGGGGGCGTTCGAATCGCGAACGGCGTTTCGCGCACCCGATTTAGCTTGCTCTTTCTTGAGAGTTATTTTCTTTTCAATTGAGTGCCCGGCAATTTAAGAGGTGCCGCATGATTGTGTAAAAACGTCGGATGTGGCGCCTCTCAGGTTTTTCATTGCTAGCTACCGGCTTATGGAAGTTACAATTTGAGATTGAAATCTTCAATTGTACAAGGTGAAAGAATAATATTTTTCATATGAAATTTTTTCAAATACCCTAATATATATATTAATGGAAAGTTTTACCGTGAAAATACCGATTTCCTGCCCGATTGCTAAACGTCGAGCGGATCAGTACAGATTTAATGAATTTATTGAAACATTACAATTTTTTTTTTTTTTTTAACATGCTCAGCATGGATAAAATTTAGCCGTTTCATCTTGTCCTACCGACGTTGCACACGGTTACGGAACAGCCGACGAATATTCTTTCGTTCGCAACGTGTCGGACACCGCGAATCACCCGAGCGAACGTGCGTTACGCAAACTCGGACTCGCACTTTCGCGTTATCGTCAAGCATACAAGTTGGGTTCTTTTTATTTTAACTTCTTTCGTCCGAGATCTCGCCGCGCCAGCGGTGGTCAACACCCACGGATCTACACGCTTGGGTGTATCCGCGACGAATCCAACGGAGCAGATCGCTCCGGTACTTCCCACTCGTACGCACTTTCCTGCTTGGCTCATCTCAAGTGCGTTGAGGCAAAGTGAAACTCGGTCGGTAACGAAAACTGCATTTCACCTTCTTTTCAATTATCAAAACTTTCGTTAACAAAAAAACTTAGCGCCATTGAAAAAAACAAATTCATCGGTAAATCGCCGTCATTTTTTTCTCGCACTCATAACCGCAGTCGCTTCACCTTAAGGAGAGGTAAATTCGAACCGTGTATAAATTTTGAATCTCTCTGTAATATAATAATATTCAGATGTCTCCGTCGCGTTTAGAATCGCAGTGACTTGGAATAATCAGAGCTTGAGTTCATTAAAAGGTGCGAGCACCCCGTTGATCGACTTAAAATTATCATTAAAAATAATCAGACCCAGTCGCCGAGGAAATTGAAAGTTCCGTCGACCGCTCCATTTCTCGATTCCTTCCGCTTAAAAAAATGTTGCAATTAACCCCAACCGTACGAAGGAACTAAAAATATTTCAGTTGCCTCATAAGAGAAGTTATCGGGGCGGGATATTGTACGTCCCGGTTTTACTTCAGCTCTACCAGGATTTTTCTTATATATCCGTTATACGGAGCTGAACAAATGCCGGAAGACAATAGAAAAATGAACGAATGAGAAAAAAAAAAATATCATATTGGATATGTCGAGTAAAATATATATACGAACATCCGTGTCATTCGCAAAGCTCATACGAGTGTCTCGTGAGACGGTGTTTGTAGAACCGGAAAGCTGGATTATCCGCTTCTCCGTCATCGCGGACCTCCGTCGGCATTCTCGGCTGTGCGGTTCTCCGACACGCGCCCACTGCAGAAGTGCCACGTGTGATAGCCGCGGCCGAGAAGCTCGAGCTTGGAAAAGCCTCCGAGGCACAAACACGCACGGTAACGCCAGATTACAAAGATTATTCCGCTCTATACCAGGGTTGTTTTATAATGTTCCAAACGGATAAGCATCGAAAATAAAATCCGTTACGGTGAGGCGAAAAAAAAACATTGTTTATATTCTCGGTGGACGCTGAAGGAAAGATCGTTTATCCGAGCATCCATCGACATCTCAATGGACCAGTAATCATTTTTCATCTATTGATGATTTCTATTTATTTTTATTATTGATAAATACATTTTTTAAATTATCGATTATTTTTTATGCCGGAATAAAAAGCAAGATAGTAAGAATTATGAATCTACTAATTTATACGTGTGTGTATATATATATATATATATATATATATATATGAGTAAATATTATATAAAATTTGCCGTAACATTCCTGTCGTAAATTCCACCGCAAAAACGATTAATATTTAATTTAATAATTACGAAGAGTAAAAGTTTCAATCGATCGACAAGCGTGAGAACAATGCAGATATGAATGAAGAAAAAAAAAGAAATTGTTATTTATTTCGAACGAGCGGAGAATTTCTGTACCAACAATGTGTCACTGTCGTCCGGTGCCGTTTCTTTCGTGGCAAAGCCAAGGCAAAGGGAATAGCCTGCCTATGGCGAGAATAGTAAAACGCGGAGCGCATCCAGAGTGGGGAAAGGCGCGAGGCGTGGAGAGAAACGTTAAGGAAGTGCGAGCGAGTTAAGAGAGAACTTACGAATAGACCAGGTCGTGGATATATTTAACCTGTACGCATCGTTGCGCGGTGGAGTGCGCGATCGGGCGCAGGGCTTCTCGGATGAGGAACGAGAAGGCGGCTGAGAGGCGGAGAGCAACGCACTTGTCGCGTCGCAAAAGCGCAGCGATCTTTCGGTGCACCACTGTACGCGCAATATCCTACTGCGAGCGTTGGCTCTCCGCGATTTAAATAAATGTCAACGGGCTCTCGGATGCCGGTCATTGTTTCAGGCATTTCGCACTCGGCCGTTCAGTGCGGACGCTCGAATGCGACGCGTCGATGCAGAAAATTCTCAACCCGCGGCGATCGACCGACTCGACGGACGACACTTTAGTCTGAGACACGAATTAACCACTGGCGCATCCTCGTGCTACTGAAGAAAGTCATTTTCATGATCACACAAATATTTCATACGTTTGCTTACTGGAACTTTGCGTGAGAATGGCGGTCGAGCTTCGAACATAAAAATTGTACCGAAAACGAGACGCGAAATCTCAGTATGGCGACAGACGACGCGGAGCCAACTAGAGACGGAACGCTCGGACGATTGGTCAACGAATGTTGGTGCAGCTTAATGCAACGTCAGTTGGATGAGGGCAATTTTTACATCTGTGAAGTACAGAAGAACACGTACGAACCGACGGTATTTTCACTTAATCGGCAAATTATTATTTTTTTTTGCCATCTCACCCTACTCGCCAAGTTGGTTACAGCGACATGACCGCGTACAATGTCCGCTAATCGACACGCGAAGCCTGCCTCAACAACAAAACAACAGCAAGAAGAAAAAACACCACCAACCACATTGACGAAACCAACAACAACACCAAAAAGACCACTAACGCCAAATCCAACATCAACATCAACATCAATATTACCATCAACACCAACACCAACACCAACACCATCACCAATACCAACACCAACGCCAAGTCCAACACCAATATCGACACCGACACCAACACTAAAACCATAAACAACACCAAGGCAAACAACAAGGACAAGAAATCGGTAACAATATGCAACATTTATTTGCGTTACATTTTCATGCGCTCTTGGGTTAGTACGAATATGCCGGTGTGGCAAACAAAGAACACGAGAATGTCCCTGTTGATGATCGAGTACTCAGGAGCATCCCAATCGATCTCCGCGCAGAGCTGGTCTCGCATCGTGAAACGAATCGAGGAGGGCATCGGATAAAAATAGAGCTCGGCAACAGAGGACGACATCATCCTTTCTCCGGGCGAGATCTCTGGCGTCGAGTCGCGATGGCCTAAGTGCATAAGTGGCGTTCGTGTCGAGTACTTGACCGGTTGGTCGGAACTATCGTGCTCGCTCGCACCCGGCGATGGCATTTGGCTCGAACGATCGCGCGACGATATATAGGATCGGACGATGCGGAGAATTTCCGCGGTCGGTCACGAACAAACGAGCCAACGGCGACGAAGTAGGGGACGATAACGAAACGAGGACAACTGCGAAGGACTAGTCCTCGAATCGGAAACATTAACGTGTCGTTGAATTATCGACAACTAGATTACTTTCGGCCACCCATTATTTCATATATAATATACGTACACGTATACTTTGAAAACGTATTACATTGAAACGTACACGTACACGTATTACATTGAAAATATTGATCGAATCGTTAATTTGCAAACACCCACTCGTACACTACCCATCTTATTAACTCACGAAATAAATACATTGAAATAATCGAAATCGTGAAGCCGGTTTTCGTAGTCAACTGAGATTGCCCGTTCCATTAATAATATCCGCCCAACCAACCTTAAAGCAACGAAACAAGCGCGAGTGAATCAAGCGTGTTGTTGCTAATATATACATATATATATATATATATATATATATATATATATATATATATATATATATATATATATATATATATATATATATATAAAACCCTAATCCACCGGAGATAACGACAGAGCGCTTAAAACTTCTCATGGCTGATTCGGTGAGAAAGACCGAAATAAAGAAAACGCCAATTCGACCTCGGTCAAGCACATTGGCGTTGAGAGATACTAAAAAAAGAAGGGGGGGACAAGCGAGAGCCGTGACTCAAAAGAATCTTCTTTGTGCACCTGGAGCATGAGAGTCTCCCCCCCCCCCCTCGCTTCCTCGTCCCCCCCGTTACTCGTTCCTCTCCACGCGCTAGCTCGAACAACTCGGACGCGCCGGTTATACGATCGCCAAGACGCCCAGCGGCCGCAACAGCAGCAGCGAGCGGCAGCACACGTAGAGCACTTTCACTCCGATCGAGAGTCTCGAGGATATATCTCTCGCCTGGGGTTCGGCGCAACGCCCCTTTGGTCTCATTTGGACTCCGCATCGCTGCAACATCCTGAAGCCTCGTTTATTTTTCTCCCCCCCCCCCCCTTCCCATACCCGCGTACCTCCTTCCTTATTTATACCCGCGATATCCACGATAATAAAGTAAGCCGAAAATAAAAGCTATCCTACCGCCATTTTTTGTTTGTTTGTTCATCCATTTTTTTTTTTTTTTTTTCATCATTATTCCGTTCTTCAGTTTTCTATTTTTATTGTCGTTTCTCTCACACTGCAAAGGTGCTTTAAAATATGATAGTCACGAATGGTTTTTTTTTTTTTGTAACAAATCGACCTCATTCGATAATCGGCAGCGTCGGTAGACACACAGAACAGCGAGTAATTATCGGTGTGTAGGGGGGGGGGGGGGCTCGGGTAATTAGCCGGTTGAATTATTAACAGGTTTACGTGTTCGAAGTCACAGTTTATTTCTGATCGGAATGACGTCATTGTAGGGTCAACGGAGCATGAGATGAGAGAGGACAAGTGACGAGAAGATGAGGAGGGCGGGAAGGGCGGCAAATACTAGGGGGGGTTTGCTGGGAGAGGCGAGGAAGCTCGTGCTAGGCCAGTCCGGCCGCTTGATCTCACGCACGAGTTAACCGTGAGTGCCTTCTTCTGTAGGCTTTTAATCAAAGCTTCGTACGAAGTACATTACTGTAAGTCCAGTGTGTCGCAGATAAGCGGTAAGCGAGTAGCTCGCCAAGATCCTGTGGAAGATGGAGAGCCGCTGCTACTATTATTCGTACGGCCGGTCTGCGGGCACCGATCTCGGCCCAACGTGTTTTACAGATAGCACTAATACAGAGATACAAGAAAAGCTTCTGGAGAGGTCGAGCGTCAAGATAGATTGAGTATAGCGCTATGTTGCTTGCATCCAATAGTCCAGCGACAGACTATCCATATCGTTCGGACCCTCAACGACAAGAATAGATCAACGTCTATTGACAATGGATACAGTTTTCTTTTTTTTTTTTATAGCCCAGTTCATTTTTGTAACTAGGCAACAAAGGCTCACTATATGGAACAACTTATATCAATACGACCCAAAAGAAACTCTATTATTTATTTATTTATTTATTTATTTATTTATTTATTTATTATTATTATTATTATTAATTGTCAGAGTGCTGAGAGACTCAATTCGTTTGCCTTTTGCCAATGTGTATAAATATCGTCAGGTATAAGACTAGACTAAGAAGATCACTGTAGAATTGTATGAAGCATTGACTATCAATTTATTTACACCAACGTTACTTGTTTTTTATTACTGTTATATTTTTATGACTGCTCATTATTTATTTTTATTTCACTATTATTACCAATTATTGTTTTTTAAATGTTTTGTTAATTATTTGATAATTGATTTTTTTTCTCGTTTGGGGAACCCTTGCATTTACATTTAAACCGGTTTCAGTGTACGATGCGTTTTTTTTTTTTTAAATTTAAAGTCGTTACAGAGAAAAGTGTGACCGCGAGATAATCTCGCTCGGCGATCGAAGCGCCGTGTGGACTGGTCGGACGCTGAAGTTAAATCGTCCTCGCGGCCGGACGGAATCTCGCAAATTTTCGGAAGACTCGAGGACCGCACGTACGGAGCCGTGACGAATACGAAAAAAAAAATACGAAGTCTCGTGGAGACTTTCGCTCGCGTTGCGCTGACCCGCGCGAGTAATTCTTAATACTTAATGCGCCCGCGGAGCAGAGCCACAAATTTGTGGCTCATGCTCGGTTCCGGACCTCTCTTTATCCGAGCTTCTGGACACCGAGAACCCCGTAAGATTTATCTCCTCATCACACTCCGAGCGTTTCTCTTTCGTTGCTCTTTTATTTTTTCCTCTACTGCCGCAATTCCCTTTCGCGAAAATCGGCGGCACAAAAATACGACTAAAAACAAATAATAAAAAAATATTATCTCTAAGGTAATGTAAAAATATATTTTTTTGAAATAAAAAAAAAACAAAATTTAATTTCTTGAAAGCAGTAAAAAATTTTAAACGACGATAGAAAACATATTTAAATAATATATATGTATAATATATATTTTATTCGAGTTGCGTAATTTTGTTTGGACAAATATGAAGTAACGTAGATGTTATTTGCATGTCGGCCTGACAAACATTAACGCACCCTTTCTCCCGACACGAAAATTCTTTCTTTTTATCCAACTAAATTTTCGTTCGATCTTAAGAGACACATATATTTATTTTTTTTTTCGCCACAGCACATTATAAAGCGTTTAATCGATCAACGAAGATTGATTATAGGCTCAAGATGATGGAACAGGTTGGCGTTTCGAGGAACTCGTGCGAGCCTCAAGCGTCGCCCGAACGAATGTGTGTGTTTGTGTACAGTTGCGCCGATCAAGGCTACGACCGTTGATCGCGCTGACGGTTCTCTCTGTTTATGGGTAAAATACGTGGTGATAATGACCTCGGTAACGACGGCGTCTCTGTTAAATCGTCGATGCCGCAGCGAAACCGACGATTCCGGCTGTGCCTCGTCGCATCTTTAAAAAAAAAAAAAAAAAAAAAAAAAGGTTCGTGCATTTACCGAGTGAGCAAAACCATGGAGGCAACTCAGAGGCGTGCGCGCCCGGTCCTGGCGTTCATCATTCCCTTGCATCGGCAGATAATTGTCGTTACACGCAACCCAACATGCTATCCTTCCTTGCTTTCTCGTTAGTCGCTCGCTCGCCGATTAATCGTTCTACTCGACTAAACGGATCTTTAATTTCTTTTATTCGCCATTCTTTGCTTTTTAATTTCATGGAATCAAAACATTTCATATATATATGACTGAGAGTCCACAGGGGGTAACTTATATATTTTAACATTGAGTGCATGACCTCTCACCCTCTCTATATTGGCTGCCCATAATTTTTCCACAGAAAATTATAGAGCGTGATGTATGTAGTAAAGAAGCACTGACGTTAGTCGCTCGCTCGCCGATTAATCGTTCTACCCAACTAAACGGATCTTTAATTTCTTTTATTCGCCATTCTTTGCTTTTTAATTTCATGGAATCAAAACATTTCATATATATATGACTGAGAGTCCACAGGGGGTAACTTATATATTTTAACATTGAGTGCATGACCTCTCACCCTCTCTATATTGGCTGCCCATAATTTTTCCATAGAAAATTATAGAGCGTGATGTATCTAATAAAGAAGCACTGACGTTAGTCGCTCGCTCGCCGATTAATCGTTCCACCCAACTAAACGGATCTTTAATTTCTTTTATTCGCCATTCTCCGCTTTTTAATTTCATGGAATCAAAACAATTTATAAATATATATCTCTATATGACTGAGAGTCCACAGGGGGTAACTTATATATTTTAACATTGAGTGCATGACCTCTCACCCTCTCTATATTGGCTGCCCATAATTTTTCCATAGAAAATTATAGAGCGTGATGTATGTAGTACAGAAGCACTGACGATTTATGAGAAGTGGGTAATGACATTCCGTACATCGGTGTATAAAGTCCAGGAGAAAAAGTGAAGTACCTACATCGCAAACGTGTGCGGGGAATGCGGTAGAGTTCCCTAACCGAACCGTGTACCGAAAGAACTCGATTAGCTCGACCTACATGCCGCTTTTATTATCGACTGACTTACACCTTTCGACGGACGACAGCTTCGTCAGCTTCGTCGCGTCTGAGAATCGAGTTTTGCAACTGACCGAGAAAAAGTTTTTTCTCTCCGTTTTTCGTGCCTTTGTGTTCTCTCCGGGTCGACGTATTTGTCTCTTAATTTCGAATACCAGACACGAAAGGGTGTTTCGATTCCTCGTCGAATTAACTACGACAAATTTAGATGATTGTTTAAAACATTGCATGAAACAAGTACCGTGAGTTGTGTGTAAGATGAATTTTTATTTTTTATTTTTTATTTTTATTTTTTTATCATTTTTTTACGTATCGTGCATTTGTCTTTTGGGACGTTTGACAACCCTCGCATTCTCATTGGGCATTGGACACAATTTAAGAAATAAACGATAAAAATCAGCCGCAAACTGTGTGCCATTGCCGACCGTCAAGTTCCATCCCGGCCTTAAAATATTTTGCTGCACTCGGTGACCTCCGTTGCCCCGGTCTCGCCGTAGCGCGGATTCCCGTCGCGTGTGTCGTCGGGCCTCGCATACCGCAACTAACTGCACGACGTAATTTATTGGACGAGTTTAAACCCTCCTGGGAGGAGTTGGATAATTGATTAAATTGCATTCCCCGCAATCTCGGTATTTTGACGATGAGATGCATTATTGTTTAATCGAGTTCGATCGAAAACGTGTTGTTCGAACACATTCGTATATATATATATATATATATACAGCCAAATATTTTAAGAATATTTCGGCCGTCGCTTAATTCAGTTTATTATTCACGTTTATATATATTATTTTTATATTTCTTTATACAATAAGACCTCATGTCTTATTGTACAATAAATACTAAAATCAAAATGGTGAATACAAAATTAAATTGAATTAAAATGAATACAAAATTACTCGAAGTTTGGTATCCACCATTTTGATTTTTACGACTTTAAATTCAGATTCGGATCCAGCGATTCAAAACACTATGCGTGAAGTTTCTAATAAATCGAATTGCTATAATTTCTTTGTTTTTTTTTTAATTAAAAAAATGTGTATCGCCCATGAAACCCGTCCTTTTGCACTTATGTGGTACGCTCTTTCATTGTTAAGAAAAACTGCAATGCCCATGTTAGAATCTGCTGAACTAACATTGCAGTCTGTGAGCTGCAATGGAAAAAAAATAAAATTAAAACAATCGGCAGCTAAGAATAAAGAAGGCGTAACGACAATGATAAAGTATGAGTTGCGCCCTTTCGACTCTTAGTCGTCGACGTATACATTTATATACCGAAATACTTGAAGCCTTTGAGATGCGCATGCGCAAACGACAGTCACTCTATATTTAAATCCCGTGATATTAAAAATTTTTTAAAATCATATTTTTTTTTTTACAAATTATTAGTTTTTTTTTTTTATTTAGAGGTATGGACTTATTATGTTTAGATTGTAATAACCCTGCCAAGCACCGATAATTCTCGGGCCGGCTCCGCGGGGTGGAGAGTTGTTCGACCGAGCCATGCAAACATCGATTCGCGTTGCTCTTTTTTTAACGATTTTTTGTGTCCTCGCAACCAATACCTTTCGATCGTTTCGTCACCTTTTTTTTAAATTCCTTCCATCGCTTTTACGTTGCGTGAACTTTTGCCGGGAAGGGGAGGGGATAAGATTCGACCAGGATGCGTGTAAGAAAAGGTCGGTACGGACCGAGAGGACGCGGAGTTCCGAGTCGCACGCGAGAAACTCGCGAGCAGAAGCTGTGTAGGTGGAGAGAATGGAAAGCGAGAGCGATCGGGGAGTCTCGTGGGAGTCGAAGTGATGCAAGGACACATTAAATTTAGCTGAAAGCGAAATTTCGATTTCGAGACTCTCGTTCGAGAGTGAGCGTGGAAATGACAAAAAAAGCCATGTGTTATCGTCGAGGGTTAAAAAAAGGGCATTTGGTTAAGACTCGGTAACAAATCGACTTTTCCTCTTTTTTCTTCTTTTTTTTTGCTCGTATTAATTGAGTGAAAATATTCAATTTTATTTTGCTCGAAGCATCAAATATCACGAAGAAAATAAGGCCAACGATTTGTTTCCATCGGAGCATCGTTGCGTATGTGTCGCACGCCCTTAAGGGGAAACTTAACCCAGATGACGATTGCTCGACTATGAGAGAGACAACGCCATGGGAATTTCGTGAGTGTGGACTCGCCTTAAGGGCAATCTAAACCAACTCTCCTTCGGTACACGAAAATCTCTCGCTCACTTGGCAACTCGCCGCGCGGTTTAGTCTCGCCTTAAATCCTACACGAGAGCTTAAATTAAAAAAAAATAAATCGTGCTATATCGATTTGTCTGTGCCACATAAAACGGGACAATCACGCGATTTTCAAAGTAATATTACCATGATCAATAAATCTTGAAAATAAAGATTAAAGAATCATGAGATAGACGTGGCAGACAGAAGTGGAGGTGAATCAACGATTTCCATTCGGTCGTTGACGATCAAGAGCGTGTGCAATTTCGGCGGTCGGTAATAAAACCTGTAACGAAGTTTTCTCACGGATTCTGGCATCCACGATCAAAAGAAAAGTTTTATAAAAAGTCGACACAACATCCGCTCACGATGCAAATTGTCTCTCGACCGTGGATGAGAAAATCAGCGAGAAAAGTCGATTACAGTTTTCGATACCGACTGAGCGTTAGATGGATAAGGCGGGAGGTGTTACACATGGTCTCAAGAGCATGTGAAACACGTTCTCAATGCGTCTCCCCCGCTCTGCCAAGATCGCCTCTGACGCCGTCTCTCTCGGCACTTAATAGTGTTTCACATCCTATTAACCGTGAAAATGGTCGAAGCAAGAGAGCGAACACGGACGGAGGGAGAAGGAACGACGATTGACGAGCCGGCTAGCCCGCCAGTCGAATTAATGTCCGTTCCAGGGACGGACGAACCGAGTGCGAATTGGTGAAATATGGTACGAGAGAAATGATATTCCATTATTTTATTTTATCGAGGGGCGAATCTAATGGAATTCCGGGTGCCAAAGTGCAGATATACGGAATACGTACAGTATCGGACGTGTGTCCGAGCCTATTATCGTTAATATACAAATGGGCCGTTGTATAGCTTTAACGCATGAACCAATGGAGATTCAGCCTGGACCCTAAGCAGACCAGAAGCACGCTCCATGCTTCACATTTTCCCCCACCAAGCAAATAGTAATATAAATAATATTGTATTATTTTATTCTGTGAATATATATATCTTTTCTCCCGCCGAGCACATAGTGATAAAAATGTTATTATATTATTTTGTTTTATCGAGTGGCAAATGTAACGTGGGTCAGTGTTGAGCGAATTTGGACTAAAGTGCAGATACACAAAATACGTACGGTATAGGACTTGTTTCCGAGCCTATTATCTAACCAATGGAGATTCAGCCCGGACTCTAAGCGGACTAAAAGCACGCTCCATGCTTCACCTTTTCTCCCACCGAGCACATAGTGATAAAAATGTTATTCTATTATTTTGTTTTATCGAGTGGCAAATGTAACGCGGGTCAGTGGTGAGCGAATTTGGACCAAAGTGCAGATACACAAAATACGTACGGTATATAACTTGTTTCCGTGCCTATTATCTAACCAATGGAGATTCAGCCCGGACTCTAAGCGGACTAAAAGCACGCTCCATGCTTCACCTTTTCCCCCGCTAAGCAAATAGTAATATAAATAATATTGTATTATTTTACTGTATGAATGTATGAAGCACGTTCCGTCATTCACCTTTTCCCCCCACCAAGCACATAGTGATATAAATGATATTTTATTATTTTATTTTATCCTGTGGCAAATCTAACGCGGGTCAGTGTTGAGCGAATTTGGACCAAAGAGCAGATACACAAAATACGTACGGTATAGGACTTGTTTCCGTGCCTATTATCTAACCAATGGAGATTCAGCCCGGACTCTAAGCAGACTAAAAGCACGCACCATGCTTCACCTTTTCCCCCGGCAAGCAAATAAAAATATAAATAATATTGTATTATTTTATTCTATCAATGTATAAAGCACGTTCCGTGCTTCACCTTTTCCCCCACCAAGCACATAGTAATATAAATGATATTTTATTACTTTATTTTATCCTGTGGCAAATGTAAAGCGGGTCAGTGTTGAGCGAATTTGGACCAAAGTGCAGATACACGAAATACCTACTGCATAAGACTTGTGTCCGAGCTCATTATCACTAATATACAAATAGGCTGCTTCGTAACTTTAACGCATGAACCAAGCACGCTCCGCGCTTTACCTTTTCCCCCGCTAAGCAAATAGTAATATAAATAATATTTTATTATTTTATTTTATCCTGTGGCAAATCTAACGCGGGTCAGTATTGAGCGAATTTGGACCAAAATGCAGATACACGAAATACCTACTGCATAGGACTTGTGTCCGAGCTCATTATCACTAATATACAAATAGGCTGTTTCGTAGCTTTAACGCATGAACCTAGCACGCTCCGCGCTTTACGTTTTCCCCCGCTAAGCAAATAAAAATATAAATAATATTGTATTATTTTATTCTATCAATATATGAAGCACGTTCCGTGCTTCACCTTTTCCCCCACCAAGCATAGTGATATAAATGATATTTTATTATTTTATTTTATCCTGTGGCAAATGTAACGCGGGTCAGTGTTGAGCGAATTTGGACCAAAGTGCAGATACACGAAATACCTACTGCATAGGACTTGTGTCCGAGCTCATTATCACTAATATACAAATAGGCTGTTTCGTAGCTTTAACGCATGAACCAAGCACGCTCCGCGCTTAACCTTTTCCCCCGCCGAGCACGTAGTGACCACCGATATCGATTGTCGTACTGCGACAACGATGTCGGGGTTGGCACCAGTAAACCAGCCTCATGGTCGTCCTCCTGCTACCTCGTACGTTTATTCGACCCTTCGTTCGAACTACGAGACAGTCATTGTCACGACACTATTTATCGGCCGTCTTACTCTACGAGGTAAACATTATTGATGAGATAAATCAAAAATTTCAAGCGGCCCTTAGCGGTAGAATCTTCCCAATTGGCCACTGAGATCTGAACTATGAAACAAGTAGTAGACAAAAAAAAATAGCCCAAACCATGGCTCGCCCGATTTACAAAGCTCACGAATTAGAAAAAATTATGTACGCACAATTTGCAGAGAGTTTCTTCGTTATAATTTAGAATTTCGAATTTTGGTTCTCGAAAATACGTAACAAGATTCACCGTCGAATTTCGCTTTGTATTACTCGACGATGAGGAATAATAATCACAGCTAAGACCTCGTAATAGTCACGTGGAAAATGTTTTCTCTTCGACGGTAGAAATATTTTTTTCAAATTTTCTTGCCAAATAAATTCTCATTTTTTTCAATGACTGATAACTGATCGTTGTACCTGTTATATCGTCCTGTTTATCCGTTTTATATTTCGCCGGAAAAAGTATTCCTTTTTATTGAAGAGCCAGGCTCGTCGACGCCCATAAGTTTTTACATGCACGGCCCTGGGATAAAACATTGCACCCTTCAGGCTGCCGATCAACCCTCTCTCGATGTGCCATTCCCTTTAATTTTCCCCTTCTGCAACCGGTCCGCTCTGCCAATTGCGAGTAATTCGATTGACACAGCCATGCTGCTGCACAGCAACGCCGCCCGGTTGCGAATTTATATATCTATATCAGTACAATCCTCTTTACCCAATATATATATATATATATATATATATAATATGTATGATCTCGCATCGAGCCCCAAAAATTGGCGCTGGCGCTGATCCTGGCTGCTGCTGGCGTTTCTCCCCATATATATATATATGCGACACACGGACTACACGTGAGACCCTTTTTAAGCGCGGCCCGTTGATTCATCCGCCCTCTCGAATCATCCTAATGAAATCTGAGCGAATTGAAATTAGGACCATCAAAAAAAAATTAAAAAATTCACTTATCCGAACGAAAGTTCCCGCATGGCAACGGTAAATTTCGTGCCTTACCGTATACGAGAAGTGTTAGAAAACATTCGTGAACTGTTATTATGATGATTATGGGCAACGTAGAATTATGAGGAAGATTCGCGTGTCTTACACCGGAAGTCCGACATACTCGCCAGCCGGTCTATGGTTTCGTTCGTCTTATTTCTTTATTTTATTTTTGTTTTTTTATTTGTACTGTACGTTTTGTTCGTAGGAACGAAGAAGATTGAAGAAAACCGTCGGTATTTCCAGACGCGTGTAATTATGGTGTTGCTTTATTTGAATTTTTTTCTTCTAATAAAGAGCAGCAACGTTTGGCGACATTTCATGATATTATTATAGTACATTAAATCCATAAGTACTCGTTATGCACACGCAAAATATCGCATATATATACATATATATATATGCGATATTTTATATATATATATATATATATATATATACGCATGCAGTGTGGACCTGTATAATTTATAAATATCATAATTACAGGCAGTTGTGCTTCACCTTGTCTAAACACGAGTGTTATCGAAACTATAATTACAACTCAGTGGAATTTACTATAAATTTTATAGGGCATTATTTTTTCCATGCCACGTTCGATATCATTTATTTGTATTAACGTATTAATCGTCGCATTTTTTAATTCGACTTGAGAGATAAAAAAAAATGAAGAAAAAATTGATAATTCAATAAGAATAATTAACTCGTCAGAATTTATTTATTCTTTCAAACTCAATTCATTGAGATATTGTTTAACACGGGAGAATTTATTTGAGAACGCCGTAAAAACGATTACCGCGAATTACACGCTCGGCTGTTTATTTCTAAAAAAAAAAAAAAATAATATGTTGAAGAGAACGGAAGTTAAGCGAAGAAATAAGCGCGAGAAGCAACGCCACTCCTCACCACGTTTCCGTTTCTGCACGATCGGCATTTTGATGTACACAAGACGCGTCGTGCGACGGCGCGCCACCTGCGCTCTCGATGGTATATTTAAAAAATGCTTACACGAATCGCAAATCGTTCGATCGCGAAATAAAACGTAACGGTGAAATAAAGGGAAAAAAATGGAAAAACTCACCATGCAGGATGACTCGTGGGACAATCGTAGGGAATCGCAGGAAACCTGATGCGTTGATTGATCCGCGAGAAAAATCCACTCCTTGCGTCCGTCTCTCCTCGTAATCAATATTATTCAACCACTCTTCGACGCGACGAGGCAAATAATCATCACAACTTGTCCGGCGGCGTTAAACGCACATGTACTCGGTAGTACAGTTGAAGGAGAATGAAACAACGAAAAAATGACGATACGTACGAGCTAGGTTAAGCTAAAAACCACGACGAGTTTTCAGATTCATCCGTGCGCATATTTCACACGCGCCTTTTTTAAATTTCTTTTCTTTCATTGGATCCGAACGCACGAGCCCGAACGGACGAGAATTGTCAGAGATTATTTTCTCAGCGAGGTCGGAAACAAATGAAAAACAGAACGAGATCAAACAATCGAGTTGACGATGGAAAAATCGCGAAGCAGTTATATCCGTAGAGCACGAGATTACAAAACACAGAACTAACGAAACCGAAATCGCACACCCAACCGAACGACGCGCGGGTTCAGCGGCCGACTGAGAGGATGCAGTTGCCGTTGGTCCGCCATGGTTCCCACTCGTGGATCTCCGTGTTTGCCCCCGCGTGGTCCGAACGAGCTCTGCCGACGCCCCCCACCCCGACCGCCTAGCGCAGACAAAGCGGCTGCGCGCGCACTTTCGCAGCGCTCGACTTGCTTCTTTTTTTTTCTCCTTCCTTCTTTCTTTCTTTTCTTTTTCTTTATTCACTTTTTATCCACACACAGCGGCAGCGCACCGACTCGTAGCAATGCTATCCCCTCCCTCGACCTGTCCACTGTATCTACCGGCCAGCACACCGCTACTCTTTTCTCCTTTTCGCTCTAGCCCGAGAGCTCGATTCGCCGCAACGTCAACGACGGAATATCCTATGCGCCTCTCCACTTGCCACCATACAGCGATATCCTCTCTCACCTCTTTCTCGCTTTCGCTCACCGCGCGTTTTATTTATACACGTATATATGTAGTTTTCTTTATCCCGTTTAATCTCGTAATTTTGTTTTTTCCTCTTTTATACACCCGACGGTTGAGCGGACTCTTTACCGATGCCAGTTTATCGCGCACCCGCGCGCTCGTGAAACAATACTGGTTTCGACGTGTTTGCACTTGACAATTTGCACCCTCGCGCAGTCCCGCCACTCTCGGTGGTCTCGTGAACGACAATGACGAGAAGCTCCACGCGCGAAGGAGTACTCGCGCAGCCATTAATATTCACGAGGAACGCGTTTAGTCCTTAACTGTTGGTACACTTATGGTAACAACTGGATTGAACAGTTCATCTCGTTATGGTTTCACCGAACTTCACGCTCCGAAAAATGTTGCCAGTGGGCGATTAAGAGCGGAATAATTATTTTTTCAATGTATGCTTATATAATTGTATTTTTTCTTACGGTTTGGAGCTTTGTTGAACGTAAATAAATCGTATCGAGTGCGAGCTTGGGTCTGTTAGAATTTTTCTGAATTCTATCTTCTCGCGAATGATCTTCTACATTCTATGAATATAGGAATAAAATATTTGGAAAATTCGATTTTTTTAATTCTGTTTTTCGGCCAACCTTTTTACAAACGCCATCTTCACTGTTCATTCCGTAATGATTCGTCCATGAACGTTTGGTGTTTCAACCTACGTCTGCAACGGACGCGAAACACCATTTCGTGCATCGTTAAATATTTCAAGTAACGTACGAAAAGTTTAATATCCCACCTAAAGGCACACTAAGAAAATAGTCAGAGATCCCCGTTGACCGAGGAGCGTGATGACTCGACACTAGAGCCACCGTTCCGTTGAGATCATCCAATGCAGCTGTTCTGCATAACGGGAAACAACAAGAAGGGAGAGGGGGGGGGGGGCTGTACCGACGCCCGGTACACGATTTCGAAAGAAAAGTAGAGATAAGCTCCCCAATCGCTGTTGTGGTGTTGACGAATCGGTGAATCATCGAACTCGAGGTTTTTATCAAACAATCGATAAAGTGAGGTTAGAAATGTTCGAGCATTACGTTGGCTACGTTGTCGGACAACAATGCCTTCTTTCATCATACTAAGTTTGTCAGCATACTTTACAACGACGTATTGTAAATGAAACGAAGTAAAAAAAAACATTAAAAATGTTTCTCGGGGTATTTATCAAATAATTGATAAAGATAGCTTGGAAAATATCGGATTACGTTGACCACGTCATCAAAAGCCGTAATCGTAAACGAAATTATGAAGAAACTATACGTTGGAAAAAGATGCTTGGGGCAATTATGAAAAATTCGACACAGATAGGTTAGGAATGTTCGCTCAACGTTGGCCACGTCATCAAACGTTAGTGCCACGTTTCGTCGTTGTAAGTTTACTAGCATGCTTCTTGTCGAGATGTCGTCAAAGAAATTAAAAACAGAAAAAAGGTAAATAAAAAAAAATAGCGAGCCTCGTAGGATATAACGTCGTGTATATGATGCGCCCCGACTGAGCCTTTCCCCGTCGATAATTCTCGTTGCTAAGCGGCGGTTGGTAAACCGGTCGTGGTGTATAGCGCGATACTCATCCGACTCTCTTGCCGTACACTGAAATCTGCTACTACGCGCGCTATATTTACCGTGCCACTGAGAATATACGGGATAAACTTCGCGTGACTTTGGTAAAAATTAACCACGGAGTCGGAGAGACCCGTGATCGGGCCGAGAGGGTCCGAGTGGATACACCAAGCGGTGAGAATGTACACTCCGCAACGTTTCCGGTTGGACTCTATCGCTGCCTCGGCAACTCCTCGGGTATAATAGCTCGGGTTCCAGTTGACCAATGAAAATTGAAATAACATGGTAAATTGACGGCTTGGAAAATTAACGAAAACGCTCTCGGGATATAGGACGAAGAATCATTATCTTTCCAGAAGTTCTCTGCGACGGAAATAAAGTATTCAATAATAAAGTTAAACTGGAAGACAGTCGTTTAGAAACAAAATGGAATTCATTTGCGTAGATTTTTTTTTACCATTGAGAATTATGCTTGATGTAAAATACCGGGCATTAATGGCTACGATCCTAAAATGGCGGGTAAGTTTACCTTTACCACACTCCATGCATTACCGTGTTCCATCAACGTATATTCGGCTATTCGACTGTGCTTGGATTTTGATTTATCTTCCATATTATTTTATCAATTGTTAATTTTTTTTATTCTGATTGACGAATTTATTTACTGTTCTTTTGGTGTATATTCAGTTTTGCTCCACCGGCAATACTTGTTTCGGATCTTGTATCTCGTCGCACGGTTTTGTTGGGGAGGGGAGGTAAGAGTTGAAAACACGCAATAAACAGACAAGACACGACACGACGACGAAACGATGGGGCTCCAATGGTTTGTTACACGCTCCACAGCATATTTTTTTATCTGGGATATACCCATGTATTTTGTTTGAAAATTAGCCGTGTAATATTGATTTCGTTCCACAGGATATTATATGTTTTACTGTGTAAAAATTTTGTTGCGTTATAAGTGAAAATCTAACTTACACCTAAACGTTTTTTATTTTAATGCTCACGCCAAACAAAGAGTAGTTATTTGTCGGGCCGATGTGCGGCGTCGGTTGGAAGCCCTTCGCTATTTACTGCACCCGTCAATGATACCAACAGAAGCGGCTACAGCAATAAGCGGGCTGATTAAACTCATCGGGAAGAACCCCTCGGAGCGACATGATTTCAACTCTCCGCCGGCCCCAACGGGTAAAAACTGCTAATTACTATATCCCACTTAGAATGAGCCTGCGATGCGCCGGATACACGATTACTGACCAGCTCAAACACCACGGCGATGCGTACACTCTGTTTACAAGCTGGGTGCGTTAATGCTCTGTAGGCGGGAAGAGAATTTCCCTGTCGCGCACACACGATGATAATCATTATAGCCCAGCACCGACAGCATCAGTACTATTATAGGATGAAGGGGCTGGGCAACGAAAGTGGCTCGTTTTAACCATCCTTGAATAAATATAGTATCTACTAGGGTACATCACGAACCTCCGATCGGACTCAATTTCTCATGAGGATTATTCGCAGGTTATGAACGTGATCCAAATACACTAATCCCGGTGTTAGGTATGCTTACGTTACGCGAATTTAATGTCCACTAGATTGTTATTCGATTCGATAAAGAGAGTGTGCGCTATATCGCTCGATTGGAATATTTTGAGGCCGATTTATGTGTTGGAGTAAGGCGGAAGAGATCAGACGAGTTAATTAATTTCCACTATGAGGAAGATCTATAAATTGTCTCGAATCATTGAAATCGCGATATCACGGATTAATGAATACGATAAGAAAAAATCTGAGTATATATCGTGCCATCTAGTTTAGTAATCGTAGAGTTCATCGGTCCATACAATGTACAGTCGATACCTGTTGCGGAAGTCGAGAGAAACGTTGAAACGAAGTTCGGCGAGGTTACGCGTTCTAGAACTCTGCTATACTGACTGTCTTGTATTATCATGTTGGTTAGAAAGCGCTCTGCAAGGATCGTTGATTTTTAGGTTAGCCAAGCGGTGGAACATGTCGATTGTACGTTTCGTCGAATTAACCGAATCCAATGTTTACTTGTCATCGGACCAACGGTTTGTCAATGATCTTTCATAGGCGGATCAGAAAATGGACGAGGCTATGCTGAGAAGAGTCAACGCCAGCCTGAACACAAAGTTTTACCCAACGAACGATACATGGCTGAGAGATTGCGTCGAGTACTACATGAGCGAACACAACAATGTACGATTATCTTTTGATTTAACAATTTTTGTAATTTTTATAACTCTGCTATTATTTTTTTTCGCCCCGTCTCACTCTCGTTAGCCCACGCACGCTGAGGTCCTCGAATTTGTGATATCCCAGTGGCAACTGAGCGATCTTCGCGAGATAAGCAACGAGAGGCCGTCGCTGCCGAGTAATCTTGCGAAAGAAAAATGCACCATTCTTCAAGGAAACTTTGTGCTTCAGGTAATTCAAATTATAGAGGCCATGTGTCATCTAATCTTTATATAAATCGAGGGTTGTTTCAAATATGCCTTTTTGCATCTGTAACAGTTGGAGAAACTGTACGACATATCAGAATCAAAATACAAGCAGCTGGAGAAGATACGTAATGTTTCAACTGATAACATACAGGTCACTGAGTCTGAGAAAACTCAGGCTTGGGAACCAAAGGCTAAAAGGATGTTGCATCTTCATCTAACGGATGGAGCACAAAATGTCACTGCTATAGAATATCGTCCAATACGTTTTCTTCATGTGAGAGATAGAGACAAATATCCTAGCTGCAAAAGTGCATGCAAACAGGACGGTGTTATGCATATGGACAGTTTCAGCCTAACATACTGCCCGGCTACAAGCTCATGATTAAAGGCCCTGTGACGTGCAGATGGGGAATCATACTGTTGGATGAAACTAAGGTTTCAGAGATTGGCGGAGAAGTGGAGGCTTTACTGGTGCCCAATGCCCTAGAGAATATTCTGGCCAGAGCTCTGTAAGTTTTAAGATCAGGTAGAAACTCAATAAGATTTTTCCCAGAGTTTTTTTCTACGCCAGGGTTTGTCTATGTTCTTCATCATGACGAATCTCTGAATTTACTTAGTCCATGAAAAGTCCACAAATTTTTCGTTTGCTCTTTGCAAGTCCGGACATTTTTTTCTTACTATGTCACAATAATTTTAGGAATCTCGAGGAGAATCCTGATCCTTACAGCGACAATATCCAAGCAAGGGCCACAGAGGACGTAGTCTTCGACGACGATTTCCAAGAAATTCCTAATTCATGCAGCGACAATGCCCAGTCGCGGGTCCCGGAAATCGTGCTCTTCGACGACGATTTTGATGTCGACATGGAGGACGTAGCCCTCATAGAGGTGGAGAACATGGAGAAATCATCACCGGTATTGTCGTGTGATCGATCAAACGATGCGAATTCTGTACGCGTGCCCACAGAGCCGCCCAGTGGGCGCATTGAGGCAATACGAAAAATCGATCGGCTTCCTCCTGCCCCTCTCGATCAGAGAACCGAATCCGATATGTTCTTTGACACGATCGACGACAAGATTTTCGGTATCGTGCCGGATAGTCCTCCAAAACCAGCGAGCGAATCCTCCACGAGTTCCAAAGCCCCAAAGCTGTTTGCACCCCGAGGCTCAAATTCTAGCGTCGATCGTCCAGATAGCGCGAATCACATTGCAAACGAGCCAAGAACGTCAGGCTCCACAATCATCAAGGAAGAAAGTGCGCCAGATGAAAATTCAAGCCTCGCGACCTACATGGAGTTGTGTGGCGAATCGAGCTTCGAAACAAAAAAACCAATATTTGGACGATTCGGCAATGCGTCAATATCAAACGTCGATAAAGCAAAAACGCGTGAAACTCTACCAATCAAGCAAACAAGTAACTTTGCAACCAATTTACCAAATAAACACGAAGCTGAGGAGACGATTTCGACGGGGAATAAGAGAAGCGCAACCGTATTGTCCTCTCCGATGCCAAATCCACCGGCGGAGAAAGTACGTTGCACGGAAAAGACCCAGAAGCTAGCTAAGACGAACAAAAAGATCACGGATTACATGAAAAAGGAAAATCCACCCGAGGCTGCGACGTCCAATTCTAAAATGCATGACCACATCTGCGATCTCCTGAGCGCGGTCGAATTAAAAGCGGCTAATCAGTGCAAAGTGGTGAAAGCTAGAATTACGGATATGGACAAATTGTCGAGAAACGGTCAATGCTGGGAGTTGAGCGCGACGATAACGGATCGTACGGGGAGCATAGATGTGTCAGTTTCGTCAGAGGTAACAATACGATCGAATTGCGGTCTTGTTGCCTCGTTTTTCCTGCCAGATGATATTATACATGAGCCCTGATACTTTTGCAGATTCTTTCGAGGCTGTTGGGTTTCACAGTTTTGGAGTTTTCGCAGAAAAAGAAACTTAAGAAAACTAATCCGGAAATAGAGAAACAATTGAGACTGGTACAAAAGTGGTATTAATCCTTCGCGTACGGGATTCTCGATGAGTGAGGATTTCGATTCTGGACAATACGGCTTGAATCCTCGTGCAGCTCATAATTACATTGCACAGTACAAAAATTGCTGTGTCTAAAAACATATCTCTATCAAAAGTTGAGAAAATATTCTTTGAATATTCACGATATTATATTTCTGGACAAAAATATTTATATCAATACGTAGTGAGCTATTATTCGAAATTTACATTTCAAATAGAAGACTCACGAGGTTGTATTGCCCCGTCCTGGGTTGACATGCTGAGCGCGACGCTCCTGTACGTGAAGGCTTAATCGGCACCAAACATCTCGACGATTCGAAATTTTGTCCACCTTGGCGCATTAACGACCTTTTTTTACATTGCAGGGTTTTCGCAGCGCCGAACATAAACTAACGAACTTGTGTGCCTTATTGC
Organism: Listrodromus nycthemerus; assembly: GCA_963978505.1. Classification (NCBI taxonomy): domain Eukaryota; kingdom Metazoa; phylum Arthropoda; class Insecta; order Hymenoptera; family Ichneumonidae; genus Listrodromus; species Listrodromus nycthemerus. Next base: position 8,322,361 of record OZ021685.1, read on the forward strand.
GAGTCGAATTGACAGCCGATCAAAAACCAAAAATCGTCGGGATAATTGAAGACAGTGGTGCGGAGAAAAAAACGTCGTAAACATGTGGCAAGGCTGCGGACGAATGGTAGTGTAGAATTCTATCGTTTTTTCACAGATCGCGATATGCAAAAATAATTATAGTTATCTATTATTTAATAAGTAAGCACAGCCCGAATAAGAATAAACGAATTATCATAAAGCACTTGTAATTAATTTTTTCTCTCCTTTTTCATTCAACACGCGCTTTCACATTCGATTAAAGTTGAATTGAATCTCGACAAGAAACATAAAATCGTCGCGATAATTTAAGACACCGATGAGTAGAAAAAAAAAGTCTTGTACAAGGACGTTATCGATGGTATTGCCGGATTCTATGGTTATCTCCACGATCGAGATGCCGAAAATCATTATAGTTATTTATAATTTAGCGAGTGAGCATAAACCGGACGAAAATAAACGGTCGAGGGACGACTGCAATGTCAGAGGGCTGCGTGTCTGCGCGAATTATAAGAAAGAGAATTCGTTGGGGGTTTTTTTTAATTCTACGCGCGCGCCCGCTTTCGTTGCCGGGCCATTATTCTCTCGTCGAGGTGCTCAGCGTTCCTATAGAATTACACCTGAATCCAATAGCGACCGAGGATCGTCTTGTGTTCCTCTCACTGTCTCCGTCTCGTTGCTACGATGGGACACGCAAATAAGAGAATGGCAATCCAACACCTTGGGGCGGGCTTCCGCGTACGTTACTTGATACGCCTCTCTGTGTTTGTTTGACGCGCGGATTTACCTCGCCTCATTACTTATTCCGCTACCGTTCGCGCGTTCCTCTCAAATGCCTCAGACTAATGTGCAACAGAACGAAAATACTGTCATTGCCGGTTGTTTATAACAAAACTTATAATAGTAATAGTAATAATAATAATAAAATAATCTTATACTAGTGTCGGATATTACAAAATATTTTAATGGTAGAGCTACTTTTACAGATAAGGGCGAAGAGTAAATATATCGCAGAAACATCCCACAGCGATATATTGCGCAAGTTTCGCGATGTTAATGACACGATGGTCCTCTCTCAGAGGGCGTGCGCGCTGCAAATTCTCTCGTAAGAAACGCGTATACATTTTTCTTGTTTCTCTTTTTTTTCATCTTTTACGTCCGACACGGCGAGCTATTTACAGCGTTGTATAATATTATACTATTTTTCAAAATAATCGAAAAAAATCGCCTTTCGTTATGCACAAATACGTTTGTCATTCGCCCATTAAATGGTAATTCATCCAAACGAATTGCCTCGTTGGTTAGCCCTGAAGAAACTATTCTGTAAGTTCCACGGTCCGTCGAACTATATTTACAGAAGACGAGTTGGAGCGTATAAAAAAATAAAATAAATAATTAATCTCAATGTTTCGAGTAGTCTTTCGGCTTTCACTATTGCGCGAAGTATCGAAAAAAACAATGGCGTAGAAATCTCTTGGAGATATCCGCCCGTCAGACTTGAGTCTCGCTGCCGCTGTGATACTGCTTTCTGTGTTTCCTGTGCTTCTTTCGGGAACTGCTTCTTGTGTGTGGTATCTGCGAACTTTTAACGACCGTCTGCTGGTGCAGCAGATGCTGCTGCTGCGACGATGCGAAGTGACTCAAGTTATGAATCTGATGGTGATGACTGGTGGGACTCGTGGAGCCCCCGCTCGTGTAACAGTGCACAACCGGAAGTGCGTTATTGGGATGACACTTGTGAGGCGGTTGTTTGCACGTGGCCAATCTTCTCCATACGTTCGTCACGTTCGGCCACCAGATCCAGGCAGCGGCGATCGCTCCACCACCAAGGGAAACGACGAATTTCATAACAAAAAATAGAAGCAGAGGCTTGGACGGTGCTCGTGGGGCTGAGGAAGGCTCCGGCGCTTTAAGCCACGAGTCGCGACCCCACCATTCGTAGAATATCGTGCAAGTCAGGGAAATCATCACGAGAGTGTAGAAACAGGCGAATATTCCGAGCCTCGTTAGGAGAAGCTTCTGCCGTCGGTAGATCTCGGCCGGTGACTTGGTGAGGTCTCTGCTTCGGACGAGGGGATTCGTGTGGAGAGCATTGACGACGGGACTGGGCATCACCGAGGCCCGTGGCATCAGAAGCGCCGCCATACCGACCAGGAGGAATGTCATGCCCAAGGCGAGATACACAAGTTGCGGTCCCAGAACCAGCAAAAGCAATGATCTCGTGCTCTGCTGACCCACGAAGCAACTTCCTGCAACATTGAGCGAAAATATTTTTGTAAAACCTATGTACAACGGTATCTTCGTCATATGTCTGGAATTCAACACATAAATGCATATATCCTATAAATAAATTGAAATTAATGAACATTTTTTTGCAATATCTTAAACTATTGTTGATCCTAAAAAAATAGCATATATTGGAGTATACTGCCAAATTACAATATACAACTTGTATTTAAGAATACATTACGAGGGCAAATTTCCAGGAATTCCCTCATCAGACGTAAACAGTGAGTGAACCCGTTCGAAACAAATGTTTCTTCGGCATCCAACGGTTTCTTTTTTCCTCCCGAGGGCAACGGACAAATGAACGAGAAGACGGAAAAGTTCGTCCTACCTCATGCGACACTTGTGCGTCCCGCAAAATTATCTCATGTCTGCCGACCTCGTCGCCGTCTTGTGACAAAAACTTGTTGGCCCACGGTCTATCCTTAGCATTTGTAGCGCGCGCGGCGGGCATTCTCCCTTTTTTCGCATTGGCCCTACTCCTCCCGGTCCGGAACGACTCGTCCTCGCCGGCTTTCACATTTCACACTCTCGGAAATGCTGACAATCTTTTAATTCGATTCTCGCGCCGGATGTCGTGGGACACCGGTCTTATCGGGACAACATTATTTTACAATAACACCAGAGTAATTAATGAAGATAGAGTTAAGAATTTTAGAAAAAATTTCAACCATCGAACCTCGACTGTTCTTCCTGACTGCACTCTTTACTGTTCGAGTAGAAATTAATGAAAGAGTTCGGTGATAAATGGAGAAATGTGGTCACCGGAGGGAACGAAGCGTAGAATGAGTACCACTAGCAGCCGCCCGAACGGAGCCGGGTCTCGGTTCCATCGTTGCCGAGGACGAAGCGAGATCATTCAATGCAAATACCGGAGGACCCGCTCTGCAGCTTGTCAGTGTCGCCTGTTGGTCTTTCGGCTTCTGCTTCTGCCTCCGCAGCCCACTCTCTGGGACTGAATCACCACTTTTGTCCGCGGCTTCCAGCGTCGTCCGAAGATTCGGTAGACTCGGCGATGGAGAGACAGCGAAGCTAGGAACTTCGTAGATAAACATTCGATAGCCGAGTCTTGGCCGAGCCTTGACCGAGTCTTCGCAATCCTAGAAATTTTTAAAATAAATTGTTTTATAGAAATTTCAGAGAAATAATTAACAGCATAAAAAAAAATTTGTTGGAACTCTGCAGCTATTTTCTCCTCCCGCAGAGCCGTGGTACTTTGCCACAGGTTTTTAGTGATTCTTTTTGTTTTACCCGTGGTACGAGGCGATTTTGAATGATCGACTTTCATCGTTAATATGTTACGCACATGCTTTGTATTTTACGGGACTGTAATACTAGCTATGAATGCTCCGGTGTGTATTCGAATTTAGGTCGAAAAGTTTGAGAAATAACAAACATTCAAATATTTCAGATTGTCGCCAAAGCTGCTTAAAATTTCAACGTATTTATTTTTAACAATATAAGATATTCCGAAGCTCGCATACGTAAAATGAGCATACTTGTTCATTCTCAAAGGTATCTGAATATTTAAAAATCGTCAGGCAGTCTATCCTTAACAAATCCATGTAAAGTGTATTAGGTTTACGTTCCGTTTTTACTTGTTACAAATCGTCACAGCTGATAAAAACGTCGTATAGGACACGATGTAGCATCAATGGTGCATTAATCGTGACACGACATTAACTTTTTGTCCCAAACTGTAATACCTGATTTGATTCATTTCTTATATATTAGTCATTAAAATCGTTTCGGAATAAAATTGAATAGTTTGAACTCTATCTTTCTTAACAGACACACGCATTTGGTCTTAAATAAGTTTAAGTAATTGAATATATAACGTAACGAAGTCTGCGTTAATAAACAAAGTGCACAATCGAAATTGGTCTGAACGTCAATGCATTCAAGTCAGAATTATAATCCTACACGATTTAAAATATTTGCGTAGCATATTAACAATTGTAAATCTAAAATAAAAAATCGCTCAGTCCCATTGGTAATAAAAGGTAAGGAAGAAGTTCAAAACAGCTCCGGCAACCAATTTGAAGCTCTATGCTCTTTTTCGCCTATCTCCGGGCTTGATCGGATACGTGCGAGCGAATAACGTGTACGCTAAGTCTTAACAAGCTCTCGAATTTTATTTTTTATATCATTCCACGATGTTACTCCCTCGGTTAGATAGAATCGAGGAGACATCGAGTGTCGTCGCGTAGTTCGGCTTCGATTGCAATCTCTCGTGCCACGTGAGTTTTTGTCCACTAAGGGAGGGCGACTAAACTCTGCGCCTGCTATGCAAATCTCAGGACCCTCATTGTGCTTTTTATTGTATATATTTATATATATTTTTTTTATTGGATTCCCTGCCTCGGCACAGGCTTTCTTGGAAGCGAACAACCCGAGAGGCGACCACAAGGAATGCTCCGCACCGTCCGGTGAGAAACTTGACCCCAAGAATTCCAACTATTCGCGGCCTGTAACTCTCGACAGAGATTCAGGATTAAAAACCAAAAACAAGAGAAATTACAAGATACAAAGTTTTCTCCGACGATCGGGAAACCCTCGGAAGACTACGGAATGTATGATTCGGTGATAGTGGTTCGATATTGCCGCGATTGGCTAGCGGAGAAAGGTCCGGCGAGGCTTGATGAGAAGACAGAGTATTGCGGTATCAACGATAGAACCGTGAGGGCCAATAGAAATGGAAAAAGTATCTCTCGTCGCGGAGAGAAGAAGAGAAAATAAAACAAGGAATAGGCAGAGAAGCATTAGCATAAAGTAGTCTGGTTAGAGGCTCGGGCGAAGAACAAGAGGGACGCCAGGGAGAGAGAGTCGGCGCGCATCGGGTAAACCTGAATCGCTTCGGGTTATATACGAGTATCGCGAACCGGAATACCACACAACATACTTACAACAACCGAATACGTATAGGTAAGCGCGGGGGTTCACCGTGGAGGTAGCAGTAGGTACCTATTATATGATACAGTGGAAGAGCGTACGTGTGGCTGCAGATGCTGCTCCGACCCGCAGGCCGGTCGTTATGCACCGCGCGCTCGACATCACCATTGTTACTTTTATCTTTCCGCTCTTTCTTCGTCGTATACTATATCACACAAGTGGTTCACAACCTCGCGTCCTTGTCTCATTCAGCATTTGATTCCTTCGTTCCACCTTGTCTCCTCCGATGCCCGACCGTCGCGCTGGTATCGTTTTTTTTTTGTTGTTTTTTAAGAAGTCCTCCCAAGGGCAAAACTCTTCGGTTTCGGCGTTTACCTGGACCATAGAATATTCTACACGGTAAGGTCCATTGTTCCTTCTCGTAGCCGTTTAACTGTTTGTGCTCGAAACAATTAAAAATATGTGCATAATCAGTAAAGCTGAATCCATCGAAAGTTTACTTCATTGGCTAACTGGACTTCTAAAAAAATACCGATTCATTATCGTTAGTCGAAAGATATGTAAGTTTTTATAACGAGACGTGCTATTTCTCGTGCCTGCTGAGGGTAATGCAGTTTTTTCACTTACCACCCGCCTTCGCGACGAGACTCTCTGCACGCACAAGAAGTAGCACTTCTCCTACACTTATTACAAAAGGAGATAGTACGCGATACTAATGCAATATGAGGGAGAATAGGACAATATGGGACAGTTGAGCAAAACCGGATGATGGAAAACAAAGCAATTATTAACTTTTAGTGATGGCAAAGCAAAAGGGAGTTGAAAATCTGTATGTATCGTTGTGGCTAAATGAGGCATTGAAAAACTATCAGAAAATCGACTTTGCCCATGCTGTCCCATTTTACCCTGCTCTCACCTAGCGATCATTATACGAAAACTATAAAGAGGGTCGCATGGGCACATTTCATTTCTTAAGGAACTCTACTCGCACAGTATATAATAAATGTTGTGTCTATTGGTAGCAATTTCGACACATTGCACCTATTCGTGGCCACTGTAATATTTACTTCAAAATGAAAATTTTCGACAACTTAAAGACAGATTCCGTTTGTAAAAGTTACCAAGATGATTTATTCGGCTGCATGGCAAGAAACGTTATTGTTTCCTGCTTATGTCAGCCGTAATCGTAGTGATTGTTCTCACCGGTAAGTTCGTCGGCGTCGACGTCTCTCGTGACGAGAACGGCGATCGTGTGAGCCGCCGGAAAGCCCCAGGCGGCAACGGCGCCGACCGTCGAAAATCCCTGCTGTAGACCAAAGCCGTCTTCCTTGGTTGGATTGCCGGATGTTCTGGTCCATTTTCGTGCGACGATGCACCACCAGGCCGATAAGACGACCCACCTGGAAGCACGCAACAACGAATAAGTAAGTGCATTAAATTCGAAAACGCCGAACAGAAGTTTCGCTGAAAGTTCGGGGCGGAGATTGAGGTTATGTAGGGTAGCCGTTTTTATTGGTTATACGCGGCGAGGGCAGAGATTCGAGTTGTTAGAATTAATAATCTTTCAGCTCTTTCCGAGCTAAGCAAACGAGGGAGATGGATGAACGAAGAGGTTTCCCTTCGTCGGCCTCTTTGGAACGGATGATAAATGGTGTACGCGCCTCTGTCCACACACAGCTATAATAGTAGGGTCTTTTCGTTCCTTCCGTCGAGACCTGCGCGGACGCCCATGCGCACTAACACACACACGCAGAAACCGGCCTACATATCAAAAAGTGAATACTAACTCGCTACTCATACCGTGGCACAGGATTTTGTGTTATTCCGTTCACTCCCAACGCGAAAATTTATCGTCGTTCTCAGCGTACCGCCGATTCCTCCGAAGGTTTTGAATAACGGTAAGTCGCCAAAAACAATTTTTTTTAAACGCTCGACACGTAGTTGCGTATGAAATATGGATTCAGGGCCGACGAGATCCTCAAAAGCCTCACGAGCTATGCCAGTAACACTAGTCACATATATAGGTACAGGGGTGGACGAAGCGAAACCCAATTTCCCGATGATTTTTCAATGCCCCATTTCGCCATCGGTACATCTAATTTTCTTTTCAATTTTACCATACTGTATCATACAAAAATTATTGAAAAATGCGTTTTCCAGTCCAGTCAAAACTTCAATCATCAATAATACAACGTTAGCTTTACCAAGGCTGCGAGTATGATTATCGGGGTCCTGACCCAGGTGTAAAATAATTGTTAAATTCACTGTTTCGTCGCTTAGAAAATACCTGAAATTATCTTACACATGTATATATTTTTGTATGTGAATACATCCGCGACTATTGTTTTCTCGTTCGTTGGAAAGATTAAAAAAAAAAGGCCATGATGTGTATACATATATATATACCCACATACAGGCCACGTCGCTCGAGACGTTCGACCCTCAACAGTTAACGAGAGTTATGTGTACCGGTGGAATTTTATAGCGATGCAGTTTGACTGCAAGGGTACTGAATTATAACGAGCGCGATACACATGAAAGAGCGGGAGCTCTTCGGACTCCGTCGTCCACGCATCCCCGAGAGGCTTTGTGCGTGCGCGTTCTCGTATGCAAGCCTTTACATAATAATTGATTGTACGAGAAGGGCCGAGCAGGAGAGAAGAAAGAAGGAGGAAGAAAAAAAAATAGAAAGGGTAATACCGAGAGAAGATGCACGTTCGACCGGGTGAGCGTACCGACTATGAAAATTGCTTCGTGTTTTACGAGGTTCGGGGCCGTGGAGACCTCCTACGGGCTCGGTAAGCGTCGAGAGCTTGAGATGGAACATTCTTTCTCTTTCCACTCCTGCACTCCCTCCTCCACGAGCCTTCGCTTTCAACGTATCACATCTCTCGCTCCCGCTCGGAACGACAAACACGAAACGATAACACGCTTCTCTCGCTAGATAAAAACCGTACGGTTTTCTCGCCGCGATTGGGCATTACGCCAAAATTCATTTCCGGTGAAAAGAATTATTAGGGACACGTATATATCTCGTGGAAAAGCGTCTTCTCTGGTTACGAATCCTGTTTCCCTTTGGAATTAACGTCGTACAGGAAAAAGTCACTGCCGGATTGACAATTTCACTTTCCGACCGGCGATTATATCAAGAAAAAAAATATCGCTTTCGGTTCTTTAATTTTTTTTCACGCGAGTGAGTTCTTATTTGAAATATTTTATTCTCGGGATGAAAAATAGAAGATTTCGAAGCTAGAAGAGATTTTTAAATGTTGTAGTTGATAGTGGAACTAACCAATGATTTTTTTCTCAGGCTTATTTACTTTTTGGCGAATATAACTTTTAACATAAATGACTTTCGCTCGGGTAAATCCGATAATTCTATCGGAAACGGTATGCGATTTTCCTTGTTCTTTATAACAATTTCGCTTCGGTCCATTTAGTTTGGTTAGGATTTTCTCATCTTGGTTTATTCTCTCGTCATTACTCTACTTTATCTTACTATTAACGGTGGATTACCTGCCGCGACATGCAAATCGGCCAGCACGTTTATTACGGAATACACAAAATGATATCCCACTCGCACCATCGATGGATTCGATAATTATCATCAGCCGACAATCCGATAACAAAGGAATGCGCTCGGCACGCTCAGTTTCCGGAGATAGCCGAGCATCGACGGAAACGTTCTTCCTCGTTACTATTTTACATCAAACTCTCTCGTTATTCGCACGCTGATCAGCGAGGACGCCAACAGGCACGTCGCGGCGGATAGTTGAGAGAAAGACGAATAAGATTATGAAGCTGGGCGAGCATAAAGGCACAGGGTAAAAGAGGCACGAGAAGAACGAGCGAATCGTTGGACACGACGGGCCCGGCAACAAGCAACCCTGCCGGCCGAACGAACGAGCTCTCCCCCCTCCCTCGGTCCCGCGCCGAGCCATTCCACTCTCAGCATGGAAGAGGGATGGCGAGACACGAGAGTCGCAGAGTTGGCTCGCTCCGGGGTATATAATCAGCGAGATGAGATGAGCGAGGGTTACTAGTACTTTTCGTGTTTGTTTTGTTAGTTAGCGAGTCGTTATGCGCGCAGCTTCGTTTCCTTCTCTCCTCTTTTCTTCTCGCACACTCGGCCCACGGCAGGAGACGCGATAGCAGGAGTGGCCACGACGTTTCAGCGATCCACGACAGAGCAACGTGAACACAGAGTTTTCAAGTCCCTCTCTGTCGCTCGGCGTGTACCTTGGGCCAAAGTCAACTGCCGCAGTCGAGAACCCGACGAAATGAGAAGATCCGATCACCCAACCCCAAACCGTCCTTCCTCTTCGACCGACTCTACGGAGTGAATCCAACAGTGCACGGCTTGTTGTGTGTGCAGACGCGATAATCGACGCTGGTTAAAACCTGAGCAGCGGCAGCGCGCAACTGGCAAGGTGAATCGAGTCGTTACGTGGAATGAAACTTCGTCCACACATTAAAACTTTTCGGACGACTCGCACGCCACCTATACGGTTATCAAGGGAAACGCAATATCAAAGAAGCTACGGAACTAGAGACGCGCAGCGCGCGTAGGCTCGCGTCGTCCGTCTTATAAACTATGCAATGCCAGAAAATACTTTTCTGAATATTTAGATTTCGCTCGGGTTATTCTCGAGAGCCGATGAATCTACGGTTCATTCCGAGCCTCCTTCATCTAAAAAAAACTCCCCGTCGTTGCTCTACCTTCTTCTCCTTTCTCATATTCTTCTTCGACTCATTTTATTCCTTATTTTTCTTCGCATTTATTTTACTCGTTCCTCTCGGCGAACAAGAGAGCTGGTGGCTACCACGGCGAGGTCTCGTCGCGGATACGGCTCTCTTTATTTCTCTCTCTCTCTCTCCTTAAGGAAAAGGAAACGAGACCCGAAAGAACGCACAACCCGGAGAATAAGAGGGACGAATGGAGAGAATTGCGGGAACCGAGCCACCACCTCGAGATTGACGTTTGAGTACTAGAGACGAGAGGAGGGGTAAAATGGAACGCCGTGGCAAAAGGGACTTTTTTTTGCACAATCACCGTAAAGCTTAGCAATTGAAAATTCGTCGATATGGAAACAAACGATTATATGACTCAGAAGACTCGATTTGACAATGCGAACAGATCGTCGCTTGGAGCGATCCGTAAACAGAAAAAACAGCGAACGCCCGTTCACTCGTTATGCTCACGATGACCGGGTGTGCCAACAGTTTTCCGAAAAAGGCCGTCAGTTTTACCAGCCGCGATCAGTGACTTTCGAATCGCCTCGAGTCCATGTTCGAACACTGTCGTTATACGATCGTTTACTATGTACCGGACTATGTATGCGACCGGAGACCCGTAATAACAAGTGCCGAGCTGATTCACAGCTTCGCTTACCGCTTGGCCTACTTTTTTACCGTACCGTACGCCCGCGTAATCTGCAGTACTTGTGGACCAGACGCGAGCTTTGGTTCTCGCATCACATTCGCGAGAGCACAGCAAACCGATTTTTCGTTTTACCGTAACGATTTTTTTTTCTTTTTTTAATACGCCCGGAAAATGTGTTTAGAAAAATGGTTCGTGTTTTCCCCAGGCTCCAGCGATATTTGCATTTAAAATATTTTTCTATTGTCTGTGGATATTTGGATGGAAAAATTTGTGTTGCACGTATTGACAATTTTTTGGTAAGCAAAAATATTATCGGCGGTAAGAAACAAAACCCACGAAAAAAGGGTTTGGATTCCCAAAAGCTCTTGATTTTTTTTGGAGTGTATCATTTGCCCGGCACAGATAACGATAACTACCAAATAGAATTTTTTTAACCAATTGTGAAGAGAGTAAATATCATACACGGCTAGAATATTGTTGCTGTCCCTTTACCGCTCCTCCGCTCTTTCTCGCGTTCTCCCCACAGAAGGAATGAAAGTCCCAAGATGCATGGGATAACAGAACCCCTGCGCCATAATACAAAACGCGCGGTTCAAATCTATTCCCTCGTATCCATACCTAGCCCGCTCACAAGAATTACCGATAGCGGATCTTTTTTCCGCACACTCATTTTCCATCGTGCTATTTTTTCGCGAATATTTCCTCCATGACTTTTTATAAAAATGTTTAGTCATTAAAAAATAATAATCACGCCGGACCGAGTAAAATGAGAACAGCCAGACACAGCTTGCATTATCCCAAACATCGAAAGTTCTTCCCGCGTTCTTCCCCTAGCTCTGACTCACGGTCTCGTTTTTGTCAGCGTTATTTCAGTTTATTTATTATTTCAACATCCTATCTCCGGAGCCGGGATGATCCCGGCACGGAAGGAGCCGCTCGGCTATTTGTTGAAATAATTTCAAACGTGAATAATACACCGGTATAAACCCGCCGGAGAGAATCGGTTTCTGCTCTCCTTGGAACTCGTTTAAGTCGTCCTGCACCGGCACCTCGGACCGACTATCATCCCTCTCGCTCTCTCTCCTCCCATCTTTCTCCACCTTGGCGCTAGCTGACTTTCTCATTCTCCTCGTTTCGTTCGCTCTTGGGCTCTCCTTCTCTCGCCACCGCCGTTCCGAGATGGAATGCCATTGACTCCGTGCATATCTACCAAGCAACAAGGCTCCTCTCTTTCACCCCTTCTCTGTCTCTCTGCCCCGGTGTATTTTAATCCAACGGGTGTCCTTGCTTCCCGCATCGCTCCACTCGGTCTTTACGCTCGTACCTTCGACTCGATTTCCTTCAACGGCCCTGGGACGAAAAAAATTTTAACACGACGACGAATAAAAAGAATATGAAATTTCGTGAAAATATAAATTAATCCACCGTTTCGATAGTACGGAGCGACGAATGAGGATAGTCGCGATAACTCATCGAAAGTCGTGGAGGCGAAATATTTGTTTGCGGCCGTGTTCGGGCCACCCGTTACATCGAGAGACGGCCGAGATGAGCCTTTCAACATAAAGCCGTGGATGGGATCCTGGGGCCCTCCTCGTCCTCGGCCTCCTCGCTCCTTCGAGATGGGAGTCGGAGGCTCGTTAGCGGCACGAGGGAAACCACGCAACACTGTTGCCAGATTGTTATCCCCCGCCCCTTCGCCGCTCAGCGATCCTTCTTATCTCGCTCGGCATTTCGATGGCCAGGGGCTCGCGAAATGTGCAACGCGGGGCGCGCGTCTCGTGGGTACGAGAAACATATTTATTTTTCACTCGCCTTGGACCGGACCAGGTATGAACGGCGTGCCGAATATAATACGGAACAGCCAGTAGTTTCAGTAATTTTTCAATTTTACTTTTTTTTCCCGAACCGAGAACCAAAAATCGAAATATAAAGCGAATGAAAACTGTAGAAACTTTCGATACGTTGTTGTTTGGTTGTCGGTTCGCGGAATTGAAAAAAATTGTTTATATTTCTTACACGCTGTGCCGAGTTATACAGAGCTCCGACTTAGCAGCTCTCGTAAGTCATCGCCTTGTCGCAAATCCGTGTTTGTGCGTACTCGGTAATTATCGACTCGCAATGGAAACGAGTACAAAGAGCGCGAGCTCTGCAACGATGCAACGGTTTACAAAGCCGTTCGTTGTTGTCCCGGCGAACTGTGCTGCGTTTATACGCTCGAGGCGAGTTCAACGGCGGGAGTGAAAGAAGCGCACATGTCCCTGCGATATAAAATTGGCGTCGAACGTTATGCTCACCAGACGCTCGCAGCGTTACCGAAGTAATAGAGCAGGAGGAAGACGACGGCGCAGTAAGGATTCGCGAGGCCGTCCTGCGTTAGGTACTGCTGCTGTTGCTGCGCAATCACCACCTGATCCTGCGGATGGAGAGGCAGCGCGGACGTGCACGCGACAGCCAGTCTGCCCGCTGCCAAACGTATTACGTAACCGAGACCGACGGCCGCGTGGCACACGGCAAGGCACGCGATCGCACTTTCTGTAACAAATCAACGACATTCAGTCTCGTTACTGACCCAACAATTTGCGAGGATACGAATTGAAGAATAATAAATAGCTCCAAATGCAAGATTTAAGAAAATATTAAACAAAAATAAGAACGGAAAGAAAACAAAAAATTTTTAACGTAAGGATCAATAAAGCATCGTCACTGACCACCAGTGGTGATGATCGTTCGCTGCTTCTGGGGTCTCAGCAGCGTGAGAATACCGACGGCCACCGATATCAGACAGAGAGTTGCAAATGCGGCGATCCAAGCTTCGGTCAAGCGCTTCTCTCGCTGCGACCAGAGTATGTCCGCGTCGCAGGCTGCGGCGCATCTGCCCGAACGATTCAGGAATATGTACAGGCCCGATTTGGCGTAGAGGGAACAACCCCATGGCCCATTCCCGGCACCGATCGGCTGAAAAAAAAATTTTAGAAAATTAAATCACAGTTCATTCGTCGCGTTACCGACGGACGGAGAGTTATCGATTGGACAATGTTGCGGTAATAACCTGTATTGGGTTGACCGGTCCAGGCTCTCCGGGTCCCTCCATGCACATGTGCTGATGATTGTTCTCCGGTGGAAATTTCGAGCAGTTCAAGGCCGCCGGCCACGGAAAGCCGAATCCCTGAAGAACCGGGTAGCATCGGGCTCGGACCTGCTCGCACAGACCACGACAGGGCCCGATTGGCGAGGTAACCTTTTCCGTGCACATGGGGGCGTAGACCGAGCACAGAAACAGGTGCAACTGAGCGCTGAAAGCAAGCGAATAATTCGTAGAGGACATTTTTAAGCTGTTTCATCCTACGTATTATTATGATTATTATTTTTAATTATTGTTATTATTGGAATATTAAGTTGAGATAGTATTTGCAATTAGTAGTCAGTTCGGATAGGTTTCAGATAAATGAGAGGGAGTTGTAGACTACTTGATGGTATAAATATCTGAAAAAAAAAATCAAGGGTATTATTGTGAATATTGTTTTAATTATTGTTATTATTGGAAGGTTAAATTATAATAGTATTTGCGAATAGTAGTCACTTCAGATAAGTTTCAGATAAATGAGAGGGAGTTGTAGACTACTCGATGGTATAAAAATCTGAAAAAAATCAAGGGTATTGTTATGAATATTGTTTTAATTACTGTTATTATTGGGAGGTTAAACTAAGGTAGTATTTGCGAATAGTAGTCAGTTCGGATAAGTTTCAGATAAATGAGAGGGAGCTGTAGACTACTCGATGGTATAAAAATCTGAAAAAAATCAAGGGTACTGAAGATGCCGAAAAGATTGATTTTGCATAACAATAACTCTAAAACGTTATTAACAGCTTGATGAGAAATGAAAATTCTCAACTGATATCCCGGAAATCTTACTTCTTTAAATGAAAATTATTCCTTTATTTTTTGAACAAGTATCATTTTTTTAGATTTTTAATTTTACTCTGTTTTTTTTATATGCGACAAACGTCTAGAGAGTTAGTAAATTCAGAATAAATTTTTGAATATGAAGAAATTCATAAATACTCGGAAGAATTGACGAATAATTTTAATTAAAAAGAATTATTCTTTTAGGTGAATTGTTGAACGTTGTTTATTTTCCATAAATTTGTTAATAACATTTGGGATTTATCGTTATGCAAAATTAATCCTTCCAGCATTTTAGTTTGCTTGATTGTTTTTTTCAGGTTTGTATATCATCGAAATTTTTACACCGCCTTAGGAAAAATAAAATGGCCGGATCTGTGCGATGAGAAAAAAATGTTGGTTATAAATGCGAGTATTGTTTTTTTTTACCTGCATCCGTATTGAATGAGAGGACTAAAGGTCTGCAGAGTAAAATCCGCGTCTCCCTGTATCTCGTGTCCGACGAGATTCGGCATGGCAGTAACGTTGTAACCGAGACCGCGGCACATCTCGATTCTTATTGGCTCGCATGCACCGTCGACCGTCCATACACTGCTCGTCAACAAAGCGATCGAGAACCACCACATTTTTATACTAAGCTTCGTAAAAAATTCAATCATAATAAAACAGTAACGTGTGTGCGCGATGGCATGGAAGAAAACTGTAAGCCGGTAAGGCGGCGCGTCCGGTTACCGAACGCAGAGCCCAAAATGTCTGCAGTCAGGAAGGCAAATTTTCGAATCGCTCCCTCCTCCCCCCCAGTCAATGGCAATAACAGTGTCGATCATCACCGACGATCACCGATGCGAACGATTCGATTCCGAGACTAATCGGAAACACGGGTGTCAGTGAATTAAACGGGTGAGTTCGAAAATTTCAGCCGTATCGGCTATATATAGGTGTAGCTGTACTATCGTATTATAAAATGTCGACCGAGTATCGTGTTACGCTTTATCCGCACGTGCGCGTGTACGGAAAAGCTCTCTCGTCTCTGTTGTGAACGCGAGCGGCAATGTCAATGCTGTGAGCCTGAAGAGGACAGAGAGTGCATGGAACAAGGGAAGCGCGGTTTGTGGGAGCGGAAAGATCGTTGGACGTCGCTGTAGTCGGGAGAGTCGGCGGTCTGTTTGACAGTCGCACTAGCAGCGCTGTTGCACCCGAGTCTCGGCGCAGCTTCCACGAACTCATCATAAATCACTGACTTTTTAGATTTTTCCGGGGATAGAGGCGACTCGGGCTCCCGCTACGAGAGGGGAGTAAGAAAGACGAAGGACGGTAGGGCATCGATGATAAAAACAATATTATAGACGCGCCGATATAATTATCCGCTAACGAAAACATCCGTCGCCCGTGTCTTCGAGAATATTTCGGTCACACCTTCCACCGACTGTTTGCTAACTGGCTGGGATCACTTGACGAGTCTGACCGACGATCGATTATTATCGTAGATTAAGTTTCACACGCGATCGATGTTATCCGTGCTGCAAAATATATTTTTTTCTTGTTTTTAGTTTTTTTTTTATTTTATTTTTATCACACTTCCGGTAGCGCAGGTCGGTAGATATATATATGTAGAACGGGGCGACGTGACTCTAACGAAGGAGGATCCGCATGTTACTGACCCTCCTAGACTCCGGGACCGGATTACTGACTCGCTTGCCTCCACTCTCAGAGCCCCTTCTCGCGCTCCCTGTTTGGCATACGTTCTCTCCTCCCTCCTCCTCGTGGCCGGGAGCAGCAGCAGCGCACCGGGAGACGGCGTCCGAACACCGTATCTCCTTAGCTCCCACCACTCGTCCTTTGTCAGTCGCCGCAGTAATGCTCGTAGCTTGGATCTCGTTTGCTTTTCCATTCTCGTCTCAACGTTTTGTACCCTCGGGGGGAAATTGTTTTTCGTGTCTTTCGACGGTTCCCGGTGGTTCCGAACCAACCTTAAGAAACTGTAGGTCGAGGCTTTCGTAATCGCCTTAATCAAAACGCAATGTTGGATAGTCGAAATCATTCATGAATAAAGAAAAAAATTGGTCTTCCGACGTCCACAACTAGCGCCATGAACGAATTCGTATTTTTACTCTTAGGAACAGTTCGATATGCGCAGCGTCCCTACGGACGCCTATTTTCGTCTGTGCTCGATTGGAAAAAAAAAGTTTGGCGTCGGTGTGAAATATCTAACGACGAATGTTATGTATTTTGTACATTGACGCTTGCAGAGACTATGGGTTACGATTGCGGCACTCATGATGCATAACCACGCTTGAATTTTTCTGCGTAAGTGACTTTCGTGTCGGACTGAGAAACCACATTGACATTTCGCACAGCCTCGTACATTGATCGCTCCACCTGTTCAATGAATTGTCGAACGTCCTCGCTGCACTGCAAGGACTCGCCTCGAGATTTTTCAAAACATTCTTTGAGCTACGGATACGAAGGAATGCGATTAATTTTTTTTTTGTTTACTTCATTTCTTATGCAAATGACCTTTTTTGTCTCTTCGGAAATCAACTTTGGTTGTTCCGACTCGACATAATCGGTGAGTCTCTTCAATGTATCTTCGGCTTCGTCGATGTCGATATTATTGCGCACCGTGTGGGACTCGTCGATGCAAGCGAGTTTGTCTATCCAGTAATTTTCGTAATTTTCCACTCTCTTGTCGTTGCCTGTTAAAAATTATTTCCACAGTCTATCGGGCGAATGGTGCGAACGGTCGCTCTGGACGATGGCGATAGCTACCTTCCAATTTGTCAACAATGTTTTCGCTGAATACGATGAAATTTTTTTCGTCTGGCATCGATGGCGCTTTTCCCAATTTGGCGTCGCATGCTGCGACATCTTCGTTCGGTTCCGACATCTCGTTAGATTCGGTCACTTACAGCGGAAACAAGCTTACTTAATGGCCTAATAGAGGTTAATTTTGACGGAGGTACGACAGGAGGACGTCGCTTAAATATCGGATCACTCTGAACATGGAAAAAAAGACACGTCTAGTGACAAATAAAGGTCGATTGGAATCCGGAATCCCGTCATGTTTGAACAACGGTTCTGCTAGGGAAGTCCGGTTTTTTTTTTTTTTTTTGAGAAATTCAGCGAA
Organism: Listrodromus nycthemerus; assembly: GCA_963978505.1. Taxonomy (NCBI): domain Eukaryota; kingdom Metazoa; phylum Arthropoda; class Insecta; order Hymenoptera; family Ichneumonidae; genus Listrodromus; species Listrodromus nycthemerus. The sequence continues at coordinate 8,339,971 of OZ021685.1, forward strand.
ATGTTTCCACTCAGAGGATAGTTTATTTTTTGTACAAAATGGATGAACCGTTATCAGGTCCGTCGAACTCTCGGACTATTCGCAGGTTACGAGCTAAGTTTGACGGAGTTGAATATCTATTGGCGATTGCTATTTGGTGCCATGATTCAAGTCCCAATAGTGTTCACCGTATCCGCCATTGTTGTTTCCCCAACGAACCTGAAATGGGTTACATTTCATTGCCTTAAAAAAATTAATTTCAACAGTTAACCGATCACAAGTCATTCAATAAGAATTACCTTTCCCTGATATTGATTATTGCCCAAATCCTTTCGTTCAAATCTTTGCTCCCATTCCTTCGGATTTTCGTACACGTGACCAAATTCGATCTTCAAAGGAGCCAGGTGTTCTGAAAATATGTCCCTGCGCAATATAGAACAGATAATTACGAAGATTACTCGTTATTTTGATAATTTGTAATTCGTGAAAATAAATAGACGTCTCGATAACTAAAAAACAATAGACGAACTTACTGAAAGTATTGACCATTGCGCAGAGCATCAGCGATAAGATTTCTTGACAATTTCTTTCTCTCTGGTTGGTGCCGAATAATGTTGCGCCCGGGCACGTTCTCCATGCGTCTTCCCACTGCGATCGTGTCGAAAAAGATACACGCGATGAGCAAGTGCCCAATGGCAATTGAGACTGAGTAATTGAAATGTCGATTATGCATATTAACCGACGGTATACAAATGTTTCTCGAATGAGGGTCGATACCGGAGTGATCCGCTTTCTCGGTGAATAAAATCCAAAGAGAGCGAGTTACTGTTTTTGCTTCGTAGCAACGCTCTATTAATCACACTTTCGATCGGGCGTTATAAGTCTTTTTGTCTACGATTAAAATATACAACGACGGAAAAACAAGAACGATTAATACAATCCGGTATTATTTATTAAACATAAGAATAAAATTAAATACAGTTATATCGGTTATCATACACAGTTCAGATACATTAAATGCAGCGGGCATTATATACTACGTTGAAAACCATTCGGAAAAGCCGGTTAACGTGGAGATCGAATGAGACTGTTCGAACGACGATAGAAACTAATATCGATTAGTTTATAGCACGTTTTGTTATTTCTCAAAATTGACCGGATAGCTGTGCTTCGCGCACTTTATCATTGACTGCATGAGCTTAACAAAACCGGTATCCTTTGGTTTCTCCAAGCCGCGAAGAACACGATTCTTCATTACCGACACGAACTCCCTATTGCTGAGTTGACCGTCCACTGTAAACAGAAAATAATAATGTCGGATGATCGTCAAAGACGTAAGACAATACCAAGCGCAATCCATAATATTGACAATTCTTCTAAGGTTGGCGTGACATTCTTTAAACCTATTAATACCATGGGCTTTATTTTATTTTTAAAAATAATTAGACTCACTGTTCTCGTCGAATATTGTGTAGACCACTTGGATAACGTGGTCATCCAAATCCACGTGGGCTACGGTTTTTGCAACGTGTTTCAGCGTAGCTGTAAAACAGACAAATACCACGAAAATGCATAAAAAATTCTATCGAAGGTACAATCCAAACGATACCCAACGATCATCTTTATAGATACCTTGGTCAATGGACGCGCCGGCAATGTGATAAAACGTCAGTGCGGTATCAACGTCGTTTATATTATTTAGAAAATGGAAGAACTTCAAGTAATCATCCTTGTTTATACCTTTGGCGTTTTCTCTGAAACTGGAGTTATAGGCAACATTATTAGACTTTGTTGCGATTCTTTGGTTTTTAATTCGAATCACCTGAATAGTGAGACGAATGACGTCCGCCGACAGTTACCTTTTCTTAACTCTCTTCAACATCCGAGCCTTCTTTTTCTCGGGATAGCCAGCGTAAGCGAGCAATAGTTCCGTGAAATCCACTTCGCTTATGTTTCCGTTACTGTCGGGATTTCGACGTTCGAACTGAAACGGACAAAGGTTTCAGTTCGTCCGTGATGGAACGTGTGCCAAAGCGTGCGATTACCTCAAGACTCAGTATTTCCTTCTGTAGTTGCTCCTGGAAATCTAAGAACTTTTCGATCGTCAATTTTTGCTTCATATTGGGACCGAAGAAGTACGTGGTGAGTGCAGAGTTCACCCCCTAAAACAATAGATCTGAATTTAGCAACGTTTCGTAACCGAGAATATATCACAGCCCAAAAATCTTCACACAGGTGAATGTTGGACAAGGTGACATTGCTAGGCATTCGATGATGTGTAATCGATAAGCAGATAGTTTTCTTAATGTTTGAAAGCAACGAAAGAAATATGTCAGCTTCATGTGCTGCATTCAGTGAAAATAAAAAAAAGGGCCCGCGGCCCTTCAATCGAAATGAAATGTTTTTTATAGATAGTTTTGTATAATTTCTTATACAGAAGTTATAAATTTACTCTTTCCACGATGGAATGGGGATTTTGCAATAAACAAATATAAGGCTTCCTTTGCCCTATGCGTACCTTCATATTTAACTTGTGAAAAGAATAATATCTTCGTAGATCAGCTGTTACTTTATCGTTGGGAGAAGAACCAAATATTCTTATAACAATACCAACGACATTAAATGAGTGTTCGATTAAACAAGTGAAGCTTTTCCATTTTATCTTATACTAACAGTTGTGTCAGTTGAAGTGTGTCACGCGCTCGTACGTATTTTGCAACTTAATTTCCATTTGATCTCCACTATATGAAAAACTATTTAAGCTACATCGATCGATTTTACTGAAAGTTGGACTAAGCCAGATAGGGAGAGGGACAACTCGCTATTATAGCATATACAATAGATCTCGAAATCCCGAAAATCCAATCATATACTATACATACAAGCAAAATGTTGGTTTCTATAGCATATAAAATGGACTTCTAAGTTACGAAATTCCATTCCACCGTAAATGTGCGAACACCTCAATTTCCGGCTTATAAATTCCACCGCCACCAGCGACAGTGCAAAGCGCCTGGTCACAAAAAACCTCATAATAATATAATAAAGGAATAACGGTAATTTACCTTGAAGGTGTTTCCGGTATTGGCATGATCTCGATGGCGATTGCCGATACTGGTCTGTTGACGAATAAGGGTTGCCACTTTGCCAAATTCTTCCGAATCGACGTCTCCGTCTCCATTAAAGTCGAACATTCTAAAGGCAATTTCAAAGTGCCGTCTGGAAGCTGTCGATAGGTGGTTTGTATCAATTATTTTTCTTCGTTTTCAAATAGATACTTGTATTTCACAAACAAAAATTGTATTCCATGGAACTTACTCGATAGCACGGTCAACAGAAAGATATAATCGGAAAATGTTATGAGCCCAGAACTTCCGAGTTTATAGAAAATGCTATTCTCGTTCAATTCCAATTCCAACTTGGCTTGTACATTCTGTAACGGTTGAAATAACAGTACCACACTGTAATTAACTGCGAAGTTTTTTTTCTTTAATCATTTTATCCAGCGTACCTTTGGATCCACCCTCTTGTACTGATCCAAACCGAGACCTACAAATACGTTTTCACATTAACAATAGCCGAAGGAAAGCTCGTGTCGATTATAAATTCTAACGAATAAACCAAAAAGTGTTAACCGAGTTACATAGATCACCGTGATGATGTGCGCGCATGCATGTAATTGTTCTTTAATTTACCATCAGCTCCTTGTAATTATCGAGAAATATGCGGAAAAACAAAGCCGTGCAGTTGTACCAAAGATCGGATATAATCAACATCGGCAATATCGATAAAGAAGAACTGAAAGATTACACAATCGATTTAGAATGTCATCTGTATGATTACCATCGGGCTGTTTAACGCCGGGAGTCATCGACCTTAAGAAATCGTCTGGCGTCATAAAAACCTCGTGACTGTGGTCATTGAAGACAATTTGGAGGGTCGCGAAATATCGAAACACCTTGTCTGGCGTTGAGTAATGTCTCATACGATTTTCGTACTCAATTATCTGCGTACCAATAGGGTAGAAGGATAATTAATGCAGCCATGCGATAAGCACAATATTAGTAGATGACTACACAGCTGATGAAGAATAAATAGGTACATACATAGGCCTATGTATTGAATAGGTATAAAAGCATTAGTAATTGGATAGAATAGCGAGGCATCGAATTACGCGAATCACCTGAAGGTATTTTCGCATCAGCCGACCGCAATTAGTAGGCGTTTAAAGAAATTATCTTTGAGTATTATAGTTAGAAAGGAAAAAAGAAAGTTACCAACTTTCTCGAGACGAAGAGAAGTTCCACACATTGTTTTGAACTCTTTTTTGTTTTTAATTCACTTTAAAAAATGTTTTTCATACTAATTTAAAAAATTTACCATCCGGTTGTTTCATGCCGGGGGTAATGGCTCTTAAGAAATCATCTGGTGTCATGTAGATTTCAGTACCATCCATACTGGTAACCTTGACAGTCGCGAAATATCGAAAAATTTTGTCTGGCGTGGAATACGATCTCATCCTATTCTCATACTCTATTATCTGTAAACAACTCATTTTTCTTTGTTATTTCTATAATTAACATTTTTTTAAAGCTCCGGTTAAGGTTGCCAACTCACAGATCTTTTAATGACACTAATCTTTAACGGGGGCAATGTTTCGATCAAAAAATATGGTTGACAATTCGCAATATCTCTGGTATATATATTCCCCTAAATAGACTGCGGCAAACAAGCAATAACATTTGTTGTTTCACTAGTACACATTTTTACTTATAGTTCAACCTTTCTGTCTCGAAATCCGACTTTCTGCTTTTTGGATTTCTTTTTCTTGTGCTCTTCGCCATCTGCATGGTCCACTGAATCTTCATCCTCCTTGCCTTCCTCTTTGGATTGGGCAAGCATTTCAGCCGCATCAACCCGTGGTACCACCCATGACTTTACCCTGCGAGTTTTTAATAGCAAAAAATCAATTAGTGCGTTCATTAACCCATCTTGTTTTGTAATTATTAGGCATGGCTAATTTGACTCGTGTTCAACCTACAGTTTCCAATCAATCGTAAGTCCTATAAGTGTGCAAACTACGACTATGTAAGAGATGGTCCTGACAAGTGGATCCTTTTGGGTGGCATGTCCAAAATTACGGAAGAATCGTTTTTGCGAGTATGTACCACAGTTTGGATTGACCTGCTCAGAACAGTCATTATTGCAAGCCACGAGGCGCAATGAGCTCGGATTTTTCAGGCTTCTATTAAATCTCAACAGGTATCGACATCTTTCAAAACGCATTGTTGCATCGTCTGCAGAGAGGCTGAAAAGAAAAAGATGAATTGTCAATTCACAAAAAAAATTATGTCCTGTCAATGCGCGACGGATAGTGCGTTTGAGTAGTGCTCGCTTTTAACCTCTTTCGCGATGCAATAAAACAAACGTTGGCCCACGCGGACGACAACTTATCTTAAAGCTTAGATGCGAAACAGACGTAATCGTCGATCGACGGAATGCAAACTCATTGTTATTGTGTCAATACGATACACACCTTGGCTCTCGGATTGATATCTTTAATGTCGCTTATTCCTTCCAAATGAACTCAACAATGATACCGAGTAGTTTGCTCGTTGTCCGTAGCAGGTCGTAGAGTCTGAATTTAAAGCATGCGCAGTGAGAACTCGCTAGGTAAAGTAGAGAAGCGCTTGTTATTATCTTTTGGATTCAAGTTTGTCGGTGCGTAAGGTTTAGACGTGTTTCAATATTTGATTCACTTCCGATCTGATAATTTCACTTTTAGACCGAAAGTGATAGCGTGAACGTAAAACAATTGGTAAATTGTCGTTATAATATCACATGTGGCTCGAAAATAACATTTTTCGGTCGAAAGTACTGTCATACCGAAAAAACGTTACTCCCAGTTTGGAATTCTTATTGGTTCATAGAAAGTGCGTCTTGTCGGGAATACGTCTCTTTCGCGTTGGAACTCTCAATTTTCGACCAGAAGCAACGTTATACCGGAAATTTTTTTACTTCCAATCGAACGTAAAGATTTTCAAACCGACAGTGACCCTAAAAATAAATCAATGTTGTTTTTCGGCAGATGGTAATGAAGCTTTCGTTATTTTTGCGTATTACGATTGTAAGAAATTTTTAAATCCGTGCATTGTCTCGGAACGAACATAATCTTATAGATAAACTGTGGTTGGGGATATACACGTTGCCTTATCGCGGAGATTAAGACGTCGTCGATCAGTTCGATGAACGCCTTTCACGGACAATATGCACGGTAACTATTAAGCGGCAGTAGAATAGTGCAATCTTTCGGAGTTCAGAGGTGATCGTAGGCAATCGTAATAAGAATAAAAAGAAAAATGCGACTAACACCGAATGAAGCGAAGTGGATATCGATGCTCGCTGTGGGCATCGGGAGTTTCGTGATCGGTGTAATACCAGCGTGCTTCGTCACCGGCGGTCGTCGTATTGTTTCGCAGAACTTACTTGTGTCGTCGATGCTGTGTTTCGGCGGTGGGGTGCTCTTGGCCACGTCCGTTCTTCACATGCTACCCGAAACGAGGGAACATCTGCCGGAATACGCAGAGCTGACGTTCTGTTGTGGCTTCCTTCTTCTCTACGTTATCGACGAAGTCGCTCATTATTTCTGGGTCCAAGAAGACGTACCTGCTCATCAACCCCGTGGTATTTTGACACTGGACAAAGATCCGGTGCAGTATAAGAAGTATGTCGATGATAGAACTTACGCTATGTCTTTTCCGACACAGAAAACATTCGAAAAATGTTATCAAAAAGTCGAAAAAAAAATCATATTTACGAAGCAGTACATACGAAGTTGAAAAAACAAAATGTGTCCAATTAGATAAACAAAAATACATTACACGAAGAAACTACAATTGAATAATTACCAAACAAAATACGTGAAAATATACTCACGAAATAAGACATCTTGTGAGCAAGTAATATTAGTTTGTATGAAAAAATGTTTGATGATTTTTTCCTTTTTTCTTTTTGCAGTCAAAAACACAAATTTTCCCCGTCCACTTGCATCGATCACGGTCTACCGAATCGCAGAGTCCGTTATCAGGATACCACGCACCGCGACGATATCTACGATGTCGGATTCAACGGAAGCAATCGAAACGTCGGAGGCCCCTTGCTGCAAGATGGCATCAGAAGTTTATGTTATGAAACGACGACCGGTCGAACCGACGCGTCGTGCTCGAGTGTCGGCTCCAACAAGCCAAGAGCAACTCAGTACGGAACGCTGTCGGCAGTGGCGCCGGCTCAGTCGTTGTGTTGTTCCGACGAGGAGACGTTCCTTTGTCACGGAAACCACGCGGAGCCGTGCGCTAATTCAGGCACGGGTCACGTAGGACTCTCGCTAGCTTTGACCTTCCACGCGGCCCTCAAAGGTCTAGCGATTGGGCTACAGAAAAACTCGTCCAAGGTACAGATTACTCCACACTTTTAAAATCAATAATCTAAATTAAATTTTCGTTTAAAATTGAAGGAAAAAATCCCCATTTAATTGACTGAAAAAAATTATATTTCTTTGGGACGTTTTATTACAGGTCTTGTTTTTGATGGGCGCTGTGGTTTCTCACAAATTCGTCATCGCCTTTTGTCTCGGTCTAGAGCTCGCCGGCTCCGCGACTTCTCTTTTTCGAAATGTATTGGCCGTTACACTCTTTTCTGGTGGATCCGTCCTGGGGATCGGTCTTGGAATGCTCGCGATTAAGGTGATGCTAAAAAAAAGATTCTTGAAATATTTTCAATTATTTCGATAATAATAAAAAATTAATAAACAATGATTTTTTATTAGATTGAGAACAGTTGGGCTGCTGTTCTGATTCCAGTATTGCAAGGCCTTGCGGGCGGAACTTTGCTTTACGTTACAGTTAGCGAAGTATTGCCGAGAGAAAGGGCCCGCTGGCACGGAAGTGTTCGTCGTTCAGCCGGGCTCGTTCAATTCTTTTTCGTACTGCTTGGTTTCACCGTAGTTTTCTGTCTCAATAAATATTTGGGTAAGCGACGAGGCAGTGTTTAAAATCGAATAATTCTTTATATCGCCTCAGGATCATGAAGTTCACAATTTTTTTTGTTTTTCAGATTTGCATCACCACGTGATGCCGAGGGCATAGCACTCTTCTAGAGTGGGACATGCGCGAGAATGTGCATGTTATCCTTCGTTTATTCAAGTTTTGTTCTTCAGATTAATCGAGCGGCGATCGTCGATTTTTCTCCCGATAAACATTTAGGCTAATCGAATTGCATTAATTAATTTAATCGCCGATTTATCTCTCGTCACACGAATAAGGAAGCTTTCCTACTTCGTTTGAGAATAAAGTCCGTGGCTCGCATCGCCATTGCGATTATCACGGAATTCGGTGTGCCTGATACCGGAGTCGGTAAGACACTTGCATCCACTATTCTCAAGTTTTTCAAGCCATGGACCCTGAAAAAACGATGAATTTTTAATAAAGAATCAGATTACTATGATCAGTTATTAATTTTTTTTCGTGCATCTACCTCAAATAATTGTCCACGACGGAATCGTTAGAATTTTGACCCATCCTGCACGTGCCGCCAGGATGATGTCCCGTAAGACTCGCCGTTCTGATTACACATTCGGCGTACTCCGCATCACGATAGTCTTGTCGGAGGTGTCGGCACTCGTCGAGATCGGGAACGTGAACGTTCGCGCCCAGGGTTCTAAATTCATCGGTCTCGAGCGTTTCCAAAGCTAAATTAATTGCTGTAAACAGGAATAAACAAAATCACGTACGAACCACATACAATGATTGCATGATTGTATGTGAATAATTTATGATAATTTGCGAATAATAATATCTAATAAAATCTGATTATATATATGCAAATTTTGTCGTATCGAAAATGAGTGAAAAAAACATTTTCAAATTACACAAACTGAAATGTAAGTTGGTATGAAGAATTAAATTTTTAACAGCTGTACCTTGTTGAGTGCATACAACGTCCGCCCCGTTTTCGAGATAAGCCGGGTCGATGAACGGCGGATCGAGGATGTTCTTCGATCTAAGCGTTACGTTCCCACGACTTTTTGGTTGGATGCAACTCGCCAGATAGATGAAGCCTTCGTGATTGGTGTCATTGTGCGATGGAAACAGGGATCGAAAGGTCTGGCGGTTTCGAAAAAATAATTAAGTATAAAAAAATAATTCTTCGATCTGAAAGCGTATGAAGTTATGTAATAATCGGTATGATCGGTAGTAAAATCTGTAGTAACTTTTTTTTACTGTGCTGTCAATTTACTTTTAACAGCGAATTCTCCATAGTGAACCAAGCCATAGTGAATTTCGCCAGAGGTAAGAATTTGCGTTAGATCGAAAACGTTGGCAGCAATTAATAAACATATTACAGTTTTCATTACTCCTCGAAAATGAGATAAAATAAAAATTAGATTTTACATCAGTCTCGAAGTTAGCAACATCCTTCAAGAGTTTCTCGTCGGCCGAGCCGACCCCAAACAAGACGATGACACTGTCGTTTACTCTGCCCATTCCCATGATTCCATTCGTTGCCAACAATCCTTAGATTTGTACGATAAAAACACATTAAATATTAAACATCTACACAGAGTACAATTGTCGTTATTTACTGAATATTTACCGGTCTCGAAGACGAAATACTTGATTACCTCGGCGACAGTTTGCATCTTCCTAAGCGTTATGCTGACCGTCGCATCGAGATTCACATATACCGGCAGATTCAGGTGATCGAACAGATTCTTTCCCACTTGGGGAAGATCGGTAATAATCGGTAGCTAAAATAAATTATAATAATCGTCAGTCCTCACCCATGATGATTTTTCATACGAATAAAAATCTAGGATACTCACTTCATGCTTCTCAAGTTCTTCTGCCGAACCGATACCGGAAACCATCATCAATTGAGGCGTATTTACCGCGCCTGCGCACACGATTATTTCGCTTCGGGCCTCTATCCGTCCAGGAGTTCCATCTCGAAATTTCACCTCGATTCCGTAAGCTATAGAATCGTCGTCGATGAGTATCTGTGATGATAGACATAAAAAAAAACAAGTTTACCAAAAGTTATTAATCGATTTTTCATTTTCGGTACTCAATTTGGAGTAATCATGTTGTGGGTTTTTTTTCAACTGTACAGTTTGGTTTGATTGCACAAAGTTACATTGAGTTGTCAAAAATATAAAAATCTTACAATGTAAAATAAGTAGCAACGTTTATTGGCACGAAACGTCCATAATTCTTTTCGTTCTTATTAAAAAAAGGGTGAAAACTGAAATTTTCATGCAGCTTTCTTACAATATCTTTTCAACTATGAAGCTTTGAAGAGGAAGTATTTTATGTATTGTTGAAATTCTTTACAGAGAGAGCTCTGGAAAAAAAGGAACATGCTGAGAAAACTATATTAAAATTTCAATTTTCACCTTTTTTAACATCAACATTGTGTCAAATTTTAATCTGAGATAATTAGCTGATTAAGATTCAAACTGTGGAAGTAATGAAAAAGCTATGCACAAAATTGTAATAAATAAGGAAGTGCTACGTGCTTTCTTATTAATGATACTCTAAAATTGCAATTTTTTTTGCCATAAAAAATATTTTATATTTCATAACATTCAAACGGACAATATTTTCCACAACATTTATTTTTCCTCCATGACCAGAGAATGTGAATCTCCTGAGGAGAAGACTGTTGAATAGTGCAAGAAGTTTTTGTAAAATTAAGAAGCAAAGAATTTCGGACATTTATGGACAATTAAAAATGATTAAGTGTACAAATCTATCTTACTGTGTACGAGCGCCATTTTACTACCAGAAACGTTGGACGAACTATGACAATTCCGTACTTTTGTGACTAAGGTATTCGTTAGAATATGCAAATTCTTTCGGTTCCAAGAATTTTGCAAATATGCATGGTAGGTGCTCCATCGGCCGCCGCGATTTATCGTATTGGTCGCCTTCTCGAAAGTCACGTTCTCGCCGAAGAAGGACGCGTTGAGACTCTCGAAAGCTTGGATCAACCTCCCTTCGGCCCTCGTGCCCGGTAGATGCATTTTTCGCGAGACACGCTCGAAGTACGGATGCAAATCAGCGTGCGACCAACCAGTCGGCCATCTGTCGTAGTCTTCGGGAACCCCGAAGGAGTGAAGGAGGTAGTTGAGCTGACCACTTCCGCCCAAGCCTTTTCCTCTCGGCCACGATTGGCGCTGCGCAAACGATCATTTAGTTTCGCAATCGATTCGCATGCGATGGACATTTCATGATGCATTAAGAAACCAAACAAACAAAAATATTACATAATTAATTAATCCTCTGGACGAGTAATATTGCGATTCGGTTTTGTAACTCCAATCGACCGAGGAGCCCTGCATTATCGGTGCCGCCAACGGTACTGTAGACAGCCAATTGAAGTATCCTCCGGCCTCGACGAGAAGAACCGTGATATTCGGTACCTCGGAAAGTTGTGAGGCTACGACGCATCCTGCTGTGCCAGCACCGACTGTTCGCAAATTCGTAAAATACAAACTCGAATCATCACAAAATAAAAAATAATTCATAATTTAAAAAATTCTGCAAAAATTACAGAATAAAAAATATGCGCACTTTTTAGAAAGTAAATATCAAGTCGGTAATTCAGTGGAATCGTAGATAAAAAAAGAAAAAAAAATTAACTAGATGGCTCTAGTTAAATGAGAAGGTTTTTACTTGTGGCAGATTAGATATTTATTAATATACGTAAATGCAACTACAAAGACAAGTTTGTCATAAGAGCGTGCTACAATCGAATCAATGCGGGTTGGATATAGCTGATGAAATAATTCACTCACCGACTATATAGTCGTAGCGTTCCCGCGGATAATCGACGATGCTCTTGGGTTTGTTCACGCTATAGTGATACACGGACGATAACACTAAAACTGTACATGACGCGACAATATAATTCCACATTATTTTTCATTTATTTATGTTGTTTCAATGCAAGAGTTGTACGAGCGTTTGGATAGGAATGACTGGCCGGCCTGGTCGCCGATATGCGATACAGATAGTTTAGTACTAGGGCATTTGTAATATTGAATTAGTGCGAGACGGTGAATCGATAGCCTTGTCAAGTATAGAGATTCAAGGGTACTTTTATGCTCTTCGAGTGTTTAGGACGTGGTTTTTTTCAATCATTGTGACGCCGGATTAAACTATACATGGTAATGGATAAAATCAATTCAACATGGCCTATAAACGATTGTCCGATTTGCGTGGGTTTTTCGCTGTAGGTAACGTTCTACTTTACCTGAGTAGGATATATTCTAGTTGTAAAACCATCGAACGAACACAGTTCTATGTACCCTTGAAAGACTGCGGTCGGTAAAAAAAGCAGTAATTAATTTTTCGAGCGATACCGACCAATTACCTTAATTGATATCCGATTCACGAAGAATCCGCTCTTAACCGGGAATTATTAGCACCCGTTATGGGAAATAATGAAAATGTTTAATTACCGATCGGACCAGGGTTGGACACGGAGAATCACGAAACACTATTAACTTTTCGTCGAGAAGTAACTACAAAGCGAAACGAACATAATTCGTCAACTTGAGGCGTCTTTTTCGTTTTTGATTCAAAGCAGTCTTGTATCAGTATTTAGGCAGCTCACCATTCCTCAATAAACTATGTCTACACAAGCTCCGTTCATTGGCGGGAGCTCAGCTGTAAGCCTTCCCATTGGTCGAGGCAAGTGTGTGTAGTATCGCTTCAACACGCGTGTGAAGGAATGGTGAGCTGCCGCCATCTACAGTATATAAGATTCGTTTCTATGGTGTTTTTACAAGCTAGTTATTATTTGACGGGAATGCGGTTAGGCTGAATTACGTTTGGCGTGAATGTTACGCCAATGCCCTCTTGGGCTTGTGTCGAAATACCGCGTCTCGACGTCGCAGCAAGTGACTTCCTCGTTCACTAACGCGAAAGCACAGCAAATATGCGTATAGAAACATGTTATTTTTGCTCGTCCCGGATATATCCGGGACACGGTATCCAATTCGTCAGAAACGACTGCAAAGTAAGTGAAATCACGATTTTCCAAAATTAATGTTTAATGCATTGATCTTGTCGGTTTTATACTTGCTTCTCTATGCGCACATGCCAATGTTGACAAGTTTTGTTGGTTATGTTCGTCTTCGGTATCGGTCGACTGTCTTTAAGTGTACGGAGAGGTTCGTCAACCTCAAATTTATTACAGTTAATAGTGGTCGAAAATTTCACTGGTGTAATGCAAACGAGGCAACAACTTGATGGAATCAAACATTTTTTCAAGTTCACATAACCTCAATCGGGTGTTGAGCATTCTGTTGCAATCTACAGTAGCGAAATCATAATATTAGTGATGAAAAATTACATTATTAGCACAATGCCTATTATAAAAGTTGGATAAAAAGATGCGTTTATTTCGTTATTGTAGTTAATTTTATCATCATAATTATTGTCCTTGACGTTTGGTTTTATTTCTTGACTAAAAAATGCACCTTCATCAATGGGACAAATCTAGAGCGCACGAAATTCCAATCAAATATTTAAAAATAAACAATATTGAATAAATTAATCAAATTGAAATATTTAAAAAGTAATATATATATATACATATGTTTCAGATCTTCAGATTTTGTCGGTCTAAATGTCATGCCGCATTCAAAAAGAAGAAGAACCCAAGGAAAGTAAAATGGACAAAAGCATACAGAAAAACGGTTGGCAAGGAGCTGGCGGTAGATCCTGCTTTCGAGTTTGAAAAACGAAGAAATATCCCAGTGAAATACAACAGAGAGCTATGGTCGAAGACTGTGGATGCTATGAAGAAGGTTGAGTTCATCAGGCAGAAGAGGCAGAACACACACATAATGCAGCGACTGAGAAAGGGTCGGGAGCTTGAACAAGACAGAGACATCAAGGAAGTCCAGAGAGACCTGGCGCTCATCAGATCTCCAGCTGTAGGACTCAAAGAACGCCGCAAACTTGAGGAAGCCAACGAAGCCGATGAAAAGATGGAAGAATCTGATGCTGATATGGAGGCAGAGGAACTGGCCATAACAAATTAATAATCTATCTGGTAGCTTATTCACTTTTTTAATCCCGTTTCTGCGATCTTTCAATCTGATCAGCAATATATCTCACAAGTTAATTATTATCCACCATAAATAAATGTACATACATAACTATGCTGTTTGCAAAGCGTCTAATGTTTTTTTACATTAACATAGCTCTTCAAAGCCACCTTGCGAGGACGGTGTAAAAATATATAGACTGTCAAAACAAATTCGCTTTTACAAATAACGAAACCCTCGATAATACGATCGATAGATCTGGGTTCGTGAGACTTTTTAGCATTTCTCCAGATATTTTCGTTTGTATAGTTTGTCTTGCTCAATGTTATTGGAGGATTACCATTTTTTTAAATTGTTCTAACTTCGGTCTGGGAAAACCGTTTCGACAGATTTAGGCGACGGGCTTAAAAAAAATTATCGAAAGCACAGCGCGTCAGAATAATTGAAGATATATGACGGCAATGTGTGGTACCGGTCACGGTACTCGACGATGAACACCGAGACCCTCGAGTTGGTATGTCGAGATTTCTCGCGCGTCTGAAGAGCACTTCAGTCTCCCTGTCCGTGTCGCTCCGGACAAGGTCAAGGAACTTTAAATCGAAAACGGTGAGGCAAGGTCCCGCGGCTGCTAACAACGTCAAGAATATCTCGTTAAAATTTTCGTCCACCGGGTTCCGTTCAAAGATTCGTGGAATGAGATTCCTTCCTTCGAACACCGTCTTGGCTCTCTAATTTCACGCTCCCTCCGAGCTGTTTTACCCTTCGCGGGTTCGCTCCTAGTCGCCTTGTTTCACTTTTTCTTTTCGTCTCTAGTGTTCACCGTTAAAGCGTAGCGCGCGCCAATCGCGAACGATCGTTCTACCGGACAGCCACTTATGTTTAGAGAGCCTGAAGCTTATGCTAATAGAATACTGCGACGCGTCTCCTATTGTATGGAATGAAAAATAATACAAACGCGCGGCTAATAGAACACGACACGGTTATCGTATAACGACAATTTTTTTTTCTTATAATACCGATTCTTTAAGCCCGTGTAACATACTTTGCCCCTCGTAGGGAACGAGAGGTCGAATAAGAATACCACTACGAGTCGAAAGTTCCTGGAATGGAATTTAACCAGTTGCGAAATGAAATACTAAAAAGATCAGGGGGAGCTCATTGAAACAGTAAAATTACGTTTTTGCAAAACGCATGTCGACTAATAAAATTGTAAATTAATTTACATGGAGATTCATGAGTAAAATCGTTTAAAATCTATTTATATAATGATTATTAATATATACGGGTTATGTATATACATAAATGTTCGAATAGCGTAGGGTGCAAATATTGTAAACAATTTTTTTCTTCTTTTACTTGCCCATAGTGGATTCATTGTCAACATGCCAGACAGTACTATTTTTTGAATGTAGCATGACAGTGTAGATTGATTTGAGTACTTATATATATATATTGCCCCAATTGGCCATCGGCCACAGACCTGAAGCCAACGATTCGTAATTTCTTCGGAAATTCGTCTGCACGTTCTAGTTCTCAAGAGTTTTAAGTTATCGGGACACACAGTTGTATACGAATGGAGAACCGATTGAAGCGTTTCATTTCGGGTTTTTTAATTTGATAAAAATTCGTATTTTGCTTCAGACACCAAGGACTAGCAAAGCAAAGAATTTATCAGGAATTTTTGTAGTCAATATTGCAATAATAAGTTATTTTGTGTTTTTCTAAACAACGATTTAGTTGTTTCCCACCGATGGTATCGAGCAAAAACCCAGGTGGCTACCATGGTCTATGGCATGGAAGAGACAAGTCGATAAATAAAACGAGGTTGGAAAAGTAAGATAGATATTTCTTAAATAAACAAAGGAAGTGTTAAACAAAATAGCACTGCATAAGTCCATAAGTCATGGGTTCAACAAAGTGTAGCATAAAAGTTAATTCGACGCTGATCTTGAAAGAAGAGGAAAAATTTCGATTTTGGTGTAAATTTTTCACAAGAGATAAAAACTTAAACTTTCATACGACTTTCCTATAATGTTCCTTCATGCGCAGAGGTTTTTCTACGACAAAATAAAATATATAGAAAATGCTTTCTAATCAACCAAAGTTCATGAGATCTACTTCTATAGATAAATGGTCCTAGTTAAAATTGTCGAACTGTGACGGAGCAAAAGATAAACAAAATTCCAGAGTTCTGTTGCTTACCCGAGATTTTTTGATGCCCTTACGTAACGGCGGCGAGAGTGAGAAGTCGAAAGAGACGAAAACGTGAAGTTCCTGGTGTGAGCCGGGACCGGTCGAGGAATGGTAAAGCACGAGCCTCGATGATACTGCAAACACTCGTGCCATGTTTCAGCAATTACCAGGCAAACGCAGCTCAATGTTTGTCCTTTTCGAAATGTGTTACAAAAATATATTCAGCCACCCTAGCGTTGCCGGTCTCAGACTAAAGGTTAAAGAAAAGAAAATAACTACTTGGCATACCCGAAGGGTTTATCGGACGCCTACGGAGGGTTCACTTCGGAAGCGTGACACTGCTGATTCGTTTGTGCAAACGAATTCGCCGCTATCCGATCAACGCTCAATTTGATGTTTTGCGCCTTCACTCGGTTCGAACGTTGTTTGTCCGACTTTGTAAAAACAACATGTACCGTCGGATCAATAGAAAATTCGATACTCTATTGACGGAAAGTCGAGAAGACCTTCCCGCAAAAAATCTTCAACGTTTCTGTAGAAGTTTAGTGTATGCTTAGCTCGAGAATTTTGGACTTCTTTCTGCAGGTAGAAAATACCGGCAGGCATAGGACGCATCCGGATTTGTTTGCTTATCTACCGGCTTTGACACTTCCATGACTTTCGTCTGAAAAAAAAACACTGATTAAACTTTAAGGTCAATTCCAAGGACAAACTTTTGCCATCCTACTCTCACATGGTAAAAATAATATAAAATACAATATTGCTAACGGTTATGTTGGCTCGTGTTCTTTCATGGATCGCATGGACCATAGCATGTGTAAAGGTATTCTATATGGAATGGAATTTGGTAATCCAAGATCCGTTCCATCTGCTATGAAAAATTGCGGATTTCCGAATTCTATTTCATATGCTATGTAAATCGACGAAAGGTCGGGGGGTCCAGAAATCCGAGGTAAAAACATCCAGAAATCTCCTAAATATACAGTACTAAAGAAAATAATACCAGTATAAGATGGAACCTTGAAGAAATTGTGGGTGTAAATGGATCAAAGGATTTAAGTCCGAAGCGACCAAGACCTTTCTGCCGGAACCCCCAAGAGGATTATCGTCTCGTAACTTGCACGATCAAAGTCCGCGAGCTTTTGGCATCGATGTCTTATTATGATAAACAAATACTCGACGCGTTGCATCGTAATCGTTCCAGAGCCCATTTATCGGCATGCAGAAATTTCAGCGAGTGGTCCGCAGAATCCAACGAAAAATATGTTCCCAACCGCCAGCTAAGAGTGACGATAATGTTTATACAGTGAACGTGTGAGAGCTCAAGGAACAGCGTCAGTGGTCGGCGATCCGTATAATGTTGTTTTCCTTGTTATTGCCTTGTTGCGAAGCTGCGCTCGTAATACAAAGCCTGCATTGCGATACACGTTCTTCCGAGCGTCGAGCTGCGAGGCGTGTTATTGAATCGCCCGGTCGCTCGATTTTTATAACACACAGGATCCCATCAAGACGGGAGGCTTACGGCCCGTTTTTTTTCCTCGGGAACAATGGGCTATAAGCGGATGCTTCTCGGTGGCGCGCATCAGGCGTGTCAAGCGATATCCTTGTGGAAGCTGCGATGCACGGTTTCGCCAGCTGGCCGTTGCTTCGATCGTTCTTCGATCACTCGGCGCAATTAGTTCGAGACCCAGTGTCGGATTGGCGCTCGTACGTAGAGCGTTGGGTCGATCATAATGGCGTAGACCGAGAGCCGAGCAAAGTAGAGGATTCAGAAATCTACGCATCTTTTGTTGGGCCAACCATCGCGGGGATTAGTGTCGCAAGTTGCCACGCCGGTTTTGCGACACAGACCGACCCTCGGCGACATTATAATCGCGATGGAAACACGACTGAATTCGAAATCGTTCATTCGAATCACTGGTTTATCGAGGCTAAACCACTGCAGACTGTGGGAATCCGATTTGAAATTAGAGAAGGTGTGAATTTTTTATTCTGAAAAAAAGAAAAAAAAACCAACGAAATTATTATATTTAAATTGCATTATACAAGTCTCAATAAGAAATCACGTTAACTGTGTGATTTTCTGTGTAACATAATAAGGTAATTTTATAAGCAATAAAAAAAATACTAAACTGCTCATTTGTTAATACTGTTCGTATTAACGCCAGGTAAGAATGTCGGTATCACAAAAGAAAAAAAAAGGGAATATCGCGTCGACTTGGGCTTCGTCGGGTCGAACTGTTTAGCTTCAAATAAATCCAAGTTCTCGTCACGCCGCAAAGGACACACAGGTCAGTTTCATAAGCGACGCGTCGGTTAGTCTCGGCTTGCGATAACATACGATTTGTACTGTAGGGAGGGAGAAAACAAAAATTGGTTAAAAA
Source organism: Listrodromus nycthemerus (assembly GCA_963978505.1). Taxonomy (NCBI): domain Eukaryota; kingdom Metazoa; phylum Arthropoda; class Insecta; order Hymenoptera; family Ichneumonidae; genus Listrodromus; species Listrodromus nycthemerus. The sequence goes on from OZ021685.1 coordinate 8,358,643, forward strand.
AAGTCGGATCCATGCTGACCGGTCTGCGGGTCTCTAAACATCTCTTTTTGGTTTACCGACTGCGCAGCGCATCTCGTACAAGGACAATATTATTCTTCGTTGGGCGCACACTGGCCAGCGCACTTTCTCGTAGAGCTCTCTCGTTCCTGTGGCTCGTACTTACGGCTGGTGGAGATTCGAAAGATCGTCGTCAAGTCGTTTGGAGACCTCGCCGCAAAAAGGAAAAGAGCTTCGTACAGCCGCGAGAGACACCGAGTCGCCGACGAGGTGTCGGGTCCGAGCTGTTCTCGACAGCCAGTCAGACACTAAAATTTTTTCGTTAGTCCCGAAACCAGTCCGCAGCGTGCCGTATTCAAACGCATGCCGTGCTTTTAATTCAATTTCGATGTTATGCGTTATCGCAATGGGGAGGCCGAACGATATGGCAGTCACTCGGACCCTCGTTTCCACGAGAGCAATCTCGACCTCTCGCTGGATATGGCACGTCTTTTAATTTGTGAGTGACGTTCTCCGAGGAAATTGGACGCTTGGACGCAACTTGTTTACATCGTCGCTTCGTCAGGCCGACGAACATGGCGGATCAGCACGTGACTCTCGCTGGCGCTTCGATGGGCCACCTGCCGAGAAAACGAGGAAGCTTGGTTCATACTCCTCGATTGGTAATCTCCTTGTTTATTAAATGTTCTGAAAAGTAGAATAGAAAGTGAGTACATTTTTTCTGCGTTCTATAAAATTAGCTATACAGTTCGAATAAAACATTTCATTTGATAGCATTCGATTGGTAGTCGTTTGGCGATCGTTGATAGACTGGATAAAACATATGCCGGACAATCGTTTAATAATAATAAATCAATAAAGAAACAAGGCCTAAAGTTGACCAGACTTTTTTTCATCAATAGAGATCAATAATATAAGTAAAACACTCGATATTAAATCGTTCAATCACAATGATTAAAATAATAAATTATCTCCAATGTCAGCCAAATACTTTGGTCTCAAATTGGCTCTGCCGGCCCTTTGTTTTATCCATTCTTTAGTCGAACGAGTGACAACTAAATGTTTTGAATCTATTGTTCTTGACTAATAAACGCATTCAAATCTCATAATTAAACTCAGGTACAAAACGTGCTGTGAATTTGCCAGGCTGTTCCAGCACAATGTAATCAACCGCGTTCCCATGTGTCGATATTGCCACGGAACTGCGTTTTTAGCTTTGTCCAAAGATCGTGGGGCTCGTCACCTGTGGACGTTCACAACTGTATATTCTAGAAGATTCCGTACATTCCGTTGTCTATCGCGGAACGATTAACCATCAAATGTTTTAATTAAGCTGTCAATCGAATGGTATAAATAGCGTGTTTAAAAATTAAAGTTGCGTTGCTAATCACATAAAGCTTATTTTGTATCATTATGGGGCGTGTTATTGAGCAGCACTGTGGCACGCTGCAAGAAACTTCTTGAACTATTCCGCACACTGTTGGCTCTCGACTCGCGCGCACGCTGTTGTAAATAAAAAGTGAGGTTAGGAAAGCTCTCGCGCAGAGCTCGTAAAGGTCCGCGCGTCGCGTACTTCGTACGACTCATCTCGAGAGGTCCTCAATCATATTTCCACGTCGAGAGAACTCTCAGACGCGCATTCACTCGGCGTTTATTACGTTGCTTCGCGTGTCTCTCCGATGTCGTATCCGTCAGCTCCCGGCGCGCTAAGCGTAGCGCTTTGACGACGACGAAAGCCGTGGAAAAAAACGTACGCAGCATCGCCGCGCAAGACGTGTCGTGACACTTTTCACGCGCCTCTGTCCAATCATCGCGAGAGTTTATCCATTCGAATTGCCCGTGCCTCAAGGACGCCTCGTCCTATGGCTCACGTCTCTGGTCCTTCCACTGTTTATCTTCGACGAGCGTGAGTCGTGAAGCATTTTTCGTGCGGTGCCGGTTGCGGTACTGTTACGCTGACGACGTTCGTTCGAGTTTCCCTTAATTTGCATTGGCTCTCGAGAACCCTCTCACGATCATCTTTCGGTCTCTTGAAATCTCCTAAGCGTCACTTCGATTCACCAGTTTTTCGCAAAATCTACGAAAATTTGGGACGAGTATTGTATTACTGAAGTGAATGTCCCAATTTCTGACTCTTACACGGTCGATCAGGCAAATCAATGGCGTTGTCAAACGTCGTAAAAGTGAATTTAAAAATGATTTTCACATCGGTCGATCGTTTGTTTTATACACTTTCCAATGATCGTTGAGTTTATTGATTTTGACATTTATTTTTCCAGATAAAGAGCGACATAGCGGAACTAGTGTACGCGGTATTTATTGACCAGCTGTATCCAATTCCGACCAGGCTTGTCTCCATTATCGTCCACCTTTATACTTTCGTAAGTATATTTCGATTATGCGACGATGACCGATAACGTGAATTATAGACGTGTGGATCTCGCATCCTTGAGGATAGATTGAAAGGATATGCAGTCGAGCAAATAGCTTCGTTGGAAGTGCAATTCCGGTTCCGTATCTTCGACAGGTGGCAATCAAGCGTGCCGCTGTCAAATACCTCCATATTTTGCCGTTAAAACGTTGTCCCGACCGGCCGAGAAAAAAAGACGCGTCAGAATGGAACAAGAGTGGAGATCAGCGGTAGCGAAGACAAGCAAGCTGTCCCTCCCGATGTCTCGGACAGACCTCCAGTCGCACGTGAATCCGATAGGCGATGCTGTGCCATGAATAAAATATTAAAAGGCTTATTTATCGGCAGTATTCGCGGACTCGGCAAACATACTGTAATACTGGCGCACTGTTGTACGTGTCGGTGTAATACATATATACATATGCAAGCACGGTAAACAATATAGGGACACGTATCAGCATTCTTAAGACACGATAGTAAATCTGTTAGAGTGCTGAGAATTATTCGGCAACAGCAACGGCCGACACCAACAGAAAACGGCCAACTTACGTTGGGTAATCGGAACGACCTGAGGCCAAGCTTGCTGCCGATAGTGCCAATGTTGCCATCGAGAGTGGGTCCAATCGTTAACTACAATAGGTCGATGATCGGCACTGGATGTAAGTCCACCATTGACCGCTTGCATAGGCTGAGAATTGATGGTCGATCAACAGTTCAACGTGGATAAACCAACGATTGGCGAATAAATGTACGGTCGGGACTCGGCTGAGAATGGGCCTTAAATCGGCAAACGAACCGTTAGTGGACCAATACTTGGGTGAACATTGACCGGAAATCGTCAACCCAATGATTGGAGGCGGAGTGTCCGAACGTCCAGTTCAATCGTTTAGTTTTTGATGTTACTGTCGTCTGTTTCGGGACAAGTCGTAAGGAGTAGAGCTCACGTATTGCTAATTTATGCTCGTGCTCCGAAAGTAAATTCCATGACTATGGATACGTATAAGTTCCTTCAATAGCTTATGCTTCTGGTACAACACGACGGAGTTCCATTTCTACCTTTGGTCCTCTCAGTCACGCCTGTTGTGACGTTTCGAGGGTTTTATCCGAGTGTTTTTGTGAGATGCCGCATGCTTATCTTGCTGGTCGTGCAGACCCGCACGCGCTGACGGGCAGATTTATTTTCCTAATAGAAAATTCGTTAGGCTCGTTTTTATTATTGTTATAAACGAAAATAGGTAACACCGCTCTTCCATGGTCAGCGTATTATATCCCCATCTCTTCAAGCTAAGTATCCTTACCGTCCCGTCTCGAATTAGCATGCGAATCGTCGTATATTTATTTTTATTCCGGCGCGCGTTCATAGCTATGTACATGGGATTTTCACGTGCATCAACGATGTTCAGCTTGTTCGCTTGTTTCCGCTCTTGTTTTTCGGTCTAAACGGCATGGTGGATCCGCGCAATGGTAATCATTGACCGTAATGAGAATCTCTCGTCTCACCGACTTCTTTCCTGCATCCACCAAGGTAGCAGATTTTTTGTGTCTCGTGCCTGACTTTTGGCTTTTATCCAATCTCACCGTGTCCTCGTGTCGGAGCACGGACCGTGCGTGCACGTGAGATTTACACTCTGGCATAAAAAAAACGTATGTTAAAAAAAAATTGAAGTATCACGTCGTGCGCCCGCACAGGATCTCTAAGCGCTCGCCCAAACTTATTTTCCCCTCTTAATTCTCCCGCTTCCTCTCAGCATCTCTTCCCTTTCTCACGGGCTCGATGCTGCTGTCTCGGCATCCGGCAGCCCCCTTGACCGCTCCTCGAATCGTGAATTACAAGGCCAGCGAGAAACGAAACATCTTCTTTCTTTCTTACACGAGGCGATGAGCAGCGCGGTGCCGCGGAAGATTCCCTTTTTTTTCTTCTTTTCTCTTGTTCTTTGGCCACTCTCGGAGCGTCGTCGAGTCGATTATGCGGACCACGCCAGGGCGAGCCCACGTCCCCAGAGGGTATCGCACAGCTTCTTCACTCTCTCTCAGGTGCTTTACTGCATCGTTTCCTGTCCACCCGAAAGGCCAGATTGAGTCGCATCCTCGGAATGATGAGTCAGATTGCGCGATTGCGATTCAACCGCTATCGAGGACGTTCCATAATCGGTCCCTCTATATCCGCGGATACGGAATCATCTTTCTCGTACGAAACGACTCTCTTGATCGAAACTTACGAGACTCGTGACACAGAGTTTCTTGATGTAAAATAACAAAAAAAATGCTTTGTCGACCGTCTTTGGTAAAATCCAATCGCCACACCCGACAAAGTGAACTGATACTTCAACTGATAGTCAAGCCTTTGCGGGTCCAGGAGAGAGCTGAGGAAGAACATTGAGTATTTAGAGTAAGCAGACAAACAGAGACAAATGGGGAATCGATAAGGATAAATGGTCTTCAAACTCTCATAATAATGTGCTTACTTCAAGTATTTCGAGAATGCTTCGAGTACTCAAAATCTGGCATTAATTGTCTGGTTCACGTCCAGAACAAGGAAATAATCTCTAACTGTTATGAAGTATCGGTAATTAGTTTTCGAATTTCAGGTAGCATTAGGAATTTACGGCAAGCCGTATTCCCAGAACTTTGTCTGGCTTGACTCATTTCAAATTGACCCGGTTGATGGAGACGTTATATTGAATGAAGAATTTTTTGTCGATTTTGTTGAATGGAAATTTGGTGAATATGTTCCCAGCGAGTGTCCCGCGAAGCGTACACACTGCTTGCATTTCTTCGCACGTTCGTCGGTCATGATCCGATTAACAATGCTCGAGCGTGTACTTTAATGCGAAAAGAGTCCGCGGTACATCGAGCAGGCCTGTGATCACGCGCGGCGATTGTATCTCAAAGGCTCGAGGTGTGAATACCTACTTCGCCGATGATACCGATCTCTTCGGAGTTATTTGATACATTTGATAAATATGGACGATCCATAAGCAAGGATGTAACGAGGATATTTGGAGCTACTCGTTCCGAAGTAATCTCAGGGTTTGTTGAAGTAAATCGATGAGGCAACCTCTTCTTGAGAACGGTGTATCGGTTCAGGATAATCCACTGAACCGATAAAAAGTTAAATTGGAAATTAAAAATTTCCACATTGCTTCCTCTCAATTTTTTCTTTATTCAGGAGACTTTTTGTAGGATAAAGGATTTACCGTAATTTGTTGGTATTCTCCTAATAATGAAACGTATCGGAAGAAGATATAGAGGTTTCAGCCCTCTGTGTAGCTGTAGAAAGGCGCGGGGACGTTGACATTCATACCCTACGAGATCACAAGTCCCAAGACGACGACTTTTCCCTGCTGCTTACGTTCCAAGTAGTAATGTAAATATTTTATTATTTCTGAAGCACCGTCGAGAGATGTGCGTGAGAAGGAATGCCAGTCTGTTGTATACTGTCGACAGCCAATAGTCGTGCTACAAGTTCCCCTCAGCCATGGACATTAACAGTGTCCATTGTGTATGATATATCAGTCACGAATGTATCTTACAGTGTTTCTAAGTTTCTAAACACATTTCAAAAAAAAATATCGTACTTCAATCACACTATAGTTATGCTGCGACCGTGTGGCACGTAGTATGTAAAGAAGATTGGGAAAATGTGGATCACCTGCGGGACAATTCGAATATTTGAGTAAGGAATAAAATTTATGCGATGGGCCAGCGACTTCCCGCGTGGGACGAATTTTTAAGGAATTGAAAATATCAAATAGTTGTTCCTCGGACGATTCTTCCAACGCAATCCACACAAAATCTTCGAGTCATACTTCAAGTATATTCATATTGTATTACATTCTGAAAGCGGAAACTGGAACGAGGCTCCACTTGCCAGAACTTCAGACAGTTGCGCCCTTCCGGACGGTTCTCTGAGTTTCGAGTTACAAATCTGTCGTTTTTGAAGTTACGCTCAATCACTCGAATTAATTCACGAATAAAGTTTTACACTGATGATTTGTATTGGTCAATGATCACCATTAGTCCGATTTCTCTTGAGCGATGCATTGATCCGGTTATGATTATTGTCGGCAGTAAAGTTATGCGCGGACACCTCCGAGTCGTTTCACCTCGATTTCTTTATCGGCATCGTTATAATACCGTATAACATTTGATTGCCAAGTAATCGATCGGTCGTGACGAACGATATTGGCAATACCGCTATATGTTCTATCTCGCTGCTTGCTCTTGTTAATCTTGTCGCGGTCAGAGACACCGTACTATCGTAACTACCTCTTCTGTAAACCCATCGGATTAATCTCCACTTCGGAACACTCCGGACTCGTAGCTCACACCGGGAGATACCTAAAGTTATATCTCAATAACTCGTTACTGCGATAGGGCGTGGAGAAAACGTTTCCGGAATCATTGATCCGTGGCCTCATCGTTTCCATGCCCTCTCGTTATTAGTCACTGTCTCACGCGATATAAACAGTAGGGACGTTGCGAGAAGAACATTATCGAGGAGGAGGAGGGTAACGTGGGAAAGTCGAGGCGTCAATATCCTCGGCGATATTCACATAGCAGGGTTGTAGGATTAAAAATAAATGAAAATCCTGCACTTCCGTGCAAGAAAATGGCCTCGATAAGGAATCGAAAAGTTTACACTTGAGGCAATGGGTAATTTTTGCCGATTTTATTCGAGTTCGGTCGGTAACGACAACTGTAATCAATTTTGTTTTTTTTCAAAGATTCGAATGACTTCCGGTTGAAAGAAGCGATGCCGTTTCGCGTGAGAGTTTCGACTTGAGTGATTAGCGTTTAAAAAAAATTGTTACAGTTTTTATTATCGAGCACGGTATTTGTCGCAATCTTCGGAGGAAGTGAAATATCGAGGTCGGTAATGAAAATTGTAATAAATTTCTCACAAGGGTACTCATTTTTTGCATTCGCACGGTGATTTCGTGACCAGCCCGAATTCATACGTTTTTCTTCTTTTTTTTTCCAGAAAAATTTGCATCATCGAACGAAGCTACTCTGAAAATTGCAACAATCTACCTCGCACGCACGGCTGTTTCGCATCTCCTTGAAACGGTGAGCAACATCATTCGACCTATCGACCACAAGCTCCGTCGGTAACGAATCGCTGAATCGATTTTTCACCCAACCGTTAATGTTTCCGACGAAAGGTATTTTGGTTTTCGTTTCGCGAGAACCTCATTTCCTCTTGTTCGTAACATTAAATTTCCCGGTGAAAGCGCGCGAGACGATTTGTTACCGACAGCGGTATCGCGGACACTTAACGGCGACTCTTTCTTGCAATGAGAATAGCCCGGGTTGCGAGTTCCGTGACAAATGTTCCCGGGCGATTAATAAAAGCGTATTTGTTATTTGTGGAGTACGCGACCGGTTCGGCAATTGAGTGCTTGGCAGTGTTAGTTCTGCTCGTACACTTGCGGTCGGTGAGATCTCTTCTCGTTGCTCCTCGGTACTCGGTAATCGTTCTCTGATGTCTCTCGATCGTCGATAAATCGTCCCGGCCACCTCTCGCGCGAGATCGGTCTTGGCGGCTGCTCGCTTATACTCGGCAAACGTCCCTTTTCCTCTCGGTCGCGATTCTCTCCACCTCTCTACCCCGAGATATAATCGATCGCAGCAATATCGTGGACAAATTCCAATTACGTTCGCGCGACCGAGAACACGGGAATCGTGTAGACGAGGATCGCGGTGACTCGCTCGAAAACCCGAGAAAGTTCACACATTTATAAGCCGTGCAACATACGACACTGTGCATGTATCGTGCCGTAGGTGCGGGATCATTTAAGGTGACACTGATTTTTTTTTTTTTTTTAAGACTTTTTTAATATGATTTTTGCCAGGGGAAATCGGATGCGCGGTGTTAAATAAGATCCACGCGTTACTCGCTGCATGTATTTTTTTTTTTTTTCAACCGATAGGCTGTTTTTATCTCATCGGAGAGACTTCATGAGCGACCGGCTGGGCTGTAATTTCTTCTGGCCACCTGGGCGCAAGTCGATTTGTGGGCCAACAAACTCATTAACCATTTTTTTTCAAGTCCATATATCGACCTATTTTCATTTTTTTACTTTTCATTAATACACGACTCAACCGTATCTTGAAGACTCCGAGTACATTGGTCGAATAATTAACGCCATTTAATATTCGCACATGTAGTTTAAAAAAAAAAAAAGTATTCGTCCCCAGAAACGTGGAAATAAATGACAAAGTTAGAGAGATCGTTTATATATTTCATAGTGAAATGTAATTAATTTCAAATGATCAAACACTTTTCAACGGGAATGATATGTCCACACTTTTCAGTTTAGTTTTTCTCAGTTTATCAACCGGTATGTCTTTGGTTCTTTTTTCGTCTTTGGAAAAAATCTGTCTGTGGTGATGCGAAGACACTGAGTGCACAATTTAAAGTCTGCGTACGTTGGCATTTAAAAGAGATCCAACGAGAGTCCGTATCACCCAACAGCTCATATCACCGTGAATCAGCTCGTATCCCACTGAACACACTATAGGTGGGCACAACTTGACGAGCGAGACAGAGCCGGTGGCAAAAAAAAAAAGAAGAAACATGATAAAAAAAAAAACGATAGAAGAAGGAAGAGCCCCGCGGCGCCGTGTGCTGTTTAATTTTAGGGCATTACGTTCACGGGCGGCAGCAGCCACAAGCTCTCACCTCCGCGTGATGGGACTAAAGGGTTCCGCGGATCTCGCTATTTGCCGAGATATTATCCGGCGAAAAAAGGTGTGGTAAAAAGGACGGAATTAAGGAGAGACGAAGATACGAGAGCGATGGAGACGACGAAGAAAAAAAAAAAAGGAAACAGGAATGACGAAAGAACCGGCGAACAATGTAAAAGAAGAAGCGAAAAAAAAAAAAAACATCGGTAACGAGAAAAGGCGACGTCGATCGCGGGACTTCGATTGTCAGATCGGTTTGTGGTTCGTCCTGAGTCGGTTGATTCGACGACCGATTTCCTGACCATTCCGTGAAATATCCTGGTTCATAATATAAATCGGTAATTTATTTTTTTCGAATAATTCCGAGCGTTTGTCTGTGAAAAAAAAATTGTCATTAGAATCTTTATCGATATACACGTAGCCCGAGGTTTTGCTTTCGACCGGAAACGTTTGGTATCGACGGGAAAAAATAATTAGGTGTCTCGTTACCGACCGGAAATGTGTCGCATGTATCGTTAAGCTCGCTGAGATCCAGATGGGCGTATGTTCCACCTCGTTCCCCGTGTAAAATTATGCCGGAAACGCCCTCATGTTTCTCAGCCGTAAATGTTTATCGAGTCCGTGACTTCTTAATTCAAGAACACGTGATACCATTATTTGATCGAGCGCGCATGACACGCATGCGCACATGCATACGTGCGCACCAGGTAAATTACAGGTATATCGGTGCAACTGTGGTACACCGAGCCGGTTCTTTCGACGTATTAATTTGCATGTGCACGCGAGACTGGTCCACCTGCTTCATTAAATACCTTATGTACCGTGCGTGAACGCTCGAAACGGAGTCGCATTGGCAATAATTAATAAATTTGCCGGACGCACCGATTCGCGTACGTGTGTGTCTGTGCGAATGTTATCCGTGATTTTTTTTTCTTTTTTTTTTTTTTTTGTCGTCCCAACAGAAGGACTGGCGGACGCATCGCAGGACGATGCCGATTTCGCGTGTCTTGTCGAGGCAGGAGAGACAGGTACGACGTCCATTCCTGTAACCACAGAGACTGTGTAACGCAGCGACAAGGGGGCAGAGGATGTGTGCGAGAGGAAACAGTATACAGTATTTGTTATTCCCGGTTTACCTGGATTTGCGTCGTGTGTGGTAACGATACGTACAGCCACGGGGTGTTAGCTCGAGAACTCGTTCCCACCACTTCGCTGCGCGCAACCCACACCTCCGTTTGCTTATCTGAATTAATTTGATTTAATTAAATTTATAATGGAATTAAAGCAAATTAATAGCGCTATAAGAAAACTTGGGAAAAAATGGGTTCAGAAAAATCGACACGCTGTTTTCTCATTGACAAGAAAACAGTTGAATATTGACATTTCATGAGGCGTTCTTGTAAATACAGAAAATTGAAATTTTTAGGTAAATATTCATTGCAGCATATTGAGGCTAAAGTGAAGTACAAATTTTTCACGAAATTTGATAAATTTTAAATGTCATCATTTAAACTGTTCGGGCGATTTTCGTGAAATATTGATAGAATCATCGGACGATGATATTCTGTCATACGTGTCTTTAGCCAGATAGCTAAAGAACGGTGTGAGCGCTAAGGTGTGACAAACATTTTCAAAGAAATTGGAAATTGCGTACAAAAAAAAACAAGCAAACAATTTTGGACGAAATTTTACCTAAGCGTTGAGTAATGATTACATATGATGTGTGTCAAATTTCCGCTTGATCGATCAAAGCGTTCTCGTGTTATAACGGTTTCAATTTTCCGTGTCCTATTCACAGACATAACACAGATATACATTTGGAAAAAATTTCCGAATTTAGTTTCTAAATTAAAATTTAAAAAAAAAGTAATTTTTCTATGCTTCGAACCATTATAAAAGCGTTTCTATTAAAATCTCGAAGAAAAAACATTTCAGCATAGCAAAGCATTTTTTATGAGAGAGCAAAAAGAATGACAATTGAAGATTATCTCCTATTTAAAAACAGTCTAGACTCGTGAAGAAAACAAAAATTGAATATCAGCGCGTATGCGCGTTTATAAAGGTTTATCACTCATGCATTGGCAGCGTTCCATAATGGATATTTACTATACAAGTGGACTCGCACCGAGACTACCGCCGACAGTCGTCGGTAGAGTCATAACGATGATTACATTGATTATATTAACAGCGCGATATAGTCGAGTTACCTTCCCGTTAAACGGGCCCGAGCGAGGATCGATTGCTCGTGCAACATCCGGTTATTGAATTGATTCGATCGCGCGCAACGATTCTGTTCCATGGTTAACAATCGTACGAAGAATCGATAATCCGTTGAACGATGTTTATTTCCCAGGGGAATTTTCGAGTGTTGGAACTCGAGAAGCATGCGGAATCTCCGTGTGGTCGAAAGATCTCGTGCGGGTTCTCTCAGCGTCGAGGCAAAAGCAGGAAAGCATCGAGGTATATTCCGCAGCAGTACGCCGAGAGTCTTCGGCGGTCGATGATGCGTGCAACGGGCGCTGTAGGAAAGCCGGGTTCGCGCCGCCGTGAAAATAAGTAGCCTAAGAAGGACGGAGTTCGCGTGGCGGAGATTGGTCTGACGCGGGGTAGACAGCGTCCAGAGTGGGGACACGCGTTTTATGCAGAGGACGATGCTTGCGCGGTGTTTTCTGCAGCATACCAGGTGGATCCCGGCCTCTCGAGGCTCTCGCGCCTCGTCCAACTCATCCCGACGTCCGCGAGAAGAGACTACGCAGAAAAGTCCGCCACTAAAGTGTTCGGTGCATCGACTTGCTATCGACCGAGAATAGCGGCACTATCGTGCGGAGCTCGAAGGGGATCGTAATCGCTGGTCTCGGCGAATTCGTTCCAGCAGTGAATAAACCGTCGTGCTGTAAAAAGAAAAAAAAAACAAAACAAAGACGATCAGTTGACCGAACAAAGCAACACGTACGAAAATAAAAATAAATCCAACCGTCGAAGACAACTCGTCGAAACGAAAAACCTTACACTGAAAACGAATAATGAAAACAAAAGAAAAAAGTGACCGCGCGGGTCTCGAAGGTTAATCGTTTGTTGCGAGTTCTTTCGAGCAGTGAATAAACTCTCGTCGAGGAAACTTATCGCGAAAATGTTTGGATGGAAAAAAACGATGTCGAATGCTTCGTCGAGCCACGCGGCTGGTAGAGAGGGAATCGTTCGAAACACTGTGCGAATCGTGATTGGTTACGTTGGAGCGTCAGTGTCTCGGATGCCGATCGTCACTTCGTGCGATGTAATTGAGAGCGTCGGTGGTGTCGGTGGCGAGAGTTGAGGTTATGGTTTCCGTTCGCCGGTCGCCGGTCCCGTCCCAGACAGTCGGCGTGGACGGAGATTGGTCTGACATCGTCTGCCATCGCTCGTGCGGGGAGTGGGGGCGTGTGTTATGCAGGATTTAGGGTTCAACGTGGTGGTAACACCGGCGGCGCGTTGGTGCTCCCCGACACTGCGAGCTCTAACGCTGCCTCGCTCCGTGCGGCTTCGCTCACGGCTCAGCAGTCTTCGGGCCTCTCGGTGTCTCGTATGGCCATGCGTCGCTCACTGCAGTCCGCAACATCTCACGAGCTCCACCAGACCGTCGTCGTACCCCGAAGCGAACGTCGCCGTTCCGCAGTACCGGCCACCACTGACGAACTTGCCCATCCACGTTTCGCTATATTCACGGGACGAGACTCGTTTCGCGCGCACCCTCGACACGCGCCAACCCTGCTGCGAACACGTCGCTGCTCGGATCACGTCGCAGCGGCGGCTCGGCGCGTCGGTCGCAGCTTCACCGCTCCGGTGTCGGAGGCAACGGAAATAATGAGATAGTCAGCGGCGCCAACGTACGAACGTCGCTGTCGTCGTTGACTCGGCCCGACGGAGACTCCGAGTAACCAGTTCGCGAATTAAAATCCCTCGATACATCACGTGTTGTCGAACAAATTGGAGAGACGGAGAAGCCCTAAATTTTCGGTTTCGATCCTCCAGGCTCGCCAACTTGCCAGCTGTGTAATTTCGGCCACGAGGAGAGATAAGAAGACCGGCTCGGAGTGTTACAGGTGATTCAAGTTTTTTTTTTTTTTTTTTTCTCGATCGTGGCACCGGCTTCAGTAGAGCCGAGCGACTCGTGCTCGTCGGGTGTTTCGACGCTATTCTTTGCTCTCATGTTTTTTCGTTTCTCTCGTATGTGACTTCGAGTTTGAGAAAAAAAATTCAACGCCCAACGACACATCGAGACGCAATGACACTCGAGTTAACGTTTTTTCTACGTAAAAGTTTCAGTGCCAATTTTCTAAAAAAGTGACAAAAACAAAAAACAATTCGGCGGTTTCAGAAAATTATCGCTCGGTCAACGAAACGAAACTCCTTTGAATATATTTATTTTCTAAGAAACTGGTCACGAAATTGAGACTAAAAAAACTGTCCATGCCAGCGGGTTTATGAAAACATATGTTCGTGCACTGCGACGCTTCGTGAGCGAAAAACAATTGACGATGGTTACGTGAGGAGAGTGAATTGCCGTGCGACGGAACCGTTCGACAATTCGTCGAGTGTATCTCATTTTTCTAAACTCCCAAATTCTTTTTATTTTTTATTTTTTTTTTTTCTCGTGACAATAACAACACCACGCGTGTACGATTTTCAAATTTAGATCTTTCACGATAATCATCGTCGCTTCACTACGATCCGCTGTCCGAGTAAACTGCTGCCGAATTAAAAAAAAAAAACAAAAAACAAAAGCACCAAGAGACCTCGCATTATCGTTCACGGTAACTTATCGACGATTACACGGCGATAAGGAAAAAGCGCGTACCGCAGAGATTATTTCACCGATTTGTTTGCCGTGCCCGAGAAAATTCCTATCGAAGCTGAAATTAAATCGGGGACTTTGGTAGGATCGAATTTTCCGCGTGGAATTATTGAAACTGGTAAATCGGAAGGAAGCTCGAGTTACGATATCTTCGATCGGTTCGTTGACGCGTCGGCGGACCGCCGAGATCCCTGTGCAGTTATGCGCTCAAATTATGCGTCCCAAGGCTCGTTGAACCAGCAGCGAGGAACCGTGCGGCGGGGCTCGCAGTTACACGTTTACACTTACGGATAATTTGCTGCACGTTCCACGTTCTCACCGTGGGCTTCAGAGCTACCGCTAAAGCAGAAGCGTCAGATCGTTAACCGCCGAACGGCCCGGACGCCGAGCATATTTCCTACTCGGATTATTATTATTATTTTTTTTAATTCTTTTTTTTTTTACGCCTATTAATGACCAAAAAAATTTGGTACACGAACGAGGTAGAAACTATTGTATTTTCGGATGATTATTTAATTTTATTGTCTTTGGAAAGAAAGTGAGGTGTCGTGGGGTTCGACGAGGCTTCTCCGTGCGCTTTTTTTTTCCTTCTTCACGTGGCGCTCGACTCATTGTCAAAGTGCCGACTGTACAGTGTCATCGAACGTGAATAGATCGGTCGTTGTTATTCTCGGTGTTCGCGCGGGCTGCTACAGGTGCGTTTCGATTTACGAATCGCGAGTTCTTCGACGATTGTGCGGAACCAGCGGGATTCTCACGCACGAGGATTTTCGAGCCTCCGGGACTGTCGACGCGCAAAGTCGAGCGGACAACATTTCGTCACGAGTTTTTTTTTTATCTTTTTTTTTTTTTTTTTTTTTTTTGGTGCTCGATAGTTGCCGGATCCCGAAAGAATTTCGACGGATTCATCTTTCATCGGACTGGTGAGTGCCGCATCATTATTTCGTAGATTTGATACATAAATTGATTTTTTTGTTTTTTTTTTGGTATTTAATTTTGTACATTTTTCGTGCTGAGAGGAGTTCATTTTTTGCTCGATGGCCACTAATTTTATAGATTTAAAATATAAGTTATTTTTTTTAGCATTTGTTTTTGTACATTTTTCGTGCTGAGAGGAGTTCATTTTTTGCGAGCGAGCCTAAAGCTCTGCAGTTGCTTGATGGAGACTTATTTTGTAGATTCAAGATATAAGTAATTTTCTTTAGCATTTACTTCTGGACATTTTTTCTGCTGAGAGAAGTTAATTTTTTTCTTCCCACTTTGAATAAATCCATGGCTGAAATAACTCGGAAGTTCGATATGTATCATTGTCACTCGAGAAAAGTTCCCTAATTGGCTGCCGTGCGAGTCTAAAGCTCTGCAGTTGTTTGACGGCCACTAATTTTATAGATTAAAAATATAATTAATGTTTTTTAGCATTTACCTTTGGACATTTTTTTCTGCTGAGAGGAGTTAATTTTTCTCTTCCCACCTTGAAAAAATCCATGGCTGAAATAACTCGGAATTTCAATATGTATCGTTGTAACTCAAAAAAAGTCCTTTCATTAGCTGCCTTGCGAGCCTAAAGCTCCACAGTTGTTTGATGGCCACTAATTTTATAGATTCAAAACATAAGTATTTTTTTTTAGTATTAACTTTGTACATTTTTCCTACCGAGAAGAGTCAATTTCTTGTTTCCCCCCGAGAAAAAACTCCGTGGCCGAAATAATTCAGAATTATTTATATGTATCGTTGTCACTCAAGAAAAGTTCCCTAATTGGCTGCCGTGCGAGTCTAAAGCTCTGCAGTTGTTTGATGGCCACTAATTTTATAAATTAAAAATATAATTAATTTTTTTTAACATTTACCTTTGGATATTTTTTCTGCTGAGAGGAGTTAATTTTTCTCTTCCCACCTTGAAAAAATCCATGGCCGAAATAACTCGGAATTTCAATATGTATCGTTGTAACTCAAAAAAAGTCCTTTCATTAGCTGCCTTGCGAGCCTAAAGCTCCACAGTTGTTTGATGGCCACTAATTTTATAGATTCAAAACATAAGTATTTTTTTTTAGTATTAACTTTGTACATTTTTCCTACCGAGAAGAGTCAATTTCTTGTTTCCCCCCGAGAAAAAACTCCGTGGCCGAAATAATTCATAATTATTTATACGTATCGTTGTCACTCAAGAAAAGTTCCCTAATTGGCTGCCGTGCAAGTCTAACTTGTTCGATGGCCACTTGCCGTCGAACAAACCGGACCGTCTGTTTGACGACAGCTTTCCTACCGTTGTATAAAATTGTTTTCCCGCAACGAACGTATCGCTTCTCTCAGAAAATAACATAAATAATGTTTACCTAAAAGTTCGGATGTTTTCGGATTCGATGCGACGCAATTTCTCCCGTTAATGTACCGTATCGCGTACGGCGGTACGCGGCCACTATCACTTTACGCCTCTTTTCGCTCGTTATATTATTGGCTGGTTTCTTAACGAGAAGGCTGGCTCGAAAGTCGATGTGGGAATGAGTCCCAGAGCCGAGTGAACGTACGGAGTTGTCAGCCAATCGTCGGGACTCGCAGTTACCGTACGAGCGACCGGGCCCCAATCGGGCCCGATCAACGTACCGCTCCTACGACCGATATCCTATCGAAATATTTTCCACCTACACAATAATTTCCCAGGAAACTTCTATGGTTGTCAGCTTCACCCTGGACTTTCGTCCGTTCAATCAAAATGAAGAAAAAAATTTATCAAACCGTTCGATGAAATTACAAAAGGAACCGTCGTCCGTTCGTTCAAATTCGGACGGAAATTTTTCGCAATTCTTTCTCGACGATTACCGTGAGAATTTTTTTTTTTTTTTTTTTCAAATTAATAAAGGTAGAAGATGCAGACTAAAATCAATGGAAGGCTAAAAGAAAAATTGAAGAATGAGGTCAGTTGGTGCTTATGCGTTGTTCAAGGCCCCACGTGCACCAGACAGTAGTAAGGAGGCGTCCGATATCGATTATGCAATCGTTTATAGTTGACCCGAGTTGCGAGTCCAAATTGCCTTTAAACTTCGACCCGAGTTCCGAGGCGCCCGGGAGCTTGCGAAGCGATTGTCCACGCGATTCGTATTTCGAGCGAAATACTGTCTTACCGACTCGCACGGAAAGCTTTCCGCACGTCGTGTGTCGTGAGTTCCGGTCGTTGTAACTCTCTCGGTCGGTTGACGGAGCTCGAAATAATAAATTGGCGACCGAGCGAAATGAATGAGAGTCAATGGAAAAATAAGAGAGAAAATAATATAAATAAAAGATCGCCGGGAACGACGAGAGGAGAGCGAAGAAGAAGTGGAAGATAAAGAGGAGGAAGAAGAAAACGAAATGAGAAGGAGGACGAAGAAAAGAAGAAAAGGTACGACGCTCGCTCGCTCGCTCGCTCGCTCGGTGCTCCGCGACTGTACACAGATGAGAGAGGCTTAAACTCACGATCATAAATCGCGGTCTCACCGTTTCCACGGGTCACGCCCCGTTAACGCGCGGGTTAACCCGCGAGTCCGCCCATTTTCGGCTCGGATATACACACCGTATATAAAACTGCAATCCACGTTATATATGTTTACGTACGGTGTATATTGAGTATTATAAACGCGGTTAAGTTTTTTCTTTCTGTTGTTGTTGTTTTTTTTTTTTTTTTTTTTTTTTGAACCTCCGTTGGAACTTGAGACGGAGAAGCGCTGGCACTCCGCACCGATTCGAGATCTCAAGGGGGGCTTAAACAAACAGCGAAACCTCGTGCCTCGACTCTCTCACCTCTATCGACGTATAATGGCTATAATTTCGGACGGTGCTCTTGCAACTCTCCATCGAACGTCTCTACTGCTCCTAAGTATTTTCACGTTACTCCCGGTAAACGAAAACAATAATAAATTTATGAAAGCGAAGCATCGAAATAGAAAACGCCAAAGTTGATAGCTTCACGAAGAATATATAACTTGTGTCGATGAAATTTTAATTTTTCGAACGGATTTGGTAATTTACGGATTAGTGACACAAAAATAGCGAGAGCAACGTCAAATCATACGGGACAAAAAATCTATTTTTTCTCTAATAAAAATGTCGATGGTTGGTCGATTACTTTTTTATTTTTTATTTTTTTTTTTTTAAGAATTTTGAGTACTTCGCATAGGGATCACAAAATGTCTCTTTGTTGAAGCGTTTTTTTTTTTTTTCGGGACCCACCATTTTTCGGGATTGACTCTTCGTTGCAAAACAAAATCAGTTATGTAATTTTGAGGCGGTAAGAAAAATCTCCCCTAACCACGGAACTAGTGTGTTGAATTCTGTCAAGAGACATTGAGCCGTTCTGACAAACACTGGAGACAACAAAAAGAGAAAAATAAATCCACAGTGAAACTCATAACTCCTGTATTTTTACCCTACGGGCCAGTCGCGAGTAAAACAGTTTAAAATTGTAGTTTTCATATCGCTTTCTCACAATGTTTCATCTGTGAGAAAGTAATATGAAAACTAAATTTTTTAAAATTTTCTACGTAATTATAGAACTTAGATTTTTGAAATTTTTTCATCCCAATCGCCACGCTTCATCGGCACTCGATTATCAATTCCGTTGCACGTGTATTCGATCCTGCGCATGTGGTTGCACGATACATAAATCGAACACAGACCGACGATCACTGCGTGAATAGTCGCGGACGCTGATCGAAACGATCGACGATTACGACCGCGCAGCGCTTGCGACACCTCGGAATATTTATCACGATGGATAACATTTGCCATCCTCCGCGCAATTCTCTAATATCATCGATCGACTGTTGTGTTCTATCACGCGATCATATTACGTTTCGATGAGGCCAAATCTTTCTTCACGATAAAACTGTGGACAGTTATTTGAGACGAGATTGTATTCGGCCGATCAGAGAACCACGCTCGATTATTAATATTTAAAAATCAATGTTCGATCCAGGTACCCAGTAAAAAAAAACCTATGCAAAATGCGAGTAAAAAAATTCTTAAAAATCATTTCGCGAAATACCTAACAAAGTCAGTTCAGTCTTCAATCGACATAACTCTTATTTCCCGTGTCATCAACAATTTCAATCAGTCCTTTTGATTGTAAAATCCGGTGTCGGATGGGGTGACCGAGAAAATAGAAAATAAAAAATTGCTGCCGACGAGTCTGAAGAAGTATCGAGTTTTTTTCACCGTGGGAATTTTATCAAACTTTTTACAGCCCCAAAACGAATACAGAGAAACGATACTATTTCGTGATAGTACGATCGAACGTGAGATTTCTTTTTCGACTCCGATATAGTCTCAAAGCCGATTCCGTGGCCTCGGTTAATCATAACAAGATTTGTTTGGTTGACCGTCCGCGGTCCTAAAACATTAAATGGCGATATATCTATAGCGGAAGACGGGATGCTGTCGCGGGTAGCTGGTTCGTCGCTCGTGTGCATTCACTGGGTATATCTGTAGAGCCGAGGGTAGCTGGTGAATGAAGCTAAACACACGCACTTCTACTCAATGGAGCGAGAGGGGTGCACTGAACCGACGCGTGGCCAACGCACAGTGTACTTTTACACGCGTGCGTGTTTATACGCATACCTCCCGCCTGATCTTAAAGAAAACCGACGATCTGACACACGGCAGACATTTTCGGAAGTATCGCACGCCCCTGGCACATTAGAAACGCTTGAAACATTGCCTCGCACGGATCTTATTCAAGCTTGCCGTGAGATTTTTTTTTCCCCTCTTTTTCACCCGTTTATACGAAACGCGCCATGCGAGATAAAAATAAAATTTCCGGGTCACGTATCATGCCGGATATGTTGACCTCGGATAGTTGGAGTTTAAAAATTATTAAGCTTGTTAACAATATGTACAAGTAGAAAGTAAGCTAAAAAACGCGGTTTTTGTTAAATTGTTAAGTTGGGAGATTTAATCAATTTTTTTTTTTCGTACGTAACGCGTCGTGCGCGGTAAAAATAAAATGAACTTTAGGGTGCCGTCTCGGCTGGATAACACGATGTTTCGTACAGGCTTCATAAAACAAGGGAGCATTCGAAAACGGGTCATAAAAATGCGACGGTGTCAAATCCGATTTTTCTTTCTTTTGATTAAAAAAATTAAATTGACTTTCTTCCTTTTCCGGATAAAGATGAGTTGTTTCATAGACGTAGAAGTGAGTTCGAATGTCGCGTAGAAAGATTAATCGAGACGACTATCGCTTATTCATCATCGACCGTGACAGATTATCACAGTGTTTACCTCGCAGATTAAAAAGTCTGTTAACTTTTTGCTATTTTATACCCCTAGAATCAATTTTTTTTACACTCGCATATCACTTAGTATCGTCGATTCGGCGATGATCGCTCGTCAACGGTGTCGCCAGGGCCGTCGGTAAAATAAAAACAAATCGGTCGTCGATTCGCGATGGCGGCGTTTACTTTAACAAGTCGAATTAAGCTCATCTTATTTCTATCTCCCACATGCGAAAGTTGCGTAATGTGTCGTGATTAATTATCAACTGGAGGGAGTGTTCATCGTTGAAGAACTGTATTTTGAACTGAACGATCGCGATCGCGGGGTCTCGCACGGTCATGATTTCCATTGAAATGCAACGATTTATAAATACGACGCGGCTCAAAGACGAAAGTGAAACGACATTGCACATTATGTGCGATCGGCTATGCGGCTCCGAGTGATTGTCGATTCCTCGGATCGACTATCTATACGTTGATCTAATCTATATGAGTCAGGTACACAAGCGTGTTAAATGGATGGTGCGCATGCGATTCGCGCATTCGCTCTGAGCGATAAACCAATGTTAATGGATTCCTTGGGTCACAGGCGTGACATACCAGTCCGTTGGAATTTTCTCCGGTCACCGGTGCAATCTTTGATTTGTTATTGATTTAACGGTGTGTTGTCACTTTATCGGCGGTCAGAAAACACACGGAAAAAAAAAATCATTGTAATTACTCGGTCTACTGGGAGAGAAAAAAAAATGGAAATTTCGTACGGCAAGAATTCCATTGCCGCAAGTAATTGACCTACTTACTATTGGTAGAGCAAACTATTCTACTCATTTCTCATTCGGAAATACTACTTTTTATTTTGCAGAGTGTAATGAAAAACATTTCGATCATTTGCAACGATCGAAAGTATTATGGGCATACAAATTCTCCAAAAACGATTTTTATTGAGTGTGTTCTCGATATCTTTATTTAGAATGATTTCGGTAAATGTTTTCTCGACTGTTGAAGCTTCCTCGATTAGTCTGTTCTTAACACATGCACGTAAAATTCTGCTTTGCATTCTCGTGAACTGTGGGCAGAAAAGCACCTTTTTTCCGCACTAGTGCGTAAAAGTGTCTTTCTACGTACACTTCATAGGAACGTAAAGTATGATTTTCCTGAAGTTGATAGAAAAAATTATGTGAACAGCTTGGGCGTAGAAAAGTAAGTTTCTACTCGTGTGAATACCGCACACACCTTCGGCTCGCGCCGCATTTTCACACTCTTCAAGAACTCCGTTTCGACGCGCTTGCCGTACAAATAAAAATTATCGCTGACACGAAATTTCTTAATAATGGTTCTTAACCACATTTTTGGTTTTTATCAGCTATGTATGCAGCTGGACGTTAGGAATCCACGTGGCATAATTTAACGACGGCGTAATTCGAAATTCTCGCAAATCACGTGGATCGGAATTGTTTTCCACGACATACCAAAAAATTCCTACTAAAATCGTTTGTAACATTATTTCATGAATTTATCGAAAAAAATGTGTAGTAGTGCTTTAGCGCCACTAACGTACGCCTAACGTTAACTAGGTTGAGCAAAACTGCTGCGCCACTTTTTTTACTGGAATATAGTCTGTGTGCCACAGCGTGTCGTACATCTCGAAAAAATGTCTTCGTTGTTGACTTTCGTTCAAAAATATCCCATTGGCTCGGTTTTCGTCTGGGCACGTGCAATGACTCTTCTCGGATGGCAATTAGACCTGATTTCTTTACGGTGACACGGAAAAGAGTTGTTTCTCGACTGTTTAGTCGGACGCGATGCCACGAAATTTTACCGTAGTTATTGCTACAGCAAATAGTTCATTTTACTGTTTGTCTTTTTTCATTTGTCGTGTAGTTAAAAACACACACGCACACGCTTCACAACCTGATCTGGCGCGGTGTAGCTCTTATCAGGAGAATGTTCGATAAAGAAGAGGCAGACAGTATTTCTCGGCATTCCCCTGCGGCACTCTCGCTTTCGTCTTTCGTTTATTTATCTCCCCCTTCCCCCCTCGCAAGAAGATGGTTCTGTCGTACGAAATTGGTCTCTAATATAACACAAGTATCGCGTCGGTGACAGTATCACAAACGCCAATTCCTCTGTGTAATATCCGAGTAGAGACGCATCGCACTGGTTGCAATATTTAAAAAAGCTAATTTGCAAAAAAAATTTCAATTTATTTTTCATTTTTTTGTTTTAATGAACAAGTTAACTTTTATTAAATGTATTTTTGTTTCGCCGTCGTCGCATATAGTTGAGAAGGGACGATTCACCAGTGGGAACGTCACCGAGGAATAACGCGGATGATTTGATGGAGTGAATGGTCACAGGAATAAATGAAGACGTGTATTTATTGATTTAAAAGAGCCGGTCGTCATAATATAAAAATACACACGTGATACAGAAAAAAAAGTTTTCGAATATCCAATTTTTTAAACATCAGCTCAGATGTACAAGTCCGATTGATGACAAAATAATATTAAATTAGTTTGTCAACGGGACATTTGATTTGTGAAAAATAGTTTTGTCGCACACGTGTTACCGTAAATAAGGCGAACCTGGTTGCTCCGATAGTGCAAGCAATGACGTTACAAGGCATATTGAACATGAATGAAAGAAAAAAAAAAAAAATCACAAGTAGCTTACGTCTGAAAATCCTTCGAATGTCTTGCCTTTGAAGTTTGGCTTATTGGGCCAAGTATTTTTTTTTTTACTCAAAGATTTGAAATGTCTCTTAGATGATCCCCATTAGGCCATTTTGCCCCGTGCCGCGTTTGAATGGCTCGAGGCACGCGAATAAAGAGGAACAGCCGTCAGTGAGGATGCGCGCGCGGACACAAAACATCCCAATTAACGTGACCGAGTACCAGGCTAATTATCTCTGTTACGCGCGAATTCCGTTGGATTTCTCTTAATTGTGTTTTCTCGGTAGTGGCGGAAAGCGCGGTGGGACGTCGTATCGGGGAACACTCGAGTGAGGTGACGGTGGGAATAAGACACGCCGACTGTATATAGTGTACTAGTGTATTTTTGGCGAATGTGAAGGATTATAACGAGCGTCCGGAGTATCGGGAGGGGCGAGGGAGAGAAATGAGAATAAATATGAAGATCGCTGGCGAAAAATAACGGATCGCACGTGGAACTGTCCGCCGGAGCCAGCTAGTAGTCCCGACATAATTCACCCCAAAATAATGAAATTCTTCTCGAAAAAACTCGTGAAATCCTTTAGAAATTTTTTTTTTTTTCTTTCATATCTGTCTCATCATTTTTACATTTTTTTTCCAATGCATAAGGATTGTGAAGAGTACCGCGTTACTCCCAAAGTATTCCTGTGATTTTATCATTTTAAAGATATTGAAGAATTTAAAATATCATTATTTTTTTCCCTTGGCAATTTCGTTGCGACTATACAGTTGCAACAAAGTCGATGATCAAAGTCATTTCATTCGCGTTTTCAAAATGTCTCGTCACATCATATTTAATTATATTTTTTTTTGTTTCCTTTTTCGCATTTGGAGTAATTTATTTGCCGTTATTTTAATAATGTCATGTATCCGGCTCTCGTAAATTGTTCACCGAGAGTCGAGACTCGATGATAACGAAGCGTGGTTTTCGGTACACGTGTCCGTCGTCCGAACCAATCCGAGAACGGGCGACGTCCGCAATTATCGCGAGATCCTTTTCCCGTCAGTGCGATCTACCGATGTGGCCAATCGCCCGGATTACCGAAAATTAAAATACGAATTTACCGGTCGACGTTCTCGCGCGTACACGTTCCCGGTAACGTTTCTTGCGCACGTCGCATGACGCGGCGAACGTCGACTTAAGATTCTCGCTCCCGCGGTTTATAAGCGGCCCGACAATTAAGCCGATCCGAGAATTCGCCGGACGGACAATCCCAACAAACGACATGCGTCCCGCCAATTAAATATCCGATGAATAATATGGTTAAACAAAAAAAAAATTACTCACGTTTAAAGACCTCAAAGAATGAGAACGATTGGTAAGACCCGAATATATTATCCGCGACGTAAGACGATATCGCGCATAAGCGCTCCGAAACTCCCCGATTGAGACGTTTGAAATATATTTATTATGTAAACTTTTTTTTTTTTTTTTTTTTTTTTTTCATTGACGGTCGCGACAAATTCGGCTCCAGTAATTCTAGCGTTTCGTCAGTGAAATTAAATACGCGAACCGCATTTGCATCGACGCATGTAAATCGTGTCTTTTACGTCTCGATCGTCCGCTTTCTTTCGCGTTCAATTCGAACACGAGGCTACGATGAATTTATTCCGAATTAAGTTTTCTAATTTCAACGGTTAGCGCGGCGCGGACAGATCGTAACTACGAATTCGTAGCTGCGCATACTTTTACCCGCAGTCTAATCGGTGAAAGTTCCCGCTCGAGTGGCTGGTGAGTATGATCGGTGGATGTCACAGAGTCGCGGAGATTCGAAGCGTGGATATTCAAAAATCCCGATACCAAACAAGATTATCCAGTATTTGCATCGATCATGAGAATTTCATGATAGCCGAAGAGTTCAGATCAAGAAACATCACTCGAATTTATAGTTCATGACGAATTCCCATTCGCCCTTTAAACGCAACGTTTCGTTCCAACATCAAACGTTTTTTGGAATAACCCATTAATATTCCATATATTTGATTACTTTCATTAATTTGATTCGTGGGAATTAACAAATGCGATCGATTTCACCAATTTAGTTAATTAACGTGTCAAATTATTATGCAAGTTATTTACTAATTATTTACTAAAAAATTATTTACTATGCCAGTTATTTGCTAATAGGACCAAGACATATTTTCCATTTTTTTTTTCCAGTATTTCTTTTGCAATTCTCTAGCCACGAAATTTTTTTTAAAAATCTGAGGGATATTTCTGTCGTGTAAGGAGAACGCCGGAACCCGGCAGGATTCTTTTGGTTTCTAGGGGGAGCAGGAAAAATTAGCGATTTCGGGCCGACTGTGTTGCCTTGACGTGGATATCCTGCCGGATCGTTCCTCGTGAATTCCGAACACCGGCAGCGTACGCATGTGGCGCATGAAAATTCGCTCTCGAAGCTCTCATGGGGAGTATTGCGTGCACGTCGGCGTGTCGGCGAGCGTTATGTACACTTTCACTTTGAATGCTCCGTATGTGTACAACGTGTTCGTGCGAGCCCTCAAGGAACGCATGTACGCGCGTGAGGAATTTTCTCCCGAGATTCGTCTCTAGTGAATTTGTGTGTTCACGACGACCTCGCGATTCTCCGGGTCCAGAGTCAATTAATCACCAATTACAGATTTTTTACTTCCTATTACAGTGGAAAATAATTAACGAAAAATTCGAAGAACCTTCCACAGACCATCTTTGGAATTTTAGTGAGGTAGAGTTTAACTTGATTGAAGCTTGGTCAACCCTCGTCAATTCACACCGCGGCCCAATTTAACGTTCGAAAATTGTCACCATGAAAAAGTTGGAATCCAACTACCGAGAAGTCGGGAGGAGATGAAATTTTGAAGAATGTAAAGAGGGTTTGCATAATCGATTGGTTGTACTTGTTCTCATATTATATGCGCAGTGTGAATGGGCGGTTAATATTTATTCGGGTCTTATCTAATTACAATTGTCATTGGGAAGTGTGTGTGTGTGTGTTTTGGTTTCTTTTTTAAATCAAACAGCACCATGAAGTGATCGAGAGTCGGACGGCTCTCGGAAGGCAAATTATTCGATTGATTGCATTATCGATTGAGGATACACCGAAGCTTGTTCTCCTCTTTGGAGTCTCCTCCGAACCGCTGCCATTTTCGTGATCATTCCGCCGATTAAGGAAGCTAATTGCCTCCACTGCTGTGCCTCGCCCCGCCGATCTCGATACCCATCGGAATAATTATCCGTCCTTCGAATATCGCGAATTAATTATTCCAGCATCGGGGCACCTCACTGGCCTCCTCTTGGAAATTATCCGCGCCGAACAAGAAAGCCGGCTCTCGCGACGAGTAACAAGTAGCGAGACTATCACGGAAAATCGTGTCCATTGCATAAATTAAATTTAAAAAAATTCGAAAGCAGCATCTCTAAGTCTATAAAATTTTTAATTCGAAAATTTAGACTAAATTTAATTTCCAATTATCCAATTATCCAACATCGTTCGAATTACGATTAAATAACGCAACCGAAAAAGCGGAAAACGGATTTATTTGTCTCTGCATACAGAGAAAACGCGTGGACAAATAAGATAATAAAAATCTGAATAAAGTAAAGACAAATAAACTGTTAAAAAAATGACGAACCGTTTAATATTCTGACCGCAGCGAGTCACATGAAAAAAGTCCGTGGTTCTAATTGAACGGGGATTGAGGTGAATTGTAGTGGTCCAAGTTTCTTGGGGTCGTTAAGCTCGGATCTGCCTCGTTGTCCAGTGAGCACACCTTCCTCCTTTCATTCTCCCGGAGGTTTCAGTCTCGAGTAAGTTAAAGTGATTATTATAAAGACGTTCGCGGTGAGTTTACGAGTCTCCGGGGGCTCCGTGTTGCCTTACAAGGAAGTAAAGCGGTGGGCCGCGGGAGTTTGAAGCGTCTTGAGAGGCTCTGGTGTACTCCGCTTCGCGAGCCTCGGTGTCTCAGGTGCTCGAGCTCGTGCTGAGTTTCTCCGGGTTACCGGCGCTCTTTCGTCTCGACGCCAAAGAGGATTCGGACCGAGCACCTTAAAATCCCTTGGCCGCGATAACAGCTCCATACGAATATTTCCAACACCCGAACGACGAAATACAAATTTCGTGAAATGAACACGAAAAAAATTCAAAAATAATGCATCGATTTATCAAATAAAATAAAACAAAAATATTACTATAAATCAATAAAAATGTATAAAATAAAAAAGGTCACGGGTCTACGAGCGTCGCTCGTCTCAGGACGATTTAAAGGGCCGGATGCAATTCGATCCCGAAATCTTGAATGCGGTTTAACGATAAATAACAATAATAACAATAACAACCTATCGGAGTGACAGAAATGAGTGTGGGGGTTCGAGTCGTGTGTCTGACAAATTGCGCTATCGTCGGAGCGTTAATGCAGAACCGGGGCGCGTACGTACCGGAGAATCATCTTCCTCGGCGATGACGATGCCGGTATTACGGTGTTGCGGCCGAGGCTCGATGCCCGCCAGCAGAACGAGCCACGTATACGATGTCGAGGCGGGTGCTCGTTCCTCGGTGGAAAATTTACGCCAGTGAGTCTCCCGGGAATTACGGTTTCGTTGTGGCCGAGCAGAATCGCAGACTTCGCTCCAGCCACCGAGATGCTCGCGCGTCCTGAGCTCGCGAATAGGTGTAACGAAAACCACGGCGGTCTCGCACCGCCAATCGCCCGCGGTACGAAAAAAAAAAAAAAAAAAAAAAAAAAAAAAAAAAAAAAAAAGATAACGTTCACTCGCCCGCATATACTTGAGCATGTATTTATGGAGTGCACCGGGAGACGCGAGATGTTCTCTCGTGTTGCATCCGAGACTCGCTTTGTGTCACTCCCACGCTCGGCATCGGTAAATAAGTAGATATTCGTAACGAATACCGCACCACAGTGGGCAGACAGTTAGCGATAAATTTTTCAGGACGAGATCAACCGTCTCGTTGGGGACTTCGATCCCCGACATCTCGCACAGAAATATTTTTCATGCCTCGAGTTTCGTCTCTTCCGCCTCGTTAAAATCCACGAACGATATTGGACCATTGAGATTAAATATTGGGAGTCGATAGTGCTCGTGCGACCTGGGTTGACGATATACAGAGTCAGTGTTGACACGGTCCACTGGCCATAAACGGTCGGGTCTCCCTCGTGAAAATAAAGGATATGCATAAATATATTTTTTTGAATACATTTTATATAGAATGAGAGAAGGATTTAGTCAAAATTATTATATCGCTTGGGAGATATTACCGCAGCGCACAGTTGTAGAGGGCTAGGACGACGTTAATGGTAGGAAGTGCCTGTTTAATATACATTTTTTTTTTTCAGATATTATGGTAAAAATTTTTGGATAATTTTTTATTTTTACTAGATCCTTTTTTTTTAGTATATATATTTGAGAAATGAAACTTCTTGCCGCATTATACATGTCAATTCGTATTGGGTCAATTCAAACATATCATAAGAATGTAAGCAACGATCTCCGGAAAAAAATTACCTTTCGAGTGACACTGCGATGCTTCCGCCGGCAGGTGGAAAAATGAAATCGATTCCAATAAACGACTCATCACTTCTCGTGGAATAAATGGAAAAAGTTTGTCCTATCAATAACTACCAAGGAAAAGTCTGTCCCTATTTCGTCGTGCGACGAAAGCCGGCAGCGTCCACGCACGTGTCGCTGTTGGTGCAAGTTGATTTTTTTTGTCCCTTTGAACAAAAATCCTCCGATTTAAGAAATTCACTCTGGATAAGAATCGAAAAAGGGCCGATAAAGTTTGACGCCCTAAAATTTCCACCGAGGCAGTGGACATAGTCGAGTTCCTTTCCAAACTCTGCGTTGCACAGATATCCGAATCTCGCTCACGATTCGTTCCCGCATTCCTGCAATGTAGTTCTCGTCTCCATCGTTGTTTCTCGACGTTCCATCGTCTCGCTCCGTTCGGCGCAGTGCATCGCGGACCACCTACGCAATCTGGTGCGATTAGCATTCCGCAATAAGTCAGAGAGAAAGCAAGGGAGCGAGAGATATAAAAGGGGAGCCCTTTCCGGACGTCGTATCGGCCGCGATGACCGCAATGCCGAACCGCGCCCCGCTCACCGCTCAGAGCTATGTGTGTTCCAATATTATCGGCTTATTTGATTCACACTACTATGCGCCACCGTAATTTGGGCCCTTCACGCCGAGAGTAATGGTGAAATCGTCGGAACGCCACCCCGAGGCGTTCGGTTGAAATGCCGGTATATACGTTATGCCGTCTAATCGGGAAGGAATGAAGAAAAATGAAAAATGAAAAAAAAAAAAAAGGAAGCCAGATCGGTGTCTAGAATTTGGGTGAGCCTCCGGTGAAGATCCGTTGCACCTGCTGGACGCTTCGTGGATTTGATATTCGTGATTTATGTGAATAAAGATCATGCTATACGGGCTCGGAACGAAAACGGTCATGGAAGCGGTCCAAAGCCCATTTGTTACGGTGATGGAAATTTACGTCGCTTGTAAAAGGTGTTAATTCGATGCTCTCGGAAGGACCGTGCGAATGGACGGTAGTTTGTAATACGTGAACAAGTTAAACTAAAACAAGGAAATTCCATCTCACGGGCATTGGCTCGGAACCGACCCACGGTTCAAAAAGCCACTAAAGGGTGTTTGTACTTTCACAGTCTCTCACGCACACGGAACGTTTTATGGGTGTCGTATAAATCGTAGGTATTACGATAAAAACAGGTCGGACGATAGAATGTTGCTTAATTCGCTGGTAAACGGGTCGATTGCACACGGGTTGGATTACATTGGAAATGTCCAGCTACAATGTCGACTAGGAACGGAGCAATAACAGTGAGTTTTTATCGCTCAGCGTCGCTTCTCGCGTCTCTGGCTGACCGGAAGTGAATTTCTGGTTATAAAAGGTTGAGCCTTTATCGGTTACACTTCTATCTCCGCTGTTAGGTTCTAAGGTAGCAGCGCATGGTCTCTACTTCGAGCTCCTTAGTTCTGTTCCAATACGATTTTGGGTGGTGTGACTTATTATTAAGATTAACAGTGAGGCCCCTAATTAACTCCTCCTTTTTTTTTTTTAGGACTTACCTGACTCTCATTTATTCGCGCATCAATTTATCAATATCCTTGAGGCGGGGCAAATCTGTGTACAATTTCCTTTGCAAACTCCGTCTGTGACGGAAATTGTAATGATTTTTTTACGGTTGTTGATCATTTCCGATTGAAAGCAAATTTTCATAGGGAGTTATGCAGGAATCGATGCAGATCTATGGGAGAAACCACATTCGAATAGAAATGGTTTGCATGGTCAAAAAAGATTATTAACAATTTTTGTTACCGACCAGCTTATCACGTGACGCGAATAAACAGTCGAACAAAAGGGGAATTTCTCCATCTTGGAGATCGTTTTGGGTCATCGCAACCGAAACTGTAGATTCTTCTTTGGACGAGTAGCTTCCTTCGTGGGGAAACGAGATTTCGAAATGGCACTGGCAAAACCCGAATTGCACATTTGGAATTTCATAGTAGCGCTAAAGACCACAAAAACTCGAAACATTGGAAAAATTCAACGTCGGTTTTTGTCCCGGATCATTGGAGTTTTCGGTGGAAACACATGTGCTCTGTGACAATAGGATAGGCTACGTGGTAGGAAGCCAATGCGACGGATCAGCGCGACTAAAAGGACGATCATAACTCATACATTATCTCACGAAATTTTCTCGAGAAGAAAGTGGCACGTTCTTCCTCATTTTTCCAACGATCCATGCCTCTCCATCGTTTTTTCTTTTCCCCTTTTTTTCGCCAAAATACTAAATGTAGCATGTTCCGAGTATTTCGACGTTCTCAACGGGTCTCGACGACAGAAGTCGGCCTTTTGGGGATCCGCGAAGCCACCGAAGCCTACCGGACGCACCATGCCGTTAGGGTTTTTCCCATTTTCCCGAGGAATGACCTGGAAAAGCGCCAGTGTACCTAGGAACGCGGTATCGGCGCGTTCGACAAAACAAAATTTCTCTCCACATCGCTACACCGTTTCCCACCGTAGAGAGACCCAAAAAAATTAACGTTCTCAATTTTTTTACTCCTTGTAATTCACTTACAAAAAATCATAACAAAGAGTGTGTGTGATTTTTGTTAAACAACTGAGATAAACCATAACCGTAAGTAATATGAGGAACGTTTATGACCGGAAGTCGACGTTAGTCGCGGTCGTGCAACTCGGTTTCTACGACTCTGTATTCTCGTCCGAGACGTTTGGATCTGTAATTATTATCGCGAGCGGGCATTTCCAACGGCAAACGAAAGTGTGAGTTAACAGTTCGAATAACACGGGAGTGGATAATCGTGTTTGTTTTTAATGCGGCGTTAATTATCGAGGGCGGGTGGTGTGAGGCGTGAATTGCAAATTGATCGGTCCGGCGATCGTGCCGAACGGGTTGAAAATCGTGGGTAAGAAGTTTCTCGCTGTGCACACAATAAATGCGTAACTGTTAAAGGTTTATCGAACGTTTACTTGCAATCACCATTCCCGTTATTTATTGGCGGGTAATGTAAATGTTGGTGGCGGTGATCCGTCGTACATGAGTTATAAGCTGAGTATTTAATCATTGGTAAACACACGGGGCGGGAGACTGGGAGAAGCAGAACGGGGCATTCGGTCGGGCGAGCTGGATCAACAGAAAAGTGGACATGTTTATGACCGTCTCGATCATAACTCACAAAGTTCTATTCATTGATCGGGCGACGTGACAAGGCGCCGTGCGACTTTGCCTCTTTTTCTCCACCTCTCTTTCTCTCTCCTCGCAACTAATTGTAATCTATACGTGATTGCGTTTCGAGACCTCTCCACATTGGTCCGATAGACTCGCTGCCCAGAAGTACGTAGGTTTTCGAGTGTTGCGCATGCTTCGAGGCGAAAGATGGCGGACAATGTGACAAACGCGCGACACCGTGGAGCCTGTTGCATCGAGACAACAAAACTACTTCTATTGCAAATTAATAGCGTGACAATGCCTGTCGCGCTGGGATTTATTTACGGTATATTATTACGGAATTATCATTTTTCAGTTTTTTTTTTTTTTTTTTTTTTCATGACGATTGAGTAATGGGGATTGTTTGCGGGAGAATTTATATTTACTAGTGAGAAATTACTTTTTATAGAGTAGGCGATAAGACGACTCGGCAAGTATGACTCCTCGATGGCTAAAGGGTCAATGAACGGAGAAAAGGGATTCTGTCTCTCTGTCACAATTCGAATGATTGATCATTTATTGCTGTGGCGATAAAAAATATTGCAATATTGTCGCAGCAAGAAAAAGCTTGCAATGACAATTGCTCAATGATTCCCTCGTTCTTCACGAACTTGCGCATATCTTTTTCCGTTCTAAATATCGTTGCGTGACTTGATAATTTAAAAAATTAAATACCGAATATTGTGAGAAAGCGATATAAAATTTTTCAGTTTCAGCACTTTTAAAAAAAATATTTCCGTTGAATATAGAAAAATGATGTGCACGTTATTTTACACGTTTTTTGTAAAACAAAAAAAAAGTTTCTACATCACACAGAATCAAGACGGTCAGAATATGCACCGTAATATATGGTAGGAAAATGGGAACTGTAGTTAGCGGGTTTGGCCGCTTTGAGGTATTTTTTTAAATCTATTATTCACCGCTGACTACAAAACTATAATTCCATTTATTCCTTACCCGAATAAAAAACTCGTATCAAGCAAGAAAAAAAAAAAACAAATTCCGAAAAAATTCATTTTACAATCTCTTCCGATTTAAACTTTAATTTACAATTTTTTTTAATGTCAAGGTCGTATTTGATTATCTTGCAGGTTAAACATTTTGAAAAAAATTTCGGTAAAATATCGAAAAAATGTTTTCCCATGGAAAGAAAGGTTCCTCGAAGAAGAAGCAAAATATATTCATTCGAGAACCATTTGCAAGTTTGGTCACACGATTTCCTGCAATTTTTCGCACATAGAAATGGTTATTTTATTTTCCCTTCTATGGAATTTGTTGCCATTCTGTCGTTGGTTAAAAGTTGTTTTCATGCATAGTCGAATATGCATGGTGAATTCCTGAGCAAAATCCCGAGTATACGGGAGGAGTGTTGCTGTATTCACGGAGCAGCGAGGCTGTCGTGACGCTGATTTACACATCGGCTTTGAGACATTACCTTAATTACACAGCGTTCGTTTCCACCTGCGTGCCTCGATTATTTATATCCGTGGACAGTGATTTACCGCTTGCAGCCGCTTACTTTTTACGCGTTAATGCAAACAAGCTTCTCAATGTACTGGCACGGTGGTCGGAGAGTGCATTGGCACGTTGGAGATGCATAGGTGCATTTGTCCAGTCGGACAGAAGGCTCCCGCTGTTACTTCTGCCATTGAGCATCCCGCAGGTGTAACATCGTTTACGATTACATAACGAGCGACATCCGCTCGTTACCGCAACACGCCCTTTTTAATTACAATTTGTCTTTATCAATTTGCGTCCCGCGTGACGAACCAGCGTTACGACTTTGTGACCCACTTCCTCGTACGAATTTTACTTATTTAAATAATACGCCAACACCGGATAACTTTCAGATTCCTGTTGCAGGATAACAAAAAAAGTAATAAGTATTGGAAACCCACGAAATTAATTTATTGTTCCTTGATGCATTTGACCGGAAAGACAAAGTTTCCTGCGTCTCATCACCGGACAAAGTATTTTTACATGGATTTTTGTGGGACAGAAAAAAAAAGAAAAATTGCCTTCACGCAGAGTTATCCTACACTTTCCTGCTATATTTGCTCGACAAAGGAAAGTT
Organism: Listrodromus nycthemerus; assembly: GCA_963978505.1. Lineage (NCBI taxonomy): Eukaryota > Metazoa > Arthropoda > Insecta > Hymenoptera > Ichneumonidae > Listrodromus > Listrodromus nycthemerus. The sequence continues at coordinate 8,392,349 of OZ021685.1, forward strand.
CCGTCTGTGTACTTTATGTACTGTAAATATATCGGAGTTAACGGTGCCATTGACCGACGCCGAACAACGCAATTATAGACGTCTCTTGGTCGGATTTTAAAATTCAATTAAAAAAAACTCCCTGCTGCATTTGACATCGAAAAAACAAGAAACAATTTCGGTGTATTTTATCTGCATCAATGGTGCGTTCCCTAACATCGGTCGATGCACTTTAAGATTCCTCATTGGGTTATTAAAATTTTCATTTTTAAAAGATTCATTTCGACCACCTTGTATTACTCCGTCGCTCCCCGCGCGTATTTCCTCAGAAATTCCCAACTCTCGAGCGGCGTTACGAAAGAAAGTTCCGGATCCGGCAGTCCGAGAAGAGATGAAATAAATTTGGACAATGACGAAAGCGTAAAGGATTCTCGTCGCGCAGCGGCACCCGAAAGATTACTAATTGAACGAATCAATCGCTTCGTCACGCTATCGAGTCATCAGTCGGGGCACCGAAACCTTTTAGGCCCGTTGATGGTGTCGGGTATCTCGATTTACGAGCCATTTTGCCAGATAAGAGTGGCGGCGGCTGGAGCTGAACTCCGGTGCCATGAGACGGTCGCGCGTCCTGACTTCGTGCATACCCGCGCCATACCTATCGTGTTACAGTCGTTGCGTTGCTCTTGCTATGACTGGAACCGCGGCCGGAGGGCCGTGGAACCGCGGGTCGCCTTTCCGAGTATTTCCGGAGATAACGCCCGTTGCAGTCGAGTTTGTTCGTGAGCGCAATTACAGATTAGGCTTGCATCGATCACGGAATACCGAGGTAATCCGTGAATGGGTATATCGTAAATTTTCGTTCGGCTTATCGGCTCGGTGCGCCGTCACCTTCTTCCACATCTTTATTTTTTTAGCTGTTTTTAATTACACGTCTCACACACGATACCGCGAGTGATGATAAAAAAATTTGAATATTATTAAAATTAGGATTTATTTGCATTAGGTGATTTTAGTTATTGTATAATAATGGATTGTAATTGTATTTATCGATGTGCTGAAGCGAGAATTTCATGCGATTTCCTAATAATGTTCCTTTTTCTCGCGAAGCTTTCTCTATGATCAACACAACATCACAGAAAACTCTTTCTCATAGAACAAGCTTCGCGAATACAGGAACATTATGAGAAAGCCGCGTGAAAATTATCATTTAAAAATTTTATAATTACTTCCATCACAGCGTTCGTATAATGGAGAATACTTCAATGTCGTTTCACTCGCTATCTATCCATCTGCACTGACAACGGTGCTTGTTCGCCCGAGACGTTAGTGTCACGCTAACGGATGTATCCTCGCTCCGAATAGAATTTTCCTCGTCTAGAGTTTTCATCCCGGCGTATGAAACGTTATGAATCCGTCGGAGGAAAATTTAAAGCTTCGGCTTTTGTTTATAAAGTCCATCATTGAAGCGGCGAATAGTTGCCAGAGCACTGAATGGCACGCGGCACGTAGCAGTTCCAGATTATTTATCAACCACAGTTTATCTTGGCCGTGATTGGCGCATCCGGTGGTTTACGAAGAGGTGTGCTTTACCGGCAGACATACCGCGATGTGTCTTTCCCCAGCAGCGGGACTCGAAATAATTTACGAAACAACTACTCCAAGTTCTGCCAAAGAAAGTACTGTACCAAAGAAAGCAGCCAAGGAATTTACGTACCGACGCGTAAGCTTCGGGGTAGGTAGAAGAGTCCTTCGTGAGCTCGCCTAGCGGATGGGAAAACGGTAGTGAGACAATCCTTCGGATCCATTACAAGAAATGGTGAACCCATCGTTTCGGAATCCGGAGACTGTCGTCGACTTTCGTCGTCGTTGAACAGTACTCGTCGAGAGGTAATCGTCTGTAATAGAACTGGAGAAATTCCTAATCTGCACCATCAGTCTCAGACCAGACCCACACCTTAGGAAGCAATGATCGGGGGGGGGAATCTCATTGGCACAGAAACCTGACTGGACCTCAGGTACTTGGCTTTCTTTTCCTTTTGGTATCCTTATCCTGGGATCATTTTCCATCTTGATTCTGCCTGTGGAAAACTGTTTCGAAAGCAATACCCGTGCCAAACCCGGCCGACATTGTAGTTCAGATATTCTTTCACATTTTAATCTGGCATTTTCGTTAATCTCAATTGAGTTGTATTCTTCGGATTAACGACCAGGGAGGAATCTCATTGGCAAAGAGGTTCATCTGGACCAAGGTTCCTTAGCGCCCTCATTCAGAAATCGTTTTCCATTTCATTCGCATGTTTGAAACAACTCTTTGTCTGAGGAGGGCAAAAATCTCTTGAAAGATATACCCATCAGAAATGTGACTAACGCTAAAGTTCAGATATTTTTCGCAACCGCTTCCTCTTATTTTTATTTATTTAAATTCTCTGGTGACCTCTGGATTATTCATTGCTGTCCCATTGCAATTCCCATCTTTACGAAACCATTTCGTGAGGAAAACCCATTGAAATACAATGATTAAAATGAACGGAGCAATAACACTCTTCCCCGAAGTCACCCTATGGAAAAATAGGGGCAGACATCCGAAGGTCCGTTTTAAAATGTCCGTCGGAAAACGAACGCTCGTTACGACATTGGTGCATTCTGTAGACAATGGACATTAGGACAATTATCATAACGTTCTTTTTAGTATAAGGATGGTAGAAGAGTTCTCTGTGAGAAAATGCCGAACGTCCTGGACGTCTTCGTCCACGGTAATAGTCTTCGGTCCCAGCGATCCGACGGAAAACATACGGGTGTTCGTATTCTGAATGCAGACATTGCATGGCGCGTCGCCGTCGGGGTTTGTACAATCAATTATGGAGAGAGTATGGTGGATCCAGCTCGAGACTTTGCACATAGAAAGACACACACACACACACACACACACACACACACACACACACACGCATATGTATCTGGCATAGCTAGTCGAGCCGCCGGGGCGGACCGAACCGGGCAGGAGGAAAAGGAACGACCGCGTATAATACAAATCCTTTTGCTCTGGCTAACGCAGATATGATACATTTTATTTGTCAGGTATCCCCCTTAAACCGGATAATATTGAGAGTAAATCGATTCGCAATTCATAGTATCCGAAATATATTAGCGTCATTACGTTCCTGCCATTAGCACGCTGACTCCGGCGACAGAAATACCGGTAGTCGCTCAGGCGCGCTCTGCAGGTAGACTGTTCGAGTCGAACGTACAGTAGGACTTCCCTTTTGTTAACTCGATCGGGTACTTTTGCCGTGGTAAACTCCCCCGACAGCCGCCCCACGCCCGACCAAGACAATCAATCTCGTTCGCTGACGAATACGGTGAGTCGTGTCATTTTTTTAATTTTTTTTCAAGAATGCCAACTCCTGCTCGTAAGCAGATTCACGGTCGAGGAGACATCTATCACGGTTCAGTCGGGAATATGCTCTTGAATGCGAGTGAACAGCGGGAGTAGATGCGAATAATTAACAGTTTCTGATTCTTACCGTGATAAGAGAGAGTCCACTGTACGATGAAACGATGTGTCCCAGAGCCTGGTTTCTTCATATTTATTCCCTCGTCGATACGTTCGCCAAGCTCGTTCCTCGGCGAGGGAAGCGGAATTCTACGCAGCTCATCGATTGTAATAAGCGAGAAAATCAAGCGTTCGTGCTGAACGCTTCTTCGCGGGTTTGCAATTCAGCCCCGCACAAAGTACTACCGTCGCGATATGATCTTCCGGCTAGCGGCATATTAAACAGCCGGTAGTTAGCTCTCGCGGCTGCTCCCGGGCGACGTTCCTCCGAAGCAGATAGCTCCGATTGCTCGTGGCGTGGTCGTGGATACGGCTCGTTTCGATTGCGATCAGGAACAAGCAGCTAGTCATCGATATCCAACGGTATACGTCTTCCTCGCTGTCTGTGATCATTTTCCTTCGGGCTAGGGGTGCGACGCTACCATGTTTCAGGTACACGTGTATCTATCACTGTACATCGTCACCTCGGGATAACCAGCGAGTTATTCGGACACGGATACATCCACACTGTGGGCGGTAGTATTTTTCTTTCTGTGTTCGCCCCAGGCAAGGATTTAGTCTTTGCTGAACTTATAATGGATTTTGGAGCGGTGCTTCGCCATCGAAATCGACAATGACCACAATCAAAAAACCTATCGACAAGAAAACCTCATCTGAAATCCTTCACAGTGACGATACTGAGATTGTCATTTTTCGTAACGAGACCTGATCCGTCTAAGAAGCATTTGAATAACAACTTAAATTAGTTTCGCTCTAGCTCTTTAGGTCCGTTAGCACGTTATGGGTTTGGGAATAAAACTTTTTCTCCCGTGATTCGTGGTATGAACCATAAAATCCAAAATCATAATCCAAGTGGATATCAAGTCGGTCGAACGAAACTTTCCTTTTTAACACTAATACAATTTTTGATTTTGACTCAATCTTACTTAGTCCCATCGATAATGTATTCGCTTGTGACACAATGTGCTTGCAATTGCCACGTCCACCACGACTCTTTGGATGAAGGGAAAACGAAAAATCCGGCAGAAGTAGCATGGTAATAATGCCATCTTGGGTCGGAGAAGTTTCGAAGGCTCTGCATAGGTCGTTTATTTCCGCTCCGTCGGCGCTTTGCGAGACGCGTAACAGAGTGCTAAAGCGGATAGCACGATATGGGTATGGACTCTCGAGGAGTAACCTATGTGTTTGAAACAGTCAACCGTGCAAGACGGTGGCAGCTTCGTTGGAACATCCTCTGAGACTTTCTGAATTCCCACAGGATCGTAAATCACTTAGGCAAGAGGCGGACTGATTACAAAAGCTTGTAAGAAGCCCCCGGACAATCCGCCGGTCACTCGAGGCTGCTCGTACAGCTTGCTGTACGCTGAATCTTTTATGGAACGGCCAGAGCGCGACAATTTGGTTGTGTCTTTTTGCCACTGAGAGCCCCGCCTCGAGTCGTAAAAGTCGCACGCGAGGCGACGAAGGAGTTTCCTCCTCAAACCCGATTAGGTCCTCGGCCAGGGCATTAAAATCCTTTTGGTGTTTGGACCAATTTATCTTTCGACGATTTCTGATTGTGAACCGATTATCGAAGCAATTAATTTCAAGTTGCGACGGTAAATCATCATCGTACGGGATGACACTGATCATTGTGGAGCGCTAAAAAGTGCGGGTCTGTGTCTTCTACTTTTTCACTAAATGTCGAAGCGAACGACACCTCGGCGGAAGGAACAGACATCCGCAATACCCGCAACACGATTTATGGAGACGTAGCAGTTAATGGATTGTAAGATTTTTTCAATGAAAGTCACGCGGTGGTTTCTCTTACTCGCGTTTTTTCTGCTCATTCGCTTAAGATTTTATTCAATTTTTTTAATTTCATTTATTTGACGGATTTCTGATTTGGAAATAATTAGAAACTTTGAATAATGCATTGTAATGAGGCAATTAAAATATTTTAAATTAAATTAACTTCTTTAAGGTCTTTAAGCAGGCTGTAGAGATTCATTGTATTCAAACGAGTGCGACGAAAGTCATTTGCCCAAACCTTTACGCATCTATTTATTATAGCGGATGTTTATTTCTGCCTCAGACGCATTTGATATAGAAAAAAATTGATTGCAACGGACTTGCAAAAATATTATCCGGTTTGTGCTATTATTCGAAAAGAAAGTTGAAACATTTACATAAGATTTAATGAAAAAACTGCTCGAATTATCGTATGGAATGCTTGACAACAACGAGAGACAGAGTGACAAATTACAAGACGAATTAATGTTTTAACTGGAGCCAGATCTTGTAGTGTGCAACGCAAAATGTCGGTTTTATCACCCGCTCTCGGTGCCATTCGTGCTTTTACTTCGACTGAACCATGAAAATTGGGATAATTGGATTAAAACAGCGCTTGTTTCGCGTCGCTTATAAATCAGTCCATAATACTTAGCTCCAAGTGTTCCGTGGTACGAGAACATTAAAGTTCTCTCGTGCGTTATAAAACATCCCACATGCGATCGCTCGGACCGTTCCGCACATTTGAGTTTATAGTGCTACGACAATTCCTCATTAACACGACCGGCATTGGAGCCTGCTGTGTACCTTCCTGTCCTATCCACATAATTCCCCGACATCCGACGATAAAACCTAGCCATGCACACGAGGATCCAAGGAGCGGGTGAAAATGACAAGATTTTATTTTTTATTTCTTTTAAGACCCCAATTAGCCAGTCGGGATTTTTTATTGCAATACTTTCTCCCTTCGCATATCTCGAATGTGTCGAGAACGGTATGAGGTAAGGTAACCCATGCCGCGCTTTGGCACCGCCGGAGCTTGCGCGTCGACGTGTGTTTAGACTACTTAGCATTCGAGACTCGCGAATACGAGAGTAGCCGTCGCGGAATACGCGGCTCGTATGACCGCCGGCATGAACGGCTCTATCGGCTCGAATCTCGTTATGTGTGACCGGTGTTCCACGGTCCCACCGTCAAGTGAACTCGTGGTTCAAGCGGGTAAGCGCGCTTTAAAATTTCTTCGGTCCCTTTTCGTTCTCCGCCAACCGCTGAGTCCAGCGGCGTTTTGCGAATAATTATGCAAGACTCTCGGAAACTGCGAAGGAGCGCTGGTCGTTTTTGGTAGGGCGTACGTACGTGAGAATTGACAATTAGCAATAGTTACTCAAAATCCCGCCGATGGCGAGTCTTGTCATAAAAAAATTAGAATATTTTATTTTAATTTCAGAAAAAAACAATTGCATAAAAAAAAATTATTTTTTGCAAGAAATACTTACAAGTATGGGTATGGTATTCGTGTATGCTGCGATACATCCCCGCTGCCTTGACCTTATAAGAAATATAAACATTAGTGGAACGCGTATTTTTTTCTTGTAAAGCAAGGAATTATTATTGAATCGTTGAATTCACCATGAAGGATACAATGGACGAAATTTTTAATTAAAACAAAAGAAATTGTTGGAAACATAAAGATGGGGCGGGATAAAAATCCGGAATGCTGGATATTCCGAAAGATCTCACTCTCGAATCTTCCGATTTATCCGAATTTTGAGTATGCGATAGTTTTTTTAATAAAAAATATTCTATCGCAATAATCGTTCAATGGAAAGCGAGCATGGAGGTGCAGCATACCTTTGGAAACTTGGCCTTTTCCATGGATTTAATTTGTTAGTTTTCTATCATAGCCGCAACCGTCACACGATCATTCCTATTATTCATACTTTTGGTGAATTGACCAGTAATAAAATGTCTCCAGTGAGAAATATCACTTTGGATTTTTGCCGCTTCGAACTTTCAAAATTCGGGTATCGAATCCCCCCTCACGGAATCCTTGCGGCGCGACTGAAGACAGTCTCGAATATGGGTTCGTAGAGCCGTGAAGGAACCGACGGGACAGTTTGCCAGATAAGAGCAGGGCGTCCGCGGTGTTCGCGTTATCTCACACGAGTAATCGCGAGACGAGCGGGTGAGCGCATCGGTCAGGAACGCCGGTGAACTCGGAACAACTTATTCAAGAATTTTCTGCCCGAGCAAGGCGGAGGAAGGAGAAGGCTCCTCAAGCCGCCAACGGCCATCAGCAGCAGCAGCAGATCCGTCCGACGCTGGGATCAAGAGATCAAGACCCGGGCTCGCGTACAGCAGCTCAGCGTTGGTCCACGGTCTCTCGATCTTCATCCTCGAATCCCACTCCATTCTTCCTCGCCTCTCCTTGCATCTCCGCGTTGTCCTCGAGAGTTTCCTCGTGTTTGTCGGCTGTCCCACTGAATGATCCTCGACACGCCTGTTTTGACGCGATCAGTGGCTCGAATCAGGCGGCACAACATCGACCATTGTTCCTACCGATCGCGTGTGAATCAAGGAGCGAACATTGAATTCCTCAACCCTAAGATTCGACAACAGGACTGCCTGACGTATTGTCTCTTGCGATGATTCAGCTCGCAATTTTTGAAGATTCCGATGTCGCTGAATGAAAGTAGAAAATAAGCTCATCCCAGCTGAATTCGACTCTCTACACCTCTAAGATATAACAGAACGAAAGTTGTGAATATCGGTTATTTCGATTATCATACCGATCGGTGATCTATATTAATCATATCGTACTCAGACTCTTCCGCGCCTTCTTCTGCCACCAAGTCGCTCGATAAGGCCTTCGAAACCCGCATGCGTCGCTTACCCACACGAATACCGCTAGGCCCATCGCTCAAGCGCGTAGAATGCGCGTTTCACTCAGCAGGCACGCCGAGGCACTCGCGCACGCGCAACCATCTCTAGCAATTACCGATTTTTCATCGCCAACACACTTCTCGCCGATAGAGCCGCAATGTCGGACCGCGCCAATGCTCGCCTTGCCCCGAGACTATCGGTCTATCGTTAACGAGGCAGAGATCCGCGCTCGCGCGGTACGGGGCCCAATAAACATTTGCCAGCTCGCTCACGCGACTGCCGAGACGTTCACCGGAGGGCCCCGCGCGAACATAACTTCGCAAGGATACGCGAGCGTCGATTGCCGGTTGGTCGGGAGGCTGTGTTTATCGATAGTTACAACCACGATTGATGAAGAAAGATGGATAAAGAAAGTACGAGAAAAAAAATCGAGGCGTTAATCGACCCTTTCCCGCAAACTCTCCAAAAAAAAAGAAAAGCCTGAGATTGTGCAATATTTGCGAGACGTCAAAGCGAAACCCCACGCGCGGCATCTCAGGACGAAAAGCTCGGTCTCCGAGTTCGCCATTCGGGCCCGTTAGCTCACGCCCCGGCTTCTTATTCCATTGTTTTCCACTCGGTTGCGCGAATAGCTCGATTGTACCGTGATCGTTTACCGTTAAGTGGTGAATATACGTCGACCGGCCACGATCGCAATCGACGTTGCGCTATTCTCGCCCCCTTCGGTGACTCAATCGGTATTGCGGTGCGAACGCCTTCGCACCTTTTCCAATGGGACTGCCGGGACCGACCGATATTGCTCTGGGTGAACGTCTCGCGACCAATCGATTTTCGCTCGATGCACAATGGCTGAACTTTATTGTTATCATCGGAATGATCCGAAGAAAGCGCTGATACGTAAACTCCGAGCAAATGCTTCGGAGTCACCGCGAACAATATCGGCTTGGCGAAAAAAAAAATGTTATCGTTGCGCCTCTACCGGTCACGGTACCGGAGCCTGTGCTCTATTCAGCATAACCGTAGTCTGAGAATATTATTCGGAGGTGAATCTGTTCGGGTTCACCGTCGAAACAATGACATTTTCGAATGGGAAGTGAGAAGATTTTTTTTTTTTATTTTACTAAGTGACATCACGTCCGGTTCAAATATCAGATTTACAAACCGGAAGTGATGTCACAGACGGATAGAGACAAAAACATATTGTCGGTCACAGTAAAAGATAAACAAAAATTTGGTCAACCTCGCGGAGAGGTTGGTAAATATGTCTTTGGCTCAAAGAAATAGTAGTTGAGTCAACTGTAATATCTTAGAAAAATCAAACGTACCTTGTTGTGTTAAATGGGTTATGAATTTGAATGTCAGCAGATTATTTGATCATGTGAGCTACGGTACTTTTGAGTGAAATACTGCGTTCTTCGTTTAATTGATATTTCATGGAAAAATTAGTACAGCTCCTTGAAGAATTAATCTACGGTTGAGTAAATCACATGTCGATTCATCCAGTGAAACGTAGGATTGTTTCATCCTCTTCGAAGAATCAGATCAGCTGTGACCACGAATTAGTTCGAGCACTTTTTACTTTTGAGATACAATCGACTTAGGTTAATTCAATAGATTGGGCCTTGGGCTACGATGGATCATCAGTGATTGGCAGAACTTCCGCTTCGATGCTGTTATATTCACGCCCTTCAAGTTCGTCCCCGGCGGAGCAACTAATTTAACGACGTTCATACCCACAAGTACTCCAAAGTCTGCACAGCATCTCAATCAACCCGCTATAATAATCAAACGATTCTGCATGCGGTGTATCGTGTTCCCCGTTCTTTGGTGCTGCCGTTTCTTGGAGTCCGTACTGCTCGATTCCTTCGGGAATCATTGCTAATATTTTGTCTACGGCACAACGGAACCTTGGGCTTCGAGGGCCGCACAAGAGTTCACGAACCAGACGGGTCACGTTAATGTGCAGTATCGTGCCTTTGTGTACATAAGAGTAGGTCCGCTAGGGAGTCGCGGTATTCGCGCCACCTGTGCCGAAGGACCCTCGTTTCATCCGTCCGCCGGGGGAGAGACGCGAGAGACGAGGAGCGAGCCTGGGTTCTCCAGCTTGCATCGACCAACGAGAATGGCAGGTGGAAGAGACGAAAATAAATACGGGCTTATTGAATGTATCATTATCGAACGAATATCGACAGAGAACAATCACGACGCATAAATCATTCGTGAAATTCCAACGCCGTCCCACGATTCTCGGTGTTATATTTTCGAAACGTTAAACCCACACGTCGCATACGAAATCGTCCGAATAACTCCGGGAACTCGTTCAGCTGCACGTGTGACGCATTGACGACCTCCGATCGGGAAGGCGGAGCTCGTTGGTTTCGTCGTCGCAACGGACTCGGAGCTGTAATAATTTATGGAAAAATGAAATCGAATGAATTCGGCTCGACGGACCGAAATGGAAAAACAGGACGGATAAGATTGCACGTCAAAATATGGAGTGTATCGCGTTCCCTCGCGCTAAAGGAACGGACAAATTAATTTACAGATTGAGAACGGTCGGACCTCGTCCGTAAAGTCATCGGGGGTCTTTCGTTGAACAGGAGCGTTAATTGAAACATGATTTTACACAACGTTAATCCGACAGTCGAGTCGCGTACCGCGGGATTTTGAGACTACATAAATACGGTTGTCGACTCGTCCTCCGCTGTCTTCCCACTGTTCTTCCCTGACGTGTCCACTTTGTCGCACGCTGTTCTGGTAATTTTGTTATTTTTCCAAATTATTTTTTCTTACGTGTCTCGTTTAATCAAAGCTACTCGGAAAGACCGACGATGTCTAGTCCTGTCGCTTCGGCGGATCGCACGAGCTTGCTCATCCGAGCGAGCGAGACTTGCAGGGTCTTTTAATTATACAACATACAGCACGAACTGAAACGGCTCGTCACAACTCAGGGATTATTAATATATTTTTCGATTATCCAGCGAGGCGAATGGAGAACGATGGTGAGACGCGACGCTGGTACTGATTGGATTGAACTGGAATCCGAGAGAACCGCTTTATTCGTTCGGTACTTATTTGGACAAACCCGATGCAGCGTTTCCAGCGGCTAATGAGCAATTGTGCTTCGTGCGAGAGAGCCATGTCCGAAGGTTACTATAAAAATTATCGGTTTTAATATTGGAAATCTCGGTCCAATAATTTTTACCATAATATCTAAGAGACATTTTTATAAATCCGGTATTTTCCAGCATAGGATACAATTATTCTCACTATATCCTTATCTCATTAGGGCGAATATGACTTGATCCGTATATTGGTTCGCGCGCTAATCTTGCCTCAGAATAATCGAATTCATTCACTCAAATCGATAGTATCGAGAATAAAAAAAAGTTGTGTTGCAAGCAGCTTGTTTTTCTGTAACTGACACAAAATTCTTTGATAAATGCAATCCTTAGTCATTAATAAATGGCCTCTGTACGGATCTGAATATATTTAATAACGGAAATAATCGGAATTTGTTTGATATACAGAGTGTGAGCGCAATAGAAAAATGTCTTGGGTGATTCTTACTGACCCATTCTACTGTCTGCATTTTTCTCCCCCGATCCTTATCGGAGGAGAAAATTCACTGGGCCTAACATCTTTGTTGCCACTATGTGGTCACGATCCATCGATAATTCGCTATCGTCTTCCAATACGAACATCATTCCCAAGCGATATATTCAGTGTTTCCGAAGGCATCGTCCTTACCACTACATTAAACGCAAGGATTCCTGGTTCTACACGGCACTCTGTTCCTTGGGATAAAAATTCGCATGTTTATCGCCGAGACGCGAACGTTCGTGACTGGCGAAGTTTATCGGCAGCTTGGCGCCGGATATTCCCGCTGACGGGAGTCGTGAAGCGTCGAAAACGATTCGCAGTTCTTATGCTCATCACGGGGCCGATGGACGATGAGGACCGTCTCCGTACGCGTCATGCACAAGAGCTAAGATAACGTCGTCGTCGAGTGTCTTTCGTGCGAAACGCGGTAATTGGAAGCTTTGCTCGTCCGTTACTAGCGGAGGAGTCAGGATGACTCTAATCACCTCGTTCGCTGGGTATTTCAACTTTGATGTAACTTAGAAGTTCAATAATCCGTGCGAGAGATGGCGCTACGACGTGTCTAAGTGGCGTCGAATTGGCGCCGGCGAGTACACCGGAACATATGCCTCTTGCGAAAGAAATAACAGCGTGCTGTTTATTTTGCCGAAAGGCCTTCGAATATCATGCGGCAGATACTTCAACATTCTCTTTGATGTCTGAGTTATTGAGAAGGAGTACGTTGTGCTTGCAAGGGCGGAAGGTGCGTTTTTTCACCGAGTGCGGATTTGATTCCTGAGCGAAGCAAAGGCCAAAATCCACACGAGGTGGAAATGCACTTTCTCCCGAGTGGCCTATACTATTTTTTTTCCTGATTACGATGGAAAAATTACGATAGCTCTATGTGTCCAAGTGCAGGATCATGAGCCAAGGAGCCGCGTTTAGGTATCTGCAGGGGTAACAAGGCGGATTCTTTATTTCTAATTCTTTCCCAATATCTACTTTCAACATTTATTTTCTTCCCCTAAATCATTTTTTTCTCTCGCCGAAATCACTTTGTTGCCCAATAAATTAATTTATTGCCTACTAAAATTACTTTTTTTCCTCGCTCGTCAAGAGTCGGCCACTTCCTTCCCCAGTTGCAGGCCTAGAAGGGTCTTTTTTGCATAGTCGGGGAGAAATTTTTTTTTCCCACTCATACGTTATAAATCTTTTTCATGCGACCTGCTATATCCTATTCTCCTGTACATTGAAAAAAGCTGGGGTTCATCCAGCTCCTGAAACGACTTCTCGTAAATGTCCTCGTTGATGGGTCGATGTAGGCCACCGGCTTCAGAAAAAAAAGTAAATCGTATTAGTACCTACTGTAGCAGGGTTTAAAATTGGGCAAATCGTCGTTCCTTATCCTAATGGATTGGCCCGAGCCACTTTGTGAATTTTACGACTGCCGCCGCGTGTTCCCGCCTTTCTCGGACCGAACAGCCCGAATAGCTAATAAAGAATCGAACCGAGGCACTGCGAACTGGGCAAACGCTCGTAACGCGTCAGAATTAGACCTGTATCACCTACAGACCACTGTACTCCAGCCAGTAATAATACTCTTAGAAAGGTTGTTCTCCACGGCAAATTATATTCTTTTCCGACTACGCTATAAAGGTCTCATTTTATGTCCGCAACGCCGATAAAAACATGGTCGATTCGTGACAAGCAGGTGGAAAAGTGAAACTTTTTCCGTCCGTCAAAAATCGGCAACTTTCAATTCCCTGTTGCAGACAGAAATATGGCGAGTCTTTAGTACAATTGGGAAAAAATGCCATTTGAAAGGAAGTGCCTTGTCACATCCTGTGAATTTATGCTCCCGCTTCGCTCGGGCATCAAACTTCACGCTCGGTGAACAAACGCAAATCCTTCCTCGTGGCGTAATATACCAGTTTATGGTCTGTTATGCTCTTCGCAGCGCTCATAAACCTTCGGACAGTTCATTCTTACTTAGTATTATTGTATATCGTACAGTGAACCGGAACATTTCGATGATTTTTATTATTTTTATTATTTCGAGTGATCTCGATGTCTCATCAGTTTGATAATAATATCTTCTCGAATGAGACGGTCACCGACCGGATGCTGAGTATTTTATCCTTCGACGGTCCTCGTCGCATGTCTCTCTGTTGGGACATGAAAAATTCACTTGGTCATCCTGTTTAATTCGTGAGACCGGACCTTTGCTCTCGGTTCGACTCCTTCTCGCCTTCCTGATAGTTCTGTATATAACACGTGACTTGAGTGACAATACGACTACCTTAAAGACGTGCCGCAATGATGAGGCTGGTAAGTGTCATCCAACTTTTAATAACGGGTCGGTCTCGAATAAGGAGATTGTACCGATTATTTTCGATCTTTAATAACATCGATCAGCATCAGCGTACCTCGATATTTTTGTCGTCGTTATATCGAATAGAAAGAATTTGAAACGTACCGAATTTTAAAAAAATCGAACTTTGTATCGAATCGGCGGCACGCTTACCGATAAACCTACGAGGATTTACAACGTTAACGACTGATAAATACGGCTTAAACAAGATTGAGAGTCTTGCGTCCCGATCCGCCGAGGCTTATAAGCCGTTGAAGAATTACAATGAGTAGGAGTTGCGGGCGATATAAAGGTTCGTGAGGCTTAGAGAAAATATAACATAAATTTAGCTATAAATAACATTTTTTAAACATTTAACGAATTAAAACTAGAAAAGCCTATTCAACTGGCAGCCCGCTTACCGTTATGCAAAAACTTAACACCTCGATGTTTCACGCCACCCGTCACAGTTGGTGAACCCTTCTAAATGTCTAATCTGAACATAGCCATTTATTACGATGCCCTACAGTCAAAATGTCGCAATTCAGTTTCCATGTAAGAATTTTCTTAACACATATTTTCGAAAGTTGTTTCCCCGTTTCTTTGTCCAATGGCTGCCAACTTTATTCGGCTCGCTTTGGTGGATAACATTTTTATTCGATTTGCTAATCTCATTCATCAATTTTTAAGCCCTTTTACGCACGGTTCCGTAAATCCTTCTCGCCAAGGAACCATCGTAATTCCAAAAAATGTTTTTTCCACAAAATTTCGTAAAATTTACGGTTTAAGTACACGAGGAAGCAACGAGAAGAATTTGTTTCTCACGCTGCTTACGTTTTCATCATTGCCGAAGAACAGAGAAACCCGATACGCTAAAAAAAAAAAAAAAAAAAATGTCATCTCATAAATAACGCGAGAACGAAATGGATGAGATGGAAATAGATACGAAAGTTGACGACAGAGACTAAGCGAAGTTTCGGACTTAGTGAAAGCAATTCTAGATTTCTCACCGCGTCGTCTCGTATATATATATATTTATTTTTGTTTCACGTGAACGACTGAGGTCTCACGGGGCGTACCGCAGATTTATTTCTTTTTAATCCTTGACTCAGGCACGAGTCATCCGCGGTTTGTGAGAAAGCCGAACGGGAGAAGCTCACGAGCCCGTGCTCTTGAGAGTTTTCGATGAGAAGCACGTACCGTGCGGTTCTTTCCTCCGGGTCTCGTGGAGCCACGGTGATCTCACGCCCTGTGTGAGGTGTAAGGGCTCTTCGCGACTCGCTGGCAGCCTCAGCACAGGTACGGAGATGGACGGAACTTAAATTCCAGGAGGACCACACTAATGAATCGACGTTAATGTGTAGCCTGCATCGACGGTTCACCGTTTACATCTCCGATTATCGAGGATGCTAAGGGCTCGAATCCCGACCATTATGCTCATTGATGCAACTCTCAGATTAATCTGATCCACGAAAACGATGTTTCCTACGATAATTCTGTAAAGTGGTATTTACCCAAAGTTTTTTTCTGTCGAAACAAAAATGACAATAGGATGTTCCATTGTGCCGTTCAGAAAGCTTTCAATGAGACTTCCAGATTAATTTGATCCACGAGATGGTCCCCATTACCAATTTTCAGTAGACTTGATTTTAGGTACGCAAGTGGGGAGTTTCAGATTGATTCGATTAATGAGATCGACTCGTCCTTTAACGATTGCGTACATCGATCGTTACCAAAAGTTCTTTTGTTTTTGTGGACATGCTAGTGGAGTGAGGAATGTTCACAGCAGCTGAAATGCATCTTGAACGAATCACCAGTGTCACATCAGCGCCGTTATTAAATACCCACGTACGGGGCTCGCAGTAGCTTAAAAAAAATCGTCGGTCGTGCTGGTCGGTGGTAAATATACGCCATAAATATGCTACCCCGAGTCTGAGGTGACTTCGGTACGCGACTCTCGACGGTTTCTTGTGCTAACGGACCGAGGTTCATTCCAAGCGCGTCGCTTACACTTGTAGCGTTAATGCGCATTGGGAAAACATCTTAATTAGAATCTCCGTAGAATACGGCGTTGAGGATGTTTCATAGGAAACTGTGACGGGGCTCGAAAGTAAGACAGCAGACGTGGATAATCGTATCTTAACATTTTTCTTCTGTACAAAATGTTCGAGATACCACCTCTTCGATTCTTAACGGGACAAATCATCGTGCATATCCTTGATCATTATGACGCTGCCTGCGTTTGCCGAACGTAATTGCTGAATGACCGTCGCATAAAATACTGCAAGTGTCCCAATCAACGCACACGCGCTTACGGAACTGCGTCGTCTGACTATGCGTACCATCTTCTCAATAAATTTGCACATTGTTTCCGAATTTTACCATTTGCTTCGATTTTTCTCTCGAAATCCCAGGTGGATAATCAATTATCGCCAACGTTCAAATTCGAGTGAATTTTTTTTAACACTACCCACCGACTTGGATTTAAACTGTTGCGGATGTTAACCAGATTCGGCGATATTTAATTGACTGCACAGGTATGAGAGTATAGTGATCAGATAAATACAAATTACTGTCTCAGTACGATTACATGTTGTATCATCAAATTCATCCGCATATTCTTTCGAAATTGTACCATTATAACGCTTACCGTCTTGACGTTCAATCGAACATTCATCGATCACTCGCATTTAAATCACATCACCATTATTACCTTTCAACGTTGCTCGATACATGAGTCATAGCAAAATGAATTTTGTCTTAATTTCTATTACAATACTCGAATGTCCAGTAGGGAATCGAGTAAGCTGCAGTTGTTTAGAAAATTCAGCGAGACTTTATCGACCTCGCGTGTATGCGAATTTAGTAATCCGATAAATACAAATTATAGTCTCGGTACGATTATATATTGTATCATCCAATTAATCCGCAGATTCCTTCAAAATCGTACCATTATAACGGTTTCCGTCTCGACGTTCAATCAAACATTCATCGATCACTCGCATTTGAATCACGTCACCATTATTACCTTTCAACGTTGCTCGATACATGAGTCATAGCAATATGAATTTTGTCTTAATTTCTATTACAATACTCGAATGTCCAGTAGGGAATCGAGTAAGCTGCAGTTGTTTAGAAAATTCAGCGAGACTTTATCGACCTCGCGTGTATGCGAATTTAGTAATCCGATAAATACAAATTATAGTCTCGGTACGATTATATATTGTATCATCCAATTAATCCGCAGATTCCTTCAAAATCGTACCATTATAACGCTTTCCGTCTCGACGTTCAATCAAACATTCATCGATCACTCGCATTTGAATCACGTCACCATTATTACCTTTCAACGTTGCTCGATACATGAGTCATAGCAATATGAATTTTGTCTTAATTTCTATTACAATACTCGAATGTCCAGTAGGGAATCGAGTAAGCTGCAGTTGTTTAGAAAATTCAGCGAGACTTTATCGACCTCGCGTGTATGCGAATTTAGTAATCCGATAAATACAAATTATAGTCTCGGTACGATTATATATTGTATCATCCAATTAATCCGCAGATTCCTTCAAAATCGTACCATGATAACGGTTTCCGCCTCGACGTTCAATCAAACATTCATCGATCACTCGCATTTAAATTCATCACCATTATTACCTTTCAACGTTGCTCGATACATGAGTCATAGCAATATGAATTTTGTCTTAATTTCTATTACAATACTCGAATGTCCAGTAGGGAATCGAGTAAGCTGCAGTTGTTTAGAAAATTCAGCGAGACTTTATCGACCTCGCGTGTATGCGAATTTAGTAATCCGATAAATACAAATTATAGTCTCGGTACGATTATATATTGTATCATCCAATTAATCCGCAGATTCCTTCAAAATCGTACCATTATAACGCTTTCCGTCTCGACGTTCAATCAAACATTCATCGATCACTCGCATTTGAATCACGTCACCATTATTACCTTTCAACGTTGCTCGATACATGAGTCATAGCAATATGAATTTTGTCTTAATTTCTATTACAATACTCGAATGTCCAGTAGGGAACCGCGTGAGTTCTACAAGCCCTTTCCGTCCACTACCCGGTTTCGCTGAACACCACCGTTACAGCGTTTCCCGTCTCGCACCTTGGAATGTCGCTAATTGGGTATGCAAATGTTTTCCGCTAGCGTTGCACCAAGGCGTCGTACTACTTCCATTCCTTGACCTCCTACGAGCGATAGAATGAAATAGAGAATGCACATGCGGTGGGACGGGGAGGAAGGAGGGAGGCTGCGATTTAATGGCGCCAGAAACGCGGAATGTTCGCTGCTGACGGCGTCTCGGGGTGCGGGGCACGCGAGATGTCTGTCCGTCGTGCTGTCGCTGCCACGCGCTACTTGCGCCCGCGTTTATCCGCGGCGGTAGCACGCCTTCTCCCCCTTTGCACACGCGGCGCTATCACTCGCTTGCTTTATTATGTCAGAAGTGCCGACAGCAAAGCATACCGGAGCGTTCACGCACACTCTCACGTACGACTCTCGATTCAATCTCACTGCGCCAAACATAATGGCCGACTTCCTGCTGTACTCCGTATCCAATAATGAAACGCGAACCGCCACGGTAAACAAGCAAATTGCTGAACCAATGTTGCGGAGATTGCTACCTCTTTCCTCACCCGCTATTCCACATTTTTTGCTCTCCAAAATCAGTGGGACATCTGAAAAAAAAAATGTTTCATTGATTTTTTTTTTGACGATTCTCTTGCAGCAGAAAAATGTTCGATGGGAGTCTGATCAACGGTACGGGGGGATTCGTGGCCGATGTCGGTAGCTGGGATTCGAACGGCAGCCGATAGCACGTATGAAATTCCTTCGTGAGATTCCTGTTCGTTATTGTGTTATTTTTTTTTTTTTTTTTTTTTCCTCGCCCTTTCTATTTTTTTCGTGATACCTGTCTGTAAGCACGCGCGACAGGAGCGCGGTCGGAGACGTCCTATGGATTTATAAACGGGCGGCAGCCTCAAAGGGCCTCCGAGCCTGTCGTCGCAGCCCGTTCCACTCTTTCTCAAGCACACCGAGCGTTGACGTACGAACCCGTTCGACCTGCTGCCGCTGCTCTTGCTTCTGCCGTTGCTGACCACCTACGATAACGCATCATCAGAGGATACGCACTCGTGCACAGGTCCCACGTTCTCGTCGTGAACAAACCAGCAGCAGACCGGCAGCACGATCATATCTCGCCTCCCGAGTAGTTGTAACTCCGCGGATGATAGACCGCCACTGCTGTCCACTGGTCGTGACTCCCCACAGAGAGACGTGAAGCTAGGGGTCAGAATCCTCGTTCTTCCAGACGTTCACTTCGTCCCGGACATATTCTCGATAGAAAAGCGACAGCCCCGAGGATCCGTGAGATTCTTCGATCCGGACGCGTCGTTTCTCTTCTCCATTATTTTTTATGCTAAATTACATTGGAGTCTCGCACTCCTATCAGGTCTTCCCGGAGCCACGGCACCGATTTACCCCTTTAAATGCTTCCATCGGCTGCGACGCACTTTGCACCGCTCTTCCGTATTCTATTGTTATTTTGTTATTCGATCGTCTAGCCTTTGCCGTTCCGCATAACAGCCGCTTACGTTTATTCGTGCTTTATTTCTTTCCCCTCGCGAATTATCACCCCGGTAAAAACGGACCGGTCGGTGTTACGACTCGGTCGCCCACAACGCGCCGTGGAGTGTCAGAACCGTCAGTTTGCGGCTTTGCTGGTTCGCAATGATTCTTTGCCATCCGAGCCCGCGCTGCTTTAGCTCCGCAGGAGTGCCTCTCGTCCCACAGTCGCCCTCTTGTACGCCGTGGCACTCTTCGAGCTCGGTCTTCGTTCATTCTTCATGCTATTCGTAACAGTCTTTTACGTTAAGAGAGTCCGCCCGGTCGCTTCAGTCGCCAGACCCGTCTTTCCGTTTTTCCTCGCTTCTCTCCGCTCGTCGCGCAAACCCCTCGTATCACTTCTCATACTGTCCGGCACGCGCATTTATAATACGGCGCCTCATGCTTCACGCCCTCTCGTGACAGCGACTGATACGCGTTACTCCGCTAATACAACGTTTGACAATGTTATGAACGCCCTCGTTTAACGAGCATTCAAGGAACCGGCTACTCAACGGAGAAGGACAAGGTAATCGTGAGGAGTGGAACACGCAGTGGAACACGCAGTGTAAGTCGCAATTCCTCTACAGACTGCCAATGAGGTTTCTTTTTTTTTTTCGTGATTTTATTTCGCCTGATTTTGGGCAATCAGGCATCCAATAAAGGGGATCAGATTTCAACGAAAAAAAAAGACTTTGTTGAATGAGATAAACATCACAGGGAACCGTGAAATTCTTGCTAGAAGATGCTTGAGATTATGTGAAATACAGCGGTCTGTAATAAAATAATTCTGTACCAACTGAGTTCGAGTTGACTAGGAAGAAGTGATCTCACATCGCCACAACATTGAGAAAAACACGCGGCTTGATATCTTTTTCACGGGAAAATTAATTCTTCTGCAGATGATCATCATAGCTTCATTTTTGCCTGGTCAGACTTTTCAAAAAGTTTCTCGTTGTTAAGTCTATAATTGGCTTTGACTAATTATAAATGGTTCACTTAAGTTTCAGAATTGTTCATGAACAGACCGAGTTTTCGCATATTTTTGGGTCCTCTATAGGTGCGCGGTAGCGTACGCGCATTGCCTGATTCTCGTGAAATACGACGAAGACTGATAACACGCTTCCGGCAGTCCGCGGTCCATGTAACAATGCTACGAGAGGCGTCGCTTCCCTCGTGTTTGAGAAACAGCCGAGTCGCTTGCAATAGGTGACCAGAGTGTTACTGAGCGCAAGTGTCGACGGAATTCGCGTCCCTCGGACGTGAGTAATATGACGTAGTTCAGCGGAAGAATCCCAAAGTAGCCTTCTTACTCTCAACCCGACAGCGCTGTCTGCTTCGCTAAGCCTTGCTCTCGGTGTGACCGCACGCCACTTTAATAACTCGTTTAACTTCAGGCCGACAGCGCGCTATACGTCGACCTATCACGCATTGTCCGCGATGCCTGATTTCACGAATAGCAGAGACGGTAACACTGCGTTCTGGCGCCGGAACAAACCCACACTTCAAAACATATGTGTGGGCCAACAGAACAAAATATAACTACGAGCGGTTGTACCGTAAATTTTTTGATCCTAACGATTAACTCCAATATTTGGAGGCCCTCTATATTGGTCATTCGCAACAGGCCATGCTGATCTAAACGCATTTTGGTAATTCTCCATGAACCGAACTCTTCGTCAAACTCGCGTTAGCCGCGTAGAAATTTGATCAGGTTCGTCTGATGATTGATCAGGTGGTAATGAGAAAACGATAAGGCTTGTAGTTTTATGGCAAGTCTTATCTTGGTCGGGTCTGGAATGCAGATGGTCTACATGACCAGGCTAACTTACAGATGGTCTACATGACCAGGCTAACCTGAAACAGCATCAAAGGTGCCACGAACATAGATATTTCATATCGAAGTTTCTAAACGAAACATTACTAACGTATTTAAAAAATACATTTTTAGAGAAAATCGGGGAAACTTTTTTCTAATTTCAAATAAATTCTCATATTTTTTACAGCCTGTGTGAATTCTTTGCAGGATTTCGCCACGTTGGAACAAAATGTTTGAATCCTGCAACGGACTTTGGATATTTTGATAATTTAATGAGTTAACAAATGAATTGAACAGTTCCAACGATTCGGAAACTGGATTCTTTGATTACTTGATGAACATTTATTTTTCTATTCATTATAATTTTTCCAACATTACTATCATCCAAAATCAATGTCTCAAGAATTTTATACTCAATGGACTCTTCCGATTTCTACCTAGATAGAAATTGTTCAAAATTCTCATTAATTTATAATTTTTTTTCAGGCATACACGTGTACTGGCACTGTAAAAGTATATTTAGTTGTGTACATAATTTTTTCCAAAGGCTTAAAGGAAATGTAATATTATAGTTCCCAACTACGACGCTGGCTTAAGTTTCGGTATGAGAAAAAAAAATGGCGATTTTTTCTTCATTTAAATTGTAAGCAAGAGTCATTAATTCAATGAACACTTACAAAGAGATTCGCAAGCCCGATAAAATAAAATTAATACATAAAATGTATTATTTACATATTTCTCAGGGGGAAGTGTAAAGTCCTTCCCAACTAGCCAGAAATTTTATCCGGGTTCTTTACCATCGAAAAAATTCGGAATAACAAACTGATGGACAGTTGGAGCAAACGATTTGCAGCTCATGCTGACACTCAGCATGGGCAAACCCGACGAGCCAGTAACGAACAAAAAATCCGACAATTCCAGCGTGCACGGTGTGAAGATCCTACGACAACTATTCGTTTTCCTCGAAAATGTTTTCAGAGTGGGATTAAGTTCCCACGCGGGCCACCGGGGTTCATGGTCGGACTTTCGAACAATTTCGAAACTACTTAGTGGTAACTCGGACGAAGTTCACTTTACCATCGCCGGTACCGTCAATAAAAATCTCTTCCACGAAATAGAAACGAGCAGACCGCGCCCGCGAGTTCCGGCGCCTCTCAGCCCCTCACAACTGGCCCGACTTATCTCCGAAAATTATTTGCAGTTTCGTTTGCGTCGGCTAGTCATTGAGTCTCGAAACAACTGGCGGCACTGAGGTCTGTGTAATTGCTGTGAGAAAAGGGCAGGACCATTGTCGGTGTATCCTCGGCCACCCTGCGAGCCATGGTCAGGCGCCACTCGACCCAACGAATCTCTTCAAAGGGCCCCTTTGGATCCTGTTCATCGAGCGGTATCCGTTGTTTGCTTAGGAAAGGGTGAGGAACCACGCGCGCGCCTCATCTTTCCTTTTCGTATCCTTCGCCTCCGACAGAAATGTAACTTTGTTATGCACTTGGGATCGCCTTTCGCTGCAAAATCAAGGGTAAACTTTCCAGGATCACCCCAGGTCGCAACGAAGTATCCCGACGTTACAAGTAGGCAAGAGGAAACAACGTTTGGGGAAAATATGAAGAACAAAAAAATCTGGAAAAAGTTCCCGATAAGATGATGAAGAGGTAGATGAAAAATACATTGGATGAGGGGAAAATCGACTTTACCTATCAAATCAATGACACATATCGAAGTGATAGTGCTTCGAGACCATGCGAGTAAATTTATGGGTGAGGTATTTTCGTTCGGGTGATTTTTCTTTCGAATTCAACCAGATATTGTAGGAAGGCATTTGGGAACCAACATAAGTGGAACCTCCGAAAAACTGTTGAATCCGTCGTGGTTTTAATTACCTAACTAAATAACGCATCACGACGGAATCGTGACGTGTCGAACGATTTTTTTTAATCGGCTTCGTCTATGCTGCGCTTTAAATGAAGTATTGAAGCTTGCGCAGGTGCGTCTGATTTCCTGACCGGGTTTAATAAGATGTAGCATGGAAGCGTCGATAAAAGTGATAAGCTTATTTTTCCGAGGTGAATTCCTATTACCGATTACCGATCAGGCGCACAGATTATACGGATTATCGAACGGAAATCGGTATTTATGCAGATTAGCAATGACAGGTTTGAAATGTACGTCCAAGCGTTTTTTTCCACTGTCAAGCGTACAAGAACATGCTCAGGTGAGATCCGGCTACCTTGTGACACATTTCCCGAGCCGTTGATTTTCCGTTTTGCAATATATTTACCATAATCAATCTCATTGCGCGTTTGCGTGAAACGACGTTAAAAGCCCATAATGATTGATAAACTTTGCACCAAGCCAATGCCTTCCTATATCGCTGCACTCGATTGTCGTATTCGATTTCTGTATTGAATTCTTATGTTGAAGTTTGATGAATCAAAAGTTCTCCGCTGCGACCGTGTCAGTGTTTACTCGCACGCGTCTACGTTAGTGATTTTTATTAATACTATTTTATTAATACTTTTCATTAATAATAATTGTGATGCAACGTAACAATGTTTACTTTAAACGCTTAATAGCAGCTCTCGCGGGTCCTCGGCTATTAAAGGCGAAGGTAGGAAATGCAAAAAAAAAAAATCTTGCGCGCACACACAGGGTCCCAAATCGATTATCGAATTATCGTTTCGATGAGGAGAAAGCTCGTCTCTTTCAGCGTTCACAGTGTGAGCTGTTAGCACTGCTAAAACGATAGTTGTCGGTCAACATGGACGAGACGAGATGATCATCGTTGATCGAGGAAGGAAAGTACCACATTGTTCATGAAATTTTCAAGCGTCCACGTCATTGAGTTTCTTCAACGGTACATCCGTGACCCGACATTTGATCCAACTCCATTATGGACGTCTGTCCTCTTGATGTTTCAGTGGACGGCGAAAAAGTGTGCGAAACATAATGCCAACCAGGTCCAATCCAACTACCTGACCTACTCAAGGAAAACGTGTTGTACCACTTTTCAGGGTACACAATTACTCGAGGGTTACGGTTTAGAAACATTTAATACGTAGGTTTTTATCATTCCGGGATAAGTCAGGTGATATTCAGTGATGAATAGTCTACACTAAAAATTAAATGAACGGAAACGTGTTACCAATGAGCATTAATGACGCCACAAAGTTTCTTGAGTGGGACACGGAGAAACAGTGAGAAAAGCCGGGGTAACATACTTTCGAAGCTATTATTTAAATGTCGCAAGTAAAGCGCTGCTTGTTGAATTATTGTTCGTTTTAGTGAATTAGAAATATATCTATGTAAGCTATTTAAAAAAAAATTGTTGAAACAAATAACGCTTGCGAAAGTTTGTGAACGCGCTTTGGGTTAATCCAACTGTTTATTTTTCCGAATGTTTCTGAGACGATTTTGGGGACAACTGTTATGCTCAGATTTCAGTGGAAGTTCTGCACGAGCTGTGCGGAACATATAATCCAATATACGCTACCAGAAAAAAATGTGCAAGACCAGAAATTGTAAACATTCACGAATACGAGAAGATCAACGTACACAGGAAGTTTAATTTTTTTCGTTATCTCTCGCAACGATAAAGCCTGGATTCCGGAATAATTTAGATTTTTTCCACTTGCCGCACTTTAATATCGTATATTACATTGTGTACCCGCCATGTCGGGTCGGTGATCCCGAGACCAGATATCAGCTCCTAATTGATCGTTTAACAATGCTCTTTAATACACGCGGTGTCCTGTGCGCGTGCGCGACCCGCCGAGCAGACTTAT
This sequence comes from Listrodromus nycthemerus, assembly GCA_963978505.1. Classification (NCBI taxonomy): domain Eukaryota; kingdom Metazoa; phylum Arthropoda; class Insecta; order Hymenoptera; family Ichneumonidae; genus Listrodromus; species Listrodromus nycthemerus. Next base: position 8,417,701 of record OZ021685.1, read on the forward strand.
TCGGAGAACGGGCGCCTTGGAAATTCATATCGAGTGTTTATCGAGATGGAAAAAAACGAGTTTTTTGAACCTCCACTGGGTTCTCTGTGCATTATCGCGTTCGATCTTTTCTCCGGTGTTATTCCCATCTCGACGAAACTTTACAAAAAAATAAAAAAATAAAATGACCTAACGATCACACCGAATTCTTGTTTTTTTTTTTTCAGATAACAGCCGATAAGACAAGACGAACAGGAGAGAGAAACACATGAAAAAATATATGCTGATTCTCGATCGAGCATCGGTATATGGTCAAGTCACAAAGCACCGGTGAGTCTTCTATTTCTCATGTCATATATGCAAAGTAAAACTGGTAGAGATTGATCGAGGAAAATAATGATTTCGAGTCAGTACTGAAATCGATTATTTTATTCTAAATTGGCGGAAAGATTTTATTTGGAAAAACAATGGAAACGTTCATGGAAAATAACTTCAAGTATGCATGAGAAATTAAAACATTTCGCAGGATCATTTTAGTAGGTTTCATGCGTTTGCACCTACCAGACATGACCGATTTTTCGGCACTGTATAAAAAAAAATTGCTCGTAAACAGTATTTTTTTCCGTCTAGAGCACACAATTGTAATTCATTTTTTTCATGTACAAAATATTTATTCACTCCGCGATATTGGCTGGAATTGATGCAGTTTTTACAAAATTAATTTCGATCGGTTGTTATCTTATTCGCTACAAGTGCATTCTCAGGAGACGAGGCTTTCCGTACTGGCCGGGTGTCGCCTCAGAGTGACTTAGGTCCAGCCGCCCGACTCAACACTCTCTTCGGACTCGATTATTATTCCGTCTGTGTCGTCTCTTGCAAATTTGCAGTCACTTTGCGAGCTTAATGACGTTACGCCTACCGTTACAGCTTCCTTTGCTCCCCGTTGCTCTCGTCGTGCTGTATCCATTATGCAGGAATGAAATATAGTCGACGCGTTAGGAAGTTCAACTTTAATAGCAACCTTTTTTGTTTCCGCCAAGAATTTGTTTTATCGAAAACTACGCTGAGGTTCGCTCAACCAACTTCCGAGACAACTAACTTAGTGTTCATAATTGCACGTGATTAATTAATTTTTTGACGTGTTCACGATTTTTCAAAACATCGGAAATTTCTGGATGGACGCGTGCGTGTGTGCGTAGCCGACCGGAAAATTAAAGCTGCGATAACTTAGGAAAGATTTGAACAACCAAGCTGGAATCTCTGAGGTACAGTCAGAAAAGGTTTCGTACCACCAAAGAAAATTGGTGTCAGTCAACTCAATTCTGCATCTGATTAATTCCATGTGTTCTTCTGTCGCTCGCAGATCCGGTAAAGTGAAGCGCGACGTCGCTGTATTTTTGGTGCTGAATTTCTTTCGGCCAGTCGTTTTGCCTAAAAGTCAGACAGGACGTTGACGTGACAAACAGATGGAAATTAAAATTTTTCTATTGCTCATAGAAGCCAAAAAGTAAAACGAAAATAATAACGTACGTCACTTGGAAAAAAGTTCCTTTTCGCCTCGTGTGAATTTCTACTCTCGCATCGCTCTGGCTTCAAACGTTACACTCGGCGAAAAGACGAATTTTTTTCAATTTCGAAATCATTAACGACAATTTCGAAATCATTGACGATTCACAATGTTCTTACTGGACCTAAACAATGTTCTCTCTGAGCATTCTGTTTCGACACTTAATTTTCTGTTTAATTGAAATTTTCGATATACATCCGTCACGTCTTCGATCTATGAAACGGAAGGTTGTTAATAATCATAAATATCCTCCGGCACAGTTCGATCTCGCGTCAGGATCGCGAGTCCTAGCTCGAAGAGGCCTCTACCTCGTGAAAGCCTGCGCCAGCTTCGTTAGGGAAGTTCGTTAAGATTCATGGTCGCGAGACGCACCGAGCTGAGCGATAATTGCGCGCGCAGTAATTCCCGGATCATTATCTTTCGCAGCGCCGGTGTATTAAAATAAAATAATAATCGAAAGCGATAGTGAATTCGCCGTGTTATAAATCACTCGATACTTGCATCAAGCTCTGAGATTGGCTTGATTGCTAAATTATTTCAATCGGCTGTTATATCACCGCAGGGGTATATATAATAGTCGTTAAAGTCTTCGAGCGACGTTTCCCAGTCCGTGGTAGCGAGTCAGCAACAACTCGTATCGATGAAGATCCAGCGCTGTGAGAAAATTTCGCCGGTCTTTTGATTCTCCACTAATGCGCACATGAAACTTCCCGGTTCTCGCTCGACTCTCTGTCCCATTGGAATCCGGAGTTTACTGTATCAATATTCCACTGCGCCAATGACCTGCGCGTGATTTTTAATTAAATTAATTTTGTCAGAAAAAAATTACGTCCTGCTAATCGCTGATCACCATTACCCCGTCCTCCCGCCCAGTCTCAGCATTGAGATCGAGCGACCTAACGTGACACATTATATGCGTTTACGCTCGAGTTTCAACAGTATTTATCTCGTTTACAGTGTTACACAGACATAAATTGTCGACACGTGTATACCAATAGACTTTACTCTCGTACGCAATGCCGGTGGTTTTCACGCATCGCGAAATTCAATTAGCTCGAAGAAACGTAAATAGTATAATTATTATTGCGGTGAGGCCAGGAATCTCCCCCGTTGCTGTCGGAACCGCTGATAAGAGACATTGAATTTTACATACTTGAATGGCGGACGAGGCGAGAGATTGCGAATAAATCATCGACCGCCTCACTATTGACGGACAGTTCGAGAATTATCGTGCCAGGCGAGATCCAGTCGTCGATGCCACAACGCCATTTAGTTTTCCAACACTTACGATTTTATTTTTTAATGGCGACTCATTGATTTCGTCAAAGATCAAACGTAAACGATTTATTATTTTTTATAAATTTTCTAATCGAAATTCATTAATTGATAATTTGTTATTTCAATTAAATGGATAATGGTCAACGGCTTGTTGCCGCATCAGTCTCTTTAGGCGCGGAACGTAGCGCGATTCGTTGCGGAATCATTGCGTTGCGAATTTTAACGAGGAACTGATTAATCGAAGCGAATTTTCGCTCGGTCACTCTCGTTACGAGACGTCTGATGGTTAGTTATCGTGACGGATTCCTCGCGAAGTATCTCGGGCCGGAGAGGGAACCCGTGTCCGAAGCGAATCGAGGATGGGTTTGAAGTGTTCGGAAAGCGACAAGCGCGGTAAACGATTAAACGATGTATGTTGCCGAAGGATACAACACATTCCGGGACAGTATTTTAACGCGCTCTGAAGAGCCCAAGGAGTCCCTCATCCCTTCGTTTATTCGTAATAGGATTAAAGAGGCGTGTGACGCAACGCCGACGCTGTCAGACCTAACCCGTGACTCTTCGGACGCTGAGAATGCTGAATCCAATGACCGACGGTGATAAAAAAAAAAAAAAAAAAAAAAAAAAACCGCCTTTTCTTCTGTTCGCGGCCAGTGCTCCACGACCGCGAGTGAGCTTCGCGGCACGTTAGACCGTGAAATTGTAATTTAATTGCCAGCTACACGCTTCGTAACGAGCCTCGACTGTCGTTGAACTTTGCCGGCGCGACATTTGCATCCTACATCAATACAATTAACACTATCGGGGTACGCGAAATCGATTGTAAAGATGAGGATCGCCTTGGAAGTTGACGACAATATAGAACCAAGTCATTTCGACGATTGGAAAATGAAAGGGATTAAAAAAGTTTAAGATTTCAAAAAGACGAAGAGCGATACGCACCATAGGGAAACTTAAGAAGCGGTAGAGAAAAAAAGTGAAAGGGCGTGGATAGCGTAATACGAGATTTTATGATTTATGATTATGGCGACTCGTTATCGTTCTCGCCTCGTTGTAAGTTTCTTCGTCGCTGCTGGCGACGGATGCGCGACATTATTTCAATTCTTACCTCGCCCACCGAAGACCAATTGCTTTGTGTCGTCGCTTCGTCGAACAGTGTCGATCGACAGATCGCCAACGCCTCCGGGCTTTGGGAATTTTTCTTTGGCGTCGCGAGTCTGGTCAACGCCTATATCGCTAGCGTATTGTGCAAATAGCGAGGAATCCTGTACAGTGGATAATCGGAATCCTAGAATCTTAGGCGAATATTGGACGTGGCATTGCAATAAAGAGTCGCGAGTCTCATAAATTTCTCGTCAAGTATATTACCAATATTTATATGTATATGCGCGCAACTGTGAACCAACAAAGCGTTGAGTGACGAAGACGAACGGGGCGACGCAACGAGTCTCGCGTCTTCGTTCTCTCGTATCATTCGTAATCGTCAGAGACCGTCGGCCGGTGCACTTTGAGCACGGGTGCACTCGACTGCGCGTCACGCTGTCGCGCATAAAGGAGCGACGTAAATCAAATCGCGCACTTGACTGTTGGAAAAGGAGTGTGCGCGTATAAGACTATTCGGACTAGCGTATTATAAATTAACGTTATATAGAACACATTAAATAAACAACGTTTCTACATTGGACCAATATTTAACGTCGGAGAATGTCCACCATTTATTTTAATCTCGTCCATTCGAATGATTTGTTTCAGCGTACGATATAACGCGTTGACAGAAGAAACAAAAAATTTTGGATCTGTAAAGACACGAAATGTTTTTTAAATTCACCTGAAAACCGTGTAATCTTTTATGCATTTTCTTTTACTTGTCAGTTTCTTTTATTATTCTTACGTAAGTGCGCATGCGCTTATTTTTTTTTTTTTTTGTCAATATCCGTACCAGAAGGATCGCGCTCATGTGTAGTCACGTTATAATTACGAATGACGTAAAATTGATAGCAATCTTTCGAGTAAGGATGCTCGTTTCAGTGGTTTATCGTCACGTATTTCATGAATTTATGACTAAAAAAATCTGGTATTGTGCTGCAGCATAGATTTAAGGGAGAAGACAAAAATCTATAATTCTCGCTCGCCCAGATGCACTTTTGATACCCAACGATATTGAAAGAACACGGAACGGGTTTTTTTTTTCGTTTTTTTTTTTTTTTTTCAAAAAAATAATTCTTTAGGAATATACAAGAATCAGCTTTGTGTCGAATAAAAGTGTTGAATATGATACGGTCCATATTTCACTAACTTATGTTCTAACCTAGGTGGGCCATATTCACAACTTTTAACCCATATAAATTATTCGAACGATGAGAAGCCTTTGGAGCCTTAATCAGCTACTCTACGCACTGCCAGTTTAATATTCACCCAGCCACACCTATACAATCGGGACTCGGGGAACGAACGTTTAATTTCGACACGGCCCGACGGAATGCGGTGCCGTGAGAATTTTCCGGTCGGTACTTTGGCTGTGAGACACGTCACAGCAACCCCAGCAAAGGCGCGAATTCGTTGGCGACTTTTACCGCAGTACTTTTCGTTATTCCGGAGGAAAAGGCGTGGTTGCCATTGAAATCACCGAACGACATTGTCCGGAATGGACTTGAACCATTTTCTTCTTTCGACGGTTGGCGACAAACTCAATATTGCGGTTTTACGGGCCTTCTGGTTTTAACCACACGCCGGAAACTGCTTCTTTTCTATTGTCATCTCGCATACTTTGTGTGTCTGCGGTCAAGATTTACATATGCGGTAATAAACGCGCTGATTCGAGGAGCTCAAGAAAACGACTTTTGATTCTCCACTGGAAACGAATTCTATATGCTTGACCATCAAATTAAGCGACGTGCATCCCACATAAGTCGTTTGGAAACTATTTTGTGTTGCAGCTCGTAAAGCAGCTTTCGACATTGTGCGGTGAGGGTTGAAAAAGTCTTTTATTCTCGGATCGACTGAGTACACGTGCCTGCGGTTACCGAACCTCAGCACACTCAAAGTACCTTCCGTTTTTATTATAGCAGCATTCTTTTCCGTCTGCGGTTGAGAGATTTACTTGGTAATAAATGCAGCACTTCACCCCGTTTCCTTCTACACGAATGGGAGAGTGGGTGAGAATATGAGACTGCTCACCGCTGCTTCTTCCTGCCCGACCCACCGAGCTCGACGAAAAACTTACGCGTAGGAGTAAGATCGATGATATTAAGTCGTGCACATATCGCCTGATTTATAATTCATCGTTACAACCATGCGATATATGCGAAAATTAACACCGTTTGCCAGTACAAAATGTACCGTTTGTGTGGTAAACTGACGTGAGGCGATATACCAGCAATACGGAAATGAGAATTAATTCGAAAAAATTAATTTGTACATTTTCGTTATTAGAAACGTGTTTCAAAAACGTTTAAAAAAATTGAAAACAACAATTAACTGCAGGTCCGGCGCACAGTTTTTACAGATCGTAAAATTCACCTTTAATGTTGAATTCAGTTACTGTACGTTAACTTATCAAATTAACTCGACGCGTACAGCCGAAAAGATTACATTTTTTAAAATATATTAAAAAATTTGTCATATTTTTTCATTTCTAAACTTATTGAAAAAATGTCATCAAGCTTTTAACTCGACTTCATGAAACATGAAGAATGAGCTTGTTATTGAGTTATTTAAGGAAAGACAAATTGGGCATGGCATGGTGTTTTCTATACGATCTCATTATTTTTCCATCAAGGCTTGACATTTCCGATTTTCAACAAAGTATTTTCGTTATTTTTTCCAGCAAAATTGCGTTCTTGCCGCGTCGATTCGTATTGACGATTTTTATCCTACAGCAAGTCTTGTGTCGAGCAATCTCATTAACGAAGTTAAAAATACATCCACCTGCATCCGACTAAGCCTCATCATCGTTATTGTCCTTCGAGCGAGAAGGCTATCCACTCGCCGCGATAATGTACGACTCGGCGATTTCTCGTTCCGAGGTAAAAAAAAAAAAAAAAAAAAGACACGGAGAAACAGAAACCAGAACAAAAAGGAGGAAGGCCAAAATCTCTGTCATGATACGTAATAAATAGATGGACACGGCGCGCGCGGATACTTTGTCGGGCCTCCTTCCAATTGATTATTCGCTATAAGTGGCAATTAGTTGTTCTTTCTTTTTTTTTTTTGTCGCTCGTTCTCCGGTTTCACCGCCGCGTGTCGTTCGGCTCTATCTCATTTTCTCATCCGCTCGCCGGTTTATCGGCCAATACTCCCCGAAATTCTCGTCGGGAACATCGCGCGATGGTTACGTGGTTTTCCTCGGCCGGCCGACCGTGACCACCCATTCACGAACGAACCCAGCATGAATGGACACCGGACCGGCATCACACGAACGCAGAATATCCGTGCCATATCGGAGGATCGTACAACGAAATATCATGCGGAATTTATCTGAGGCAGTATACGTGCAGTCCGTCGAAAATTATCGAGCCGGTTTATACCGAAGGTTTTCTCCGAGCGGCGGAATCAGAATGAACGGCCCACCGAACGGACCACCACGAAGTCGTCGTGACGCGTTGGCGAAATCTGGCTCATTGATCGTTTAGGTTTTTTTTTTTTTTTTTTTTTTTTTTGTAATATATTAAAAATTATTTTCTTCATTTGTATTTCTTTACGGAATGTCGAGATCAGAAATCTTCGACTCTCCACTTTCATTTATCAGCGCATGCTTCCAGATCGTGGTTGCGAGCGATGCGCAGTTGAAGCGCTCGCTCGAACGAACTCCCCTCCCGCGAGATCGGCGGCTCTCCTCGATAAACCGGTCAGTTTCACCGTGCGATCCCGAACGTATGCGATATCCGAAATGCGACATCTACGAAATTTCGTAACTCGCTTGAGCGTACGCCATGGATGAATATAAGAACGTCGGGTCCCCACCGATCGTCGACGATTCTCGCTTCGCAGCTCTGTCATTTACATTTGTCGATTCGTTGAGTAGGAAATTACGCCGCTTCTCGTTTTTACAGTTATAGATGGAAGCTTTCGGCACTTTGACCAACCCACCGAGACCCGTATATTCTACACTGTCTGATCGTTATCTTATAACTCTATTCTCCGACTTCAAGTTCACGTTGTCGACAGCCGCATCGGTTCATCCGCCAGATTCCATCGAGCCGTCGTATGACTCGTGGCGGAGCTCACCTATCATGCGATTCGCCAACGACCGAACCATTTGAATGAATCTTCTGTAGGAGTAAAAGACCGAGCATTAACGATGATTTTCGTATGCGTATCCGAGGAAAAAAATAATTTTCGACGATACCTACTGGAAAATAACAGCAAGTCTAGTCGGACTCTGGCACAAGAACCTGACCCACTCTACAAGTTCATTTAAAACTCCGTATGTGCACCAAAATCTTTGATACTTCATTCGACGGCTCTTCCAGATTTATCTAACTGTCCGTAGTGGCGTCATTTCTACCTCTTTTTACGATCAAGATTCATCCTTACACGTGATTGTCTCTACAACGAAGATAATCTCAACCGGAACTATTCTGACCTGATTCGGGCAAATCACATTTGGATTTTCTCCCTGATTTCGTGACGCAGCAATCTGGGACTCGTCGTTCTACTTGCACTGAGGTGGATCTTTTACCTTAATTCTCCAAAGTTATTGCCAGTGGCTTCGAGACGAGTCGGAGGTGGTGCATTTATGGTGCATTTACGGAGCTTCCTACAGCAGCACTGAAACTCTGAGATGGCTCTCAAAGTCTTGCGCGACCTTCGACCGGCTTTTTGCGTTTACTGCGCACAGAACGAAACGGCGATCGTAGACTTGTACGATGAGATTTACCGGACGACTTAGCTGGGTATTCGTTCCTACGAGGCTGCTCTGGACGTTCCGTCATAGCAGTTCAGCGCAGAAAATGCGCCCGCGCGCATCAAATCGTATGTCACCCTTGATAAGGGAATGCACCATGGACGCGCGCACATACGCGTGGATCGCGAGCAGGAGAACGCGCCGCTTTTACGATTAGCTTTATGTACACGCTGCTCGTGCGTGCTTTACAGGCACTCGTGGGCGTTTACACCCGGCAGCGGTATCGACTGCAGTTCCGCTCGTTTTATTAGACTGCCCCGTGCGTCGTGAATGCCAGGGCGGTGATTCCGAGACACGGGAGCACGAGACTTAATCGTAACGAGGCTTCCCCCTCCGAACTTCTCTAATCCGTCAGATTGAGGAAGCTCTTACTGTATTTTCCTCTGGAACGCAGTACTCGGAAGGATAAACTCCTTTTTATTGCACTTGAGAAAATAACAGCAAGGAAATTCAGTGATGTATCCACAAATGTTTATGATCGCCAATTAGGAACATTGATTGCTAACCCAGGATGCATCATTTCCATATCATTTTTTTTTCTTCAAATAAGAGATTATAGAATTTTTCTTTGCATTATTGACGGTATGTTTTTTCTTTAATTAGTTCTTTCCTTTTAGTCCACGGAGTCTCCACTCTTAGTCCACAATAATCCGATCAATCGAGGGATCTTTCGGTGAATTGGCTTCTGGAATCCGGTACCTACGAAGGATACACATTTACAATAATTATATTCTCAATAACGATTAAAGTAACATTGATGGCAAGCGAAAACATCATAATTGTAAATTATCCTTAGAGTCATATTATTTACAGATTTTTGGTTATTAATCGTCCGATTTCATTTTTCCCAGATCGACGGAAGATGTTTCGCTTTTGAATTCTCAATATTTCCATAGTCTCTTTTCCAGCGTTAATCCGTTGATTTAATGTGTATCGATGTGTATCGAATTTAATACGCCATTTGCGACTCGGACTAGTCGAGAAATAAGTAATATATGCCTTGGCTCGCGAATTCACCTCTCTAGTCGATGTCTTCGAGGCCATCGAGAGTAGGCTTTATCGCGAGAAATCAGGTTCGCTGGCGCCAGCGTACCTTATTCTCTTGATCCTCCGCATATTTACACACTGTTGCTGTTCGAATCAAACCGGGCCGTCGAATGCGGAGGGGCGAAGGGGAGAAATGGAATCGATTTAAGGATTGCGCTGGATCGTGCCCGTTTCTTGGACGCTCATCGAGCAAGACGAGCGGTCCTCTTATCGTTTCAGTTCTCCTCACCGATCATCCGCCACTCGCGTTTAGAATCGACCGAGAGGCCGTAGATCTCTCCTCCTCTCGGTTCGCTGTAAGCTGCGCGCCCACGTAACCGTCGATGAGGAGGACGCCCAGGATTGACGTCTCAGGAAACGACGGGAAGCAGCGCAGAAACGAGCAGAACCCAGGGCATTTAAGAGAGACTGACGGCTGCCGATAGCACATCGAGATTGAGCCATAAACCTGTCGGCCGTTTGCTAGCGGTCTCTCGCGATGTGCTCTCGTCGGATTTCGATTTATGCCCCCAACTCGCTACGATACAAACTAGTGTACTTCAGATCGTCGTCCAAGCTCCTCTATAACAAGTTATAAATTGCGCTATAATGCGATTCGCTGTGCGTATGCGTGCTAGATCCAGTATCCGGGCGTGTATCACCGTGTTCATACAGCAAAAAACCGTCGATTGCGTTGCTAGGAATTTCTCCTTACGGTTTTCAATCGCGCGTCACTATGTGCGATCAGATACATTAAATCCAGTGGGAATCGGCCCGATGTCCACGAAGACACGAAAGGAACGAGAAAGCACACTTTCATCGTGAGCAATTAACAACCTGATTGATTAAGTGCTTTTTTTTACGGAATTGTTCAAGAAAAATCGTAATTGACGCGCCATTCCAGTCTGACTCGGTAACGACGTTTGGTATCGTAACGGGACGTAGTCCCGCGTCTGGCCGTCAGATGGCGATTTGGCGGAGCGTTCCCGCAAGCGAATCAGCTCACGGTCGCTATATAAGCCTTATCTGTCCGACGGTCCGGTTTACTTATTCTGCTTCCAGATACTTGAATCACCTCTTCTAGTCTCTGATACCTGAATCACCTCTACTTGGCTCTGTCGATTCTGTCGTCATGGAGTCTTCCAACAATATTCCTTGCCAGCGGTTACCCTGCCAGGATAAAGAGTATCTGACCATTCTGTCGGAATGGAAGCCTCCACCAAGCTTTTTCCCAAGATATGTGCGTCTGCGAAAAAAACACCGTTTTTTTTAAAACCAAGGGGCAAGACGACATCGCGCTGGTCCAGTATCGAACTCTTCACCTTCCATTTGGAAGAAGACAACCTAAAGAATCGTGAATCCGATGACACATCGCCTCTGAATATCGAAACGTTTCAGTATATTTCCACTGACACTGGACAATGCGACGACGACTGCTAGCAAAATACATGGTATGATTACATGCTTCAAATTAAAAAATTAACGTAATCACCTAACATGTTCTCATCTGAGAATCGTTTCGTTTGCGCGCTGTCAAAATGTGCCGAACGATGGAGCCGTAAATCCTAAACTTTATAGAAATATATATTTTCGTGGAAAAAATGGGTACTTGCAGTATAGTTATAAAGATTTTTTTTTTTCGACTTTGCTGAAATAAACATATTCCGTGAGTTCAATGTAAGCATTGAATAGCCTATCAATGGCCGATAATCATTGTTAACCTGTGCGCATGCACTTCCGTTACTCCCTAGAAAGTAATACGGCACGTTACTTCTGCTGGAAGCTGTAACATCTCTCCTGACGTAATTGGCGTTCATTGGCGAATGGCAATTATGGAACGCAAGAAATGTGGTTATTTTAACGAAGTTGGAAACAAACGTATTGTATCCTACGTGAGCGAGAGTGCATTTTAACCGCGTGTGTTTTCTACCCATGCTGCACTCGGGTAACCAGCAACACACTTGGTGAAAATCACGCATTTCTCTCCCTTACAGCATAATATACTATTTCGAATATGTATTTTCACCGTGCAGTTTAGGTGAACTGCAAGTTTCGCGTAGATTTAAAAAAAACACCTAAAATATAGTTGCCTCGTATCGCGAGAGATTCTCCGCAGTCGCCATTGGAATTCACGGACAATATCGTTTTCCGGCTAAGGAGCTCGTATACCCTGTGCAAATTGCGAAGACCCGACTTGATAAACCGTCCGAAATACGACGCTAATTGCGGTATTCGTTTACATTCTCAGTCCGGTCTTGCCTTTCCATCTTTGCCGTGGCGAAATCTTCATGATTCTCGGTAACGGATCGCGTCACTTTCCGGCTGGGCAGAAACTCGTCGGTCGGTACTCTACTTTGCCGTATCTCCTCCATTCGGCCAGGACGATGTAATTAACGGTGGAATTAATGATAATAAAATAATTACAGAGTGGAACGAACCGGGCCTCGGTATTCCTCGGCCGTTTCGCTGTATGCATATATATTTGCCAAGTAGTATACAGTGTGTAGAGTGTGGCATGACACGAAATCCTGAATAAAGGGCGCATGCAACGAAGATGTTATCCGTTGATGCTGGCCCCCCTTGGCGACGACACAATCAAAGCGGAGACCTCAATGCGAATACACACGTTTTCGTACATCGCGTGACTAAAATCCTAAGGTCTTACATTTTCATCTTTGAGACTTAAAATACTTTCAGTTTATTTTCGTCACGCGATATACAGAAAAATGGACATAGCCGTTCCGCCTTCGAGTTAATATCAGACTTAACGTAATGAGGGCTTTTCGATAACCTCATGCAAGGCTTCTGTATCGAAGATGGTATCCGTTCGTGCCGGCCCGCCTTGGCGGCGACGCAATCAAATCGGAGACCTCGATGCAAGTACGCATGATTTCGTACATCGTGCGACTAAAATTCTAAGGACCTACATTTTAGTCTCAAAGACTTTGAGTACGTCGATTTTTTGGTGAAAAACGACATCGCCCTTCCGCTTTCAAGTCAATATCAGACTTGACGTAGCGAAGGTTTTTTTAAACCTCGTTACCAATATCCTGAGGACTTTCTTTTTATCGTGGACTCAGAGGGAAATACGCTCATTTAATTTAGTCACGCCATAGGTAAAAAAATTAACATCGCCATCGTGGTCTCAAGTTAATATCAGATTGAACTATTTAGGCATTTTCGATAATCACTTCATAAGCTACACGTGTTAAGTTGCCGACGACTGACCAATTAGCTGAGGCTGGTGAATGAGCAGCCTGCGGGACGCGTGGGAGTCGAACGGGAGTCAGAAATGCGCGAACAACTTGTCATTTAAAGTTCGTCGAAGTAAGAAGTTTACTCAAGCGTTATATATTGCGAAAGATATTGTCGTGGTCTCCGTTCGATACCGCGTTAATTATGTACACATTATTTGAATAATATTTTGTTACCGACTGGCTGTGTAAATATTATGATCGATGGATCGATCAGTTCGATAAAGCGGACGTGCATCCCTGAGATTTTCTTCCAGTCGAAAAGATTTGCGAGTATGAAATTTGTGCTGTTCACAATTATTCAGAGTTCGTACAGTGGACCACGAGATAATTCATCACGACCGGCTCGAGTAAGAAAGATCCGAACGGATAATTCAAGTCCGCTTCTCACGGACCATCCGACTCATTTCGATGGAGAGACGAAACTCTCCTTCCTCTTTGCCACCCGCGGTAGAAATTGGTTGGTGACGTACATCAGGACATCGTACCGTTACATTATCTGTGCGTTAAGCAGTCTTTCGAGCATCGGCGTAGGCGCTGGTGGAATTGTGCAGGTAAAAAATGACGAGTAAAAATTTCATCCGAAATTCTTAATTTTCATCATTTTGACATGGTATTTTTGTCGATCAATATTCATGACTTTTACCCTGAACACTTTTAATTTTTACCGTCTGATTCCAAAACTTCTGCGTCACAGTCGTTCCATTGGCTCGGACTCTCCCAAGTGTGGAACGAGCCGGGTACACAGCGACTTCGCTGCGATTTTATATCCTCACTGTAAATCGGGAGCAAACTTTATTGCTAACTGGTATCGAGCGAACGAGTTTACCGTTCTCGAAGTACGGAAATAAATCAGTTCTGGGGGTGTTCCAAATTAATTTATGGCGAACAACCGTGTAGCGTAGCGTAAAGAAATTTTAATGATAACGATTTCCTCGCGATCGAAATCCCCATCCCGGAATCATTTAGATACCAACGTTGCGGGCAGTTACGTTGCTTACGGGCAACACTCGATGCGGCGAAACGAGCTCGACTCGGTAGCCGTTCCATCGCGTTCGCTACCGCAGCCCAAGTAACATTAATGACCTACCCCGATTCCTCGAGATAGCCGTCTCGTGGCGGATACGCATCGCGCGATGACTATAAATGCATCACCGATAACGAACTCATCGAATCATACGACCTGAGCGTCACGCTTTTTTCACCTCCTACTCGCTTCGACGAAGCTCCTCAGTAGGTTTTTCGTGCACAACCTTAAAAAATGCCCAACAAAATATCAAGAATATTAAGAACATTTTTTAAATGAGGTTTACGAAAGGTCAGGAATATCATTTTTTTAACATTATTCGTAAGATTTCAATAATGAAATTAAATCAATATTAATTGAGTAATATTTAGCGTGAAAGTGCTAAGTTGTGCAAAAAAAAAATGGCGTGAGAAATTTCTTTACGAAATAGAATATTATGCCGAGAGGGAAGAAGACGTAATCAGTGAGAAGGGAAAATAATTCATCGGGATAAAAAGTGAAAATTTTCTTCATGCTAAATCGCTTTTTCTCTCGCTAATTTATTTTCGCTCCCGCTCGTCAAGAATCGGCCGTTTTCCATCACGGTTAAAAGCCTGAAAATGGGCTTTTTACCGGGGTCGGAGAAAAACGTAGTTCCCTCTCTGAGCGGGCAAAGAGACTCTTATACAGATTAAGCGTGAAACGCGCGCCATTACGGTTGAAGAAGATGGATTACACGCGTTTCATTAATATACTTACGAGCGAGAAGGCGTGCTTTATCTACATCTGAACGTGAGAGGTGTCGCGAGTTAGCGCGCGGCTTCCAACGCGACCAATCGATGATTTGTTCGTAGTCATAAACGGTTTCCCGTGCGGTCATTATGAATGATCGGCCAAGAGGCAACGCGTGAGTGGTCGAGCGCAGTCTCCTCGATCATCCTTGCCTCGTGCAACACTTCTGAGCCATTACGGAGGAATCCATGGAGTCGCCGAGTGGCCGATGATATTACGATTTATCGCGTACTATCTAAAACCATTAGAACTTCCTCCGTATACTCCCAGTGTTGTTGCGATACTGGAACAACACTGGCTACGCACGAAAGTCTCAGTCCAGTCCATTCGTCTGTTCAAAGGATTCGAGCGCTTTTTTTGTTCGTCAAAAATTAATTCGACGTCGCCGTTAAAAGCTTCGCCGGGGCTTTTGTCGACGCGTCTACGACTCCAATATCCATTCTGCATCAAAGATTTATTTATTATTTTTTAAAATTTTTTTCACAGTGTATATGAGAATTGTGAAAGATAAGATACCGGTGTGATTCCTACGTCGGTGTTCTCCTGCCGCAACAATCACGTCGATCGCCCGGGGACATCGTATTTCGAAACGCCGGGGCGCCACGATTTTTCATATTCCCACTTCACGAACGAGTCAACAGTGTCACCTACGATGCTCCTCCTCGCGGCTCTGTATATAAATTCTTATCGGCAAATATCAAAATGCTCATTCAGTCGGGCGACAGCTGTCGTTGGTATCTCGTCGCGTTCGTCAGCTCTTCGTCCTTTTTTTTTTTTTTTCTTTCTCGTCTTAATTTTTCAAAGAGATTCTTTTTTTTTTTCTGTGAAGCGAGATACATTTCAATCGCTCTTCTTTCGCAAGCTTCGTAATTTTCGTCATGACTCTTGTATACACCGAAGAACCGGTGACATTCCTCCCGATCGTATCTCGCAGCTAATCACATTATCTATACTGCAGGTACGAGACCAACCGACTTCGCTGGCCGTACTCCCGTTAATTAATATCCCGTCTCTGTAAACGTTTAATTATCGGCAGCACACGCGCGATCGTCGCGGTCCCGCGTGTGTTTCAGCCTTCGCGGTGAAAACCTTCGGCAGGATGTTGCGCCTCATTAAGGATCATAATTTAAACGTGGTGATCTTGTTCCTCCGTTTTCCATGCGGCTGTTGGACGGTGTCCGCTATTAAATTGTACGGACGCGTGAACGAGCGCGGGACACACGAGAAACCCGACGTGCCGCATTGAGACCATCTAAAATACCACGGTCGGTAACTAAGTCTGCAATAAACTTTCGTCGCGAACAGTGGAATGTACGATGAAACGAGATGTCTCGTCGAAAGCTGACACGATGTTCGTTTTTGATGAGACTTTTCTTTTGAACTTGCAGGGATGAACCCGTGTGAAAAGTCTGTTAAAATTTTCGTTACCGATCGAACCCGGGCTGGGCAGGCACGAAGCTATTACGGGCAGACTTGAGACGAAGTTTAATATCGCGATTGGTAATGAAAACTGGAATGAACTTTTCTCAATGGTGCGAATTGTTTCTTACCTACTTCAAAAAAAAAAAAAAAAATGTCCACCATTGAATAACGTTGATATGAGAATTGAAACTGTTTCTTCAGGAAGCATGCGTTACCCTTAACGCTTCATGGTCACCGTGGGTAGAATCCACCAGTGAATTCTGCCCGTTTTTTTTTCTTTTTTTTTCATTTTGATGATCGAGCGAACGGAGGGTAGAAATTGACACGAGGTGAAGTTGCACTTCCTTCCTTGTGCCATACGCTATTTTTTTCCAATTATGTTTAAAAGTGCTCATAAATCTTTGCCTGCAATAGTACAATGTTTCGGTGCAGAGCCGCGGTTAGGAATTTACAGACGTAACTAGTCGGATTTTTATCCGATCAATAGCTTGGTCACAAATTGATTTAAAAAATGGACCGAAAAATTGACCTAGCGTGACAATTAAGATCGTTGCAACATTTGTGATCACGAAGAGTTTCCATAGCCAGATATCGAATTTAATATATTCGATATTTCGATATTTTTGCCCTCACGCACTTTGACTTTGACCCTCGCCAATCTACCATACAAAAATCGGATTGAGAAATATCATGGAATTTTTTGGTCACTGAATTTTTTCTTATTGCAGATCGGTGCGCCAACCATGAGACGAATTCGAGGGGTTGGAAAACGACGTGCAACAGGAGTAGACCGGGAGCCAGGAGTCTCGGATCGGTGCCGGATGGCCGCGATATCGTTGGTAGGAGCGTGACCTGCAGCTTTTCGAAAAGCCATCCTCGTCAGCATCGTCCGGGGTCGAAAAATCTTATCGATCCGGGCGCATCGAATCTACGGCCTCCCCGCTGGCCTGGCCAGCTACTATGCGAATTGAAGCTCCTCGCACCCTCGTCGCGGTAAGCACACGCCAAAATCTCCACCTTTTGTTTTATCACGTTTCTCAAAAGCACCGCAATACGGTTGGAAAATAATTAAAACTAAGCGCAATACGACTCTCGACAGTGAAATTTTTATTTTTAATACATATTTATTAATAATACGAACTACCCATGGTCAAAAGCTAATTCTTACGCGAAGCTAAATTTGGATACGCTTCCTGTGAGAATCTGCTTTTATTCGTAGATGGAATACGTTCTTATAGAAAATAAATTACTCCTTCTGTTATCGACGGTTGAATGTCACACGAACTTAATTTCTTGCTAATACAGAAAGTCGCTGCCTTTATTCCGTGGGAAATCGGCAGACACAGGAAAAGATAGATTTTTTTAAATTCCAATGAACGGTTTTCACCTTTCACAACCCCACATATTCTCTATTTACATACTAAAATGAATCCCAGGTGTCGCTAAATTCCGATGAAGCTCTCTTTGAGAACTTGGAACAAAAAAATAACATTGTACATTGTAAGCTCGGGATTAATGCCAACAATTTTTTAATCTGTCGCCTCCTCAAGCTCCGCGTCTTTGGTCATTCCGCTCTGTTCCGGTTCTCGTCTCAACGATCGCTATTCGTGTATTCTTACAATCTGACAATACCGTCGCGCCTAGGTCACCGAATCAGGAAAAGACGATTATGATTTTCTTCGGCAGTCTGAGGTATCAAAAAAATTGGACACCGGGTGGACGAGCGAGTCGTACCATGTCACCTTAAGTTCCGTCCATTGCTAATTCCTCCCCCAAGTCTCCAAATCCCGTTGGAGCTTTGGAAGACTAATCCAAATTTCGTTCGAGCCCGTACGAAGCCTTCTCCAAAATTCCTTCGACCCCTTACGAAGCCTTCTCCAAAATTCCTTCGACCCCTCACGAAGCCTTCTCCAAAATTCCTTCGACCCCTTACGAAGCCTTCTCCAAAATTCCTTCGACCCCTTACGAAGCCTTCTCCAAAATTCCTTCGACCCCTTACGAAGCGAACGACGAATGTTAATTCCTCGTCCAAAACCCCGCGCTCGAAGAACAACCAGTGTGTTAGTACTGCAATCAACTGGTGTACCACCTGCCGAGCACACTCGGATCGTCCCATATTGTCCGTAATCTCGTGCGGTGGCGCCGTCAAAGACGGAAATCTAGCTGCGGCGATAAGAGTCTGGAACTAGCGAAACTAATCACATTGCTCTGGCATAACACGAGCAGATTGTCGTAGAACGTCGCGGTGAGTAAAAATAAAAATTTCGGGGTGTGCGTGTGTTCGTCTGGCTGTCTACCGGTCACGGCCGAAAGTCGTAAAGTACCGCCCGCAGTCGCTCGTTATTAGCATATTATTACGGCGCCGAGAAGCTCGCGTATGCGCGACTATGACTACGCTCCGCACGCGCAATAAATACCGAACGGGCGTATCTTCCGTGCTTCTCCGCGGCAAATAAGCCCGTTTTGTTTTACCTGAGTGACACGGTATTCGTGTAGGAATACGTTGTTCGAACACACCCGTAGGCTAGGGCGCGGGTCCGACTCCTGTCCGTCCGTACATTCGTGCGCGCTCGGAGCGCGGTCTGACGGCCGACAAAGCCGTCGAATTCAGGTTCCCTTGATCCTGTCACCAACGGATCGATAAACTTTGATGATTACGGTGCTCGCTATCGTTAGCTCACTTGCGACTACGCGACCGGAATCCCCCCGATGCGGCTGGTTCTCCTCATCGTCTTTCTCATAATCATCGTCGTCGTCTCGCGGCACGAGAAACTCATCGGGGATAAATAACGAAGACTCAAACATCCTCCCGTCGATTTTCACTTCTCACTCGATCTTTTATTTTTTTGTTTTTAATCAATTTTTTTTTTTCTGATTTTTTTTTTTTTTTTTTTTTTTTTGTAATAGGTCGGCGGACTCGACTTTCATTTCGATAAGTCACGAGATTCTTTAAAATTGTATACGGGTATAATGAAGATTTTCGGATGACGTATACATCAACGCTGCCGAACACAGCTCCGATGGAAAGAAGTTTTTGGAGACGCATTCGTCAAGTCCTGTTTTAATATATCGGAAACCTGGAAGATCCTCCGAGCGCGTTGTGAATCGCGTCACATATATCGAGAATTTCATTATCGAAACGGACTGTGAAACGGCGATGAAGAAAAAAAAAAAATCCTATTAAAAAAAATACCCGATTATCTCCGAGGTAACTCTCTCGAAACGGTCCGGAGCATTCGTAATCAAGAGTCCACGCACTCCTTGTCTCGTTAAATAAAAAGTCGGCGTGTCGGGATTTGTTTCAAAAAATATGTTGGAAAGAATGAGATTTTTTTTTCGTATTAAAATGAAAAAAAAAAAAAAAAAAAAAAAAAAAAAAAACATACCGATCGATCGATCATAATCGAAAACTTGTCGAACGGTAAATTTTAATTGAATCGAAAAAACGGTTAATCTGCGACATATATACACATATATATACATAAAAAATGATTCGGAAAATGTTCCTAAGGATTTCTCGTCATGATGGCGACCGCTCGTCCGATACCCAGGATAATTCCTATCGGCACAACAAAGATCGGACGAGACACAAACCCGGAAGAGCTCTGAGATACATTTTTCACGATCAAGGTGTCTCGAGCGAGCCGAGACGATCGAGACGGAAGTTAACGAGCCCAGGTCCGATTCGCATATCACGGCCTTTTATCTCCCGTGGTATTCTCCTGTGGTATTACGCGAAGATAGATACACGATCGATGTATAGGTGACGCGTGGTGCGGACGATAATCCTCGTCGATCGTCGATCGATTGATCGGATGTTCACGCGCGGCCACCGCGATATCAATAGATGATTATAATCATTGGACGAGCACTGTACATCGGATATATATATATATATATATACGTGTGTGTCTGTGTGTGAGTATATATATATTTACATAATTTAATAATGGCGCGATTAAGTGAACGGACAGACACACGTTCCGCACAGCTTGTCGCATGTCGCGCACATACACGCAAGCAAGAGCTCAGCCTCCATATTAACTATGCTAATCGTTATATTCGCTTTTCGTTTTTCTCGTTTTCCGTCGCCGTCACCGATACATTCGCAAGGAATAATCGGCTTAACGTGCTGCACGCTTAACCATCGAACCGTGATTCCCGAGCCGTTGGTATAATTAAGAAAATCTGGAAGAGCTCGCCGCTCTCCTACGATAACTCGTCGATTTGCGGCAGTTGCATCGACGACAGCCGGCGAAACCCGGGATTCGAGATTTTCTCGTCTGTTCTTTAAGGAATTGCACAGACGCGAGCCATTCTCATCGCTCCGTCGCTTCCGGCTTGAAAGTCTCTTTCTTTTCTGCTGAAAGTCACGTCGTAAGGAAAACACGGCACTGCCGATCGGAGAAGAATTTTTCAAACCGGAACCGACCTATTTCCGGTGAAAAAATGAGTTTCATTGCATTATGTATTACATGGTATATATTTGAAATTTTTAGTGTCTAACAAATATGAAAGTTTTTGGTTGTCGAGGATCTTACGTGTCTATGAAATTCGCAAGAGTGTTCGCAACTGGCGCGGACAAATTCCACCGGAATCTTCGAACAGAAAGCTCACCGGGTTCCTCGTGTACCTTCCGCTCGTTCCTGTTTCTCGCTCCCTTTTCTCCTCACTCGGTAGACGAGAGATCGAGAGACATTTGCATACCGGATGACAGTGGATTTACGATCAGGAGCCGGTTCGCCGCGCTTTGACGAGAGTCGTGCGCGTTCCCAGCGTGCGCTCGCGTACACACGCAGCTTCTCCTTGCGCAGAGAGCAACGAGAGATCGATTGAACTTCGCCGATCGGCGACGGATGCTGTTCGCTCCTTACGTAAATAATAATTCAGAGCAATTTCGGATTTACCACGAGTTTACGCTCAAAATCCAATCGGTCAAATTTCCCAGCGCAAATTCCTCGCTAAATCGAAATCGAGGTGGCGCATCAATGTCTTGCCGATCGAACGACCGAAAGTACCGAAATTAGCATTTACTCGTTCGTCTGCAACAATTTTATTAATACCGTTACCTTATTATAACAAAATTTATATTAAGCGGTCGATGCGCGACTTTAGTCGTTCCCAAAATCGGGGAGAAACGCTCGCGATCGGTACTTGGAGGAGCGCCCGTCTAACCGAGCGATGTTTGGCCCATCGAATCGTGGAGCTGGACCAAATTTTTACGGAAATTGGCGCTTCAATGGATAAAAGAGGAATCAACGAGTCAAGGTGGAGCACATATAGAAAAAAAGAAAAAATAATTTTTCGCTCTTCCTTACTCCAAGATCCATTGTAAGATTGTTCGTTCACGATTGGATATTCATTTTCCACAAATAAATCGGCAAATATCTCGTTCCGGCGAGAATATCCCTCGATGATCCAGTTCGTCATATAATAACGTGACAGCAATAATAATAGCGTTATCAATGAATAATAAATAATAAATAATAAAAAACGTTTTTAAAAAATCCACTCGTCCTGGGGTTCCACGGCGAAGTGCACAATTTAACTGTACACTCGCTATGAGTACGTGAACATACAGTCTCAAAGTTACACGGATGTGCGGTGTAGCGAACGCGCGCACTCGCTCACGGAACCACAAGGTGACTAAGTAAATGTTTATACATGTCAATCATAACTGGCGGGAAGCGTCCGCTGTCTAAACAGGCCCTGGGCTGTTACAGCTCAACGGCAGCCCATAGTCCTGTCCAGAGGTATTTCTCGAGGTATGTACGCGAGGCACTCGGTAGCATTCATTGTCCCCCCGGCGTGTCGAACCGTCTGAGAAGAAGCTTTCGTTGCCTTTTACTCACCGTCCTCAACAGGTGGACACTGCACTCAACGGTCGCTCCGTGCATGCGGCAACGTTCCGTTGCAATCAAAATTGCTCAGGCCGTCGTGAGAAAACCCGGCAATTAATCTGCTTTCCTTTTTTTAATGCAAAATCCGCCTGTTGTATTTCTCGTTGGAGAAGGTGATGTTTGTCAGCCAAAAGCTGACTCAATCTTTAACGAATCACCGTCATTAATCTTCACATTCGACTCGTGATTGGATCTTGGAATCGGTGTTGACTTTCGGATCAAAAATGTGAGGTCATTGAAAAAAAAAGCAATTCAGCATTTCATACATTTTCAAAAAAATAGACATCATTTCTCATCATTACTCACTTTTCTGTAAATTGTTTTATTGACAGGTGAATTCTCTGGTACAAGCTAAAGGTGGTCGATAATAGAAAGAATCGCCGTGGTGTAATGTTTTTATTGTTGTTATAATTAATTTATGAAACTCTGGGACGGCGTTCCTCGGGAGTGAACTTTAAATACAAATGAGATCAGCACATTGAGGAACACATGGTATTCAGACACTTGACGTATTTTAAATTTCAATGTTCACGTGCGACTCGTGAATGTCGTATGTCGCTGTGGAAAAGTTGGCTCGATGTGGGTTTTTTTTTTTTTTTTTTTTTTTTTTTTCATGACATCGAATAAAATGACGAAACTTCAAAGTGTCGACACACGACTATTATACTCTTACAGCCAATGTCTCGGTTTGAGACAAGTGGTCTGTACGCGACGGAGAATTGACTCTCACTATCGGGAATATATCGTTTTACAAAATCGTATAGTTAAATGATGCACGAGGGTTTGCCTCGTTGGCAGAATAAATAGAGGCCGACCTGGATCCTCCAAGCTTCTCGTCACGTTTCACGAACGTCACCGACTTTGTGCAAAAAATTGAAGAAAAAATAATACTAAAGGAAGAAATAAAAAAATACTTAAAAAAAAAAAATAATAATAATTAACGTAATCATTTAACGCCTCTGTATAGCTACTGTTTTTCCGTTTGAGGACACCGGAGCGACGCGACATGTGTGGTTTACCGCAGCGACAGATGAATTGAGAAACGGGTTAGCTGAACCTGGCGCCACGTTTCGCTCTGATTTTGCCTCTGACATTCTCAACACTGTGCAGAGCAATAAGTGCATAGCCCGTATATAAGGTCCACCCGCGCAGCGTTAAACCTGTCGGGAGATCGGTCGTTTTCCAGCTACCTACCAGGTAACAGGAGTACCTGTCTATTCGCTATCGTCGACCTATCGTAAAATACCCCGACGTGTGTAAGTCAACCAGACACGACTCGTATAGTTGCTCGTTCGATCGTTCGAGCGTAGATAGCGTAGTGACAGTTGTGAACTACTTTTTTTTTTCTTTTTTTCTCACTGCCGGCGCCAGACGGTATAGCGACAGAACAGCTTTGTTCCGTCCCATTTAAAAATACAGAACAAAAAAAACTTATTTTTTTCATTAAAAAAAAAACACCAATATTCGCTGACAATTTTTTTTTTAATCTGAGATATTTTACTCTGACGACCTGTAAATCATTTAAATAATAATAATGATGATAATAGGACTGAAGAACCCCAGTCGGTGGCCCATTGCTAAGACCCAAAATTAGCGTCACGTATAAAGTTTTTTTAAAAAGAATATTACCGTAAGTATTCAATTTTGTAATGAGTCTATTTGAATACTGATAAAAATAATGACAACGACAGCGATGCGAGGAAAAAAAACGTCGATTGGCTCGTCGTAAAGCAGGGCACGTGGAGCAGACCATGTTATGCGTACACCGTGTATATGCACCTGCTTTTGCAAGGTGAGTCGGCTAGATCGGTGTCCTCAGGGGTCGCATAAATTCCCTGTCCGCGTTGCTGGCATACGTGAATTACAAACCGACTCCCTCGCGGTTTTCTCGTGGGCGACGAGAGTTACCCTGCAATTAAATCGAAAGTGTAAGGGGAGAGAGAGAGACGTTTCACGGTATGATATACTCGTGGATCGGCAACACGAGCCCTACCACCTCGGGGCCTGTTTTGCATAAAAATCGTATGTCGAATTAATGTTTTCGCCTCTGTACCGAAGTCTCGGGGGCTTCTTTCGCCAGTCGGAAAGTAAGACGAAAGCCGACTCCCCAACGACAAGACAATCGTGTACCGAGGCGTATCGAAGCAATTCGTGTATTCGAATCGGCCATGGCGTGACTAATAACTTGGTTTATATCACTCGTTCGCCGTCCGCGATACTTACGCGCCCGAGAAAGGGTCATAACGTCAAAACCCGTCGCTCCGAAACACTTTCGCACAGTGAGATATACGGCAAAGCCCAACCAACGAGCGGACTACTGCCGAGTCGACGTGTTTATGTGAAAATAACTGTCGAACTGAGCGATCGATCTCGTTATTTCTGCTGCACTCAGACTTGGATTAAGTGAGCTTCTGTAACTTATGAAATTCTCTTCAATTGCAGAATGACCCGTGGAAACTTATGACTTTGTCCTCGAATACCATTTATACGAATGGGTCATGTGCGATCGGTAATGGATCGCGTAACACTTAGCATGTGGAAAACCATCTTGTATGAAATGGAATTTTACAATTTCTAACAGTATCGACTATATAAAATGAAAAATTAAATTCTAAAATTACAGCATGTAAAGTGGGATTTCTGAAGTCTTTTTTTGTGCTGTTAAGAGCAAGATTCCAAAATGATAGTCGATGGAATAAAATTTCTAAATCTATGCTATATGCTATAAAACTGAAATTCCGAAATGATAGCAAGTCAGCAGTTGTATTGGCTGACGCGTTTGCCTGGAGAAAGTAATTTTGTTTTTTCTCCCCTATAATAAAAAAAAACCCTCTAAGCATTACCAAAAGGAGAGAGATCAGCTTCACCAGTAGTGCATTTTAGTTGGGTGAGGTGAGGTATAAACATGCAAACCGAGGAACAAAAACAGTTATTCAAAATATAAGCTAGATAGAACCGAAATTTCGAGAATAGCGAATTCGAAAGGGATTCAACGCTCTTAGTGAGAGTTACGAAATAACACGGCTGGAACATGTAAAAAATGAATATAACGCATGCTGTTTCAGACGCGGCTCTAGTCAGGCATTACAGTTCAATTGTATGTTTCCATTAACACTCACACGACACACTTATTGCACAAGTATATTCGACGTTAACAATGTTTGTCTCGTATAAGTCAATAAATTTTATATCTGCCCATTTTTTTTATGTAACACTCGAATGATTTCTCAATAAGGTTTACAAATTTACTGATTTATCGTTGCAGGTGGTTTTGCTGACCGCACTCCTGTTTACGCGGCTTGCTGCCGCCAACAATCTCACGTTATCCGTCACTTCTCGAAAGACGAGGGAAATTTCGTCGCAAGGAAATATTTCCCAGTGGCAAGTGCAACGACGTTTTGATATTAAAAATTGGTCATTCTTAACGTCGTTAACAATTTATCATTTATTAATGTCAATCCAGTAGAAGTTTTTCAAAGCGACACTATTCTCCTAGGGCAAACTTTGTTTGTGTTAATTTTTTAAAGTGATATATATGGGGCAATCCATGCCGATTCGACCTAGGTGGGATCCGTGGAGGAAGCTTGGTTTTCAATTTTTTAGTTTCAGAGTTCTCCGAACAGTCCAAAACGTTGAGAAATTCTATTTCAGCTAGCGTCTGAATATCGAAGCTTGTTTCAAAATGTTACGTGATTTTGAAATTAAAAAAAAACGTTGTGGTAACTCCAATTTGACTAACTATTATATTAAAATTGCATATAAATACAATACTATGATCAAAGATCTTTGGTATTGAATTTCGTTGAAGCTTATCAACGTAGTAAGATTTTATGATATATATTTTTTCTAATAACGAAAAACGAATAATTTGAGTAACCATGTCGGTATCGACATTACATTTGCCATCATAATGAACTAACACTGCTTAATGTTCGGTATTAAATTCACCGAAAATCGATCAAATAATTTTTTTTTTTTTTGGTACTTAGAGGATTTAAATTTTTGGAAAAATTCTTACGTTAAATATGTTAAAAGTTCTAATAGTCATTGATTGATTTTTCTATTTTACTGCTTATAGGGAAACGGAGCACGGGACAACGTTAAAGCGTTCCGGAGCCAACACGTATCGCGAGATACAGAATCTGTTGCGTCGCGAGAGCGGCGACGAAGGTGCGCCGGTCGAGTGTTGTCCGTCAGTCGAGGAATTGATTGACCCTGTAGGCGGTAAAAATCGTGAAGGGAGTTACGTAGAGCTCTATCGAGATGGAGAGAACAAGCAGACCTTCTACGAGTACTCATGCAGAGCCGACGTTCTTGATCAGCCCTGCAGGTTCATCGATCGAAAACTCTCCAATCAGTCGAGATGCGTTCAGAAATTCTCGTACACGTATGCACTCGTCAAGGATACCGGAACGAGGCATAATAAGGTATTGATAGTTGAGTACAAAAATAAAATGTTACCGAAGAAAAAAATACAATGATTTCTAAATAGAAATTAGCGCCAGTTCCGTTTAACATTTTTAAACTGAAAGTGAGATCACACAAAATTTATGAATTATAATGACGTCATCGCTCACTTATTTCTTTTTGGTTCTCGCGCTATCGTTATCTAATAGTGCTTATTTCGTGTAATTTTGTTTAGAGAGGTTCAAATGAGGAGCACAGACATCGGCACGGAAGAACACCGGATAGCGTTCTGCCGGACATATCCACGAGTACCACACCGGGTACAAAATGGAATCTGGACTACATCCAGGTGCGAAGTGGATGCAGTTGCCAACTCGTCCCCAAGCAGAAGAAGAAGAAAATTACCTCTGCACCGCACAAACCTAAGAAGTCGAAAAGCAAATTGCGAAAGATGAGGGAACAGGAGACCGACTGGGAGAAATAAAATAATAATTGGAAAAAACCGTTCTCCCTAATCTCGAACGGTAAAAAAAAGTTCCGAAATCTATATAGTTATTAAATTAAATAAGATCCTTATTGGAAATCTCCGATTCCTCAAATCTAAAGTCCCATGGGTTTCCGTTGGTTTCTCTAAAGAGAAACGTAGATTTGTTTACCTATATGTAAATAGTATATTTTATATATACGCGTACATAAAACCCATGAGAGTTCGATTGGGGATGTATCAATAGAGGAATTGAGCAATAATCGAATCATACTCTGAGAGAAGGATCTAATAAAAATTACTATATCGCTTAAGAAATACTGTCATAGCGTATAGTAGAGCGCTACGGTCTCACCTGTGGTACGAAATTCTGGATTGATAAGAATATTTTTCAGATATTACGGTGAAAATTCTTGGATAATCTGAGTCTTTCTGCCGTAGGTTGCGGCCTGGCGTACTGCTACTAGATGCTATGGTAATTTTTTTTAGATGATCGGTATTTTTTATTAGATTTCTCAGTTTGTGAATTTTATGGATTGATGGATGGTTTTCTGAAAAAAATTCAATTTTTGAAGTACTTTTCAAAGAAACGTATTTGCAACTTCATGTTATAATAACGCAAAGAAAATATAACAATCGAAATTAACTATTGAACCTAAAAATGTGACAATAAAATTATATCGTAATAATTTTAAGTAATTTTCTAAGTAATAGACCGATTAATTTACGAATCTTTGTTACCACTATCGAACTTGTATGCTCGTGGATGTCGAGGAATGTCTTCCTAATTTTTTATGCTATCCATGTGTTGCCAGAAACGTATTTATTGTGCTTTTTCTTTTCGATGACGGTATGAAATTTTTTATTTTTAGTATTTAAACAGAACACTGTTTTTCGTGAAGAAAAAATTCTTCGTATCTATTCGTCAATCAGAGAAAAAAATAATACATAGAAAAATTGTCAAGGAACATTCTGTTACCGTGGTTCGCGAACCCTACTCGACTCAACCTTCATTTAAACGTAGACAATTTTTATATGCGGCCAGTTCTTAATAATATATTGTAAATTATACATGGTTATCTCTTTAATAATGACAATATTAATAATAATATTATGCAGTTTTTGTACGGTCTTAACGTTCGGTAGTTTATTATATTCTATAATTCGATGGATCTGTGTGCAACTTGGGAATGTTAACCCGAGGGCTATGTTTAGTGCTAGAATCTGTTAGCGTAATCAATCATACAATTCATTCTAATATATTACTATGCTCAGCGTACAAGGCGAAACATACGAAAGTTTTTGTCGACGCTTGCTGACAATCATGACAATTTGTGTACGTAGATTTGTTTATCAATAATCGTATCATTATACGATTACGATCGCCATGGTGCTATGCCATATCTCATTATCTCACACACCGTCCTTGTTATTAATAATCTATTATTATTATTATTTTTAAATAAACAAATTCGTTGCTTGTCCCGTTAATGATCGATTTATCTTCGCCGAGATAATGCACTTTTGATTTATAATACTTTCTCCATCTATGTATTTATATTATTTATTAATGCTTAGAAGTGTTTTTACTTGCTATTCAAATTAACAACGTTGATTTCGGAG
Organism: Listrodromus nycthemerus; assembly: GCA_963978505.1. NCBI lineage: Eukaryota > Metazoa > Arthropoda > Insecta > Hymenoptera > Ichneumonidae > Listrodromus > Listrodromus nycthemerus. The sequence goes on from OZ021685.1 coordinate 8,446,344, forward strand.
TTTTACATTTGTAATTTTTAAACATTGACGTACCACAGGCGTTTGAAATTCTGTATGTATTATAATGTAATATTTTAGGCTTTCGCAGATTCATTGCCTTTTCTGTACTGCCATGTAAACTTTGTACATAGATATCATTAATACAATTATTATAAAATCATTTAGAATTACAAACTAATACTCTTTATCCTATATCCGGGAAATCTTTAAATTCCGTAGGAATCTCTGTCAGTTTCTGGAATGCTCTTTTCTGAGCATCGAGCCAGTTAAGCACCAGACAATTATATATGACTATCAGATTGTCGTGACCTAGGCGCTTCATGCTGTCGACATGGAATATGGACTTTATTTCTCAATGAAACGGGACGTCATGTCGGAAAACGGTATGTAAGTCATACCGTATGGCACTTTTTAAGGAAATTTGTTATTAAATATATTAGATAGGGCTGAGCACTTTTGTAATTGCAATTAATGATGAACTGAATACTATAATTTATAGAAATTAGATGGAAGCCCGGTAGAGAAATTGCATATCGAAATTTTTCAAGTCCATGGTAAAAAATTGGAATACATGACACAGCCTACAACTAGGTATCCTAAAAAGTACAACAGAATGCATTTATCTACCAGCGTATATTTCTCCTGATTCATAAAGAATACTTTCCATTTTGAAAATCTGTTTTCACAGTGCTCATAATCGTTGGACGAATTATCGTGATCGGCGGGTTCGTAAGATAATTCATTTGCGCAGTACCAATACAGCAGTGGACTCGCGGAAGCTAAAAGTCGTGTACTCACTTGAATGTGCACGAAGATCATACAGAACAGCGTTAAAAAAAGTCCGTGCACAACGAATACGAACATTCTTACTGGGAACCGATTGGCTCGCGAACTCTGCGAAATTGTTTCGCGTCGTCTGACAACGAAACGCGACAACATATCCGCGTAGTCCTTGTAATATTGATAAGTGCACTTAAGCATAATCCACAAGATAGGCGATGCAAGAAGAAAGTTCGGCATTTGTTTAAATTCGTAATACCTAAGGAATCCAACATTCCAGTATTTCTCTTGTATTGTCGAGTATGCGAGGGGTGGATTTGAATCACACCAGCCAACACCAATGTCGCCGGCAATCGTCAGATTATTGTCTCTGGCGTATCGCTCCACGTGAGCCGGCACCGACGCCTCGCGACGATACTCGGTACAGAACAGCACGTAATTGTAAACTTGAAGAAAAAAGTACGGAACAAGAGATAAAAAAATACAATTTAAAATTCGTACGGAACTGAGAAGAGTGTCGATAAGGACGTGACCGAACGTTCTCGTTACCGATTGAGTGTTCCATTCCTGAATAATTTTAGGACCTATATGAAAAAGAATATTTTGAGATAACCACTCGAATACAGGGAAACCGATATTTATCAGGCCGTTCGATCTTACGAGAGTTGAGAGTCCTATAGGAAAGTGTACAAATCTATTGCCTCTCAGGGAATACAGCATGGTATAAAATGTTAGGTAGGCAAACATTGATTCTGAGTATCCTGCTGTGAAGAATATACTAGCTGGGTTTATGCAGTATAAAATCGCGGCTTTGTATGCTACACAAGATCGTCCGAAAACACATTCGCTTAGATCATAAAATATCACCGCAGATTTGACAAAACAGACAAAATTGATTGTTACTGCAGCTATCGTTATCAAACTGTGCTCATTTGCCATAAAAAATACAATTTTCAGAAGCGCAGACACACATCGCACAGTCATTGGGTACAAAGGAAAGAATGCCAGAGCATTTTCATATGTGTATCCGTACTTTGCAATGTGCATGAAATATTGCGCATCCCATCTGGTAAGACCGCCCAGCACAGTGTTGATGGCTCTATCAAAGATGGAAGTGTGTTCCAATGAGTCACGAGGGCTACGAAAGGCATCTGCATTGTGGTCAGGACACAAGGTATTAAATATGAATTGCAGTGATATTACAGCAATGCGCGATGTCACGGAGAACCAGAAGACCTTTTCCCTTGGGCTGTACATAGCGATACTTTGTTAACTTCTGAGCTGCTTGTACATTGCAGGATGAAAATATTGTCTGGTCACTAACTGAAATGGTCGGTCAGTGTCACGATCTCCTTTACCCGATCAGTTTTATGTATCATTTGATCTGCTGAAATCATACAGCTGGAAAAATCAATCTTCTTTACTAGGTTTGATATCACTAATATTAATTAAGTTGAGGCTAAAGATCAACATAAAATTAAAATATTTTAAAACAATTTCCCTCTGGAACAATTTTATAAAAAAAAAAAAAAAACAGAGGGTCACACTACGTATTTGATTAACGAAGTGCACCCCACAGTTCATTTTTCACTTTATATAATCGTTTCAGAGCGAAATCTATTCGAAATTTTTGCTGTTTTCTCGCACCCATGCTTGCTTAGCAATTCCTCAATTAAACAATTTGCTACGTTTATAAAAAAAACTAAACGATACCTGTGAAACGACTAGAGGTTGAGATTTTATCATCGTACGAAATTTTGCCACTCGTGTACTAAAAATTTGTGGACCCGATTTGAGGTTATAAATAACGTTTTTTTATGCGGTCCTGCATTTAGTAATGATATCACATTTGAACTGTTATCTGTCGCTACCACCGCGTTGAAAAGCCGACTACCTTCGCATCTTCAAGACACGCCAAGTTCAGCTCGTCATAGAATCATGTAACTTATCGTAAACATAAATAAAAATATATTATCTGGATTTCAACACACGCCATTGGCGGTAGCGAGCTGCAATATCTACAAGACCCCTTCATCAATTACCGACTCGGTCGGTAATTAATGGGTTTACCGATTTTCTCTATGAATAGTAATATTTCGATCGGAAGAAATTAGATTTTCGTACATCCATAATATATGAGGCATCGTGTTGAACCAATTTGATTTTGACTCTCTTACATCTAGACTGAAATAGGCCGCATTGAAGTGTCACTGAATTTTATCAGATTTTGTAATGCATCCATTTAGAGAGATGCGTTTTTCTTATCGATTCTTATATCTTAAAAGGGAGAAGTTGGAGCAAACAATCTAAACACAATTTCTTATTTTGTCTTAATTATGAAATCCAAACATTTGTTGCATTTTTTCATATTACAGAAGCTATTTGTAGCAGAAGGGAATGAAAATTATATTTTCTTCATGCAGTGCAATACGATCAACTTAGCTGCTTTTAGGGCATTCAGCGATGTATGATGAATCTGTGAAAAAATTGACACATTGGAAGTCTGTAGTTACTAAGCAAAAGAAAATAATGTGATATGTTTATTTCTTTCTCATCCTTGGTGATACTTTTAAATTGGCAATTATTCTTCTAAGACAGTCTTTGATGTACGGCAAATCTGACTGAAACTTGCCAATGTGGAAATATGCGCATTTTCCCAGAAAATACATATTAACATATAGATATGATACTATTTTTCTTTGCTTGGCATCTATGTCGAGCTCCACTTTGCCAATTTTTTCTAGGTTCCTTATAAATGCTCCAATACCCCTAAAAATTTCTAGTGAAATCAGGTGTGTCGCATGGCACTAATAAATATGATTTTCATTCATTCTACAGCCATTGCAAACGAACACAAATATAATACGTATTGCATTAAATAATGAATGAATGATGAAAACTCTTTTATCGTTTCATTCTTTGTCGTCTTATGCATTTTAAGAAACATGTGTCGAGATATTATATCGCATCCGTTGGATCTCAATACAGAAACGAGTGGAGGTGATAAATGGTCTAACAAATAGAAGATCTGTTGTTTCGTGATTATGTAAAAACAAATTTTATTATATTTACAGGTTCTGACTCCAGCGACTCCCGGTTATCTCTCATTGTGTTGTCTCTTGTGTTTCAATATCTCGATCGGTGTCAGTTGCAGAGTCTTTCCACATTCCGGACAATCGAACGCTTTACTATTCGGTTTCACTGCTAGGGATGCTTCCCGTTGAGATGCAGATTTTTCGGTATTCGATTTCCGACATAAATTTTTATGCTGCAACTTTTCAATGCTTGACAAAACCGTTTCTTCCTTACAGGTCGAACACTGCCACGGCGTTTCCAACATATCCACAGCTAATTTATCGCTCCATTCATTTTCAATCAAGCTGAAATTTTGTTTACAGTTAATACGGGTAGAGCGTGTCGACGTGAAGAACCATTTGTGAAAATGTACCCACCAATTATAAGTAATGTTGTTTGTCAATTGAACACCGCCTTTGACGATGTTGGGAGTGCACTGAAAATCATCTTGAAAAGGATTCGGACTCACTGACATCTCATTTTCTCCTTTACCGACGTAAACGGTTTTAAGATCCGCTGCCAGAAGTCTTTTCACGGTGTACGGAACAGTCGTGTGCATAAATTGGATTAGATCCTGGCTAAGCTCGTATTCCATTTCGCTTGTATCTTCTTTTTCCTCTCCACCTGGACTCACTTCTGAAACCGACGAAATGAATAAGTAGGTAAAAGCTTTGCAGTGAAGATACAAAAATAAAAATATCAATCCTGCGAAAGTATTATTATTTTTTTTCATTGATTAATGGTAGTTATAGAGAGGTATATGATTTACAGGGTTCTTATTCAAGTACCTTGAAGCTGTTTCGTCAAAAGGGAATCCCATGTTTGCCGTAATCGCGTAGCTCTCATTAACAAAGTTTGTCCGCTGTCAGGTAGCGGGAATTCTAGTTGCAGCCACGAATCGCATACGAACCTTCAACAGTATTACTAAAACATTATCCTATTTATTTTATTATAATGAAATTTAACCATACTTACATGGAAAATGTTGCGTTCGTATCGATATTCTGAGCGAAAAGAAGCAAGGTCTGGGCTGCGGGCATTCGAAGTGTATTCATAAGGTATGGTTTTGTCGTTTCCAAAAGCGATCTGAAACAGACATTTTCGTTGGAGGATTCTAGATATTTCTTTCTACACTACGAATTTTCCAGAATTACAAAAGATGTAGAAAGGAAGTGAAAAAAAAAATGAAAAATGTTATACAAATAATGCTCATAGAAGACATTTTGCGTTGTTAGCATGCGTACTATTAGGATTTTGTAACCGACGCTCATTCGGATTAACGAACGGCATTGTATCCGGGATTGAACTTACAAATACGTCAGCAGTTGATGCTTCGGACTGACCGGACCCTTCGATCTGAAGCCTGGAATAGCTACAATATCGGACTCCTCCAGTTGCAATATTTGAGGATGGTTACCGAAAAAGCTCATCGGGTGCAATGCGACGTAGGGCTTGGCCTTCGTGTGAAACAATTGTTCGTTCATGGACTGCGAAAAAAACACATATTAGTGATGAGTGCCCGCTAGTTGAACGATTTCTATAACATAACAAAATGATACTATATATGTTCCGAACGCATGCACGTAAAATTCCGCTTATCATTTCTGTAAAGAAAGCGTAGAAAGGTACTTTTTCGCACTACGTACGAAAAATATATTTTACATGCTTATCAACGCGATTTGGTCGTTGTTTCCGAATTGGTACGAGAAAGCGCCTTCCCGCAAACACAAAAACAAAAAGCGTGATTTTCATGGCTGATTTTAGAAAAAATTATGTAAATGGCATCACCGTCAAGGGAGGAGTCTTGACTCTTGTTAATGCCGTACACGTTTTAGGTTCGTGCAGAATTTTACCTGAGAACACGCTTTCTTTATCCTGGCCATACAAATAACAATTGTAATAATAGCAACAATCAATACCATACCTTGCAATAATTGAATTCGTCTGCCGAGGCAAACTGCGGATATAATCCGCTGCACAATATCAGCTTCAGCATCGTTAAATCCTTATAACTGCACGCAGTCGTGCCAGTCAACAAGTTCTGAACTTGCGACGAATCATTGCTCATGCGAAATTCTACATCTTTTATATCAATTTCTCCATCATTGTTGTCATCGTCGTCCATCTGTATGTCAAACCTATCGACCTTCAATTCTTTTCGCTTTCTCGGGGCGGTTTGTTTGTACGTTCGTTTCAGAGATTTCAGTAATTTTAATTCACCGTGTCGTATCGCACGCTCTGTACTCGACATTGACGCACTCGGTTGCGGTAGGGTTTTCAACAAATTGCAATCCTAAAAATATCGTTACCTAATCAATAATTGAAATAACTGTAAACAAATTACACATTCAATAGTAACTAAACAACGACGACAAATGAACTATTCGACGATTAAATTATTTCTTACGCGAAGAAGTTCCTTGAATTGCGCCCTTAACTTCGTCATTTCGTAAAATCTCTGTTCTTCCAATCCTCGCCGCTTGCACCATTTTCGACTGGTGCTGCCGTTACCCCTTGATTCGTGACTGCTCTCCTGTTTCACTTCCAGCCACTCTTTGTAAGCGTTCAGGAGCGTTATAGGATCACCGTGATCAGATTCAAGCTTCTTTCTCGATGTCTGCAAACAACTTTGTTAGAATAGTTGCGTCAAAGAATTAAACAAAAATGTGTTTCGCCTACCTCGCACTCGGTGTCTTTGTATGCTCTGTTGGTAAATGGATTTTGGATGCTCAGGGCAGCCGCAAGTGAGAGCACCGGCTCGACTTGATGAAATATCGAACCCATTATCAACATTTTTCCTATAGTAATGTCCACAGGTAGCCTTGACAACGTTTTTCCTATGCAGGTCAGTTTCTCGTTTTCCGTTAAGGCGCCCTATCCGATTCAATTTGATATCAGAGTCGTTCGACGTGTTTGAATTAATTGCCAAACGATTTGTCGGTACATACGTGTTCCTTTAACGACAGTATGGAATTTTCCATACTCTCGGAGGGCGGTGGTTCGATGAATGGGAATTTACGAGCATCCGGAAGTCCCATTGCAATCATTTGAAGGAGCAACGAATCCAGCGGCACTCGCTGTATTTCGGGTGCTGAGTATTTTTCCAAACCCGTATATTCTTCTTCTGAATAAATTCTGTAGTGTTAGAGAATTCATAGAGATTCAAAATGGAGATTAATTTAATACGAAAGTTACATTTCTTTGTGAGATGTCGATCGAAATTGAGGAGTACTAGAGAGAACGGTTTTAAAAAAGCGAAGTTTTATCACCAGCCTCGCCAAAGGAAAGCCAGTGAATCAGCCTGAATTGTAGTGATATTTAAGAACCCTGAACATATCTGTACGGCATAAAAATTAATTGACTCAAATCGGCTGTGGTATGTATCGCATAAACGTCGCTCGGAGAAGTTCACTTAGAAACAAAAAGTTGTACAAGCGAGCCAATTTTTTTTTCCAGATCGATCCATTTGATAGAGACTTGGTAAATATTAATTTTTATGTCATGCAGATATTGTCCGGATAATAAAATTTAGATCGATCGGTGGCGAATCGGGGACCTATACCTGTAACAGACACCCGGTCCTGTTCTACCAGCTCTTCCTTTTCTCTGCTCTGCGCTTGCTTTGCTTATCCAAAACTCCTTCAGCCTTTGCATTTTGCAAGTGGGATCATAACTCATTTCTTTGACTTTTCCACTATCAGCGACGAACCTTATGCCATCTATGGTGATCGACGTTTCTGCTATATTAGTGGACACTATGCATTTCCTCACGCCATCAGGAGGGTAGTCAAAGACCTAGAAATTAATCGACTTATAAGATAATATAATATGTAAAGCTATAAAAATAATTGATCGATTGTCCTATTGACGTTCTGTTTACCTTGTCCTGTTCCGCGATAGATAGGGTACTGTGCAATGGCAGAATAATCCAATTCGTTTTCTTCTGTGCGTATTCTTTTGCGGCATCCACCACAGCCGTAATTTCACTCATACCGCTTAGAAATATTAGCAAATCACCTTTTTCTTCCGCTAAAGTAAAATAAAAATATATAGATTAACGAACGTGATCTGTGAAGAAATGACTAAAAAATACGTTTGTATCTCTTTCTAATTTACCCGTATGCTTTTGATCAATTATTTGCATGATTTGTACGTAGGGACTAGGATTAAAGCGATCCGATTTATAACGAGCGTCTTCAATGGTGATTGGTCTATACGCCAATTGGATAGGGTACAGACGACCAGGAACCTAGTAAATAATCGAATAAATAATTCTTTTATAACTTCCGTTAACATGTTACTTAGAATACTCTGCCCCCATTTCTGCTTACGTGGTAAAACATTAACACTTACTTGTATCACCCGTACGTCCTCAGTGGCAAAATAATTGCTAAAAAGTTGTATATTAATCGTAGCTGACATCAGGATCAACTTGATATCAGTTCGTTGGTGAATGAGGCACTTCATTATTCCAAGTAAAAAGTCACCGTGTAAATGCCGCTCGTGAACTTCGTCCAGGACGACAACATCGTATTGGTTCAAACCTGAGTCTCCTGAAACCTATAAAAAAATGATGTATTCATCTCAGAATAAATTGTATGCGTTTTACAAATTTATTCAATGACCATGAAAATATCTGCATCTGCAAAAATTCATATTGGCAACATGTAGCGCATAAATTATCGGTTTAAGGTAAAAGAGTATAAGGACGTTTTCGTTTTTTTTTGGTTCTTTACCAAAGCATTTTCTCGGATCTCTTAATTTTCAGTTTTTGAGCTAGTTTTTACGAATTGAATAAACCGATAATTTAGACGCTACACGTTACCAAAGTGGGTTTTGTCAGATGGAGATATTTTTATGGTCATATTTATTCACTTTCGTCTGTTTTTTCAGTAAATTGAAATTTACAAGAGTCATATATGATAATTTGATCAGAGTCTTTACCTGTCTTAGGAGCAATCCCTCTGTTATGAAAGTAATTTTGGTATTTTGGTTCCTCTGCTTCTCAAATCTTATTTGATATCCAACTTCATTCCGATTTTCGGTCAGAGTTTCGAAAGCCACTCTCTTTGCGAGTGAAATGCAGGCTATACGCCTTGGTTGAGTACAAGCTGAAAAAAATGTTCGATCAATAATTGTTCTGTAAAATGATATAATTGTTTGATGATTGTTATGTGAGCAAAATTCTGTACCGATTCTTTCAAAACCTGCCGAGTACAAGTACTGTGGTACCTGCGTAGATTTTCCACAGCCTGTATCTCCTGCAATAAGGACGACTCTTTCATCTCTGACGGCTTCAACAATTTCATCCTTGTACCGTGCCACTGGTAAATTTGCTTGATTGTCTCTGAGTTTCTTGAGCTTGTTAAATTTTTCTTTTTGCTTGAAATCAAGGTACAGTACCAAGATATTTCTAAAATGTTGCAATCTACCATCGGAAAGTTCGGTACACCTTGGTACCCTGGCAAATATCTCGCCAAAGTCGAGATTGACATCGATACTTATGCAATGAGACTTGTGATAATTCATGGGCACTCCAATTGAGTTCAGAGGAGATTCGGAGCTTGCGGTGCAATTTTTGTTGCCCAATTTCTTTTGCACGATCTCGTATTTGACAACGAAACGCCAGAAATCTTCGATGTCCTGCACGAGGTTGGAATTCGCGGTAAATACTTTGCCAAGCTCGTATTTGAATTTAGCAAAGGAAAAGTCATCCATGCGATCATCGGAGGAATATTTCGAGCTTCGAGATTTGGGATGCCGAGTGGAGTCATCGCTTCTTCGCTGTCTTCGCGGTTCACTGTCCGTTTTATAACTCTCATGTTTGTCATAAACATCATCGGTATGTTTACTCCGTTTCGACTCCCGGTAATTGTCGTGTCTGTCTTCTGCATATTTATTACGAGTTCCGTGTCGAGAGTTCATTTTTCAAAATATCGAAGCCATTCGGAACGTCGTGTTTCGTCTGTATAATCGCGCCGTTTCGAGGTTATCTTCCTCTTTTCGCTTTTTTGTCCGGATTTATGGGGTAACATACAGATAGCCGAAAATGGATTTTCGATGATAACTATCCTCTCCCAACGCAACATCTTTAGGACATTACGGCTCACAAATCATTTCCGTACGAGAGATCCGAAGTACGTACTCAAACGCAATTTCCATGGATATTTTTTTCTGCTTTTTCTTCTTTCTACAGATTTATACCACAGGCCAGGTTCCATTTTCCAATATTGAGAGGGCGACTGTAGAGGTTGCTTTTCTGGAGAAACTGCAGCACCGACTGGCGCACTGAGTGCGTTTCTGCAGTTCGAAAGATCGGAGGATTGGAAGACAGTGGTGGGAGTAAAGTGGCGGGAAGATTCGAGTTGTAGGGAATTGAGAGGCACAGTCTCAACTATGTTTTAGTTATTAGCAAATACGTGTTTGTACATATACATTCCTTTTCTTGGGGTATATTCTACATTTATTTTTATTTATTTTCCCATTTAATTTTATTCTTTCGTTACAATTCTTTGATTAACAGTAAAAAAGAACATAAAGCAAATCAAATGTACAATCGAATGAAGAAAACAAAAGCTACAGATCAAGCTGTACATTGACCAAGAATTCTTTTAGGACCAAGCCGGCCCAGAATATCGACGATTCGATCACTCGATGGAAAAATGTAGGTTTTGCACGCTGCATGTGCATAAAAACTCCGACTTTGATACCATATCAACTCAAATAAAAAATGTTTTCTTCATTCGTGTGATTCCAAACGTCTTTTCCCACCAATATCGTAACGTACCTTATTGTACCGATGTATACATTTAAAAAAAGTCCCATTTTTTACACATTACTGATTAAAAAAAGACTCGTGGATCCGACCAAAAGAAAAATTCATCCAAGATATAAGGTTTCATTCGATGTAATATTTAATTGAGAATGTCATAGCTTCAGGCATTCAACACATCTCATTATTCGTAGGTGGGAGTCCAAATGTGCTCTTAAGTATTTCATCACTCCTGCCTATTGGGTTTCTTACTGAGACCACATGATATGTACACCAATAAAAAAAACATAAGTTTCCAGAGCTCTCCGGATGCTGTAGACCAAGATTGTTGCCTCTTGGTTTTTCTTCGTTCCTTCGGAGTTGCGTAACAGCTCTTCCGTACATATATTTGTAGTTTAATGGATAAATCGTATCACACTGGCTCCGAGATTCGTCAGACTCATTATTATTTACTATTGATCTTTTTTCTTCCCGTTTTTTTGTGGTTCTTCGCCGTTCGATAATCGTCATGTTGTCCGTCGGGAGATTGATTATCATACACCTGGATTTGTCGCTTTCCTTAGCAGTCCCAGCGAAAATCGGTTGACTCAGTAAGTTATTTGTCATGCTGGACAGTTTGTATATGCGGGGTATTCGCAACCTCGATATTGTTAATATAATCGACGCATTGGCGTTGATAAAAAGGACCTGTAAGAATGCATTTCTCACGATTTATAAACACCCTCGGCAATAAGAATAAATTCTTAGAAAATTTTTATCAAATTAGAAATAATTTCACAATCGGTCCCTTATCTGAAACCCGATGACTTGGACAAGATTTCACTGAGCCCTGGCCCGAGTATTTGGCCGAGATTTTTCTAAGAAGAAGAAAGAAAAGAAGACGATAAGGCATCGAATTCGTCGTGTTTCGAGTTACCACATGTGCGATAAGCGTGTGATATCGTACCATTGTGATACGAATCGACTATCCAAATAACGAACTGACCGAGTCGAATAATACGGTGTTGACGACATCGTTTTAATCTGAAAACGGTTCGGCCATGTGATTGAAGAAAATGAATTATTAAGTCGTCATCATAATAATAATTTTCCACTTGAGTAAGATTGAAATCGTTTGAGAAAGCTTCAGTCCTGTACGATAGATGAATAAGAACGTCTCGTCAAAGCGTGAGAGCACTGTTGAGTAGTGCGTAGTAAAATTGAGATAGTGGAATAAGAAATTTTTAGAGTGGAATACCCGTGGACGGGAGATCAATCGATCTAAATTTTAGCCATACTTATGCAAAGGCTTTTCAGCTCTGCGAAAATTATTGGACAGCATCAGAACGCATACGGCGATACACTGTCAACACAGAAATGATTTCGCGTCTCGTAGTGCTGTGCGTCTTTTTACAAGTGTTATCTATCATTGTATCGAGCACTGAAGTGTCAGGCTGTAATACCAACAATGAGGGATTAGTAGAAGCAAAAGAAAGCACCGAAGGAAGAAGGGACGAAAGAACTTCCGTCAATGACGTTGGGATTGGAAAAAAGAAGATCGGGGATTCGGAAGCCTCTGGGAATCCATGCGCAACGAGAAGCGATGAATCGGAAGACTCGGAGATTTCTTGGTTCGAGAAAGTTCCTTTACTTCCTGTCGTATGGGCAAGATCATCGAGTTTACTTGACGGACCGTGCAAGAAGCAGGCGCGGCGATATCTTCGAGATTTGAAAAATGGTACCTTGTGGGCTACTCAGAGTAAGTTGAAGCGCCGTTAAAACTATCTTTGTTTTTTTTGAAGAATAATTTTCGTTGATATGTTTACTTGGTTGAAGTGTTGCAAAACATGTGATAATTATCCGGGAGAAAGAAACATTTTAGTATATGGATATTCTTTTTATAATAGGAAGTTGAACGTTCGCATACACGTGGTATCACGCCCCACACCGTTTGCCCAATCGAAAATATAATATCGTCGTCACGAAATTTTTAAATGTGTTTGAAAACAAAGATAACCTTTTTTATTCTTTTATTCGCACAGTTTTCTGCACGAATAAGACGAGGCTTATATCAAGAAGTAAAAAAAGATTATCATTTCAGCTCATTATCATAATTTTTTATTTGTAACTATCGGCAACTATTATAACCTCGTTCTGAAAGTACGCCTATTTTTTTTTTCACTAAAATACAAAAGACATTCGATTAATCGTGACTTCACAATTCACCGGGAAATCTCAATCCTTTTTTATGTCTCTCACATTGGCGACTCTACGAATGATTAAAAATAATCGAGGCTTGGGTCGAGAGACTTGACTATTTAGATGAACGGTTAATTAATTTATTTCTCTTGCATCGTCTTCAATTCTTCACTTTGCACTTGTAGTGTACGATGCGTCTACAAAGTATCCCGATGGTTTGATCAGCGGTCATCTGAGGCATTTGGGTGACTTTGATGGATGTTACAACTTGGAAGCAAAATTAGCACATCGCGTCGATGACGATGTTGGGATCGACGAAGAAATCAGCGGAAGATATTGTCTGGTGGACATTATGTACGAGAAACAAGGATTGTACCCTGTCGATCCCAATCGACGACTCGAACTTGTCTTCGATCCAAATGATTCCGTCTGGGAAGCGATAAGAGTTTGTGAAAATTATTTATCAAATTGATTGTTGCCGTTAGTCGGTAAAATGATTTCACTGATACTCAGGAAAAAGGCGACACAAGACGGAAGATGAGGTACAGCTTGCGTGTGGCACTGTGCGTACCGGAAGTCTGCAGCCATTCCGATATCGAGTCAGCATTGCAGGAGCCGTTGAAGAGTTTCGGAGCGAAGCAAAATTTGAAAATCAATGTAACGGTTAAACCATACTTCAGTCAAGCCCGCAAGGACGTCCGCGAGTTCACGCAAGGTGCAAAGATATACTGGTAAAAAAAATAAATGCATACATTATTCTTCATGAGGTAACTATCAGTAATGAACAATTGCACAATACGATGCCAAGTCATGCCCAAATTGGCCACAACTTTTTGCCACAGATAAAAAATTCATATTGCTCGGACCTATTTAAAATAGACCGGCGATAATCATAAACGCGAGCTCAGCTCAATCACCGTAATAGTTTTCATTATAACAATTCGTTCGACACATTTATGTAGAACAGTTGGAAGCGTGATAGTCGAAGAATCACAAGTTGCCGGTCATACATGGTTTCAGTGAGTCGACAGTAATAGCATTGGTAAGAAATGTCGTGATTTAATATCCTGTTACGTTTCAACATTTGTTTAATTTTTATTTTTTATAAATTCATAACACAGGTGTATGCGAGGTCACCAAATATTATATGATGAGTGTTGCGATCGTTGCTAAATTAGAGGTATAAATAAAAGGAACAAAATTAGCTGGAGATACATAATCATAATAAATTCACCTGGTTATAGTCGCTCGCGGATTGTCTCTGGGAGTCTACATAATATCATAAGTATACTTTAAAGTATATTATATTCAAATGAAAAAGGGTTTATAGATAGTCGCTTTCAGACCGTCACTTTTTGTATAACGATTTACAAGGTGCAAATTAATGCGTCTAAAACTTTATTTATTTTCCCATGTTTTGGCGATGCCCATAGAGAATGCGCATCGTCCGATACTTTGATAATCCCTCGCGTGTCGTTAACTATTTATTTATTAGCTAGAGAAAGAGTAGTAGTAATGGATTTATAAACAATATAACCGATAAATGAGTATTTTCGTGCATAGCATCACAACGTACATTTTAGTAAAAACATATATATCGCTGATAATCCATGAACCAACAAATTCTAAAAAAGTAATAATGTTTTACAACTTCAATTGCAGTTCAATAGCTGCTGGACTGATCGCACTGGTTATAATTGGTACGTGGTACGACACCAGGTTGAAAGATGACCAAGATGATGTTGGGTCAAACGCAAGAGATTTTGTTCTATGTTTTTCGGCACGGCGTAATTTAAATACGATTATGGAAAAAACGAGTGGTCATCCAGGTCTCCAAACTATACATACGATACGATTCTTTGCGATGATTCTTGTAATCATCGGACATCGTTCGATTCAATATTGGGTGGCACCGGTGATAAATCCGAATAACATAGAAAAGGTATATTATCTAAAAATTAATGTCTGAAATACAATTAAATTAATTTGCTTCGAATACATGTTTTAGTGGTATGAGAACCGATTGTCTATGCATATCTTCGGAGGGCCACACTTAATCGACGGATTTTTCGGAATCGGTGGACTTCTGGTGAGCTACAATCTGCTCAGTGAACTTGACGCGGGGAAAAAAATTAACTTCCTTGGAATAATGTTGATACGATTTCTCAGGTACGAATTTGACGTATCATCCATCTCCCACTTGACATTAAAAAAAACATTTTTTTACACAGACTAACGCCAGCATATATGATGGTCGTGTTCTTCTGTGTATTCATACTGCCTCACATGGGCTCCGGACCTTTATGGGAATGGAAAGTTGGAATGGAGCGCGATTACTGTGCAAATAATTGGTGGGCAAATTTACTCTACGTTAACAATTTTGTGAACCTGGATCGAATAGTACGCATCAAATTATAAAATAGTTTCTACCATTCTTCTATCTCACGTATTAGACATTGTTTTTTTAATTATATTTTTTGTTATTTCTACACTTTCAGTGTCTGTTCCAGTCATGGTATCTGTCGGTCGATTTTCAACTCTTTGCACTGTCGTTGATAGTCACATATGTATTTTGGCGAATGCCGAGAAAATACGGATATACATTTCTGTGCGCGATAATTATCGTTGGATTTATTCTACTATTCGTAAAAACTTATTTTTATGGTGCACCACCCCTTTACATTGGATACCTTTCGTAAGTGTAATAATATATATTGTGTTCTTCATTGTATAATAATGCCTGAAAACTGATCTCACGAATTATTAGGGCGGAGGATGTCCGTGATGTTCCTTATTTCTTGGAGCATTATTGTAAAATACAGCAGCGTTATTCGTCGTATTTCATCGGGGTACTCATCGGTGCTGTGTTGTACGACCACGTCCGAAATCCTTGGCAATTGGGCAAAGTTTGTATTAGGAATCTCCGCTCACCGCGATAAATTCTATTTAAATATGTAATTGTATAATAAAATCGTCTCTAACACTTTGTTCACGATTTTTTCTATACAGATTTCGTCGAACATCTTATTTTATTCGCTCGTTGTTGTAATGAGCATTGGATCGCAATATCTCGGATATAAATATTACGATCCGAACGTCAAACCGACGCTTCTGGAGTCAGCGATTTACGCGGCTCTGCACAAAGGAGCATTCGCTGTTGCCACTTGCGCGGTGCCTCTGCTGATAACCGTTGGAACTGGACTCAGTAATTATGAGCACAATTCAATGTTGTCCCAGGATGTTCGACATACTTGAATTTCTTAAAAATGCCTTGAATTGTATTGGGTTTGTTTTTCATTTGGAGTCATTTTTTTTTTTCATTTTTGCCGCTCCATAGAGGAAATTTTCTTGACGTAAAAAAAAAATTGAAATTTTTATATCAGAGTACTTAAATGGGTTTAAAAACGCGAAAAAAATAATAATTTTTTTGCTAGCATACGGATGCGTGCGTGTACGCTTGCGTCAAAATACTGTAACTCCGAAACGGTTGGAGATAGCCAGTCGAAATTTGAGACACTGGTAGAATGGTCACTTCGCTTGATTTATTGTAATTTTTGTAAATATTGATGCCCGGCTATAGATCTTGTATCGTGTAATTTTTCGGGCAGAATCTGAATCAACAAGTCGTTTTGCAACAACGTCTGATGCATTGTTCAGATGAAGAAAAAGGTGAACATTCAAATTTTCATATGGCTTCCTCCCAAAACCTCAAAGTTAAAATTTTAACATGGCTTTTTTACAGTCTTAGTTTATTCGCGAAGCTTCCTTTATGAGAAACGTAGAAATAAAAAAACACCGTCTCATAGAAAAAGCTTCGCGAATAATGAAACATGATGGGAAAGCCATATGGAAATTTCAATTTGCAACTTTTTTATTTTCATTACTTTTTTTTCAAATAAAGAAAAACTGTAAAAATTTCCACCAGCATCATTTTTATAATGAAAGTATTCGAATATATGTTGTCCTTTTAGCATCGATTCTTTTTGTGACTGAAATCTGGGAAAAGGTCCTCGAATTTTACCTAAAACTATGGTTCCTTTTTTAGCTTTCCAGTCCAATGTTTTAACTCCCCGATGGTGTCAGCCTTTGGCGCGGTTAACTTATGGAGCTTATTTGGTGCACACCGTCATTCAACTGTACGATGTCGGAGTGACGAGAGTCCCAAGAACTTTTGCCGTTTATCTCATGGTACAACATGGCTAACGTATTCTGTTCTATTTCTAGGATAGAACATGACAAAAAATTCGAGTACAGTACATATGTTTAGAGATATGTTTCTGTTGCTTTGCTTGCAGTTTTGGGAATGCATACCGGATGTGACATTAGCTTTCGCCGTGTCATTGCTACTGGCTATTACGGTGGAGGGACCGTTCAGAAGACTCGAAAAACGATTTATCACGGGAAGAGTGAAGAGTGTTAAGACAAATGGGTAAACAAAACACTTTCTTTTCACTATAAAGTATAAACATACATTATTACTTCATTAACATATTTTTTCTGATACTTTCAGCCTGATAAAAGAAGCAAAAAAAACAATCTAGTATTATAATTATTGAAATTGATAACATAACGAGAATCGGATTTACAACATGCTGATAGAAGAATGGAAAATGGAGTCGTACCATGATAGAAGGAGTGTTTGTCAGGTAGTAAATCGATGCACCGAATTATCACTACCGTTTTATTGTTAAATATCGAGCAATGGTCTACTCACCCAACCGCATCTGCCCATTCAGCTCGTCCCATTTCACGACTTATCGATATATCCCGGAGATATCTTTTAATTTCCATAGATCTCGCGGGTAAATAGTCTTTTGATTCCACAGATGACACCGATAAATTATCCGCTGTTTTCAGTCCTCACAATAAAAGATATGTATATATCGCTGGTGATAAAATCACAACTTGTGTCCGGTATGCGTATTTTATCATATATTGTTTTTATTGAGGTCACAGCTCTCATGTAGGTAGAAAAAAACCTGTTATTTACTGTATAAAGTATAATGAATAAACACGACACTACATTTGTTTTTGATTTTTTTTTTTAGTGTTTTAAGGAGCGACCGGTATTCTGACCACTTATTTCTCTGAGTGCACCTTACTGCGAACAGCGCTTCGGCCATCGAGCAGTTCTCTGCTTTATTATCATTCTAGATGAGGCTCTATCTCTGGGAGAAGCAAAGCCTGTACAGCGATACTTTGGCTCGCACGAACCAGTAAATCTTCACTGCCATTTACATAAATAATGTCCCTAAGGTGAAATTTCCTAAATAATACGGATCCGACATACCAGATGGCTATAATTTTACGACACGGTATCCAGAAACTCGAATCATTGGTAGGCGGTCGATAAATGTTACGTACAATCTTATATATACTTCCGCAATTGGCATACAGCAGCTCGGAATTATGTATGACGGGAACTGTGGAACCACCGAAAATTGATGTCTCATCATTTTTATCTTGTCACACTAAAGACAAATGTTGTATCGTGGCGGAAACCACTATTCGAAATATGAAGCTATCAATGATATATTTTTTGTTGCTAACTGTGCTGAAAAAGGCTGACGCGAACAAGATGAGTGCGAATCTAACAAAAACTTATTATTTGCATCGTAACATACACCAATTAGTTGTATTCAGTTGTTGGCACCCAAGGGGTACGTTTATGTTCGACATTTATAGTTGATTAAGGTATACTATTGATATTTGACATGACTTTGTTTCATCATATTTTTCTGTGAGTCAGCATAACTTCATTTTTATGTAAAAACTGTATATTTAATGTATATGGTCGTTTAATACGTTCCTTTTATTTCAGATCAGCTTCAATTTGCTCGAGATATTATGGAGTCGAATATACAAATTTCTTTTGTCTCTATAATGGCGAATCTTGATATGGCGGCAATATTAAGTGTGAATTATTATCGTATTGGCGTTATACTCGATTTTGATTGCCCACAGAGTGAAATCATTTTCGAACAGTTTTCGCAACAACGCTTGGCTTTCAACGAATCTTACCATTGGCTCGTATTCACAGAGCTGAATACACTTCCCACTGACACTCTCAAATATATTCCATTTACTGTCGAGTCAGAAATGACTTTTGCCAGTCGTCGACATGATTCTTATGTACTTTATGACGTGTACAATCCGAGTTATCGTCACAATGGAAGACTCAACGTAACCTTTAAGGGAGTTTGGTCACTTCGCGATGGTCTCGATGATAAATTCACTCAATACAAGTACATTCGTCGCGGAAATTTCCACGGGCTGTCTCTGAACTTTTCAATCGTGGTATGAAAAATCATTTGGGATCTCAAAATTATTGTAAATATACACGAATTATGATTCAATTCTCGATTGATTGATTCAAATTTATTTAATCTTCTCAGATTATTGTAATCATGCTTACAATTTAAATAGCTCTGGAAACATACTTTTTCCAGTACATATTTTTCTTAGTATATATATTTTTTGGCTCTTTTTGTAAATCTATTGAGATTAGCGTTGTTTTCTTACTTCCTTAAGCTTTATTGTACATTCTTGCCCCTGCATACATCATACTTGTACCATTGATCAATCTACACTTGTTTTGTTGTAACCAAAGTTGACGAATCCACCATTACCGGACCTCAACACTTACCTCACAACTCCGACGAATCGTCACTTGGACACGATGATTCGGTACCACTGGGCCTTGATTATGCAGTTAAAAGACACTTACAATTTTTCGTAATAATTTCTTACTAAAAAAATATATGCATTAAGCCGTCGCAATTCAAAGCTTTATTATATAATATATATTTTTTGAATGAATAGAATAAATTTACAACATGCTAAAACGTGGGGATATCTAGTCAACGGAACATGGAATGGAATTTTGGCAGACATGCAAGCTGGGTCAGTCGACATAAGTGCTTGTCCATTTCAGTTCAAGGAAGAAAGAATGGATGTCTGCGAATTTACTGTGGTAACTTATGTGGTCAGGTAATTGAAAATTTGGGATGATTTGGTTCAAAATTCTCGCTGTTCTACATGGAAATTCCGTTACAGAACGTGCCTTATTTTTCGACATCCCAAGAAAAATGACGTACGAAATCCCTTTCTAAAACCTTTTACAACCAACGCTTGGTTCACGATTGGCTCGTTTGGAATAATTTATTGGCTTCTGTTGCTCCTCACCGCACAAGTTGAAAAAAAGTTTCGTAATGCAGAACCGACCTGCACTTTGGATAGTCACCCTGCCTCCGAAACGTTTCTCATAAGTGTTGCAGCGCTTTCTCAGCAAGGTTACCAGTTTACTTACGAATTAGTTATGCAATATTACAATCGGTTTTTCTATATTGTTCCCAGGATTGAGTGACGGTTCACGTATCATTTCCGGCCGCATAGTATTCCTTTCCCTTTTTCTATGGGGTCTTCTGCTATACCAATTTTATTCGGCTTCCGTGGTGGGTTCACTTCTGGCCGAAACACCACGCTTTATTACGACAATGAAAGATCTCATGAACAGCGATATCGATGTTTATTACGAAGACATAGCTTACCACTATGATTATTTTCGGGTGAGTAAAAGTAAACTGATTATCTAAATAAATTATACTCATCAAACGTGCTCAAAATCTCATTAAAAAAAAAAAGTAACAGATCTCCGGAAACATGAATCAAAGCCATGGAAGAACGCGATACCGCCTTAGCATTTCTTCAGTGTGATATAGTTTTATTGTAGGATTGTTTAGGAACTGATAAGTACGGTTAAATTATTTCACACTCGGAAACAACAATTTTGGTTGGGCTCTGTAAATCGACGCTCTGTAAAACTTTCATAAGGCCGTAGATATCGGCTAAGGATCCCATAATCATCATAACATACTGTTTGATGTATTTTCGTAGGCCAGTCGGTTTACCGAGAACTCCCTCAAGGCAACGAAGATCTCTCCGCGCTCCTGTGTTTACAGTTTTTCGGCCGTTGTCGGTCTGTAGTCGGTCGTTCTCGGTCGACTTCGGGTATCGCTCTCGCATCGGCCATCGGTTCGTGTGTCGCATTCGCTACTCGTCGCTTAGCGTGTTCGCTAGTAGACGCGCTCGCTGCGTGTATCGTGTGAATTTCGTAAGCATTTCTTTCCTGTTATTTTGAGATCTACATGCGTTGTGAATAACGTTCCCGAGGTGCACTGATCATGATTAAGTTCTTGAGGTATTGTGACATTCAAATCCCTTCCATTATTGCATTAAATCAAGCTGTTTCGGTGAGTTTTATCGTTGGATAAACTTCGGACCGCTTACGGAATTTCTTCTCGTTCTGCTCGCTTACGGAATTTGTTCTCGTTCTGCTCGCTTACGGAATTTGTTCTCGTTCTGCTCGCTTTGATCGTTCGATCGGCTGAACTCTCCCGATGCACGTGTGTGCGATCCAGTGACTTATCAGAACAAAATTCAATCGTTCTACTTCATTGATGTTTGAGATCCCGGTTCGTGGATTTCGTTCGCTTTTTTCCTGGCCTCGGATCGAGACCTCTCTAACGTAACTATCATCTACATCCTTAAAATTCAATCTCTTCTGAATATTCATCTGTCAATATTTGTTTGACGATGATCGTTTGTCAACGTTGTTTGTTATTCCTCAAAATTGAAATTTTTTCATCGTCAATACATATTCGTGTGGGTCAATTATATTTCTGCGGAATATGTGCAGACACCATAGCCTCAGTAAAATGAGTTTCTCGCTCCACGGTTGATGCATCCGCCGATA
Source organism: Listrodromus nycthemerus (assembly GCA_963978505.1). Classification (NCBI taxonomy): domain Eukaryota; kingdom Metazoa; phylum Arthropoda; class Insecta; order Hymenoptera; family Ichneumonidae; genus Listrodromus; species Listrodromus nycthemerus. Next base: position 8,467,904 of record OZ021685.1, read on the forward strand.
TGCGGCTAAGCAGTTGCTCGTTGAACCACTGACAGTGGCGAGTGTTATATCTTAATTTATGTAAATATCGTATATCGATCTTGCGTTCACCGCTGATGGTTATGAGATAATTAAAAGAAAGGTAATTACTCAGAGTCCTGTGCTCTACCACAGTGTAAAATATTCCGAGGAAGTTTTATTTAGCCGCAATAATGGAGATATTAGTACGAATGGGCAATCATGTTACAATAATTATTAGTAAGAAAACCACGCTGTTGCAGACCATAAAAGACCCCTTCATGCTCTCTTTCTACAACAAAAAAGTGAAACCGACGAAAAGACGTCCGAAAGGTTCATACACGGATGCCAAACATGGTTTGAGACTAGTGAAGAAAGGGGGCCATGCTTTTCACGTAGATACGGCGACCGCTTATAAAATAATAAAAGTAATCGAATGCGATATGTAATTTCTAATGAAATGTTTAAATGTGATTCTAAAAATTTCAATTCACAAGGATACCTTCACCGATGATGAGATATGCGATCTCCAGGAAATCGAAATGCTATCGCCCAGAGCAGTCACATTAGTCACAAGTAAAAAGTCTCCATTCAAGAAGATGACAATTTACGGGCACGTGTCAAATTCTATTAAGAGTGATAAGTAGCGCGTTAAATATACTTATGTGAAGTATGGAAGATTATTACGAATTTTCAGGTTGCGTGGTATTGTGGAACGCGGCCTGACTTCTGGTCTGCGTCAAACTTGGCTTGATGAACGTCCTCAATGTCCTCAAAGTCATAGCTCAACACCTGTACCCGTACAAATCGAAGAATTCAGTCCTGCACTATTCTTTATGCTGATTGGATCGACCGTTGCCACGGTTGTTATGATCCTCGAACATTGTTACTTCAAAGTGAACCTGTTGATACGATGAATTTTCTCACCAACGAACGTCGAATATATTACCAGTTACCGTCTGTGAATCTTCTCAAATTTCCTTATTCTGGGCGCTGTTGAATAGCTTTACATCAAAATCGTTCATCACTCGTTAATCATGGTATCCGCCAATTTTTCAGAGAATCTCAATACTATCATCTTCACAATTATCATAGTCTCCAATGAACTCTCTGGCAGATTTTCCATCATTGCTTCGTACTTCTCTAGTATGTGTAAAAGATCTGAGAATTCAATGCTTTGATGAATAGCCAAGTACGCGATCTATGCAGCGAATGCTACATAGTTGCTTGCATCTAGTCGACACACCGAGAACCGTAAAATGTATATTTTTTTATTTTAACATATCTTCATCCTCTTTGGGTTAGTCCTGGAAAAAAGCATGATTCCCATGGCAATTCTTGAAAGATTAATCCAGCCGTGCTTTTATTGTATGACTTGCTTTTACGATATAAGCTACAATACAGAAAATGTTTTTTATCCCATCTAATCAGAGAGTGGCCGGCTGAAAATCAATACCCTTTTGGTTCTCCACGAATAAAACCACATGTTCACGAAACAATTAAGTGTACGACCGAGTGATGATGTAGAGCCGACTACAGCCATAGAAACTTGCTATAAAACAGAAAGAAGCGCAATTTTTTCTTGCTTCGTCCATAGTTCGACAATAAGTTCGATTTCTGCGTCGAACAATATAAACCAAGGGCCAAGCTTGACTACGATTATACGAATAATTGTTTTAATAGTCTAGCGGTGTATGCTAGATTTTTTTTCCATGTACGTTCAATGTTCATCCCTAGTTTTTTTTTCTCAAGAAGACAGTTACTTGCGCAAACAAATAGTTCGTGCTCCGTTAGGCAAGTTAAAAAAAAAACAAATTCGAAAAGAACTCAATTCGTGTAACCGCTTCCATCAATACTACGACATTCGCACCTTAGTATTGGTTTTGATGATTTATTATAGACAAAATATAGCAACGACGGCCTAATTCTATAATGGCAATGATGGTACGATATATTAAAATCCTAGCTGTCCACGCTTCCCTGGTATTAGACCATCGATATGAAAATAGAGAACTAAAAAGAACTCGAGTGCAAGAACCGTGCTAATATAACTCGAGGCACCAACCATACTTGTGAGTTTGGGGTTCGAATTGCCGCATTCGATCGTCGAAGCACACTACTCGCGTATATTAAAACTGCCCGACTCTAACAGATAAGAGCGTTTGACACGAGTGGACGAAACCCATCTGCGAAGGTTGAAATTAAATGTGATATATCAGTAATTCCTCGAAAATGCTTGAAGAATCATTATCTTACGTCGGACGACAATGAAGAATTGCTACAAACAATCAGATCCATAAGTTTTAGAAAAAGTAAGAATAAAGGCAAATTGCGCCAACATCTGTGTATCATAACTTGACAGTTTCCTTTTCAGTTAACGATTAAAATCTTGAGAGACTGTTCGAATATAGGCGTTTGTCTGTATTTGTATTTTAAATATGCACTTTTCTTTAGCCTAATAATTTATTTTTCATTTCATCATGCATACCGACGGCCAACAATGACACTGAAACCTTTGAGACAATTAATTGACTTCGATATTTTTCTATCACGTACAGAACGGTTTTATTTTATGGAAGGATTTATGATGATCGGTAACATTAGCGTCTTACATCCACAGAAATGCCATGACGATGCTTACAGTACCGTCCTTTTAAAATCAATGTTTCCTGAAAGATAAATCGATCGTGACAACTTTTTATTGAATAAATAAGAATCTTGTCCAGTTGTACGTTCGTTGTTGCCAGGGATGGTCGTCTCTCTACCGCAGAGAAAATGTTGTCCATTGACGTGATTGATAATAGTCATGAAGGATTTCTTTCAATCGTCAAGAATAGTGCAATAATAACACGACCAACAGATTTATTCAGTTTTTGCCGTAAGTGGAATGTGAAATTATACTTTACAGAATTTGCCGTAGCATCGAAACATACGCTACTGCTGATTTAACAACCTGCGAGGAAATCATATTCACTCAAAATGTAAACCGCATAAAAAAATACTAATTTTTTACATCTAAGTATCTTACGCCAGTGAAGCTTTCCAAAGAGTATATGTAAAAACCACCCCCTGTGAGATGCAAAGGAATTCGCGCTCGGATCATGCATATGATGATAGATTTCTTGCATCGCGAAGGCATGTCATACCACTCGCACTCATAGCACGAGTCATGAAAGTTCATACTCTGATTCATCGGAGTCACAGAAAGAACGATCACACGTGTGCAAAATTATTACTGATAACCTTTCAAATGTGATTCATGGAACTGTTTCGCCTACCTCCTGCATAAGAAGATCGCCAGCAACACAGTAGCCAAACATTACCAATAGCATTGTTGAAACGTACAATAAAAACGATACAAGTACAACTGCATCGGCTAAACTAGAATTCTGTCGGATGGAAATGAAACATGAAATGTTCAGTATGCTTGAGCAGTTAATGCTATAATTATTTTCACGAGTTTCGTACCAGAAGTATGTTGTACATGCAAAGTCCTTGTATTAACGTGCATATAATGAGTTCATCCAATAGTACCAGGTTGAATATACCGTTGATCGTTTTGGAAGTCCTAGAGGTAGATTAAATAATAATCGAAACAATAAGAATAATAAACAAACAATTCCATCCAATATCACTCACCAGATAATTTTGTTATGTTTTCGGATGATATCACGGAATGTAAGTTCTAAGTAGTTGTCTCTCATCGTACGAGCTACCTTGATATGTCTGATCCTGTACGCCAATACGGATAATTGACCGCACACGTGAAATATAAAAGATAGGATGAAGCAAGCGATGGAGGTGTAGCAGGAGAATATATAAATCATCGGACCCTGGTAAGCGTAGACCAATAAATAGGTACGAATGTCAGTGATATTGAAAAAGAGAAGTGTATGATATGGCAGCACAAAGCCCGGTGTAGCGCCAAAAAATTCTGTTAAAATAAACATGTACAAGAATTCTATGTATATGAACATATTTTTTGGATACTTCTTTACGATCAATTGTAACAGACGTTTTCACAATTCGTACATTTCTTACCTGCTGCAAGATATGACTGCATTGCCTTTAAATAATATGCGACAGTAGCCAATATAGTTGTGCACAAAGTCAATTTCGAGAATTTCAAGCCAACGTTAATGTATGACATGTAAATTCTCCTTTCTTCAGGGTCTCTATAGTCATTCTCCTCGTCTGCTTTACCTTCACGTATGAGCTTAGGTAGCGAACTCGAATATCTCAGAACTATCATTTTTGCCATTATCATCGATAAAAGAGCCATTTCACCGAGATTGTCGACCATCGGCTCCAAGTAGCCAACGATCATTATGAAATCGGAAATTACCAAAATTGTATGTATCAAAAAATAAACAAGCAACGAATAGAATTTTAGACCACGGGTGTCGGTTGGCCACAATCCTCCGATTGATAACATTCCTTTGTACCATAGTATAAGATCTATGACTTTATCGTCCTTCTCAAATTTTTTCTGAAACTTTCAAAAACATAACGCTAGTGCTCCTTTTTTTCATCGTGAAAGAAGCGTGTTCGGAGAGTAATTGTTGTCATTTAAAGAAATAGGACCGCGAGATTATTGTCTAGAATGTAGTTTACATGTCCTAGACTGTAAAAAAGCAATTCTCCATATGTTTCTGTCTGTACCGGTTGCGATTTCGAATCACAATTAAATTTGTTGAGTGTTTTTGATGATGAATAGGTAGCTTTGATATTGGATTTCAACTTTATTCATCAAATCTTCCCAGTTTCTTCAAATAGTTATGAATGTCGATTCACAAACTCACCGGCATGTTTGTTTTGCCCCACTACAAGGCTTTGCAGACGAATGAGAACCATGATGAATTCATGAATCCCCGCCACAAGGTTTTACAAAATCAATATATGTTTTCCCCTGCACAAGGTATATGTTTTATTTAGTCGTGTAACTTGTCTTCCTTTCCAGCAATTAGAGATCGATGAAGGTATCATATATGTACGAATGTAATTACCGCAGACTTTATTGTACAAGTAGCTAAGTCCAGGTAACTTTCTTTTCCTCCGACTACAATCAAAGTTTCAACCGATTACTTTTTTTTGTCGCTTAACGGACCTCAGTTACACACTAACTTTCCACCAATAACGATCTAAGTTTATTTGAGCCCGGTTTCGAGAGTGTGCGTCTGAGAATACACTGTGGATTCGTTTTTAAATTGTAACTCGTAGTTTTGTAAGAAAAATTGAAGTCAAATCGGTCGGGGGGGGGGGGGGGGGGGGAGTGCAGCATCGTAGGCTCAGAATGTCTGCTTGTCGGAAACAGGCGACAATCAGAGCATACGAGTTAGAGGCAGTAGGTGACGCTCGGTGTGTGCGCGCTTGGCACTTTGCACCACAAATTGAAGTGTCCACAATTTTAAGGGATTGGGTCACAATAATTATAATTCAGATATAATCCGACCGTCACCGAATTGGTGGTAGCCCACAGTAGTTTATCCGCAAACAGTGATAATATGACTGTGGCAAAGCAGTTATAAAGTTGATGAAGGAATAATCAGGTATAGTACACATGAAAATAATTATAAATAATATCATTTTGTAGTAATTTATCGATTCGATAACTATGTAATGTGCAAATTAATTTGTCGTGCCATTGTTCATCTAATTCATTACAGTAGATGCGATTTCATCTAACTGACCCGAAATGAAATCTTCTTTTCCGTTGAAATCTTGTTCTGGCAGTCCGGCATTAAAAAACTTACGACTCGAAGAGAAACGAGACATGAAGGAACAGAAGGACGATCGGACACAATACAGTTAATAATGTACATCAAACTTTTTTAAACGATGTATTTATTATATCAAAACTTTGAATTAATGTTGCTTTTGTATACAATTTTTCTATATTGAACACCCAAACCAGCAAATGACCTCACAGGACTGCGGCTATGGACTTAGATACAAGTCTTAATGACGAAGACTCACAATATAAAACGGTATATCTCTTTTATCTGCAACTATACAATGATAATTCAAGATTAATTACTCTATTCCAATATACATCTTCCTTCCTGTAATTCACTGCCGCCATCGTACGTCTATGTCGAGATATTACAATAATGGCCATAAAATTCGCGGCACAGTGTGACGGCAGCGTTGAGACACAAAGAAATTTAAGTCAGCACGCCGTGCGGGCATCGGGTGAGCAGCGTGCAGGCACCTACCGCTGAAATATAGATGCAACGCTGTGCTGTCATGGAGACGTTACAGCGTGCCGTCCCACCATAACGACAAAAAGCCGTCACGTAAGGACTCAGATGTCGGCACTGTGCCGACATTAAGCCTCTTCAGTATTATTTTGTCGTCTATTGTGTTCATTGTTGATAGACGAAAACTGTTATACTTAACTGGGGGACGAATAATAGTCGAAAGTTCATCAGTCCATCTGCATTCCAACTACAGATTTTTAGTCTATCACCCATTGAGGTTATCACAAAATCCTAGAAATATTCGGAAATTTTCGCCCTCCGTATCGCATTGTAATAATTGATCCTTTAGTGTGCGGATAGCTATTATCATTTTTCTTATATCGAATATTTTGTTTAGCTCTTTGAGCTCCCTTGATAATTGTAGCAACTCTGAGAGATTGTTGGAATTGTTCCCTTCTACTAAATTATTAGTATTTTGTTCTCTGTTTGTAACTGCTGTGCCATACGACACTCTTGTTGTTCTGTCTTCATGCTGCGACGGAATTCTCTGTGCAGTCAGCTGCTGTCGCTGCGGGGGAATCGCCTGCGCAGTCGCCTGGTGTGTGTGCGAGGGAGTCCTCTGCGCAGTCAACTGATATGGCTGCGAAGACTTCTCCGCAGTGTATCTACTTTGGTGTAGATGCCTTACCTCAGCTGATCTTTGGGCCTGTATTTCTAGCGCTGTTGGTCCTTGATGGATGAGAGCAGGAAACTGATTGTGATCTGAGATTGCAGGTATTTGTTGGTATTTTCTTGTAGCTGCGTGCGTCGTGATGCCTTTTTGGTATTTCATATCGTCTCGAGATTCCACTATTTCTAGTCGTGCTTTGTACGCAGCACAGCAAGTGGCATTAGCAGGATGGTCCTGTTCGCAGTTGACACACTTCGCTGGTATTGTTTTGGGCTTTACGCAGTCCTTTGTTAGATGCTCTCCAGCACATTTCAAGCAAGCCGGTTTCGCACACCAATTATTTGTCGCATGTCCCCAGGTTTGGCATCGGTGGCATTGCGTGATTCGTCTTTTATTGATGTAATTGTCCCATATGATTTTAGTATGGTTGAGCTATTGCACTTGTTGCTTAATTTGTTTTAATTGTGCATTATCATTCAGCGTAACCATGAACATTGGTTGTTTGGTGTTCTTCATCAGGTTTATATTGTGCACCTTGTAGTCGAGTGACTCTAGTTCGACTTTAAGTTGTTGGACATCTGTCTTATCATGCAGCCCTTTTATTACAAGTGTCCTCCTTTTTGTATTTTTGTCACTATACGTGTGGAATTGGCATTCGTTCTGTTGCCAGTTATTTTTAAGTTTTACGAATTCATCGTGGTTCGCGGTAAAAACTTCTACGAAGTCTTTGTGGTATTTTACATAGAATTTTTCGGTTAAGATGTCTTTTAGCGCTTTGACAAATTTGGTGTGAGATTCCACTGTATCATGCACCACAAGAGGTGGTGGCTTCTTGATTTTTATATTTGATGCTTGATGTGTGCTTTTAGTCTGTTTATCTTCGTTTACGTTGGTTTCCATCGCCTCCGTGTCTGAATTTTCGTTGTCGCTTTCCTCGGTCGAAAGTACGTCGTACCTGTTTTTGGTCGGGAAGTCATTTTGTCTTGCGTGTTTGCGCTTCTTTGATGACATTTTTTCTGATATTATCTTCCTTCTTTTCGGGACGAGGACATCTCGAAAGACGTTCTCTTCTGTTGTTGGCCCTGCCCCGTGGGCCTCGTTTGGACTTTTGAGGTTATCTGCGTTTGATATGTTGTATTTTTGTCTTTGCTCTTATGACAAGATTCACGGTTGTTGTTTCCGATATTTTTATAGTTACACTTTTCGTTATTACTTTTTTGGTATGGTTTTTGCAATATATCGCTCTATGTGTCGTATAGTTGATATCACCGCCCAGCGTACGGGACGAGAACTGGTATACTCAACATGGTATGGTCGTTGGTTGTTACTAAAATTAATGCTTGAGAACCGCACTGTCTTTGAGAACACTTCGTACCAATATGCGACAATCGTATTAATACTGAATGCTGTCTTCGCGAGTTAGGGTGAACGAAAAAGTGAAACGGTGTATCCTTGGGAGAAAAAGTGAAAAATGCTTCGGAATGGCAATCTTTTGGAAAACACAGCTGCAAAAGTCCGAAAATCGTTTCGTACGTATCAATATGCGACGATAATGTTTATCGACGAGTACTAGATGCTGTCTTCACGACTTAAGTCAGCCGAAACAGTGATACAATGTATAGTTCAGAGACAATATTCGCGAGAACCAGTGCGTTATGTAAATTTCGTTTGTGAAATGCTGTTGTAACGTAAGAACGATACAATGAGCACCAAGCTTTCTCGGCATACTCTTCTCGAGATCGTAACTTGTGCAGTCGTACCTCCGCACATAACATGTAACGAACATTTTACTAGACATGTTGAGAGTTTTGTCAAAATATATATTCCGCATGAACCATTTCAACAAACTCAATTCAATTTCTCGGTGACATTGATAAAAATATATTAACATTGAAGATGGCAACAAAAATAGAACCAACGGCACGCGGTGTTCCCAAGCGGTCACCCATCCAAGTACTGACCGCGCCCAATGTTGCTTGACTTCAGTGATCAGACGAGAACTGGTATACTCAACATGGTATGGTCGTTGGTTGTTACTGAAAAAAATGCTTTACAACGGCACTGTCTTTGAAAAAACTTCGTACCAATATGCGACAATCGTATTCATACTGAATGCTGTCTTCGCGAGTTAAGGTGAACGAAAAAGTGAAACGGTGTAACCTTGGGAGATAATCTTTACGATTACCTGTGGACAAAATGAATTTCGTTTGTGAAATAGCAATGTAACTCGATAACAACGCAACGAGAGCCGAGTTTTCTCCGAACTACAAAATATATAAACTATGCGCTAGACACACGGAGGGTCACGATGATTCGTGATGGAGACAAGGGAGCTTTGTCTATACAATAGGAAGCTGAAGACTCAAGAAACTCGGATGGCTTCGTCGCCATCCATCGAGAAATCGATGGGCATTCTGGACCGAGATCGTACCTTGTGCAGTCGTACCTCCGCACATAACATGTAACGAACATTTTACTAGACATGTTGAGAGTTTTGTCAAAATATATATTCCGCATGAATCATTTAAACAAACTCAATTCAATTTCTTGATGACATTGATAAAAATATATTAACATTGAAGACGGAAACAAAAATAGAACCAACGGCACGCGGTGTTCCCAAGCGGTCACCCATCCAAGTACTGACCGCGCCCAATGTTGCTTGACTTCAGTGATCAGACGAGAACTGGTATACTCAACATGGTATGGTCGTTGGTTGTTACTGAAAAAAATGCTTTACAACGGCACTGTCTTTGAAAAAACTTCGTACCAATATGCGACAATCGTATTCATACTGAATGCTGTCTTCGCGAGTTAAGGTGAACGAAAAAGTGAAACGGTGTATCCTTGGGAGAAAAAGTGAAAAATGCTTCGGAATGGCAATCTTTTGGAAAACACAGCTGCAAAAGTCCGAAAATCGTTTCGTACGTATCAATATGCGACGATAATGTTTATCGACGAGTACTAGATGCTGTCTTCACGACTTAAGTCAGCCGAAACAGTGATACAATGTATAGTTCAGAGACAATATTCGCGAGAACCAGTGCATTATGTAAATTTCGTTTGTGAAATGCTGTTGTAACGTAAGAACGATACAATGAGCAGCAAGCCTTCTCGGCATAATCTTCTCGAAATCGTAACTTGTGCAGTCGTACCTCCGCACATAACATGTAACAAACATTTTACTAGACGTGTTGAGAGTTTTGTCAAAATATATATTCCGCGTGAACCATTTCAACAAACTCAATTCAATTTCTCGGAGACATTGATAAAAACATATTAACATTGAAGACGGAAACAAAAATAGAACCAACGGCACGCGGTGTTCCCAAGCGGTCACCCATCCAAGTACTGACCGCGCCCAATGTTGCTTGACTTCAGTGATCGGACGAGAACTGGTATACTCAACATGGTATGGTCGTTGGTTGATTGTTACATAAATGCTTCAGAATCAGAACTCTTTGAAAACACTCAGACTTCAGTGATCGGACAAGAATTAGTATACTCAACATGGCATGGTCGTTGGTACTTGATATTAATAAGCTTTGACAATAAATTCTTTCGGCGACGACCGTGATATAGCTGCACGTGCTGTAATTGTTCACACGATACATCGGGGCAATGACTTTTTGCACGAGAAATATAGATTTACACAAAGCATCCTGATATACTCCGACGATCACTCTTTCCATTGTTGGTAATCTATGCAACAGATACATGCCGCTTACTACCTTCCCAGTATTATATAAAGGAGGTACACGATTGTTATACGTAAATTCAACAATCAAAAATGTTAGGAAGAACAAAACAGATTATATACGTTTCGTAACCAACTCTGACATCTACGTGATTGATAAGAATTGATAAAGCTTCCGTGTCTTGGTAAGTAAGAGAGTCGTTTATCTTGACCGACCGAATGGTTCAAAGTCTTCACGTCGAGAGTGAAAAAAAAAATTATCCATCGGGGCTGTATTGCAGAGTGTGGGAATAAAAGCTTGCAGTCGATTAAGTACCAAGCGCGCCCGGTTACTCGTTCCGTCACTGCGTGACAATCCCGCAGTCGCTGTTCACATGGAGCCACGAACAGGCAGTTCTAACATGGCCGCCACTGAAGCACTGGGCAAGTATGTATTTACGTTACATTTTTCGTGCTGCTTTCGCGGAAAAATATCGTGCCAGAGATTTTATTTCGTCACGAATTTACATTTCACTCAGTGCGCGACAATGTAGTTCCAACCGTCGTTTTAGGTCAGAAACAATATTTGTAACATTTTCCGACGAACAAAAATTTCTTTAAATGTCTACTTTTTCGATAAAGATATTCATTATCTTGAGCCAAATGATTGTGACATTTGTAACGAGGTTTCCGGAATATTTTGTGCGTCGCTCGAATTCTTCCATCTTGTTGATATTTACGTTTGCTGACGAATATTTCTACAAGTGAATCTATTTTATCTACTGATGGACAAGCGTTACCACTCGTTGCCACTTGTTGTTACTCGTTGAAGATTTTATGCAACATCAGTTTGACCATTGACAGTTTCGTTATTGGCAGCAACTTTATGTACATATGTTTAAACGCTGGCTGAAACGGTGGCTGAATATCAAGATAACCTCAAAATATTTTAAATCCGTATTTCCCGCGAAAATTTTATAGAATAAAACTAAAATAACTGGATTGCCATTGTCATTACCAATTTGATTAACGCAGTGAGCTCTGTAATTAGTTCTTAATTTTATCGAATCGGTTCGGAGAAAAGTAGATTTGACAAATTTTTTTTTCCCTCTCGCACTCGTACGTGTTCAAACTCTGCTTAAGGTTCGTGCATAAGCATGATCCGGAAGTGAAAAATAATTTACTTGCGCATCCGTTTCGGAGTTGGTGAAGTCATCAGTAGCTCATGTTAATCAGAGAAATTTACGATCTTGTACTTACTGCCGGGAAGGCTGACCGTGCCTTCGTCTGACATACGGAAAATCCTGTATTTTTCGGCATTAAAATCGTTATTCGATGAACATCAGCGCCTTCTTGCTAACTCGTGGTGATTTCCGGTAGCTGATCCAAATCTAATAGTTCTCACCGTAATGAAACCACGTCCGGACCATTTTTAGATTTTAAAATCTGACTGCACCTACTACATTGTAATCATTTGCCAATTGATACACCCCCCCCCCCCCCCCCCCGGACTGTACGGCAACTATTCCCCAATTTATATTTCCTACGACCGCCTCGAAAAAAAAGTCAACCGGCCCCACCATACTCTCATCCTTAATTTGTATAATAGATTCAATAGTAGCCCATTGGCTGTTCAAATCGACCCATGAAGGACTTTACTGAAGTGACATTTGACTTGATGTAAACAATGTTTCAGTCACATCATGGACGCGCACTACACGAGAGGTGAACACACATTGCGAGTGCCAATGTCGTTGTTTCGGAAAAATCGCAATCGACTCGTCGAGAATCTGAGAAAGACTCCAGGAGTTACGGCTTCCGGTGCCTTTGTGCTTGTGCAGGGCGGCGAGGAAGTGCCATTCAACGACACCGACATTAATTATGAATTCAGACAGGTGAAGCAATAGAACTCGGCAGAGAAATAAACGGAAGCATTCACTCTTACCTAATCTAGGATAATCTCATCATGGCTTGTAGCCTCTGTTCGTTTACTTATTCACAAAGAGGGCCAAAGATGATCGTACTAAAAAATTAGAATCGCAATTTGTGCCTCGAATCGGATCAGACTTTTTTTTACGATTTCTCTAAGGTTCTAAGGTGAATTATGGACCAGCTCTTAGGAGGTCTATGACAACTAGCACGCCGTTTACTATGGGTGTCCATTATTACCTGAAACTTTGACGCTCGTGACTCAAAACCTGTCGAACGTAGAAGAGTATTTCAGAATTGCTTTTTCACTTTTTTAACAGTTGGTACGATTTTAGCCTTTTCACCGGGAATTTTACGATATCCTTTAACATCAATAGGAATCATTCTTTCAATGGTGTTTTGGTGTGGAAGAGCCAGACTGCATGGGAGCTCTTGACATCACATCGGGGTCTTCCATACTCTTCGTTCCAAAATTGCCTAAAGAGTATCAAATCTGGTGTGGCAAACTGAGTACTTGCGACGATTTCAAGAAGATTTACGGAGTTGATCAAGTTTATTACACTGTCGAGATACCGGAAATTTTACGAAAGCTTCAAGCGAAACAGCTGTTGACGCTGGTGAGTCAAGTGTTATCTTCGGTCATAACCGTTTGAATCCTGTGCCTATGACCAAACAATCAATAGTTAAAGAATCAATGAAAAAATTTCACTCTACGGCTCCATAAGGCTATCTCGAATTTTCTGCGTATTTTATAGCGTGGCAGAAACAGCGACAGTAATCTGATTACACGGGAAGCTACTTTCGAGGGGATTAGTGAGTAAGTCGATTTGTTTGGTAATCTCAATAATTAGATATAGATACATATATGTAATGTGGTTTAGCTAAAAATAATTATCATTTGCAGATTCAACGTTAACAATGAATTATTGTATCCGGTGATTTGTGAATGGTAAGTTTAAGTATTTGAGGTAACTGTGTACTGCTTCTGAACAAGAATTATGTTTCATAACACACGTACCCTTCGTTTTGTTCTTAGTCGCGTCATAAAAACCTCCGAGGAACTCGACGTACTGCGATACGTTGCCAAAGTGAGTTCAGATGCGCACAAAGTCGTAATGCGCAGCGTGCGTCCCGGACTCTCAGAATTTCAGGCGGAAGCTATATTCAAGCATTACGTGTATTCAATTGGTGGATGCCGACATGTCTCGTACACTTGCATATGTGCCACCGGTCGAAACGGATCGTACTTGCACTATGGACACGCGGGAGAACCGAACAACAAAGTGATAAGGGATGGTGATATGTGGTGAGAAATACAAATCCATTAGATTTTTTTCTTTAACTTCCATAACGACACTTATGGTTGTAAAAAATCGTAACTTTTATTACATTAATCTTACAGTCTCTTTGACATGGGTGGAAATTACTGCGGATACGCGGCTGACATTACTTGCAGTTTTCCGGCAAACGGCAAATTCACAGAGGACCAAAAGTTGATTTATAACGCGGTTCTCGACTCCCGCAACGCTGTGATAAAAGCCGCCAGGCCCGGGGTGAAATGGACCGATATGCATCTATTGGCAAACAGAGTCGTCCTGAACTCGCTGAAGAACGGTGGACTTTTGCGGGGCGAAGTGGACGATATGATGAAGGCGGGTCTGAACGAGATATTCCAGCCCCACGGTCTCGGACATTTACTAGGACTGGACGTTCACGATGCCGGCGGCTACTTGGCGGGAAATCCAGAACGTTCTAACCAGCCGGGACTGCGGAGATTGAGGACCGCCAGAACTCTGGAAGCTGGAATGGTCCTAACCATAGAACCTGGCTGTTACTTCATAGATTTCGTAATCTTCCAAAATCATTCACAGCTATCTCTCATGTTTAGAAATTTTTCTTTACCTATTGATAAATTGTTTTTCGTATTTTTTAGCTGCTTGACGAGGCACTGAACGATCCGGTGCAAAAGGAATTTTTGGTCGCAGATCGACTAGCTGCCTTCCGTGGATCCGGGGGTGTACGAATAGAAGACGATGTTTTAATTACCGAAGACGGCGTTGAGAACTTCACTTTCGTTCCTCGAACGTGAGTATGCAGGCCATTCGAAATTATGCTATCTTTGGTCAACGCAATTGTCCGTAATTATTTGACAAGTACACTGCTTTGTTACATGTTCATACAGGGTCGAAGAGATCGAAGGATGGATGGCTGAAGGCAGAAGTGATCTATTGTTGCCACAGGAACGAGCAGCCAAGTCTTTGTCTTCTTGTGATCGTTCCTAACGAACGGAAAAAATTAAACAATAATGTGATGGAATAATAATTATTTTTTTAACCATAATCATAAATGAAGACTATTGCAATGTATTATAAAATCGTATATTCCAACTCAAAATAGCACATTTATATATCATTCAATTATACATGTCTACAAATTTATTTTTTCGTTTGATCTTTATTTTCTAGGATACGTCCAACTTTACTTTTGGAAAAGTTTCAGTAGTACGCATTTAAGTACTGATCGCGTTCACTGTTTTTTGAATTCGTTCAATGGATAGGAACATGTATGATCAATATCGTATGGATGTGATTTTTGCTTCAGAGATGGATATATGTGGATCAAATTAATTTCGTTTTCAAAATAATATTATAATCCAATTGCATTCATCAGCTATATCGGTCAGAACATTTAAAAAATGAGAAAAAATAAAAATTAGAACCAACGGCACGCGGTGTTCCCAAGCGGTCACCCATCCAAGTACTGACCGCGCCCAATGTTGCTTGACTTCAGTGATCGGACGAGAACTGGTATACTCAACATGGTATGGTCGTTAGTTGTTACTAAAAAAAATGCTTCAGAAGCGCACTGTCTTTGAAAAAATCTTTAGAACTTTTATTTTCTACTTTCAATTCTACACCAATGTATATTATCAAAATTAAAAAAAATATTTTTGGACTGGTTGTCATGAATTCAAAATTCATGAAGACTAGCCCAAATGATGTTTAATTTTTTGGGCTAGTCTTCATGAATTTAAAATTCATGAAAACTAGCCCAAATGATGTTTAATTTTTTGGGCTGGTTTTCATGAATTTTAAATTCATGAAAAGTAGCCCAAAAAATTTTTTCAAAAATTTTTGTAGGGCTGGTTTTTTAGTCTAGTTTCGAGTGGAAAAAGATTGAAACCAACGGCACGCGGTGTTCCCAAGCGGTCACCCATCCAAGTACTGACCGCGCCCAATGTTGCTTGACTTCAGTGATCGGACGAGAACTGGTATACTCAACATGGTATGGTCGTTGGTTATGTTTATTGGAAGAGATTCCGGAGCAGAATCGTTTTTAAAGTACTACGATACTGCTGTACCTGCTCCAAATTTCTTTACCTAATATGATCGCAAAAATAATTTTAACGAAGTGGTACTGAATTATGTTATTACGGCATGGCCCAGACCAATCGATGGTCACTCGTTTAAAAAGCTCCCCTCTGACTATCTATTAGAAAGGCCTTTGACGTCATTGAGACATCCTACCAAAAATTTTTGTAAAAAAAATGAATAATTTTGAAAGAAGATATGAAATACCGCGGTTGTTCATAGGAAATTACGTTACAGATGCAATGCGACTTTTTTTTTATGAGTGTGAGGCTGCTCCGCGAGCTGACGGCGAATGTTGCAATGACACGCGTTATGAAGTTTTTTGTTCACGTATTGTATCAAATTATAATTCACTTGATTTCAATATTGGGGTTTTTACGCCTCGCGCTCGTAAATGTGAAATTTTTGTACCTAGCTAAGTAAAATGAGTTTCAATTGGTTATTCTACTAGACACTGGTAGACACGATTGAAAGAAACATAGTCTTGCCGTAATATGATTCGCTGATTACTTTCCATAAGATTTTTATTTTGGTTCTGAATTCCAGGATCTGGTCAATTAACCTGCTGAGTATTCTTCCCTTTTTTCCTCGTCTGTATCAAAAGACCGGTGCGGTAGGGGCCGGATGTTTTTCAATTGCTAAACATTAGCCAAACGCATTCCTGCAACTGCCATTAATCTGACAGACGTCCGAACCGTTATGGACAAGTGCGTCATAGGAAAAGATTGCCGATAACAAAATCATACGATCGTGAAGGGGTCAATTTCTACACGTGTGAATATGCTTGAAAATATATATCTATATAATTCCCAATACGCGGAAATTCACGATGACTGCGAGATCTTTCTTCTGTCGCTTTGTTCTTCCGCGTCCTCGAACAATCTCGAAATTCGCCGTGAGGTGCCTCAGTGACGGTCGTCAGCTTCCCGATAAGTCAGAAACACCCATACGCACCAGTATCTTCATGCAAGAAGGTCCCGACATACACGAACTACCGTTTATCATCCAGAAGATTCGTGACGTCTCTTTTCTCTGTTCACTACAGGATAATCCTACAGATGACAATGAGAGTCCGACAAAAGTATCAACGAAAGAGACGGGAAGTCGAAGGAAACGTATCCACATCGAGACAGCGGAGGGAACGGCGATCCTCTTCGGATCTCAATTAGATCTCTTCGGTGATACCGATGGCGACGAAAATCTCGATGGTCGTAGCTGTACATCAGATTCCAGTCGCATGGGTCCTGTGATCGAGAACATGATTACTGAAGAAATAAACTGTCGGGTCGCTCTCGAAGCTCTGAAGGAAATAATGGTTCTGGAGAGCGGTGATGCCTACAGAAAAAGCAGAAGATCAAAATCATCAAAGTCCGATGGAGTATTGCCGAGTAACGCGAACGGCAGGGATAGAGTTTTTCATCAATTGATGGATATGATTGCCAAGACCCGCGAATCCGAAATGATCATCGAGGGTCTTTCATTACTTCGAAAAGATAGACTCAGCTTGCGAAAGAATCATCACAGGGATCGGCTCTGCGACGAAGCTCTGATCCGTGTAACGAATGGAGACTTTACTCTGGCCCAGCTCGTCGAATCAGTGAAGATCTTAATATCTTACGAAGATTCTAGCTATCGGAACGTCGTGGACGCTTTCTGGATTGGGATAAAAGTTCGGGAGGAAGACATTACCAAGGACAATTTGGTTTCCCTCTTCAAGATACTGCCGCTTTTCGACACCAGCAGGAAGATTGTGCAGACCATGTTGGAAAAGAAGTTATTGGTTAACTGGTGGAGCTTAACCGGCACGCAGATGTCAGACATCTTGAACGTTTTG
The DNA here is from genome assembly GCA_963978505.1 of Listrodromus nycthemerus. Classification (NCBI taxonomy): domain Eukaryota; kingdom Metazoa; phylum Arthropoda; class Insecta; order Hymenoptera; family Ichneumonidae; genus Listrodromus; species Listrodromus nycthemerus. Next base: position 8,485,581 of record OZ021685.1, read on the forward strand.
CACGATGTAATGATAATGAAAGAACAATTATCCGATCATGGGCAGGTAGAATTAGTTGGGAGAAACCAGGCACCGGTGATTGGCTAGCAGCCGCAAGTAATTTAGTTGTTTCTGGACATTTTGTCTGTTGACGAATCGATGGAGCCTTCGCATTGTTTCTCCCATCTGATTGTTAAAGTCCGACTGTTGATTAACCTCATCAATTCTTCTTGCTACGCCTGTCGGCCATAATTTAACATCAACATTGATTTACAGAATGCGTTTGGCTCTACGACGGCGTTGACTTCCGCCCGAAAATGGGCGACGCTGCATGCAGGTACAGCCGAAGAGGGCGAATTGCTCAACTTCTTGAACAGTTTAGTCAAATTAAAATGCATTGAGATGCCGATCGAGAAGCCTTTAGCCAAGTACATGGACAAGAAAGGCCTCCGGACCAAGGATCCTGCTATCGTAGCACTGATCATGAAGTACTGTGGCAATCACCGCATAAGAAATCCACGTATTTTGGAAATTTGCGAAGAGTTCTTGATGAAGCAAGCAATCGATTTACCTGCCTCCCTAATCGCTCCTCTTTTTGTTCCGTTCGGATATTTGAACCATCAACCAGCGGATCCCGACCGCTTCTGGACAACGTTCGAGGCTGCACTTGCCGCGAAATTTTCACACTTGAATACCAATGACGCGTTGAACATTCTTCTCTCCATGGTTTATCTGAGACGTTTGCCCGTGAACTTTGTTGACGAGGTGTTCACGCCAAATTTCCTCGAAAAATTGCACTCGAAGGGGGACAGCGCGACGATCGAACACCTCAGAGGGAAGCTGCGACTGCTCGATGCAGCTATGACGATCGAATGCGATCGGTACAACAGTCGTATAGTCCCCGAGGTTGATACAGAGAAAAGGGTGTTAATGAGAGCAAGAATAAAGCGGGTCGTAAATCTTATCTTCCGGGAACTGGCATCAGTCGTCGGTGGCGAAGATAAACTCAGTAAAAGCGTCTTTCTAGGTCAACTGCCGATGATCGATTTGTACACTGTCGATCTTCTCGTTCATTCGAACTCGGTGAACGCACCAATTTTCCGATTGAACACGACAAAAGAGGAAAACGTTAAAACAGCTGTACTGATCCATTTGCCAGAGCACTACTGTCGTGATACGACGAAGCTGATCGGGCCTCAGGAGATGCGCACCAGGCATCTGAAGAAATTGGGTTTTCGTGTCATGACCTTAAGTTACAAGATGCTTCTGAGATTGAGACTTCGCAGCACCGAAATGAGAGATTACCTCGTCGAGAGACTTCGAGTCTCTCAAGATGTTTAGATATATGTACCTTTTTTTAGAACTTTTAAAGCGCGCATTTTTATCAATCCCATCGAATTTATTGCTTTTCTAAAGTAATTTTTGTATCGTCAAACAAATACACGAAATTATTATAATTAATGAACGTACCGTTGAGGGACCCAACCGCATCTGAAAAAGCGTATTTGGTCGGATATCAGATCTAACGGGGAAATTCCTGACTCGGAGCCGAACAATGATACGACTCGAAATACCGGTTTGCAATATGAAGAAGTAATTGGAACACTCGGTGACATACTGCTCACAGAAAGGCCACCATATTTTACATACTGCCGTGTCAGTATGGTAGGAAATTACCACAACATAACAAAACAACAAAGTCAAATATAAATGAAGATTCATTTGATACAATCGACGTCTTGTCGACCCGGCCAAAAATGTATACTTTATCGCGCATCCGTTAGGATTTCCCTGTCCTCAGGCCTGGAAAGTTATTCCAAATGCACCCTTGTCCTTTATCGTCTTGCTGCATAACACTGCAAATTACTAATTAATTGCGCAGATTTACCAAAGCGCCGGTAACCGTGGCGCAATTGATAAATTCGTTCGTGTAAACCGCGATAACAACGACTCTTCGCTGCTGCAGCGTCACAGCTGATCTCGCGCCGTTGTTCAAAGCCGCTCGATAGTTACAATGTTGAGCGATGCTTTTTGCCTGCGACTACGATCATTTCCGTTTTTTACTTCTGAAAACAATCAATCATGTAAAATCTTCAGTTAACAGAGTCCGCTTTGCATTTACGCTGGTTTGGAAATCTCACTGCAAAATAGCAAAACAAAGCCAGTCACGTGTGCATTATTTCACAACTGTGTTTTTGCCCATTGTATTTTTATCAAAGTTTTGCTTTTTTTTTCGTAATTGCGACGTCAAGATATTTTTAAGAACATTACGAAATATTGAAAATAACATTTCGACAAAAAATTGCCGGCTGTGCCAGAAAAAACGTAAGCACTTTAACAACTGGGAACTTTCTATCCGGTTCGATGAGTGAAAAACACAGATGAACCGGTCAAAAAATAAAAATGAAAATAATGTATAAATCATAAACCCTGTGTCGTAACGCTGCTGTATCAACTGCAACAGTATGTACAACGTCGATGGTTCAGTACAGCAAGCGCTCACGTTGCTTCCTAGTTTCTGGCTCTCGAGGAAGTAATCTCGTCGACAGAGGCCTCGTTCACGACCGAGGTTTATATATAGGATCGACCGTAGGTGAAACGCGCGCCCCCTCCATCCCCGATGTCGTAAACGCGCGATGCATTGCCGTCCGGCGATGTAGTGGATAATGGGGCAAAACGGAACGCCGGGGCAAATCGGCCGATTATCAAAATTTTCTCGGATCATAAAAACGACTCGTCAGAAGTGAAACCCATAGGTTCGTTTCACTCCGTGCCATGCTTCTTCGGCTTGCAAGGCGTGAAAAATCGGACGATTTTTACCAATCTTCCACGGTCCATGAAAATAAGTTCCCGGTCCATTTCGCCCGACTCTATCTTCTACTCGGTACTGAAACTAGTTCGTCGCGTAACTTGGAGCTGGCAGAGCAATGTCGCGACGAAAGCGCGTGTATTAACGATGGAAACGGCGAAAAACACGTTCGCGATAAAAGCCGAGGATTCGAACAACAACAAATTTAAAAATAATATACCGTCGAAGATGTAGCACGAGAGCGACGCTCGTGCATGACGGATTCGTGTCTGGGACGTCGGTACGTCTCGGGACACGCGGAAATCTAAAAAAAAAAAAAAAAAATCCGACCGAGAAAATCCTGGCCAGCCTGCCGAAGCGCCACTCGCTCTTACCCGAGTACTCGTATCCGCTACCGAAAAACAAACGCGCGTATCTCGCGACGTTTGACACTATAAATGCCGCGAGATACACTACTCCGTTTCTCAGCGGGCGATACGACTGGCGCGCGAACGCCTCGATAATTTTCGCAGATTCTATTTCGTCCACTCGACGCAAATACGCCGGTACAACGTCCGAGCGCGTCATCGACTCGTGCGCATCTACGAAGTTCAAAATCTCTTGATCGCGGACCGATGTGTGCAAGAGACCGAGTATATAAAAAAAAAAAACAAAAAACAAAAAACAAAAAACAAAACTGATGGAAAATTCGCGCGGCGCAGATGTTTGAAATTTTATTAAACGCTCGACGAAACATTTGTGCATTAATGAAATTTTGTGGATTCAGTTGAATTTTTATTGAACACGTTGATACATTGATGTATCGATGTATCGAATGGAGATCCGGGACGAAGTATCTTGTTTTTTTTCTTTCGTTCAGAATAGCGGATTTCGAGCATCGTCGGTACGAGCGGCAGCGATTCGCAGCGCCCACAAGTATACATTTGCCCACCAAGAAATTTATCGCGCTCGAACTGCTCCGGTCGTTCCTCGGAGCGCGTGCCGGGTGATACATAATGTTATATCGAAGCGTCGCGAGGCAGTAGCTCGGGTTCTTCGGCGGTTCGCTCGCCTCCCAGATCGTTACGATCATCAGTGTGCTCGCCGCGTTATGTGCAGGAAGGTGTGTTGACCGTGCGCTACTTCTATCGAGACCAAAGTGTGTGGCCCTCGATTCTATTCTGAAAAAATAGATATTTATTTATCATTTTTTTAAACTCTCCATCGCATTTAATGTGTCCGAGGAACAGATTAAATTTCACAGTGCGAATACCGCTATCCAATCAAGGTGCTCTATTGTTTTTTTTTCCTTTTCTTTAAGTTGCCCAATGTTCCCGTGACCGATAAATCTTCTAGTCGAGAAATATCGCGCGAGAGTGAGAAATCTTGTGTGAATGAAATATTTTAAAATAAAATAAATTAAATCAAAATAAAATTAAATAAAACTGAATGGAATTAAATAAAAGTAAATAAAATTGAATGAAATTAAATAAAAGTAAATAAAATTAAATAAAATTAAATAAAATTGAATGAAATTAAATAAAATTAAATAAAATTAAATAAAATTAAATAAAATTAAATAAAATTAAATAAAATTAAATAAAATTAAATAAAATTGAATGAAATTAAATAAGGCGTAGTTTACGTCCATGGTCAAATTTGCCGCGACAAATTTACACGACATGTATAGGGCCGGTACTAATGGAAGTCACGGCAGTGGGAGCTGGCACGGGCGCGCGCGCTGAACAAGATTCGCCGGCTGCTGCGCGTTGTACACACACTTCACTGCGAGTAGACGCAGTCGTATGATTTTACTCGTCTGGCGATACATTGTTTGACGACACATGAAGGTAACACAACGCCTCTCCCAGAGGCGACCGAGAAATTTCCAGGATTCTCATACGAGAGTGTATAATAAATAAAAGTGTCTGTGAAATTTTTGGAGTGGAATTAAATCACGAAATATATCGATTTATAATGCGCGTACTGAAAATATGTGTTGGCGAGTGCCGGTATGATTCGGCGAGCGGTTTAACGCAGCGAACCTTCTGAGTGGGACCTCTTGACATCTGTCGTTTGGGAATTCTTAATCGGTCGCCAATTTCGCTCAAATGAAATAAAGAAATTTAAGCCCTGATCGACAATCGACGATTGAAGAGTCCAAGGTGAGAAACTCTCCATTTTTTTTTTCATTTACCCATATTCCGTTTAGACTGACTGTGAGACATATTTTGTTTTTGCATCGTCACAGGAAGTTTTCTCCGTGTATTTAATAAGCATTTGAGCCTCCTGTTATGATTTTGAAGCTGTTGGGCTGAGACTTTGCGCTTGTCGGGTTATTTGCAGATCCTCGGTACGAGTTCTCGTAAACGAAAATGGGGCAATCTTCTAGATTTTGAATTCAAGATTTTTGATCGACAAACCGGAACGTTTAGATGCTCGGAGAATGAAAAGTCTACACACGGTTATTTTTTTTATCGACGAAAATTTGTCTACGACGATGTCAAATAATCACACAAAATGATCGTTGATTAAACAACGGAGCTATCTAAAAATCTCGATTCACCCACCTTTTTTTTCATATTAATTCAGTGCACCGGTTTATCATGAGAAAAGAAATCAACAAATTACCAACAAAAACAAAGTCTCACTGTTCGAAAGCGTCGAATTCACGTATATATTTTTAATCGCGTTATCTCCAACTTCTGGTCTTTCAGTCTCATCGTCATCCGGCTCCGGAATCACGGCGACATTCACCCGGAATCCCAAGAAACCGTGCAGACTCGTAGTTCCTCCCGCGTGTCGCTTTGCGCCAATCCGGTAGTGAGTGTAGAAGAAAAAAAAAAAATAAGCATCTCGGTATTTCGCACCAACGCTGGAAGTTCGATTGTTACGGGAGTTTGCTCGGGACCCGCGATAAACCGAGTGACAGTGGGGCGGTGGGTTAACCGTTCTCCCGACTGGTCCTCCTAGGGGTGAACTTGCCGACAACCGCAGACATCTAATTGTAGGTCGTAAGGGCGTTCGGCTCTCGGGACCATCGTCTCGCCCTGTTCCAGAAGCCATTTCATCGAAATACGTCAACGGTTCTCCGTCATTGCCTGCGTTGATCGTCACTGACTCGTGGCCACCCCGGTTCTTAACCGTGCGAAGTCGCTCCCACCACTCTCACCCAAAGGCGAGGGAACGAAGAGTGGCCGAGAAGAAAAGTCGACGAGAGGCGGGAATCAACGAACGGAGTATCTATACGAAATAACGTTGTCTGCGTAGAAGAGCGGATCGATCGCTGGGTCGGGAAACTGACGCGTCGCTGTGCGCGCCGCGACGTTTCTTCAACACCCCCGCAACGCGCCTTCTGCCGGCGCCGTAGCCGCTGATGTCGCTGCCCGAGTTTATACCTGACGCCCGTTTTGTCCACCCGTGAGTCTATTTCGCCTCACGTCGGAAACACCGTTCCGACTTCTGTTCGCGTCCGTCGCGAAACACGCGACATTGGCTCATCGCGTTCGCCTCTTTGGAAATCGCGGATCGTCGACTCTGCGTGGACGCGAAACCGCCGAGCCGAACGCGAGTTCGTCGAGCTGGAAGATTGGGAAAAATCATTTTGTAACTCGTCGCACGAGGATCGTGAGCCGTTCACGGTCGTCGCTGGTGTCTGCGAAGCTTTGGTCGAAAGCGACGAGGGAGATTCCGATCGTGGTGTGAGCTAGAATTCACGGCCGCCGGGGTGTAACGTTGTTCGAGAGCCGAAGATCCGGAGCCAGAAACGCAGTTGTCGCTCGACGAGAGAACGTTCAACCCTCGCCGACCGACGAGTTCAGCGTCGGAAGAAATCGGCAAGGATCTATGGCGTTGTGACGATTTTTTGAATTGATGTCAGCCGATTTTTTCCGAAGTAGTAGAGTACTCGGATAGTCCGTCCGAAGGAGCTTCCATCAGACTGGTTTAGCCAAAAAAAAAGGTGAGGATGTCGATTATGAGGCCGGTCCGGGGTCGTTGATTGGCCGCATTGATTGGCCATCGAAGTGCCGAGTCTCCTCGTCGAGAGATCATCGACACCCTCGACGCTGGTTGGATACTACTTGACCGCGTCGATACCGTCGTTAAAATGGTCCGCGACACTTTTTCGAAAGCCCGAAAAAAATAAGGATGGTCGATGGAATGATCGCCGTCGTTGGGAACTCTTCCCTCGTCGGTGGGGTAGCCGTTCCGCGGTGTCTCTTTCGGTCGGTGTAATTTGTCATCCTCGCGAACGCGTACCCTCTGACCTCGATTGACGCGGCATAAAATCACAGAGTTGCGAAAGAACAAGATTCACCTAAGTGTACTAATCAACCGGATGATTGCGGCCTCATTCGTCAGCGTCAAAGGCCAAAAGAGTGAGATTGCTAGCGACTCGTACAGTGGAATTAGTGGTCTCCGAGACCTGTAATCTTCTGACACGGCAAAGACGGGGAATTCCAAAAAAAAAAAACGGTCTCCCAAGAACGCAATCCGCAGAGTTATCGACGTTCCGAAACGACTGATCGGCGCCGAGGCGAGCACACCTGTCCAATCGATTCCCCGCCTCTCCGAGTCGGTTGGCCCAACCTGACGTCATCAGCTTCAGCTATTCGTCATTCCAATCAACGACACCGAGATAAACTGGCGACGTAAAAGCTCCACGTGCATCGGCGCTGTACGCAAAGGAGACCGAAAAAAGCCAGAAAGAAATTCGCTGAATTTCGAAGGAGGAAACGAAAGCCGCTGTCGTCATGTTTTGCTTTCAGAGTCCATTTACGCGAACGTCGCGAGTGTCAGTGCAGACGACAACGCCGACGACGTCGACCGGGTCGCCGTCGTCCCCCGCCACGCTTCCTACGAGCCAGCAGGCCAAGAGCTCTCCAGCGTCTGCATTGGCTGGAAACGGCACTTCATCCGCGGTTGTGACAGTGGTAGGATCGTCGGACTCAAAGCGGCGCAGCTCGGAGGCAGCGAGCGAGGATTCCGGCTCGTCTTCCATCAGATTCATCGATCAGGTGTCGATATCCGGTGGTAGCAGTACCGACACGCTACCCGGTATCAGGGCCGACTACCTGGACAACGATCCGTTCTCACCTGGTCCCGACACTAAATCGTCCGAGGTCAATCTGGAGACGGTTGGCGACACATCGGTTCCGGTGACAATGTTGATCAACAATCTAGATCATCATCGCGTCAACGGTCCGTCGACTGGTCTCTCGGTGATGACGAACATTCGTATGCTGGACAACATCCGCTCGGGGTCCAACCCCACGACGCCGAATGGGGTGGTATCATTGACAAAGTGTACGAGCAATAGTGGTGGTAACGGGGGTGGTGGTGGCGTTGGCACAGGTGGGAGTGCAAGCGGTGGTAGCGGCGGTGGTGGAAGGTGGCGCAGAAAGCTGCTGCTGCGCCTTCGCTCGTCGGACTCATCGAACTCGAGCAACGGCGAGGCATGCTCGACCTCGCCCTCGCCCTCCCCCGTCAGCAGCAGCGAAAACTCCTCTAGCACGAGGTCGTCGTCTTCGAAGAACAATTATACTCAGCACAATAATAATTACAATAATCATCATAATCATAATCAACAATCGAATAATCAGGATAGATCGGCGAAGATCGGCAGTGAGGGAACGAACGCGTGTTCCCGTCGGCGCGATCTGCCGCCGACTCTAATAGCTCAGCCGGAGGCGGACGAGGACGAGGAAGAAGAGGGTTGTTGCACCCGCGACAATCCAGTGACCGAGTCGCCGAGTATTCTCGCCTCTTCCATAGGCGATATTCCGTCGCTGGTGAACGGGTTCAGCGATCCCGAGGACGAAGAGGACGATCTGGAGCGTTGCAACGGCGGTGAAACCGAGACCGAGGAGGGATCCTCGTTGCCGTCGAGTCCGGCAGCCGTCGCTTCGGTGTCTCTGGCTTCCGTTCCACCGCCGGTCAGCTCTTACTACGGTTTTCTGTCGGTGAACGGTGGCGCTATGAGACAGGAAACAACGAGCACGAGTTCGCCACAGTTGTCGACGGGGAACATCGTAAATTCTGGAACAGCCTCGCCATTGACCGCTGAGACGGCGTCGTTCAACGGAGTTTCCACGGTCGCGGCCTCGATGAGCCTGAAACCCGATCTGCTCGACGCCGCGAATTGTCTTCCCGCTGCTAGATCGTGTCCGAATCTCGAGCAGCAGAGCGCCGGGTGTTCGTCCACAAGTGGATCCTCCAGTCCGACCCCTAGTCCCGGACCCGCTGGTCCCCGTTTTAAACCACTCGAGGAAGGCGACATACAAGTGTGCTACCTCAATCACACCAGGACACTAGTCAGCAAGATACTCTCGAGCAAGTTTCTACGACGATGGGAAACTCATCATCTTTATCTCAACGACGCCTGTTTGTCATCGAGAACGGTAGGGTTCTTATCTTATAACGATATACTTTCGTCATTCGTATGTTTTTGTCATAAACTTGGATTCGACCTCCACCCATGGATACCTTAGAGTGCCTGACGGTCTCTCATGACTGCTTTGATCTGTCTCAAGATTACTTTGAGTTGTCTGAGAAATAATTTGAGATCCCTCAACAATTCTTTACCATCCTTGAATGATACCTTGAGGTGTCTCAAGGATACCTTTAAATCGCTCAAGGATACATCAAAATCTTTCATATCTTCCACCATCAACTCAGCAGCCTGACGCATGCCCGAAAAGTAGCGATTTGCGGAGTGAAAACATAAATGAAATGACGCCATCTGGTCGTAGCATTAGAGAGCGAATTTCATTGCCTCACGCGGCGTTCTAATAGTGTCTTATCCTGCGCGGGTTTTTCACATACGTTTCGCATTATGCGAAGCGTAATGTAATAAGCGTTGACGCCTTCTCCTCATTGAGCTATGCCTCGGACTATGATCGCGAAATTTCCTTGAGGTGGGGGTCGTTTGTACCGTCTATCAATCCAGCGATTTATTCGGATTGCCCTGTTATTCATTATCTTGGCTGTCTAGAATGGTTATTGTGTTTCCCGATGCAAATACGGCCGCGACTGCTTAGAGGACGACGATGACGTGACACTGTCAAAGTATCGCGCAGCGCGTTTCACGTCTTGCTTATGCAGACGATCGTCTGCCTCGAATGTATTAGAAACCTCGTCGAAGGCGAGTTCGGCAGAAATGTCCAAGCTCGTTCAACTATGGTTGACACCATTTTTCAAGTGACCATTGTTTCTTCGAGTACACACAGGTGATAGATAATTACATACCGGTATACACAGCGTAGATGGAAGACGTGTTATTAACGATCAAGAGATTTCTGAGTGCGTCTTATAATTATCTGTCGGATAAAATCATTTTCTTCTTTCAAATACCGATCAAAGTCGCACGATGTCTTTTTGAGGGAAGCCAGAAAAGGCTTCACTCTCGTCCGACTGAAACGTATGTCAACGCTATCGCAACCCTTTGTATGGGAACGTGAATGAGAAAATCAAAAAGTAGAACGGTAGTGTGACGATAAAATTTCAACTGCAATCGAACCGATTAATATCCAGGTCGAAAATAATTTCGTGAAAGTGAAGAGATTACTAGGCGTTTCGAATTCGGCGTAGCAGTAAATATGATTTTGCTATGTAGGAACCCCTCGGAGAGTTCGTTGACACTCTTCCGAGGACAGTCAACCGGTGGTGCGGCGATGCCGGTCGATGCGCTCCGAAGACCTGAAGGATTCCAACCCGCGGAATTCGAGACGCTGCTCTAAATATCTCTCGGGATTCTCGGCCACCACGTCGTCGAATTACCGCCGCTACTTCCCGTTATAACTCCGATAAAGTTGGATCATCTAAAAATGCGGATGTTCCTGATGCAATCATTCAATGCACTTGCCTATCATTGACGTAGCTTTTACCGTTTTAATCCTGTACGCTTACTGGTTGTGTAGTCTTTTTTGTCCCTTCGCCTCTGTCGTCGTTAAGAACATGAACGGGAATTCTTACTCGCTTTCTCTTCTCAAACGCCAAATTTACTCGGACCTACAAAGACGGATGATTATCCTCAATGATGAACCAGGTGGATGGTCACCGATATGGATCATCATTTATCATTGATAATGACTTGTCCGTTTTCTTCTCAACCCCTCCAGATTCTACTATTGTTATCAGGGTTTGCTAGATTGTATCGAGATGACTCTCAAAAAATCGACCCTTAGAATCTTCCCTTTTTTTCCTTCAAGGCAATGACCGATGACCTTTCTTTTGCTTCCTCATTCGCGCATTCGAGCGATCCTCGTTATATTTATTCTCTTCCGGACCAAATTGTCCCGCTCTCTATAGGAACAATTGTGTCAAGTGGGATAGCGGGGCAAATCGGACACCTGGAATAAAAATACGTATAGACAAACCGGAGATTGTTTAATATTCTTATCAATGACGGGTTTCGGTTTGCTGATGTTCCACAGTCAAGAGAAGTGCGAAAAACAAGTCAACAAGAAACATTGACCGTTAATCTCACATTCGGTATGCGAAACTTTAGCTTAATCGGTTCAATTAATTTCTTGAATGATTTTCGAAGAAATTAAGATCTGAATATATCGTCACGATCTTTTTTTTCATGGGAATAAACAAGTTTAGAATTAGTCGGTGTCGCAAATTACATCACGGATAGTGCGATCATTGTGGTTTACGTCTCCGCTGACGCTCACGTACGGGTGAAGTCGTCGCTCTTATCGGTCATTCGCAATAGTAGAGGAAAAAGGGGAGAAAATGTTCGTTGGAACTACGAATAGACAGTCACGGAGTGACGTTGTCATGTCAGCCGCGGTGAAGTCCGTTGTCGATTGGACAATTAATTATACGAAAGCCTCGCGTCAATTTACCGTTCTGCGAACCACGCTAAACACCGGTATACAGATTTCCAAAAGAAAGTTACTCGAATTCAGTAGAAAATCATAGATGTGTAAAAATTAGGCACGAGTTTTCATCGAATTTGTCATTCCATGACGTTCATCACAGTTTGCTTTTGCTTTTAATCTGACAAATCGACGACAAACAATTTTAATGACAATAAACTGACGATTTTTTCATCTTTCCGCTCGCTTGTATTAACAATTTTGAAAAGTACTCATGTCAGGAAGATCCAATTATGAAAGAATAATTTTTAGTCGTGGTGTCCGTCTTGCCCTTGATTTTTATGTATGATTCGCGATGATCGTTTCGCCTCAACTCCCCAACATAGTTATTAGAAGACAGCGAGGGATTTTTGTTGTTGTGATTTTTCGGTCTAAATATATGCACGCAAATAATTACTTCGTTAACCGTATCAATGTGCCGTGACGATGGACGAGCTTGGACGAATTAGTCATGGACGAAGAAGGGGCCGGTGGAGCGCTGGCGAGGCTTAGCCGCGCGTCATCGGGGCTAACGATATTTTCGATCGAGCACCATGCGTCAATGAATAATCGCTTGGGCTAAATTATTTCGCGATTCAATAACACGAGAAGCACGTTTCAACGGTTCCAGCAGTCATTTCGAAAAAGTGGCGCATCGTGCCGCGTGCGGTCGAACAGGACGCTGAACCCTTTCACTGCTTCCGCTGCGTATCGGAGCTTTCCGTGCGCTCGTCTCAAACAGCTTTCAAAACCCAACTCGTTTTTACCTTTACTTCCCTCTTAAAGATTCCGCCATTCACCGAGGTCATTAAGGGAATAAAAGGAAGCTCTGTGGAAAGAAAGGCTCGTGAGTGTGCGTTGGCTCGGGCCGGAAAGACCTAGGGTTCTTTCATGGCTTCTGCCCTACATGCGAAAAGATTAATGCCAGTGGTTTGAGAAAAGTCGTGTGGCTAACCAATCAGGTGTAGGAAAAAACGGGACAAAAATCGAAGCCCCGGAGCAAAATGAATGTCTTTAATTCACGATGATACTTTCTCTTTTAATGTCCGGCGAACAACAAAAATTGACAATAGGTATCCGTTTCGTTCGACTACGTTTTTTATAGTGAAAAATATATATATATATATATATTTTTTTTTTTACCATAAAATATATTTCACTCGGCTGCACCCGTGTTGGTTTACCCTTCGACGAAGGAGAGAAAGGGAATCGATGGAAATGGCTCGAAAGCGACGAAGGCTCGGGCAAGGCCGAATACATTGCTCCGCGGTAATGGGTCGTCGCTTCGAACAACACATACAAATACATAACTCGTGTGTACGTGTAAATATGTATGCAGGACCGGCTCACGATCGCAGGACGTTATAGTTGCGCGTTATAATTCATCGATTCGACGCGGTCGTTCGCAATAACCGATGTCCCGCTGGCGATCGATGAGTGCTCGAGGATACGATTCGTCGTAAAGTTTCACGATTGATCTCCGTGGAGAAATTTCTCGTGCGACCAATGATAACTCTCAAGAATTTTTTTTTCCCCTGCCTCTCGGAGCGCTCCCTTTCGCCCATCATTGCCGGTGGCACATAAACCGCTTTTGACCTTTCGATCGAGCCAAAGCATATATATATAGAGAGAGCGAGAAGGTTGTAACTGGGATATTGAATACTCGGATGTCTGCAACACGTAAGAGCTATCGAATCCATTTATCTTCTCGATATTTTCATCGACGAGAGCACAGCAATAAACGTTCTACGTTTTCAATCCACAAATATCGGAAGATTTTACTATGAAGGGAGAAATACGTGTGACAGTGTTGCGAGATTGGAATTTTGCTGACATTCATTAATTTTTTTGCATTTTTTCGATTTCGAGTTTTTAATGTGGTAGAAATATTGTAACATGAACAAAATTTTTGAAATAATAAATTATGTTTACTAAAAAAATGCCAGGAGCGAACGAAGCTTTGACTATGGGGAGGGAAAAAAATTTGAAGACTGTTAGTTGACTCGGAAAGCAGCGAAGGTTTCGTCTTCGAAGCTTAAATTATTCTTGACGTCCGTTGAGGAGGTTGAGACCGCCGAGTATGTGGGAAGTGCAGTTTCTCATCCGAAAGTGGAAGTCGCATGCCCGAGATGAAAATTGACCGACTCCTGAAACCGTGCAATTACGTCCGGGTGGACGCTTCTGTGCGATTCGGTGTGGATTAATGGAGCAGGAGGCGGTGGAAGCTAAAGTAGCTGACACACAACTGGCCATGTCGTGTCATGCGACGATTGTTAGGATTGTAGCCGGATAGTTGAGAGTCGACACGGGATAAGCTCGCTCTCGGATGTTCACGTGCATTACCACTGATGTATCGCATTCACCGACACGAGTTGCCCCAGAGATTGAAGAAGCTCAGTTTTGCTGGAGGATGCGAAACGTGCGTTTTGTCGTTCACGGTTTCCGAGCACGACCGACACGACCAACGTACCCACTTATTCGATCTTTCATACACTGAGAAAAATAAATAATCGGGTTTCAAGAAAAAGTCGCGTTGGCAAACCCCGAAAAATAAAGCTTACTCTATGTCAAGAAGGATTTCATTGATATCGACGAATAAAAATTTATTTGCTGTCAACAAATTTTAGTTAAGCCGAATGAAAGCAAAATTTAATTGGCCCGGAAGTTCGGGATCGAGAGAAATATTAATTGCGACCGACTTGGAGAATAAAAACTGGTTAATGCAAATTTTCATGACAGCACGTATTCGTTAGATTCTTTTAAAATAAAATGCGTGTTTTTTTTTCACGGATTTTAAAGGAACTGTGATGATCTAATGATAAAAGGGCAGACAGGCTACGCTTATCGCAGTCGATGTTCCCTTATGGAATTAGGTCAGTAAAATATTGAGCTGTTTTTTCGTCGATCGTCTTATCCAACCCGTCGCTATCTACCATGTGAAAAGTCCCCGAGCCACAACCATACGTATTAACTGATAAGGCCAGTACACTAAAACACACAGCGCTGTCGGCGCCGCTAAATTGGGCACTTTTACAACACTCTGTTTTTGAACTTTCGGAAACAATAAAGGCAAAGACGTTTCTAATATTATTTACTAATAAAAAAAATGTGAGGTTTGCCTCCCAATAAAAATTAAATTCACCCTGACAAAAATATATTACGGTCAAATAAACCCTGTAAATTTACTGATTCATCCGAATGTAATAAGCCATTACTCTGGATGTATCTCGGACAAGAGACCATCAAAAACACAGTGTGGTTTTTTTATATGGTCCAAACCTTTGGAGCTTGCGGAATTATGCCATCGAATACTCCGGTTTGGATGAAAATAATCTTTAGGGATATTTCAGTCGATTCTGACGGGCTTTCCTACGTAGAATTTATATTCGAGTTTCCAGACACGATTCCCGTGGGAGTAACCAGTCGAACATTCGATCATCAGCATCAAGTCATATCCAATGCGTTTTGAAATTAGAGACGGACAAGCCGCACGGGCTTGTCCGCCTTCGTTGGTCGATCTTGTCGGCGGTTTAATCCATGGACCAGCGAGAATATCTCGTTACTCGTCGAGCTGTCCTCGTTCCGCAGCGCCGTTACCACTTGAGTTTCCGGTTCCCAGGCAAATGCTCGACTCTCCTTCTACCGCTCTTCTTTTCTCTTCGTCTTCTTTTCCCTACTCTATTTGCCTCCTCGCCACGAGTCGCCCAAGCAACTGTAGAGTGCATCTACCGTATGCAAACGCACGCTTCCGGGCCCTCGTTTCTCGTCTCCACTCCACCGCAAGCTCCCGTTACCGCTGCATCTGCAACGCTGGACTCGTGATCCGCTATAGTCTCACCTCGGGATAGCGACTTCTTCCGTCGCTTTTACCTACTCAAGCTCTGCTTCTTCAACATTTTATGATATACGCGCTCAGCAAACCTCGTGCAGAGCGGAGAAACGAGGGTACTGAAAAATTGTCCGCTCCCTCTCGCCGCCCGGAAAATACCCTAAACTGGCACGACACATTGTACGTTTTTTTCCGGTACACTGAAAAAAAAAAAAAAATTTGTTAATCTTAAGAAAGTCGTTTTTTTATTTTTGCAAACTGAAACCGATTTCTTTGTACGGTTGTTACAATTTTTCGTTTAATAATGGAATCAAGGTTTTTCGACAAAAATATCAATTTGTTTTGTCATTTATTTATCCGCTCTAAAAGTCGACGCGGCGGATATCGGAAAAAATAATAATATTTCGATCAAAAAGTTTGCCCCGTGTGGTTGTCGTGTATTCTCGAGCTCTATCGACGTATCGATCGAAATGTCAATTTCGCAATTCGCTATTTGTCAGCTTGATTGAAGTTTAATTACATTCTCGAAACCACCGGGAATATCGGAAATTCCGTACGATTCGAAAAATATATTATATGCTGAAAGTTCAATTACCCATTCTACCCGATTAATCTTTGACACATCGTTCTCATTCGTATGCTTCAATTAAACTTCTCATAAAAATGCTTTATCGCAATTTTCGAATAACGCTCATTATTTTCGATGACGGAGGAATCATCGATCAAACGTTTCGGAAAATTCACTGGATTATCATTCGCTAGAAATAAACCGTTTGTCAATTTTTTATAACGGTTTCAAAATTAAATCCATTTCATTTTTTGTAATTTTTAACAAATCGCGATTACTTCATGCGCAAATACGTTTTCCCAATTTATTATTTTCTTTTCTTTTTTGTGCTCGAATGACTCATACCGAACTAATTAAATTGTGAAGAATATTTTACAAGCGGCAACCTTAGTGCGGTATTTTGAATTGACGCGTGACATCGAAGTTACAGAAGCGAGGAGACCGTGGCAAGGCTAACTGTTTCATTATGCGTGGGCGTAGGATGCACGAGGCTTTTCATCCGGTGATATGATCGCGGTTTTGCCGCTAACTCACTACCACGTAGGTTTTCACTTGTCATCTAAAATTGTTTAGAATATTCCGTTACGCACTAGTTTGCAACAAAAGTTACACCTATCAGCGATAAATAGGGAAATATAATTACAAGGAAAACGCCGTTAATTACCTAATCGAAAAAGGGAGAAGAGAAAGGAGAAAATAATATTAACGAAAATTGACGTACATAATACAATGTGAACTTCGTGTGTTGAAGAGTTGAAAACACAATATTAATTGTCCATTTTTAAGCTGCACGAAGAAACAAAACTGAAAATTATATAAATCCTAGTACAGTGAATTCTCGCTGGGATTAAAGTACCTGAATACTCGATACCTGAAAATATTCAGTACTGAGAAGGACTCGTGTGAATACTCGAGAGTACAAATACTCAGATTTGAGCACTTAAATACTCAATACCGAAAAACAGTCGAGTGCTCAAGGACTCGATACTGGAAAGAGCTCCAGTGCCCAAGTACTCAAAACTGAGTCTAGCTTGGATCTGTACCTGGGTAGGACTTGAGTACAGAATAATTTAAGTACAGAAATACTCGGTCCTACATCGAATACTCGATTAAGTTAACATTTACTCCGAGTACCTCATTCACCTCAATGTACCAAGAAAAAAAAAAAAATTATGAAAGCGAATCGACGGAACGAAAAATTGATATACGGAGAAAAGCGTCGACAGGTGTAAACGGACCGTTTTAATTAATGCGAAAAGCGATTGTGTCAGTGGCCGCGTGAATTAATTGGAGGATTTCTCATACAATTGGAAGGCCACGGGTCTGATGTCCGATACGAGGTTCGTGTCTCGATCCCGATCGACCGTCTAGCGACGAATGAGCGATACGTAAGTCGAACGAGGCGGCGGGCGTGTGTACAGTGCAAAAAAGCTTACGAGAAACGAGAACGAAACGTTGTTGCAAAGCCGCGCGCGTGAGACCGTATATCGGAAGCCGGGAATCGAGGACTGCCACGGAAACGCGTTACCAGGGTCAGCGTTGACGTCAGTACGAGCACGCAAGGCCCCGCTGCGAGCACTTGCGGAGCGGTACAAAATACACCGGCAAGACCAGCTGCATTTTCGCGACAACGCGCTCATCTACCGCGCAGCTCGCCCCTACTTTGTCTTTCAACGTAGCGAACATTTCGAGAGACGAAAAAATCAGGTGCGACCTGCTTTTTCTTTTTTTTTTTCTAACTTTCGTCGAGACGTTTCGAAGACTCGGTCGGTCTTCGTACGAGTTACCGTTGTTACAAAAACGGCGATAATGACGCTTCAATAGCCGATCGACGATCTGCAGAATCCTTCGTCGTTTTCCAACTCGACGATGTTTCCCAACTCGACGATGAATTTTGCAGATTTTTTCCGTTTTTCGGTCTGTGGTTTTATCGACGTCAAATCGGTCCTGGAATATTTGTTCTGTAAACGAACTTTTACCGATTCTACGATGGTAGAATAGGACAAATGCAATTGGAAGCACCTCGTGTACCGATAAAAGCTTTCCGTTGGAGAGGAAAGAAGAAATTACTGGATTTGAACCCAATCGCTTGAAGCACCTTTAAATATAGTCTGTGAGAAGCTATGAATAAATTGTTCTCTTCTCTTGTCAGCCGAAGCGGGTTTTTTTTTTTTTTTTTTTTTTTTTTCAAAATGTTCACGTTCTAGAAGAATATACAAAAAATATTAGTCTTTGATAAATACGTGTTGCACTTGAAAGGTGTATTTTCATCCAGTATTTTTCTTCTTTTTTCATCGTCTCCCGCCGCTACCGCATATACTTTGCGAGTATGACGGCAAGATATTCATTAATAAAAATTAACAAGTTTCTCGACTAATAGCTGTCGGCGCGCAGCCGATTTTCCTAATCACTCGAATAATCTGTATTAACATTATTTCTCTATTTACGCAATGAAGTTGTCGGAATTTCGCGATTACGTGCAGGCGCACGTGCTGGTATTTATTATTCGCCAATTAGACACGCTCGTGGTTACGCATCAACTCGTACTATGTACTATTCAGTACACCCGACAGCTCTCAATCGAAATTCTTCTTGCTTTCTGTTTAGATCTTTCTGTGCAAATATTTCCGTAAATCCGTCCGTGTAGAATTTAGTTTCTTCCGTATTGTTCCTTCTTTCTGGATCTTCGAGTACGGATGTTTTACCCTACTACTGAATCTCTCGACTACAAAAAAACAACTCGTTACATCGACGCACAATCCATACTCGTTAGAACGAACGACCCATGCGGTATTGAAATTTTATCATTTTGACCTGTACGTGTACGCCTTTAATTTTTTTCGTTCGTTACTTCTCGAATAATCTTAGCGATATGTTTCGGACGTGAATTGTAATTAAATTCACGTTGACGTCACGCTGAGTTTCGTAACAAGGGCTCAATTCGCAAGCAGCTATCGGCTCTTTTCGTACACACGTTTATGTAATCGCTCGTCAAAATCTCTACTTAGTTCTCGTTACCGAGCCTGTGTCTCGTGGACTTTACAGTGTCCCATTCTTCGAAAGTCGCACCAGTCGCGCTTTCATCGATTCCACTGTACAATATCGTCTGTGTTTACATTAAAAATATGTGACGAATTGCCGTTTCGCATAACATCGCTCTACACGCTTTACGATATAAGCTTTAATGCGTTTTTTTTTTTTTTTTTTTAACAAAACACCTTCCCTCGTCATCATTTTGCGTTTATTTACTCCATCAACGTCACTTTCATGCGTTGACGAATTTGACGCACTGCGGACTCCGATAATAAAGCAAGCATTAAAAAATAACACTACTTGCACTTCGTCCATCAATTATACGACGAGTCGTCGTACGTTTCTGTAACAATTATATAAGTAAATAGCTCGTACGTAATTTGCTGAAACAAATTGTTATCTCCCGCCAATGACTCGTCTCGCGAGCGATTTTTTTTTTTTTTCCGTCGAGAGTACGACGTCACTGGTTGTTTACGAGAATGAGACATTAATGTCATTTCTTTTCCGTGGACTGTTGGGCATGATCGGTAAATCGTTAAAAACTGCGAGCGTATCACCGAGATATACGATTATTCGATGAATATTCGACTTTTCAGTTCGATGAACAAACTTTCGGTGAAATAATTTTTTTCCCTCGTTAAAACTTATAGCGCGAGCGAAGTTCCATAAATGAGCAACGATACTTTTTATTACTCCGATGCACTTCGGATTATGCGATTATTTGAATAGAATCCGTCTCCGTCTCTCAGATTTTAATTGATTGATTCGTATCCTAACTGTCGATTACGCTTCATTGATTGATCGATCATACTCGTGTCCCAGACAGAATTTTCCGTCAATAAGACCAACTTTTCGCACCCTCGACACTATTATCGTCTACAAAACCACCCAGTCCAGCAGTTTCCTTTTTTTCCCGGAGATAACGAACGGCAAAATGAAATGTGAAACGAATTTTGCCGGCTGAAAATGAATGTACCATCGTTTCACAAAACCCGAGGAAACAATTCCACATCAAGTGAGAGAAACACTTGTCCGAAAAAAGTGGACTGAGGGTTGTCGGACGACCGAGCCGTTTCTCGTTTTGGTGTCCAAGGAACGCTTCATGTGCGGTTGCACGTGTTTGCATCAACATATTCCTTCGCGAAAGTGACATAGACAAGCAAAGTGGAGGACACAGAGACGTGGAGGAGAGCAAAGCCAGGCCCTAGTTCGGAAAAGGTAGGGCGCGCTTGCGTGTGCTGAAGAGGCTGTGAATGACGTCAGCGGGGAATCTAGGCCGCGGGTTGAACGACTGTTCGAGCGAGCTCGCGACCTAATCTAGCGAGCGCTGCCGTTGCTGATGCTGATGTTGATACCGATGCTCCTGCTGTTGGTGCAACCCTCTCAATGAACGTAGGCGAATAGCCGATGCAGAAGCCACTGCTTGCGGCATCGTCGTGTACCGGAAGTGCGATCCCACGCGACCGGAAGTACCAATGAACGAACTCGCATCCGATAACGGAAGAAGCTCTTTAACTCCTCGTCAGAGGTATCTCCAATTTGTTCACAACTCTGCAGTCATCGAAAGGTGTTCACAGGTGTCTGGATCACGTGCTTTGAGGAATTTTTCTTTGCGACACCCTCTCATGACTTCCTCTTTGTGAGAAACTACGGTCATTCAATAGCGCATTGTCGACGTCGTTGACGATTGTTTCGTTAAGCTCTAATGAGATTCTTGTCCAAGATTTTGACGACCATTATTTCATCGAACGGTAATGAGACTCGGCTCCAAGCATCTTCGACGGCCATTTTTTCACGAAGCAGTAATGATACCCTGGTTCAAACAATTTTTATGACCATTGTTTTTACGAAGCGGTAATGAGACTCTGGTTCAAGCAATTTTGACGACCATTGTTTTATGGAGCAGTAATGAGACTCTACTTCAGGGAAGAAGTGAACCGGAAGTTTCAGTTTTTTGAGGACTTCGTGGGAACGAATGAACCGAAGACTCTGAGGGAATTCGTCAGGCTCATGTAGGAATGAGCTCGATAATCGGTAACGTCGATCTAACCATCGCTTCTCTCAGAGACCTCGATTTTCTTGGGTGCTTTGACGACAAAAAAACGTCGCGGTATTCCACGATCTAGTTCCTTCGACTCTCGACGTCATCGTCATCGTCACGAGTCCTCAAGATTGTCGGTAGAGGAGTTCGTCCGGATGGGGCGAAAGAAGAAGAGCAAAATAAAAAGTCCAACGGACGTACGTCGTCACGAAGGCGGAAAACGTCCCACTCCGACCTAGTGACACAGTTGGAATCGAGAGGTTGTTCCGTTTACGTGTAGCCAGAAGTTAGGGCCAACCACCCATTGTCACAGGCGAGGATTTTCATTCCAAGTCGCGCTCCTCGGCGAAACCACCCCTCTTCTCTTCCGACTGCTCGTCTCCGCGTGTTGTCGGCTCTTTCTCTGATTATTTTTAGCTCCGTCCAAGAATAGTTCTCTATCACCCAAACTCCGCCAAATATGGATCAGCGGTGCATATACTGAAGTCGTCGTTATCGCGACAACACTCCGAGAACCGTTTTGGAACGCTCGGACTCTCCCGCACCTCTTCGTACAGGTTTCGCGCGAGGATCCCGTGTTTCGTTTATTGCCATTTCTCTTTATCGTTAATGTAATCGACGATGCATGCGGCGTTACGTCAGAGCTGAAGAGTCGGTCGCGCGTTAATTGAGTTCGCATGCATGAATACCTGACGCGATGGTCTCGGATGACTTCGATTGCTATCGGACCTGTTTCGTCACTTGCGCTCAACCCCTCACGGGCAGCGACACACACACACATAGTTACTGAACAGAAGCCGTTTTTACTTCACCCATTTCCCAAGGCGACTTACACGATGAATCGTAACGTTTGCACAATATTAATCCGCAGTTCGGTTTTTAAAATTTTCAAAAGGCGGATCTAATGTGGTAAATAAAAAATCTAAAAAGAGAAGGATATTGGGATATTTACATAGCCTCGTCACGTGATGTGTGAAGCTTTTACACATACGAATTTCTCGCGTTTGAATTCCGCATAATGCAAACTTTGTCACGAATCTAAACATAACCACAGGTCTTTAAATTTTTAATCATTGGAGCCAACCTTAGATCCATTTTGAAAAAATTCTGAACGATACAAATTTTAGGAAAATTGGCTATAAAAAGATGTAAAATGTATAACTAATTTTTTATAATATTGAAAAATTGAAAAGCTCCGAAAATGTGAAACTGCATGGGATTTTAATAAAAATTATTCGCTCATTGTTTTTGCGGTCGCACAATTCGAATCTTATACGCTCGACAATTGAGCTGCGCATATTGGCAGCTGCTGGTCGTAGCCTCACGGCAATTATTGAGAGCGCGGCCTCCGATAAGAGTCTGGATGGTCACATGTGAGTTTGGAGTTACGCGTCTAGGCGTGATAAGACTCGGGCAATCGGCTCGTAAACGTATCGATCGGCTGAGCGAACGTAATAAAAATCTTAACTGACTTTGCCGCGATGTTCGGTCCAACAAAATGAACCTACGAAGTTCCACGAGTCCGCTCCAAAACCCGAAATATTCATCTAGTTCATTGATCATTAAATTGTCTCGTTGGATGTTAATAAATAAATAAATAAATCATGAATTCATAAAAACAATTTCAGCTCACAGGATTTCTGCAGCAACCGGTGCCGTACAGCAGCATGTCGGAAGTTTACGCCGTTGCGAGATGGGACCCAACGTACAAGTATTGCCTGAGGATCGTTTTACCGGATGGCTCGTTGCTTCTACAAGCGAGCAACGCTTATACGAGGGATCAATGGTATCATTCTATACTGTGGAAAGTGAGTTTTCCCCAGTAATTATACAATTATCCAGTCCATGTATAATTGATTCACACGCTAATCGGACTGGGTCATATTCCCCGCTTTTATGCTGCTATGCTCAAATATTTCGTAACCAAACAAGCTCCGTATTTGAGGGTCCATCGAGGATGGGTCAAACGCATTTTATATAATATATAATAATAATAACGTTATTGAAAAAAAAAGATGGTGGAATTTTGATGAAATGAAACTTTTGCTTAGGAATCTATGAGGCATTCTCAGTTCCCGGTTGAACATCTTGCCCATGAGATAGTTAAATAAAAAAATCTTCACAACCGATCGTATGTGGGCACGTTTTCAGAAAAGCATCTTTAAGTATCAGCATCTCGTGTCGTTTAACACCCGGGAGGAAGTGATTCTCCGTGAGCTGAAAGCGATGGTGGATTTCGCCCTCTGGACGCCTCTTCAGGACGAAAGGGTCAACGGCGCCCCGTTGGAAGCTGTCGCCAAGCTTCTCGAGGACCCGCTCCAAGCGGACATGAACGTCAAGGACGACAAGAGAGCCATCGAGCTTGAGGAGTCTCGGGGACGCGGCGATCGGCGAAGTTGGGCCGAAGCTGTCCTCGGAGTAGCTGCGCCT
This sequence comes from Listrodromus nycthemerus, assembly GCA_963978505.1. NCBI lineage: Eukaryota > Metazoa > Arthropoda > Insecta > Hymenoptera > Ichneumonidae > Listrodromus > Listrodromus nycthemerus. The sequence goes on from OZ021685.1 coordinate 8,509,113, forward strand.
CTTCTGGAAAAAGCCGCACCACCTCCGGCTCTGGCTCGTGCACTCGCGCGACTCGCCAAGCGCCATCCCCGATCACCCCTCGTCATATCGCTCAGTCCGGCAATCACGAGGTGCCTGAAGCACACCGTTGATTTCGGCAAATCGCCGGACATGAGGAAACTCCTGCAGGCTTTTGTCGCTGCCCTGTACGAGAACAACGACGGTGAACAAACGATCAGGGACTACATAGCTTCGGTTCACGGTCCCGGAAGTGACTGTCCGCATCCGAGAGTCCTGCCGAATTTGGTGTCCATCTGCGTCGGTGCGATATTCCACAGGTAATTAAAAACGCCATTTTTTTAAATCGAAGGAAGACTGCTAAGGAATTTTCACTGTGCTTCCTGAATGAGGTTAATGAAAATTCTCTTATCAAGCTTTACTCCGATATCGAAGTGGCGTTTTTTTTAAATTTTTTTTATGGAACAATTAATTTCTCAATGCGTAGGCAGAAGTAAAATCCAATCTCGCGAAACTGATAACTCGTAGCGAAATCGAGAGCGTTGACGGACGACTCTGATGAAGGCCATGTTTCATTGCTTTCAGATTCGAAGCGGCGAATCGCAAATCCACGAACGCGGATGACGCAGAGTGTCCACCACCCTTGAGATGTTATCTTCTCGTTCTCAAAGTGGCGTAGGTATATTTATAGAATTGATTCGATCGGGACCGATATTCGGATCGATCGCTGGCGCGAACCCACTCATTGACACGTTTACTTCGTTCGCTCTTCAATTAATTTCGTTTCAATGCGAGTGCAACTTCACCCGGGATTTTCGCACGATTCAGGCGTGTTTTCCGCCCCGGTGACATCATCGTCCGACGTAATGGCCCCGTGAACACAAAGCAACGGTTACGTCGCTGTTTCAGTGCCGTCTTCTTTCACTCGGCAATGAAACTGTTACGCAAACACCCTCGTGTTGCGCAACAGGTACATCACCAAATGGGAGAGTTTAATGTCGGAGCGATATATTCGTGTGAATTGTACTCTCAGAAAGCACGAATAAATAATTCCATTCACTTGAAAATTAAAAAAAAAAAACAGGAACTCGCTTGCAAAAGCTGCCGAACAAATGACAATAGTGAACATGAAATATTACGTGCAGTTTTGAAAAATTGTATGGACAATAATATTGTGCAAACTTCAGGTCCGAATACGCGGATTGGAGACCAGGCCTAGGATCGGTGTTGCAACCTGTGCCGTTTCCCGAGCGCGCGTTGGCCGACAAAGAGGTCCAGGAGGCCGTTATGCTCTGCGTTATGCGCCGTTTGGCCGCGGATCCGCGGTGTTCAGTTCATCAGGTTCTTCTGCCCGTCCGGGAGCCAAAACCCGGCTGGATTCACAAAGCTGCGCCGTCATCGAATGACGCCTGTCCCGACGAAGGCGCACTTTTCGGCGAAATGGTGAGAAGAATTAAACAAAAACAAAAAAAGAAATCACCTCGTTGTTTCGACAAGTCACTGGTGCCGCACTCAGTTTCTTTCTCTGGTATCCCGCGCGTACTACGAGGGATCGTGTTTAAAAATAATCATCGGGCATTACACTACGACGCTCGTACGGATATGTGGGTAAACGTACGCCTCTTACCGTTTTGCTGACGAGTGTCATTGGCCTATCTTTGGAAAGTACAACTCTATTACTTTGTTATTCCGAGAGTCTGCAAGGACCAGTACGGATATAGATTACATTATGATAAAGTCGCATTTCAATGTATACAGGTGTGCAACATGCTACGCCGCTTCTGATTATTTTCTTGGCAAAGGAATATCTAACATCGTTTTTTAAAAAACTTAAACAATTCGAGATAAACGTACAATGCATAGCGTTGTAATAATTCGATTTTTTTTCTCTATTATCGTTAGTACAATTATTACGATTATTATAATCCGACTATGACCATTATTACCATTATCACCATTATGAAAACCCACCTAGCTTCGCATAAATATAACAAGAATTTATTATGCTGGTTCACAGTTGACGACACTGTTGGGTTGCTGTTGTCGCAGAAAGAGATTTATCGGTTCGCTCGTAAAGCAGACATGGCGAGCTTGTATGCTTCTCGGCGTCAGGGGTTGCGACGCTGCCCAAGAAGCCCTCTGTCTGATGCTCGAGTGGCGTCTACTGCCAAACGAGGAGCACAGGCTTCAAGTGGTGTCGGTTCTTCAATCTACCCAATCGGGCAAAAATCGTTACGTGACACTCTGTCAGCGACAAAGAAATTTGCAAGAATTGGTAAGTTTTATTTATAGTTTTCTGGTGGTGCACGCGTGACTTTTGAAGAGACGCGATGACGAATTGATCCAAGCTCGATTAATCACAACATTTTTTTTTTTCTTTGCACCGTTTGCGAATCAGCAACAGAAAGGCGGACCCAAGAAATTGACGCTGCCAGCCCGTGCAACGGACGCCGACGTGGCTGTGATACTTGGCGGCGGAGCACTCGGAAATCTTGAGTGTCTCACCCTAGCATTTACCTCGGTCACGTCCGCCTGTGCCGAACAACTAATAAAACTGCCTGCTCTGCGATATCTCAATCTCTGGGCGACACAGTTCGGCGACGCGGGCCTTCAGATGATTAGCGAACATCTACAGAAATTGCAGGTTCTGAATTTGTGCGAGACACCTGTGTCCGACAAAGGAATCTCGACGTTGGCCTGTGAGTATCATCTTTCTTCTTTCATTGCCTCTCAGCATCATGAAATTTCACTGCAATGAGACCAAAGATGTTTAGGCTGTGTGAGAAGCCACGGTCGGTAAAGGAAACTGTGATCTTTTATTTTTTAATTATAAAATTCTGAGGGATAAGTGAAAATTGTTAGCACCTTCGTTTGACAATTGCTAAGACGATGATGTTTTGATTTTTCTTAATATTCAGCTGTGTTGGAAAAAAAAACAATTTTTTTTTTCATTTTTGTACCAACCGTCTACCGGTGATGGGGGTTTCAAACACAAGCTTAGTTTCTCTTATCTGGAATTGTCCTTCCGATCTTGGGGATAAAAAGAAATCATTTTTTGTCCGCTCTTGTTTCAGCACTGACAAGCCTAAGAAAGCTGAATCTTAACAGTACGAAACTTTCGGCCCAGACCTTCGAGTCCCTGAAAAAACGACTGCCAGCCCTTCAGGAGTTCGACGTTCGATACACGGAGGCCTGGTGACCTGAGCCTATACCCAGAGTTTCACCGACCAATAATTATCGTCAGAACAACATTAACGAAATTAACAATTTCGGCGCCAACGCCAAGAGACAGCATTAAAGCGTTTGGATACTCGTAATGTTGTATAAAAAAAAAAGCTCGCGACAGTCAAACGAGAGCTACGTCTCCGACACACAGAGTTAAACTAAGTGTATAAGTGTGAATTTCAATGCTCATTTATCATCGCAATCATGTAAGCGAAATGGTACGAAAAGACAAACACGTCATAAAATTTAACAAAAAAATTTAAAAAAAAAAACAAAAAACTTAATAATAATATAAATAAAAATTAATGCGAATAACTTTCTGTCAATCGATTCGCGAGATCGTGGGTGGGCCTTCTTGGACGGTTCCGCATGCCTCCGCGTGCCTCCAAGATGATTCGTCTTCCGCTGAGATGAAGCATAAAAACTGAACTGTCACCGGAAAAAGAAAGGAAAAAAATACACGACGATTAATATGGATTTTCGTAGAGGCTCGCGAGGTACTCGTGAAAGTAAATTTTGTGAATAAAAGAATTTGCGAAATAGGGAACAAAATGATGGATAAAAATTACACAGAAAAAAGAAAGAAAAAGTTTCTGTCCTTACACTAACGACTTATGATCCCTCGTCTAAGGGTGCCCAACTGCCTTAATAAAAAAAAATGGAAATTAAGCAAAAAAAAAATCAACCAACACAACAAAAATTCTGAGCAGCCACTGCCACAAACTCGCGAAATATAGTTATATATTCAATTACATTCGTTCGACAGTAGGAGATTGAGAATGAAAAAAAATGCAAAACACTGCACGGACGCTGAAATACGAAGATCGAGCGATTTTTTGTTTAGTGTAAATAGATAAGCAGGTTAAAAGCAAGAGAATGAAGAAGGGGAAGGATGATGAAGAAGTTAAAAGAACTAATAATTTATTGTAGGTAGGAAATATTTATATGTTATTGTACGATATGAATAAAAAATATAAACGAGATTGAGTAGATGGAAATGGCGAAAGAAAAGAGAAAGAACGGTTAACAAGAAAGGAAAAGCAAGTAAAAACTATTGAAAGAAGACATAGAAACAAGAAATAAATAATGAGGAATAGTTTATTGTTCGAACTACAGATTATAATACCTAATACGGTAGGACGACTGATTCTGTATTTCGTTTAAAATATCGCGAAGCTGCAAGGGAGCAAGCATTGTAAGAAGACTGCTTACGTCAATTTCAATAAGGATTATTAAGTTAGAACCAAGCGAGCGTGAGAGTGGGAGAGAAAGAAAAAACAAAACAAAAACATAAAATACATCATGGTAATTCATCAATTAATGGCATCAATAAAATTCAAGTTTAATACTATACATACCGACTGCAAAACCTCTCGTTATTTATTTACCGTAGCTATAGAAATATCTTCGTGTTATTATTCATCAAGCGTTAGACCTTATTAAGTAATAGATATTTTTTATCGAAGACTTGACTTCCAGAAGCTATGATGTGCGACACGAAAGAAAGTGACTCTCATCTCTGCATGTGTTTTATTTTTTAAGCGGTATGTCCAGGAACGTTTTACTGTTCGAACCCCTTAAAAAAATATATATTTTCTCTATCGATACATAGTTAATATTCGATTATCGACAACAATGTCGTTCGCTTGTATAATAACAACGGACGGGGAAAATACTCATCTACAGTAACTATGTATACGCATGGCCAACAAGAAGTGAACAACTGCTATTTAGTTTCTCAATTAATAAAACAGTCGCTCGGAAGTTCGGTCGTTATTGACGGACGATGTCGTCCCGTATCTACTTCGACTAATCGCTGCATGTCCGGCGCCAATTCACGGTAAACATACGCCGGCACGGTTTCTGCAAGCAAATAAAAAATAGAACATTGACATGTATAATTTTACGTGATTTTTCGAAGCCACATTAAATTTTCTTTTTCAAAGTCGTCACATTTTGAAAGCTTCATTTATCAGTATTTGTTTATTACATTACGAGAAAAAACATTGTCAAAGAGTAGCTTTCGTTTCAATGAAGATTCGGACTAATAAAGATTCCGGCTCATGACTTTCGGCCATATAACGATTCCCCAATTGAAGTTTCGTCAAAATAATGTGCTTCCCAATTTTCTCGCACTCATTCCGGCTTAATCGATACGTCAGATTCTCCTTAAAAAAGACTTGAAGTAGAAGCGGCCGTTTGGCCGAATAACTTCTTATGAAACGAAGTCAAGAAAGAAACGGAAGTGATTTTACACACTGTCGGTAAAAGAATCGCCGTTACTCACCTTTGCACGTGTAGTGCAAATCCGACCAGCTGACCATCTCCTGTGAAAAGTCGAAGAGGCCGAGTCGTCCACCTTTGTGGGTGGAATCGAATTGATTACCGGAATCGGCAATTACACGCGAGCCTTCGTAAATTTTAAGCCTTATCAGACCGATCGACGGTCTGTGAAGAAGCACCCATCGATACGGAGTTTTTTCTCTCCATCCGACGTTCTGAGGATCCTGCCATATCAGCGAGACCTGTTTCTGGTAACCCTTCGTATTCCAAAGGCTGTTCCTCAGTATTTTACCAGGACCCGTTATGGAATCGACGACTTTCAACTGGATGCCCGGATCGGCAGTCGCCCGGAAAGGCGTCGACCGCCAGTAAGTCTGCATATTCTTCTTCCACATCACCACGTAGAACTTTCGCGTGTTCTGATATCCGAACACAAAGCCAACGTAGTCGTCGTCGATGTCAGAATTGACATACAACGTACCTTCGAAATCCACGCCGTTGAAAGCCACCTTGCCTAAAATTGTAAAACAAATTTAATTATTATTCTGTAATTTCCCTCCGAAGACGCATAAAAACTATTTCCATGTCCACCCTAGCGAAAATATTTCTCCGACAATTGTCTGAAAAATCTCTGACCAGATCATTCTGCTGATTTTCAGACATTTTCGAGGATTTACCGAAGTGTTCCTCTAAATTTCTCTGCTATGTGCCAAATAATCCTAACATTTTTAAAATATATCTTTCAGCAGTGAGAGAAAAATAAAAAATAAAAATTCTTACCAACGGCAATGCCAGGATCGCAATTTTCCGTCTGCACCATTTCCGATCCGTTGTGCCGGATGTGCCATATGGGATCGATCTGGGCGACGCCCTCGGGATCGAGAGCGATCATTTCGTAGTTACGGAAATCGGTGGTCCAAACTTGACTGTTGTTGGGACAATTGTCGTACCGATTTATAACCGTGTCGTTGTCGAAGTCCTCGAAGCAAGCGTCACCGGATGGTCCACCTGCGGGTGACAAATCGATCGTGATCGGTACGGAGACGCATTAGGAATCGTTGACGATGATGATTGCTTACCTTTGGTCGCGAGTTGATCCCTGTTAGGCACGTACGGACAATTATCGCAACGATTAAGAACACCGTCGCCGTCGATGTCGATGTCGCACACGTCGCCGGTTCCGTCGCCATCGGTATCCATCTGATCGGCATTCGGCTCTTCCGGACAATTATCGAAGTTGTCCTGAATACCGTCGTGATCGCGGTCGCGGTCAGTGTCGCACGCATCGCCGACCCTGTCGCGGTCCTCATCGGCCTGATCGGTATTGGGGATGTCGGGACAATTGTCGCAGGCGTCACCGACACGATCGCCATCGCCGTCCTCCTGGTACTCATTTTTCACCGACGGACAGTTGTCCGCGTGATTCGGGATACCTGATCGGTTCAATGAACGGTATTCAGTAAATACATGAATGCTCGAACCGCACCCAAAAAAAATAAATTGTTCAACGGGCGTCGCACAAATGAATATCGGCTTAAAAGGAAATAAGTATTCATTTGTGGGGCGTCCATCAAATAAAGAGTTTTTCTGGGTGCGATGTGGAATACTTTCGAGCAGAAAAGATCTGCGCTCAGTACATAAGTAAAATCATAACGAGCATGATTGGGACATTGAGGAGATCGAGGGAGAAGACAAATTGTCATTGCAAACGGAAGTGCTTGACTCGTTCAATGACAATTCAAGCTCCCTCAATAACCTTCGTTACATTTTTCAGACACTATTTCGGTGTCATGTGGAATTTTAAGAATTAAAAGCAGAATTGGAATAATTTTTTTTCTTAGAGAAACGGATTTTTTCTAGCACACGGCAGCGCCGAAAAGTGGCGATAAAGGTGTGAATTATAAAGAGTCGATGACTATCGTGAGAAATACCGTCGTTGTCCTGGTCATGGTCGCACTCGTCGCCCATTCCATCGCCGTCCGAGTCTCTCTGTCGGGGATTATACTTCTCCGGGCAATTGTCGCAAACGTCGCCGATTTTGTCGGGTTTGTCGCGATCGGTATCCTCCTGTCCGGGATTGTACGTGAGCGGACAATTGTCCGATGGATTGAGGACGCCGTCGTTATCGGCGTCGTCGTCGCAGGCGTCCCCACGGCCGTCGCCGTCGGCGTCCTCCTGGCCGCTGTTCGGTGTTTCCGGACAATTGTCCCCAGGAAATTGATTGCCCAGCTCGATCAACGGCTTGTCCGGGTAACCGTCGAGATCGGAATCTGTACCGCACACGTGACCGTTACCAGCCCAGCCGACGTTGCACTGCGTCATGAGAAACATCAACGGGATCATCAAAATGAAGAGAGATCGATCGGATGATCGGCAAAATCGGTAATTAAACAATGTTTTCGTCAATTTTCCCTGTTAAGTACCCGGCAAACGTATTGGTCGACGGCGACGCAGGTGCAGTGTGCCATCTTGTCGCAGACGGTTTTCATGTCTGCGCAAATCGTGTGGGTCGGACGACACCCGACCGTCTGGTTGCCGGAAAACCCCAACGCGCATGGACCACATCTGAAGGAACCCTGCAATAACGAGCGTCATCTTAGGGAGCGATACAAAAATCAATTAATTAAAATTGCATCAATTACCAAGGTGTTTGTGCAGGAGGAATTCGGAACGCATCCACCGTTCCGGCCGTCCTCGCACTCGTTGATGTCGACGCACTTCTTCTTGTCCCTGCCGGTGCGTGGAATTCCAAATCCGGTGGGGCATGGTTCGCATCTGGTGACGGGCATTACCGGAACGGCGGATAAACATCGGTGAATTTGACGAAGAAACAAAAAAAATAAAACAATCGTGTTCGATCGTCCAACATTATTCTCTTTCTCTTTCACGGCCTGTTGCCGGTAAGCATGATTTTTCCCTGTAACGAGGTGTCTCACCTGGACTCGCGCATCTCATTCGCACGGTCATTATCACGCATAGGAAAAAGGACTTATTGGATTGAAAGAGATAAGATAAGATTCATTCGTTTTCGTGAAAATACCATTTTTACTTTTTTTTTCTTCTCTTATCTTATAGTCACGTAGAAAGTTCGCAATAATAGCTCCGAAGTTACAAAAACAAGAAAAAAAATTAATTAAGTACAATTGTGACGGAGAAATGAAAGAGGAAAAAAAAAAGGAGATCGAACGATATCGCGCCGTTGGAAACGATGGAAGCTACTCTCGATGCTGCATTGAACGAAAAATATAAATATGCTCGTTATCTCAAAAATAAAAAAGAAAATAATAAAGCAATTTTTACTGTGCAAGATATCGAGCAATTTGCGATTTTTATCAGTTAACCATAATCAGAGCCACGTGTTCTCACGATAAAAACAAAATCTCGATATTTCGTGTCAAGAAATGAGTTCAAAAAATTTCAAACTCAGCGAAAAAAAAAAATGGGACACCTTGTACCATCGTGACGCAAAGGGTTGTAGCGTTAATGATCATAATTCGATGTTTAGACAGAATGTGCACGAACGCGGTGGTTCGAGTTATAAAAATTAATTATCACTGGAGGAAGCGATAGAGCTTGAATGAATTCAGCGACGTCTCACTATTCATAGTACGGCGTATCGTCTAAATCTACGTCACGATCGTCGGGGTCGCACCTGAATCCTGGATTCGTGTTGACGCATTGTGTGTCACCGGTGCATGGATTCCGAAGATCGCACTCGTCGATCACAGTGCATCGCTGACCGTTTCCGGTGTAGCCGCTCGGGCACGCCCCGCATCTGTAGTACGGATGCTCGTTTGTCGGATGACACGGGGAACCGGAGAAGCACGGATTGCGCTCGCAGATCCTTCGGCAAGTCTGTCCGTTTCCATAATGTCCAGGAGGACAATCGCCGCACCTGCGTCAAAAAGCACATTCAGACAACGCGTCTCGATCAATTAATCATCAACGGCAGCACATCATTATTTTAATATCTAACTCTGCATCGTTTGAGGAAGGCGCCAACTTGTCTGATGAATCATGCCTCGAGCGTGACTGATTTACATGCATTTCATGAGCGACTCAGCCGATGCGTTATCCGATCGGATTAAAAGACCACATTTTTCATTGCTACGTTAGATCGGAGATCAAAGGTATGGCACGATTGAATTTTTTCATTGGGTTCATCATTCATAAGCAACACCGGCAGAATTAGCCAAGCTGTAGGAAAAATTATTCAGCGGTAGAAAAAAATGAAACTTTTCCTTCCGGTAAATAATTTTTGCTTCTACTAAATCATTTTTTCTCCCGCTAAATTATTTATCTTCCCACTCGTCAAGAATCGGGTGCTTTCGTGATTCAGCTCACGTTTCGACAGTTTCAAACGGCAATTGGCTATATCGGCCGATCGCTCACATAATCGTCGATTAGCCGATAAATTAAATTGAAGATCTCTTACGAGTATTTATCTCCCCGGTTGTGACAAATCACCTCGGGGAAGCACGGATTGCTGCTGCAGGGAGTCGGCGCTCGCACGCAATTTCGTCCATCCCCGACAAAACCGTGCCGACATTGGCAATGGATTCCTCTGCTGGTGTCACGGCAATCCGCGTCCGGGTGACAGGGCGAACTCGTCCGGCACGTCGGTGGAGCTGGCGTCGGTGGCGGATATCCTGACAAAAAACAAAGTCACACAATTTTTTCACTGCGCTCTCTGTCCGCTCGAACGTGCTCGAATCTCGATTGAAAAGCTTTAAAAGATAACGAGAGCCGGAGCTCGATGCTTGTCCGACCACGGATCGTTTCATCGGTAAACTCACGTGGTGCACATTCAGCACGGCAACTCGTACAGTTCTCCAACAGTTGTCGGATGTAAGCGAGTTCCCGTCTCTGCAGTAAAAAAAATGTATTATAAAAACAAAAGAAAAACGATGCTGACAAAACTGTTGAAATGACCCGGGTGGAAAAAATTTCATTTCTTTACGGTAGAACCCCGTTTATCCAAGGTAATGCGGTTGAGCGTTTTTTGGATAAGTGAAATCTCGTATAAAGGCATAAAACAGGAAGTCATCCACACTATCCAAGTTCTTCGTATTATCCTACACTCGGATGAGTTAAATGTGTTGAATGCTCCGGATAAGGAGGAGACTCGCTCGATCGAAAATCGGATAAAAGAAGTTCTACTGTTTTTCGAAAATTGGCGGGAAAAAGTTGAACCATTTTCGTTTCTTTTTGCGCAAGGTAATTAACAATCGTAGATACGTAGTGTACATTGTAAAACTCACGTTATGCTGAACCTCCTGCCACATTTGCGTAGATAAATTGATCAATTGGATCAACGTTTTCGAGAGTGTTCCCTCTCCTATGCAGTCTACGAAAGACGAGACATTCATTCTTATAGATGTATTTTTTCTGAAGAATTCACGAGACATACTTATGGTTTCGGAACTATTACGAGTAAATACCTGGTGGAATATCGACGGTGTTAACCGGAATGTCGCCGCGCCTCCGGATTCTGGTACTGTACGACGGTGTGGTCTGGGTGAAGATCGAATCCTCGAGATCCAAAAGACTGGTCGGGCAGTGTTCGCGCCTCAGGACCTCGTTAACCCCGCTAGTTTTGTATATCTTCGTCCGATACTTTCTCTCTTTGAACTGCAAAGTCGATTGAATCACGATAATTCAGAAATGACGAATGAGCTTAACTCGTATCTCGAAATTAAGATCAACCGGATTCGGCGGAACCTCAGAAAAATGCATTTGCAGAAATATAGTTGAGACTGAATTAAAAAGCCGAAAAAAAAAAAATCGCAAACGAAATTGAGTAAACTCGGGGAAGCTGAAGTTCAAAACCAAGTGAGTTGAAAAAAACGCAAATTCGGAAATGTTCAGGGAATTCCAACTGCAGAAGTAATCCAGTTGAAAGCAAGAAAAAAAAATACAAAAACATGTGAATCCGATTAAATGATCGACAGCCGTGTCTCCATGTTTCTTTCTTCCGATAATCATCACGTGTCCCGACTTTGCGTCTAGACTCGATAAACAAGTGTACGTAAGATCGTTAAATTTTCGTCATTAGCGTCTGGCAGCCGATGTTTTCGTTTGTTCACATAAGGTATTAAACCAGCTCATGGGTATACGGAGACTACAGCTTCCCGAGCCGGCGGTCCGCGGGTTGGGCAAGCTGTTAACGCTCAGTCTCGCTTTAAGTGCGAATGGTATATCTCTCTGTCGCTGGCCATATTCGGAAAGACACGATCACGTCCCACGGAGTCCACGGGCGTCATCGGTCGTATAAATAAATAAAATTGTAATGCGTGTCTCCGTTTCTGCGGCGAGCAGAACCTACCAGAGCTAACCGAGATACCCGCGGGGGATCGCAGATGCGGATCAGATCAAGCCCGCAAGCGCGGATCGGACAAATGTATCGAGATCTCCTCCTCTCGTTCGCGTCTCCGGAGAGGGAGATTTTTTGCGCTGTATTATACAGTTGCACGCCTTGTCTTGGGGACCAGCTCGATCGCCACGGCCCGGTGTGTTTGTAGATTGTGAAATGTAGATTTCTAGGTAAGTCAACAATCGCGTGGGAGGACGCTCTCCTGCCCGATGACTACGATCGAATAATAATCCAGGAATTTCGACTCATTCACGACGCAGCGCTGCAACCGATACGTTATTCTTTTTGTAATTTTTTTTTTTTTTTTTTTTTTCTATATTGGTTCTCGTGTACCTCGCCCACGCTCGGATTAATGAATCGGAAAGTCTCCGATGGCTCGTGAGTATTTTTTTCCTCGATGCTTTTCGAGAAGCGACTTCCTGCGACGGATACGGAAACGAGAAACGGAGAAATCGACATGGGATTCAGAATTTTATGACTATTCGACTTTCTAGTAAGCTTTAGTATGACTTTGGTAGACGCTTCGGTACAAGTTCCAGCATAATGTTTTCTATAAACTTCGGTATAAACTTTGGTAAAGTTTAAGTACGAAATTTTGAAGTTTATAGAGACGTTTATGCATAATGCGTGGAATTGATGTAAAATGGCGAACAAATTATATTGTCGTAAGATAAACGTATTTTGTTTGTTGAATTACCACTTCGACCGATGAGTCGCCATCGTCGACGCCAGCGATATCACGATAAGTTTTTTTCAACGGTATCGAGCCTTCGTGAATGCAGTCTACGTAGATGTCTATGAGCGCCAATGGTTGCTTCTGAATAACGTAGAAAATAATGTTCTTTATAGGCGCGGTGACGTTCATCGCGTCGACCACGAGATGCTCCATGCGTTTACTGTCTTGCTCCACCGTCTCCATCATAACTGTAATGTTTACATTGAAAAAAAAAAATGATTTTAATTCATCAAATTTTTACTATAATTTCAAATTATTTATTTTTTTTAATACACTCACTCCGTTTAGCGTGTCGATCGAGCATAATGACGAACTTGGTCTTCGATTTGGTGAATTCCGTGGCTATTAGGGTCTCGGCCGCATTGGTCTTCCTCGGCCTGATATGCGTGACGACAATTGCGAATTCATCGTCGTGCAACGCTTCCTCGAGATTGTCGGTCAGGACTACAGCGCCATGAAAAAATTAAAATTTTATTCGAGAGACAAGAACAACGAAATTTACTGTGAATTTCATTCGATGCGTGTAACGCATAATTAAGCTCCCCCAAGAATACGAGAAATCCCCCGTAATTTTCGGAGCGTTACAAGCAACTTTTCACTCGAGTCGACGAGTTGATATTTTGAAAAAAAAAAAAAAAAAAAAAAATCTTAACAATTTTTTGAAAGCGATTTTTGCCGCTAAAAATCAGGGAATACAATAGCAAGTGTTAAGAGTTTATCGACCCTGCAGGAATACCACACGGGTTCTCCTTTGCTACCGGGTTTCTTGTTGTGCCCGTAACTTCATCAGGACTGGTTTCAGCAAGGATCTCACATAGTGCTCGTTCTGTAAATATCTGTGTGTGTGCCTGAACGTGAAACCGTTCTGGTCATCAATGACGAAAGCGGTACAACGCGGTACAGAGTCGAGCGATCGAACGAACCATGAAATCCAATAAACTTGACGATTGCTCGGTGAGAAAATTACCGTGCCCTTAATTTCGTTCAATCAACAGAGTTTCCGAATTTTTTGGGGAGTTAACGATTCTCATGGCCGCGGGCTAATTTAAGGCTCCGACATAAAAATTTGGTCGAAAAAACGGATAGATTTTCAACATTATTTAACTCGGTTATTAGAAGGGCAACGTCGGATTTTTACTCACAATTAGCGTAAGTTGATATGAAATTTGAGTTTCTTCATTGTTGAAAAATGTCGATTGAAAATGGTCTCATTAACAATTAATAACGTATATACCATCCCAAAATATATTTATCCCATGAGGTTGTAATTTACTGATTTTAGATAACAGCATTTTAAATCTAATGTCCGGTTGATTTGAAAAAATATTTATTTATTTTTTTAATCACGAACGCTGGAGGTTTTTTTTTCTTTATAAAAAAAAAAAAAAAAAATTCCGTCCTTGTAATATCAACGTAAAAAATTTTGAAAATCGATTCGTTTTCCGGATCCAGTTCTTCCGTCTCTGTTTCGACGAAAGCAGTCACGGATTAGTTATTATTTCTTCCTTAGATCTTATTCGTTACTTTTGATAGGTTATCCCGCATAGTGACCCGCGATCACCGAGTTATCGCCGCTCCGTTGGATAAGGAACCCTCAAGTTTCCGGTTGAGATGGTGCAGTTCACCGAATAAGCTACACGATAACCGAAAATTGGGTCATGTGGAAATTCGCGTGTCGCACGCTTATCTTCAACAGAACCTTCCTCATAATTAAAAAAAAAAAACACCAAATTTGTATAAAATTTTTTTGAAAAAGTCGCACAATCCTGGTACTGCGACTCGATTTGAGTCGGAAAAAAAAAGCTTTTTTTATCGTACCTTCGTCAAGGGTAACGGAGAAGGCGGCAAGTGTCGCGAACGCCGCGAGAAACGCGAGCGTCGCGATGCCCCTGAGGTTGATCATCGATTTACCCCAAAACTACACGGTTCACCTCGTGCTCGGAGTGCTCACTTTTGAAAAAACTTCCTCCCGCTTGTTCCGAAACGGTGAATAAATAAAAGAAAAAATGTAGGAGGAGGAACCGCACAGTGTCGATAGAGAAGAAACGCGGTAGAAGTGCGACGAGCGCGTACACGATTTCCACTCGATCCACAAACCGGGGAGTAGAGTCGCGCGAGCGGAGACGATCGGTGTCCGCACTGGACCGCGGAAACGGACCGCCAGCAGTTTTATACGGCGCCCACGGACATCTAGTTTTTTTTTTTAAACGAGATACACGTTCACGCAGAAGACAGACAGAGCGAGAGACTCGCGACGTGGAGTGACAACATCTTGCGTCACATTTACCGTAACGGAGGAGAGGAGCGAGGAGGATTCTGGTAGAATTGACACTGGTCTCGTTTCTCACGGGTCATTAACTCGACGAAGTATATTTGGATTTATGCCGAGAATTTTTTGATGAGTCGAGTCGAAATGCTGGAGGACAGTTTCGGGGACCAGTTGTTCGCGTCATTTACAAGGAGGAAAAAACCGAGTGCTGCGGAAGAATGGGGCGAAATGAGACAGTGGAGTGAGAAGCTATTTCGCGAAATATTTTGGAGCCGCTGAACGTGTAGGGCGAAATAGGTAAAATATCATGCGACGATCGTTGGAAAATTGGTAATTTGGCCATTTTATGATCTCTTGTTTATGAAAATAAAAAAATAAAAAAATAGATGTTACTCTGCAATTCGTACGTTGGGGATCGATCGGAGCGATCGTGAGGCGAACGGATGTTTCGTAGGTGGAACTACTTCCCACTCGTCGATTCCAATCGGTACTTCAACTCTGTTGTAGTAGCCGATGCCTCAAGGTCGGCAAAAGGTATTTGGAACTCGATCGTTGCTATGCGTGTTGTACTCAAAAAAATTTTTTTTTTTAAGTAACGATCGAGTCTGTGTCAATCTGATCAAGCCTGATTAAAATCACTGAACCTTGAAGGCAATCCCACATTCGGAGCATTTTCGATTTTAAAATCAGTTTTTTTTTAGTAAAAAATGTTAATAGTTACCAGTTGTATCGTCCTCTTCGAATCTGGTTATTTTCGGTGACACTGAAGTTGCTGTGGTCTGTCGTCGAAGCTCAGCAACATCCCATGTGGTCTTTCTCGCCAGCCACCTTTTCGCATCGGAACTAACTTGCTCCCATTTGTCCCACTTGTTCGAGCACTTGATTTTTTTATTTTGTACGACAATTATTAGCACCAGAATTATTTTCGACGACCAAACATTTATCCACCGGTAACGCTACTCACAATTATGCTAAACACTTTTGTTTAATTTCTTTGCGACGAGAAAACAGCCGGATGAAATTCACAAAGAAGATTGAACTGTTAATTTACGACGTACTTATAATGAAGATACAACGTTTTCTCGTGCCAATCAGTCACTCAGCCACACTCCACTAACTCCACCAGCCCGGTATCGCACGGTGTTTCGAGAACCCGAGCTTGATCAATCGGCTCGCCGGTCGCTAATTCCGAACATTGATCCTGACCTCCTCGACGTTTTCCCACCGCTCGATCGATCTTAGCAAGCGAAGATTCAGGCTTCTCCTCGTTTAGCTTCTCTCATATCTCCTTCGTGTCGTATCTCATGTCGACTGTGAAGAATTGAAACGACAAAATGTCTGAACAATCTCCCACAACGAAAGGTGTGAATCGGTATTTTTAAATAAATTTCTCGTGAGATGTGCTTTTGTGAACAACGATTCTATGAAATTAGTATGTTAAGTCACAAGTTAGAGAAGTTTGCGACATTGCTCTCGCGTTGTCGCGTTGTCGCGTTTTTTTCTTTCGCGGAAAATTCTTTTAATTCGCGGATATTATTTTACATATAAGGATCGCTTACTCTTTTTCTCCTGGTTGTTGCGGTCAAAACCATCGGTTGTGTTAAATGTCGCGATGGTCGCCAGAGCGGTTTCCAATTTGCGATCGGTGGAAGGGCAATCGAAATCATTTCGCGAACGACCCCACGACACCCGACAAAGCACGTCCTTCGCTGTACTATTTTTCTTCATCGCGAACGAGGCGGCCTTCTCGGATGAACCCATTTTCTGCGCAAACAATATATCGACGACTGCACTTTCGATTGCGTTGCACGGAATCTCTCCGGCGCTGTTTATTTTTTCGTTGCGGTATTGTTTTACGATAAAACTAACGGGATTCTCGTGTGTCGCTAGAGAATTGTCCACAAAGCGATATAGAATTTTATCGGAATATTATTCGTAATAATATTTTGTCGGCAACGAAAAACTGCAAACAATTTCTTTTTAAGGATTTTCAGTACTTCAGGCTGAAAGAAAATTATTAACGTTTTATCCGATAGAAAATTTGAACAAATTTGAAATTTAAATAAAATTACAGTATTTTTTATCGTGCAATTGTTCATACGCTTACGAGGGGATCGAAGATCCCAAAGATACTTCGATGATTATCGACTGAAAAACGTGAGGATTCGAACGCGGAAGCTGATAACAGTTATGCAAAAAATGGAAATATAAATATAAACTTGTCACACTCAGGAAAATCATAGACACAAAAATTGACACATTTAAAACTAATAATGTGGAAATAACTTTAATAGAACAAACAATCATACATAACAATGATTCGATGCAAAAACATAATATTCATATATTGCAGTCAATAAATAATAAATAAGCTAAATGTCTATTCTAAATTTCGGACTCTTTCAAGATATTTCGACGTCGGTATCTCGATACTTTAATTCGAGATCGGAGCTTCGTTCGCGAGGACGAAAGCTGTTCGTCGCAACGAACACAGTTTTCGCGCGTGCAATTTAAGTCAATAGGAACTATTTATCCGCGAAAAAAAACATTTTTTTCTAGCTATGTACAATTTTTGTAAATTTGAGTATTATCGTAAAAAGCGTAAATGCGAGGAAATTGGTTCGAGTCAGACTGCTTTTTCGGAGGATTTTTCGGGATCCGACTCATCGAGTCCGCAGATCGTAACGTGACGGAGTCCCGGCCGGTAATCCGAGGATCCTACCTTCAACTAGTCGATACGTTTTATTTTATTTTTACGAGAGAAAAATCTGTTCGATGTGCGTCAGCGTGTTAGACAGACGCGCAAGTTAATTTATTGTCGATTAATCGATGAGTCTTACCGATAGGGACACAGGAGTGACGCGCGTCTCAATGGTTGGCGCCCGACCAGGTGTCTACAACGAGATTACACACTTTCCGTTCTCACAATTCTTTCGATACGCTACCAGGACGAAAACGCCAGTGAACTGCCGGTCAATTCTTAGGCTGAAGTTTGAGCGATAATCGAAACCCATAATTCTGTATGTATTAAATCTGAGGCATGGAATGTCTATGCACACGGTAAATTATAAGACTTACCCTGTGCATGCAACCCTAAGTAATTACTTAGCGTTTAATATAGAAGAAATGTCTTCCATCCTATAAATGTCGAAAAATGTAAAATGAAAGAAAAAATTAACTAATCACGTTTTTTTAATTTCACTATGAGGTTTGTTATCGGAAAAGCAGTTCACGTAAATATGGGGCAAAGCGAAACACCCTCATGCCCAGTCGGTAACTAAAACAGTTCTAATCTATTTTTTTATGGCTCGTCGATATTGAGCGCTAAATGGGTATTATTTTGATTTTCTTGGACAGTTGGCTAGGCGCTGAAGATTTGGTATTCTTCCGAAGAGTTTATCGTCCGCGAAAGAAAAAGAAAGTCAAGTGGATTACACCCCGATGGTTTTTGCTACCGAACTTAAGGGATGGAGTAGATTTCGTATTTCACTGGCGGTTTCGTCCTTCGTATTTAATCGCCACACACAATTCAACGACAAGCATAATTTAAGTTTTTTTAAATATAAATTTCCCAACCAAATTGTTTCCGACGAGTTGCTGTGACGAGGTTGAATCTTTTTTCTGAATTAATAATTTTGAAATGAAAAAATAATTACTATGCGGTTGTAAGTAGGTACCAGCGTTTTTCACTAATCGGTATGGAGCCGTGACGGCTCCAAGTGTCATTGCTTTTTGAGCATACCGATTTACCCACCTGAGTGTTGCGACGGATATTGAAGGCGCCGTAGACTATCGGATTCATGCAGGAATTCGTACAGGCAAACAAAAAGAGACCCTTCTGAATTCGCTGGTCGACCTTCTTCGCGCTCTCACGATCGATCCAATACCTGACACAATATGTTCAATTCCATGAGAATGCCGGTTTATTGACAACAAAAAAAAAGGCCGCTCTAAAACTGACTTCCTTGAAATATATTCTCTTCAATTTATCGTGACAATAAGAAAAGTTCCAAGTCCAACATTCCAGTCCATATTCCACAGTGTCAGAAATAAATAGCCACCAATTGAAGAATTTCGAAATGGCAGGATTTATAACGCCAAAAAAAAATATATTTTTTTTTTACTTTGAAAAACTAGCTTTAGAGAAAATGGCTTGAAAGTTCACTCAAAAAGTCTTTGTATTAACCCCGATGGGATGAAATTGTCACGAGCAACTCTCTGGCCCTCGCAATCATCCAAAAGTTTCAAACGAAAATTCTTCAGCAAATAATCGCCATGAATACGGTATTTGAATTTTCTTCCTCGATCTAATTGTTTTGCCTTCATCGTGCTCTGCTATTTAGGATAAGCATCGAAAGTTCAGACTCACCAAACGCTCATAATGTAGTACGGTGTCCAGCATACGAAAAAAACCACGACAATTATTATGGTCATCTTGAGTGTTCGTATCTTCGCACGTCCGAGAAATCCGAGTGACGAGCGACGTATTCTGTCTGCGATAAAAAAATAAATTTATCGTCAATTGCCTTGAATTCGACGAATTAAATTAGAGCGACATTGACGAATGGAACGTCAAAACTATTTTATCGACAGTTTAACGCCATTAACGTTTGCGTCGACGACAGTCGAGGCACGGTAAATCGTATATTTATCGGAACCTGTGACGGAGTGTCGTTCCACCCACCATTGCCCGATTCCCTTGAGCGTCTGTAGATTTCCAGTAGAATGCTCGAATACGTGTATATGATTACGGCCAGAGGAAAACAGTACATCATCACCATTCCGAACAGAAAATAGATTAACTCGTGTCCGTTGGTGGGAAAGACGTTGTAAGTGATGCATTGTTCGTACCACGTGTGGTTGGGATGAACCTCAACGTGGAAAATTACCATCTGCGAGTGAACGATATTATTACACACCATATTATTTTTTTTTTAGATTTATTAGTAGACCTTTTTTTTAAATAAATTTTTTTTTTTTTTTTTTTTTAAGGCTTACTTGAGGCGCGGAGAAGAGTACAGCAGCTGACCAGGCACCAATCAGCATCATCTTGCCCCTCTGAGCGACGTCCATCAAGTGCAACGGTCGAAGAACAGCGTAATATCTCGAAATTAAAAAAAAAAAATGATCACAACGATTAAAGAAAATTATAGAAAAAAGATAAATGTTGCAATCAATGATTACCTATCGACACTGATACAGATGAGTATGAACGAGGATAGGTATATTCCGAATATCCTGAAAAACGCCATTATTCGACACATAGCGTCACCGGCCCTCCACGATACCGTCGCTGCCCAGCCAATTTCCAGAGGCATCATCAGCAGTGTCACCTGCCAATGCGAAAGTTTCAAGAGTTCGTGACATTTTTCACGGCTCTTGTGAAATTACAGACTCGCTGATATTCATCTACAACTACATCGGGCAAGTTCTATCAAATAATTCTGATTCTAATTTTTAGAACTGATGTATTAAATTGTACAATTACAAAAAAAAAAAATATTAATACTGAGTATATAAAAAATTTTATTTTTCACAACTTGTCGTTAAAAATAAATTTTTTGCAGGGAATGCTTTATTTTCGATAGTGTGATTTAATTTTGCTGAAAAAGTATATTAAATTTTCATCATAATTGTACATAAAATTTACAATTATTTTCTACAGTGGGTGCATAGGAGAAACTTTTTTTTTCTTACCATGAGATCCGCTATTGCGAGATGTATCAGCATCGTGTTGATGCGCGATCGGTTGGAAGTCCGTTTTCTCAGTATGAGAACCAAGACCGTTACGTTCCCGACGATGGATACTGCCATGAGAACGCTGTAGGTGACGATGCTGACCAAATGGCCCTCGTTAAAGCGCATATCGATTGGAAGTTCGAAGGGATCGGTACCATTGATCGCCTCGTCTGGCAGATCATCCGGGTTGTTCGACATCGTGCCGAAATGATTTATTCTATGGCAAAAAAAGATCGTTCATCGTTCCAAAATTGGTACATCATGCTCCAAGGCATGCACGTTCGCGATTTGCGCCGACCGTCGAGATTGCCATCTGAGCGAAGCTAGGACAGAAATCGAGGGTGGGTGAAAATTAGTTGCCGTTAAAGCTGGTAAAGCTCCGGTCGAAGCATTTACGGAGGGATTATTCCGGCTCCGATGAATTAATCCTATATTTCTTCCTTCGTAAAATCGTCGTTGAAGGAAAAATCAGCAATATCACTTTGGCACGTGGGAAAACGGTGAAACAGGTGATTTTCCGCTCGACTTTTACGCACGAAATGCGATTATTGTAGCTAAGTCGGGAACAAACGATTTTTCTTCGTCACTGTCAGTGACACTGTGTCGGCGTTAAATTGTTCAGAGGGTTTCACTTGATTCAATGAAAGTTTTTCTGGATCACGGTTACGATCGTCACGTCGTTCCAACAAAAACCGGAAAACTTTCAGAGTGGTATTCTCGAGAGGGAAAAAACTGGGCGGTACGCACTAATTATTTTTCTTGCTCACCACTTCCCGCTTTATCGGTCATCCGAATCACGCTCTTTTCTCTATCTTTTCGATCCATTTGATTCAGTAATTTTTAGGACTTTCAAAATCCTATTATGCTAATGTAGTTATTTTTCGTTCATTGTAATGTTGAAACTTTTCCTCGAATTTAAAAGCCGGAAATAAACAAATCAACGATTGAAGTCTGATTTTAGAAATAAAATTTATTTGTCTCGGTTGAATATTAAATCAGTCGTATTTCGCGTATGGAAAAAATGAATTTATTGGACCAGCTTAATCAACCTATCGTCATAGTACGTTGATCGTCAATCGGAAAATTGGTTGTATCAACCTTTTTGAGTTAGCTCGCTTAGTCTTCCTCAGACTAAGTACTAATCAATGGTTGAGTATATTTTGGAAAATGTGTAAGTTTCGAATCTGTGTAAACATTATTATACGAACTAGTTGCAGGGATAACTCTTCGAGGAAATTGATACGATGGGTAACGCGTCGTTCTTTAAGTCTATGGGCTAAATTCTCCAATTTTTTTCGGACTCTGCTTCGCCTCTTTTTGTCCCTGAATCAATAATTAAAAATAGGTACATAAGTCAGGTGAGCAATTAACTTGGTTTCTCTCTCGTACGCCTCCACGATTTTCGAAACTTTTGAAATAGCCTAGATTTGTCAAGGCAACAATTTCAACTAATTGTCAGACACAGGCGAAAGGTGTGATTGCAGTAAAAACTATAGTCGATTAATGCAACTCCCGCCAGGTCATTAAATCGACGAAGTCTGTAATTATAATGACTAATTAATCAACCGAACTGTTTTTTCGGGAGCCTCGAAATGTTTGAACTCATTTTCTGCGCTGTTCTTCGAGCCCTGTCTGTTTCAATCCACTTTCCGAATTGACTATATTTCCGACTGTTTCAGTATCAATTCTATTAAGTGTTTCGGTTTTTTTTTTCGCGCAAGGCTATCCAGAAAACTTTATTCCTTCCTCGCGCCGGCTTAACGCCGTTCGAAGCCTTTAATCCTTCGAAGCCATTTGTGGCCCGTTGAATTTAATAGGCGGCGGTTTTACCGTTTCTTGATTTGCCTGATTTGCAATTTCTTTCCTCCACAATTTAATCCTATGGAGCTTCAACCACGAAGTACAAATAGGTCGATTCCGAATTTCGGAAATCGGTCGTTCTCCACCAAAGTTGGACTCACTGATATTTTCGCGGATGGAACCAAACCGCGGTGCGAATCGCGACGAGCAAATCGTTGAGTCGAAGGGGCGATATTCGAATGCAATTTCACGGGATAAATATTTACACGTTCTCGGGCGATTACACAAGATCATCACGCGCAATTTTCGTGTGTGTGTGGGTCGCGAAATCGGTTGTCGGACATCGTCGAACCGGGGGAAACATCGGAGCGGAATAAAATGGGATTCAGCGTGAAAGGTCAGCTTGGCGCATCCCCGGGTTGCGAGATTGGATCAGAATTATAATTTATGTTTGTTGGAATTAATATTTTGGAATCAGTTATCGGTACTGATGGAACACGGAAACAAATGAACCGTACAGATATAAATATGATCGGCTTGACGCTGATTCTCCAAAGCTTCGCCTGTAATTACAAGGGACGAGGAAATTTGGAAATGGGTGGCGATGAAAATGACCGATGGTGATATTTTCACAATGTACCGAGCAACGAGCAAAAATTAGGTGGGTTGCATTGCAACACGCGGAAGACTTCGAATGTACTGCAGTCAGCCCTACCCTTGATCCCAGCGAGACGAGGAGAGTAAGGCTATTGTGTGAAACCGCGAATGAGAACAGAGCCGGCTTTAATGAGAGACCAGTCGCTTGCTGCGCACGTGGTCAGCACAGTATCGCGAGCAATGTCCACCATTGAGATCCAAGCCACTAAAATAATGCAATCGGATGATGAACCAAACTATATAAAAACTCAACTGATCGTTAAAAAACAGATCAAATTCCTTATCCAAGTAGATCCAATTCGGAGACAAAATTAATCACGGATGCCAGAAAACGGATCACTATCTTAACGCTGTTCCAGGTGTGGCAACATCAAAAATCCATAAATAACGAAGTTGTCGTCGACTTTAATTTACCTGCGATCTCCGCAAAATTCCAAGAGTAGGAAAAAATCACAGATCCAACGAACCAATCAGTGAAAATCCAAGCACCGAGTTTCGCCTATGGAATTAGATTTTTACCTATCCGAATTTTTTTTTTTTTATTCTCCATCACAACCCTTCGTGATCTCGCCTCGTGGTGAAATTCACTGAGTCTCGAATGTCAGTAGCGAGTCGGGGGAAGAGGAACGAATTATCGGTTGGAAGTCTTCGCGGATTGGGGTGCGCGGCAGCACTGGGGAAATATTTCGACGAAAGCTCTCGCAGTTCGGAGCTTTGGAACGCGCAGGTCACCGACGACGACCAGCTGGTTCTCTTGCAATAGCGTCTACGCTTTTCGATGATGGAATCGTGGATTCACTTTCTTTCAAGGTTCCGAGCAAAGTGCGCACTGATTTCCCAAAGGATTTCACTTCGAATTCACCCAACTTCGACACACACTTGAGACATCCGTGACTTCGTCTGGCAAGGACTCATTATGGATTCGGCTCACCGAATGCCGGGAGCGAAACTTTCCAACGAGTCGGTCATTGAAACTTTGACCAAATAAAAACGTACAGCTTTTGTTTAATTTTTGTTAGACTGTCAGAAATGCGGATTGATCGACACGTCTGTGCCGCAGACTCGACGTTACTCCTGCAAGAGAAACTTGTCAGTGAAAAAAAAGTTCAATGTTCATTGCACAGAGGGTTTTTTTTTTCGAAAAGGGCAATGGAGTGAAAGGGCCGATCGATCACCGATCGCTGGCGTTCGAATTTGCTTTTTTTTTCATAAATCTTATCAACTGTATATTTTTCTGAAAATCGTTCGTCCGTCCCGCCGAGATCGATGCAAGGCCAGTGATTCCATTTCGCTTCATAGAACTATTGCGTTTCAAATAAATTGATGTCTGTCTATTGCATCGTAATTTTGTTCACAGTCATTCGCATACCTACAGGGAAGCCAGAAATGTCTACCGTAATCTCTTGTACTGGGGTGCTTTATAAATAAAGTAAAATAAAAACCGATATAAAAAAAGCAATATGCGAATTAAATATGTACAATTCTTTGCATTGAAGATTACCATCCGATAGGATTATCACGTGGATTTTAGGTATAGTTAAGGACGGAGCCGGACACTACTTAAAGAGTGCGAGTACTTATTTGCAACTTATTCCTAACTTAATTGGAATTTATTTGGAAGTTTTTGGTATTTCGAGGAAGCTATGCGGAAAATTATAGTAAATGGGCAAACCATGTAGAAAATATGCAAATTAAATATGCGAAATTCTTCGCATTGAAGATTACTATCCGATAGGGCAAACTACTGTAATTCGTGCGAACATCAGGATTCACGAGACCGCGCTATAATTATCGCTACGATTTTGTTACGTACGTAATTCATGCGACATTTAATTATCTCCATGAGCGTTTATGGAGAAGCTTGAATCGCCGTATGATGCAAGACTAGGAAGTTGCGTTGCCGCTAATGCGGTGAACTTTCTTTCCCAAACCTGTCACCCCTTGTGACGGCGATTGTGGCAACAGTTTTGTGTGGAATTCAACCGAGCGCACGAAATCTAAAGTGCAAGCTTCGCTTGGCAATAATCGAATCACGAGAGGAACACGACACCGAGCACGCGCATTGCGAACTAGAGATACGTATTTTTTTTTTTTTTGTGAACAATTTTACAACGCTGTACTTTGATCGGCGCGCAATCGAGGCGAATAACAATGTGTCGGGGTTTTGCACGCAGGAGTAACTGTGGTTGTCATTGCTTCGGCGCCATTAGCGTTGGGGTGCAGTTTTCATCCATGCAGTTGGTCAAAAAAAAAAAAAAAAACAATGTCAAAGAACGGCGATGTAGAATTTACATCTCGCGGAACAAAATATCAGGTAAAAATAAAATCACTCGATAATCAGGCTAAGCGACTGTTATTGCATTTGAGAGAAAATGTCAATCGTCAGGGATGGAAAATTTCTCTGCATCGAGCCGCGACACACCGTGCGTTTTATAACATTAAATCGTGGATTTTGTTATTTACGTAGTCGTAAGTCCGGAGTTTAATCAGCGACCTGGGGCTAAAAAGGCCAATGGATCAAGGTTCCCGGACCGAAAGTCCATGCGAAAATGCTTTTGCGACTCGCAATATGTTCGATATTACTCGGATTCGAGCGATACACGGCTTGTTTTCGTCGCACGATAAATTTGCCTTTGGACGGTTAATTAAAAAAAAAAAAAAAAAAAAGGAGAAAAATATATTTTATGAAAAATTTCAATCTCTCCTCACCGAAAAAGACGATTCATCGTGTGACTATTTGTTGAGGTCGGTTGACACATTCTTCACTCGCATTGTGGAAATTCCTCCGAGATGTTACACGACCGGACGAACTGTGTGTTTCTCTCAGTGGCGCGTTTCGAACTGAATCTTCGACTGAGGCGTTGTACATACGAGTCGAACGATGCGTACGTTCATTTCATCGTCACTGCGGGGGTCCAATAAACTCAATAAATATCCATCTTCGAGGTGTAATCTATATCATGAATGGTACTCGGGAGCAAGTGAATGAATGTATGTAGGCCGAGATATTTATCGGGGCAACTCTTTTTTGCGATAACGCAATCGTCGGTAGTATTAAGTTACGAAAGCGAGGAAAAAAAATTAATTGGCGACACAAAAGTATTACTGGATTATTGGTATACTTAGGACCGGAGCTGGACCGTACTACAAGTATGCTTATATGGGACTTATTTATTTGGAACTTATTGAGAACCTATTTAGAACTGAATTGGAATTTATTTGGAATTTATCTGGAACTCCTCAGGAATTTAAGTACTGTTACTGGGTACTAAGAACAAAGTACTTATACAATTTCAAGCATAGCTTTTTTCGAGTAAGTTATGCGCAAAATTTTAGTAAATTGGGAAACCATGTACAAATTACTCTGCACCTCTTTTGTAACTTTCATAAAAAAATATTGTTGGGAATTACAGATTGAAATTTGTTGTATCATCGTTTTCAGGCAACTTTTCATCCATCTATCACTTCTGATTAAAAAACTAAAACTCATTTTACTTTTAGCGTAATATTCCATTCGATAAGTCGTGTCAGACGTAAAAAACACTAATTTCCAATAAATGACAAACGGTTAAAATCTTATAAAACGATTCCAAAACTATGGAGTCTATTTTTTCAAATGTCCAAAAATTCCAAAGCCTTTTAGAGTTAATTTTTTCCGTTTTTCAACGTCCTCAAATTTCACGATAAAACGCCGTGAAACCCTCGGGTAAGACCCAATACTGCGTATTTTTTTCCGTACAACACGACAGACATCACGGATTCACGAAAATTACGAAAATTGCAAAGATTATATTAATAAAATTAATCACGAAAATAAATGTTTCTTCAGAAGTGGCTGAAAAATCGAAAAATCATTGTTCAATAAATTTTCACTGATTTAAAGCTGTATTCGGCGTATTTTCTACCGCTGAAAACGAATATAAAAACAACTTCACTACCAACCCAATATCCATCACTTAAATCCCAAAAAAGAAGGATTTTCAATGCATATAGCCAAGAACTTTCCCATTTCCGGCCACTCTTCTACATCCATATCGCCTAGATTCAGTTATTGTATATTCAGTCGAACCCCCCTCAATTTTCAAAGTCCAGTCGTGATGAGAATCGACACGAGTCATGTAAGACATAGAAAATAGTGAAAGACCGTTCTAGACAAGATCGGTCGTTGTCGTTTTGCACAGCGTTCTGCTCAACAACCATCCATTTTTTTGCATCCCCTCAATGGAATAAAAGACGTTGGATGAAAGGATGGTTAACCACCAGACAAAATCAACATACCAGATCGCCATTGAATTTTTCTAATGGCTTAACGCGAGACTGTCCATTCTGCCCGATGGATTCCTAATCTTGATTCTCGTTAAATTACCGGCTCTGCGTCGTTCTTCCGCTGCTGTCTGTTCGATTCACTCCGGCCTGTCTCGTTTATCCCTTCGCACATTGGAACAAGCGTTTTCACCGGAGTGTCCAACAGGTATAAAATCGTCACAGCAAGGTCAAGAAAGCCACGTGACAAGCACCACCGAGTCGCATCTACGACCGCCAAGCGTAATGTCGATCTGAAGAATACTTCAACCCCGGAAAGTAAACAAATTGCGCGTCGCAGATACCAGATAAGAAACGTTCGATGTCTCGTTGCGTAACGATTGATTTAGTTTTCGCGTCGGCCAGGATGTTTGTCCGATCTGGGACCGATAAACACCGCGATCGACAAAGACAACGAAACAGGCGTCGTGTTCGAATTTTTCCTTTATTCCCGATGTTTCTTCGAAATTCTAGAAAAATGGAATCCTGCACCCAATTCACTCGGTAGTTGATCCGAAGTCACGAAATGGAGACGCGTGAGAAATTTCATTCCGCCGTTACCGACACTTCCAGACTGTCTCTTCGTCATTATTATTTTCCATGTCGAAAAAAAACTTCTCTCAATGCCAGAAGAATAATCGCACGATCAGCTCGACCAAAGTGACGTATTGAATCAACAGTCCCAAAGTATTCACCGACAATATTCCGCACGTATTTCCATAGAAGAAAAAAAAACAACTAAAAAACAGCCCTCTTTAACAATGATCGGATCGCATGGGTACGTCCTCGACCCACGTCATTTACTTACTCTTTATCTCGATACGTCATTGCGAGATCGGTAAACAGCGTCGGTGACGCGGTGTGATTCTCGTCGATCGGCTTCTTCCTCCCAACGAATCCTATTCGTCACCAGTGGGAATCATCGTGTCCGCTAGAATAATCCCATCGTTCCCCGGTTTCGACGATCTCGCGACTCCCTTGACAAGCTCTCACTTCCCCTCGTCTGTCCGACGATACAGAAGAATCATCCGCGAAAATAGTGAAAAAATTCCGCCGTCTGCGCGCAAAGTGGTTGCCGATCGTCAAAGGCCGAGCCGATGTTTCTTCGCGACGGCGATAATCGTGAGGACTCTTTGGGTTCCGTCGCGATCGTCTCGTCGCTTCCGGCGAACCGACGGATCATCGTCGGAAGTCCGACGGTACCGATCAGAGCGCGGATGATGAAGACTTCAACTTGGTCGCTGACGGTGGTTCATCGGACGAGGAACAACCGACGAAGGATCGAACGGCGAGAAAGGCGTCAAAGTTGGCCGCTGGTCCGCTCGGTCCACGATCGGTTGATATCGCTGGTGTGCGTCACGAGGCGCCAATGGTAACCCGATCGCAAAGAGACATCGACATTGTGTCACACGACGCACTCGACTGGCGAACCGATTTTATCGTTACCGAAGCTGGACACGATCTTCGGCTCGCTGCCGATTCTCGTCGGAACCGTCTTCCGTTGGGATTCGCCGGTTCTCAGAGTTTCCCGTCGGATTACTCGCGAGGAAGACGACGACGATGACGAAGCTGATGCTGGTTTCGGAGACTTCCGACGAGAAATTGTTTCGACCGGCGGTAGCGCGACTCATCGCGGATGGTTCATTAAACGTCGACGAACAGACATCGAGGGATCAAGTGTCAAATGGTCACTGATAGCTTCACGTTGTTCGACACTGCTGAAGCGTACACACCACGCTGTGTATTCATCGTCCGCAGACAAATGTGTTCCCGATGTGTCGAACACTTTGTCATGCAACGTTGTTCTTCGATTTTTCATCCGTCCGGCCGCATTCGGACACCTAAAAGAAGAAGAATAAAGCCATCAGTCTTTGCCAAATTGTCGCTGGGGTAATTTACATTGTCGGGACAGTCGTTTATGATACAAACGAGCATTGCAGCTCTTGTTGTAATTATCGTGCGAATCCGGGAGCATCGCGAACCCTCGATAACCCGGAGGCCACGATCGATGCCGAAGAGTCAATAATAATTTGCCGTGCATAGCTTCGGCTTTTCCACATTATTTGCCACGGATTTATAATCGGCGATTGTCAATTTTTTACGAGATAACTTCATTAAAATATTAGTCACCCGGGAATCGATGCGAGATTCTTTTAAACGTTTTATTGAGCAGTTGCTATATAAGAAATTTTGGAGAATTTTGTACCACAAGCTCGGTCGAGCTACTTTAAACGTACTTGATGCTTTATTTCAATGTGATTCTCAGATATGCATCGGGGCGGTGTTTTTATCGCGATGAATTTATTAACGTCATTCATGATTGTCCGTATCACAAAGTCAAGCCCTGTTTGTACAATCTATTTCCGAGGTCAATCGTTTGACCCAAAGACCTTAATTTTGATCGAATTATTTCGTTTGTAAAATGTGTCAATGCTCGAACCGACGGTGCAACCGATATAGCTTGTAGACGAGTAAGATTTTTTTTTTTCAATTGTACTTGTTACGATAATTTCTTATAATACCTACTCCATATCTGTTTACTATACTAATCTACCGTGTAAATTCGTGTGACAATATTTTCATTTTTACTGCTGAAAATTTTAGCCGCAGATGAGGTTTGGTGATTAGAATAGTTTTATAAGAAAATCGGTCGATATGGCAATATTCGATATTTTTTAACATTTTCAAAAAATGTATAATCATACAGAAATAATGTTTCGAAAACCTGTGAAGAATCCTTTTTGTTTTGTGTAATACCAAAATGATGTGATCAAATCAATTTCACATTAGGACATTTTTCTATTAGGTAAGTATTATCTATATATTTCTCTTAAAATGCTGTGGACGCAAGGATGCCCCACCGTACAATCGAAACTTACCTGTAGACCATTATAAGCAGTACACAGTACCGCGGTATTGCACATTGCCTCGAAGTAAAGCAAGTCTTAAGTCGGGATGCGAGTAAGAGGGCAGCAAAAATGTAAGTGAATGTTCGCGGTATATAAAGAAGAGCTGCAGCAGGGATGCTGCAACACTCTGTGAGAAATCTTCGCGACCGAGGTCGGTGAAATTGTGAAAAGTTATATATACGCTCCCGAGCCTCTCTATTATTGTAATGGAAGTGCTAAAGGTAAATAGTCATTTCTATTTTTGAAACGTCCCCCATCGCTCTCAATATTCAAATTTATATGTGTGCTCTTATGAATACCTCTTGAATATGCACATAAAAAAAATGTCCACCGGAATGAAACTTCTCACAACTTCACATCGACGTGGCTTCATCGATTTGTCAATTAAAAAGAGGACCGAAAAACAAAAAAAATAATTTTTTTATTCTTCGATATCTTCTCTGAACGGGAGTGCTACAAATTAAGATAACCCAATGTTAACATATCTATCAAAATTCAAATACAATAGTATCATTATTATTGATATTATTGATATGCCTACTGTGACAATTTCGCCCGATCTTCCTTATCTTCAATTGAAAATCGAATTTTATCTGATTAATTAATAGAATGGAACTAAACTGACTAATACCTTTTGATAAAGATGCACAAATAATTGTTACATCGCACGAGGAAATTTTGATGGAGCATCGTCGATTTACCGCCAACGCACCGCGATCCGGGATATCGAAGAAAGATCGCGACGAGTTATCCTTTTTTTTCGATCGCTTGTAAAATGCGCATTCGTGCATCGAAAGTATATAATTTTGCTGGGACAATTGGCCCTTGTGGACGTATAAAGAAAAGCATCTTGCAACGTCCCTATTACCAGTTTCCGAGGATTGCCCGGGATGCAACACCGGTAACGAGTTAACGTGCACAACAGCGTTACCTATATGGAGGTAATCGACAAATGCTCTAAGCAGAGGCGCGCGAACGCGATGGCCACTCCTTAAAGGCAAAAACTGATTGCATGTATTATGCAATTAGATTTTACCAGCGACGAGTACTCGACCGCGGATCTCTCTTGGATCGCATTATGATAACGTGAGACGAAGGAAAGAGCTGTGGGCGCTGTGCAAGGATCCGTGAAACGTGATCGATCAATTACACTTGTACTTTCCAACACAACGGGTGCCATGCAACGTTTACATAACATTTGCCCGTTTTTTCAGCAATTTCATTTGCCCGTTTACCAAAAGAAAATTATTTTGTCCCGACAGTATTTTTATTTTGAAGATACTAAAATTTCGAATGAATAATTTGCCTTTGAAAAAAAAATTGATAAATTATATGTTTTTTTTTTATCTGAAAATATTAATGACAATTAAACGTTATGCGATATAATAGTTAATATCATTAATAAGACTTTATCTGTGTTTTAGATTTTTTTCTGTACATGTCTGTTGTACACTATCGAAGCTGTTCACAAGTGAGTTGTCTTCTTGCATTAAAAAAAACGGCGTGTCGTCATGTGACGCGAGTAATTGTTGTTAAATACGCGATTAACTTTGTGATGAATTTTCGAATAACAGATATCCGTCGGTTCCTCAAAGGGAATCGGTAAATACCTTTCCATGCGCTCAAGTGGGAAATACACACGTGGACGGGTTCGCGCAGCCTATAGTGTGCGCATTAAAATACGGGATTACGAAGTCCGATGTCGCCGATGATCAACAGCAGCCTCATTCGCCACCGGTATACGTTAAAGTAGCCGCACCTGCGAGTTACGTGCCATTGCCAAGAACGGCATCTTTGGTTTTCGTCGCGCCACCTATTATAAAAACTTCAGCGTCGATCGTTGCAACTCCGAGTCCATCGGTTGAAGAGGATGTTAATTACATGGTGAGCCAATCGGTATTTTGGTAATTAATGAGACAACATGGTTCGTTTTTTCTCCCCAAGAATCTTTTAACCATATTTTTTTTTACCACTGCTCCAAAAATAATTTGAGGCTTTTGTGTCAAGTAAAAGAAGTGTACAGTAAGTTCCACATAGCTTCCTCATTTATTAAAATTTTGCGGATAACATTTGCTATCAGAAACTTCGTTAAACGATTTTGGTTTTCGCAAAGAAGACGCTAACTTGTAATAAATGCGTCTTTTATGCGGAAGGAAACAGCATTAATTTTGAGTCTAAGTTCATTTTAAACAACTACAGTCAAAAAGTCAGGGTCTTTTTGAGTGTAATCGCTCGTAAATACTTACGCATTATGTGCTGTAATAAATGATTGATGGCTGGTTGACTTATAATTTTAGGCATACCCAAAGTACTCCTTTAACTACGGGGTAATTGATGGCTATACTGGTGATTCAAAATCCGCGTGGGAAGAACGAGACGGTGACAGCGTGAAAGGCGAATACTCGGTGGTTGAAGCTGATGGATGGATTCGTACCGTAACTTACACGGCCGACGAGAATCATGGTTTTAATGCCGTCGTCACCAGGAGTGGTCCACCGAAAAATCCGACAGCGGAAGCAGCGTTAAAAACCTTTGTTCCTTCCACCCTATACGAAGGTGGGGGACACCACTTGCGACGATGAAATAACGCGTTATATGTGTAACACATATTTTTTCATATATTTTAAGTCAAACAAAGTTTTTTAATAAATGTGATTGAAAAAGAAACATCTATAAGACAATTTTGTTATACACGTATCGTCGGTATGGTAACGATCGGGCGCCTCGCCGTCGGCCTTATTACAAACTAGGTTTGGGTAGTTCAATCAATCGTAAAGTGGCTTTATTTCATGCAACTTTCTACCACTTATCAAATAGTCACAGACGCAATAGTCAAAAACTCCACCGCATTCTCAAATCTTGGATCCTTGCAATATTAAATCACACAATAGTAATTCTCATACGGTAAAAATACCAGAGACCACATACAAAAGAAAAAGTCACAGACTCTAAAATATGCAAAGCATGTTTGCACACCATAATTCGACCACTTATTTTTATTGTCGGTTTTTTTTCATTATTCATTCTTTTATTGACTCTCCTCCCATACTGCGTATGAGAGGAGAATGTAATAAACAATCATCTTCATTGAATAATCAATTTTATTCTAGCAAACATTTCAAATATAACAGCTCGAGATGAATTTGATGTTAGTAACGTGTTTAATATGCGAGATACAAAGAACAATGTGTTTTTCTTCTTTCATACAAACTTGTTCTATATAAATCGTATCCTAAGGAACGATAATACAACGTTTAGGGAAACGATGTTTCGGGGACCCAGTACGAAACATCGAGCGTTCGTTTTTCGTTCTTGTGTAAACTCCTTGTCGAATCGTTATTGTGTAGTTTTTTGTGTTTCTTACAACTACGAAAAAGCGAGTATGCAAATGAGTTAGCTATATTACTAAATCGTTGACTTATATGTTATCTTCTAAATCTATACGTACGGAAGGACTTTCGTAGGAGTAAGATTACTTTTGTTATTTTTTTCACAAAACTATAGAATGAAAAATCCGGATTCGATAAAAAAAAAGATACGTCACTCGATGTTAAACTATAAAAATGTTGTGACTCATTGAAATTGTTTAGAATCACACTATTACGTGGGGAAATACTTCAATTACAAAAAGACGATTATTTTTTAATGACGCCTCTGATATTTTGCCTTAGAAATTCTAAACTATACACTTATTTTTATCTTTTTGTCATCATCCTGGTATCGTTAATAATACTTAAGTCATCACTTGAAAATTGTGATCGATTCGTCGGTAAACTAGAGCTCGTTACGACGGTAAAAATTACTGTGTGAAATTGATAAATATTAATCTTAGAGGCGTGATGTCAGAATCTCGTGTAATCAAAACATGATGTTGATAAGAATTTTCATAGGTGATTAGAAAAAGTAACAGAAGAAATATAAAAATTGAAAGTTCCTAGACGGAACATCAATGGGAAGAAGTCTGATGATGTATGGATTGGGAAAAAATTATTTCTATCTGTTTCTCGACCTTTTGTTACTACTGTTTTTCTTCGCGCTATTGGACGATCGATTTTTATTACTCTCTTTGCTATTCGTGTGTCCATCTTTAGCGGGCGTCGAGACGTGTTCCAAATTACCGTTCGACATAGGACCGTTGGTAAATTGAACATTAACGTCGGTATTGCTAAGTGTTCCGTTGTTCTGCGAATAACCACTTTGAATCGACGTATGATTCTTTCCACTTGCTTCTTTACTATTACTCGACGACGTCACATTCGAATTGCCGAAGTTGCAATTGTCCTCGCTCCCACTGTTTCCGAGCTGCGACTCCGACTCGCTGTATCGCTCAACTATAAAAGATTTACGTTGGATTATCGCGACGAATCGAAGCGGAAAATATTAAAAATTAAATTTTACCTCATTATAGCAGTTTGAGTAAAAAATATCTAAGTAATAAAAAAGAAGAACGTACCACTACAGATGTATGAAATATTTTTACGTTCTTATTACTCGAGCAAAGCAAAAAAAACGCATTTTTTGAGGAAATATGCGAATTGAACTATTATTGTTATATACCATACTTCATGCTGTTGTACAATCGATCTCAATCTTATCTATATTTGAATTTTTTTACCCATTCCACCACGGATTGTAGAGTGAAAATAATACAAGAGAAAAGATCTGCCACCACTTTCATAAATTAATACCAAATTGCGTGCTACTTAGACATGTTAAGCATAAGAAACATATTTGTAAGACGTCGAAACGTCTGTTTTTAAACAATCTCTCGGCTCAGAATTTTCTCACGAAAGCGAATCGAATATTTCCATTTAAGCAACTCAAGAATTAATTTTTGTTGTTGAAGTAGTAAAAAAAAGTATATATATACCGACGACAGCACATGCGATACGTGCTTTGCGACGCTAGTGTTTCATTCTTTCTACCCCCAAACAATCCGGACAAACTATAGTTGAGCTGACAGATGGAGTAATGTCCCGAGTACCTTTGGGCCTTTTTTCCGCCGTGAATCTTTATGCAAGGAAAAACAATCACCGATAAAAAAAAGGACCTTATCCGTGTATCCAAATGGTTTCGATTAATTTTTTTCCGATATTTTTATCAAATCTTGTATAACCGAGAAAAAAATAACTAAAACACGGTTGTTTTCAGGCATACTCAGAACATTGTTCCACTCCCCTTCCCACCTACATTTTGTACAGTTACAGAATCCAAAAAAAAACATCAAAATAACAATAGGGTGCTGAGAAAAACAAGCATAAAATTATAACAATTATATTGTCAAAAAGAATCTCGTAAAAGGAAATACAAAATAATAGAATACAACTTAATTGATGAACTTAGTTCATCACTATAAAAGACCATTCGTCAATATCCATTCATGTCCTTACTTTTTTCCTGCGTGCTTTCCACCAAACCGCTGACAGCCTGAAAAAAGAAATTCATCCCAATTAAATAACCCCCCTGAGAATAGCGGAATTAAAAAAATTAAAAATTTTGTCTTAATTCTCTCCTTTTTGCCATATACATTTACTTACGGCCATAGAAGTAATGGACGATTTTGAGAAGAGTCTCTCAGCTTCCTTGAATTTTCGATTTCTCTTGTCCGCTTTGCTATTTGTATTTTTATTGCTTGCTAAGTATCTGTCCCATCCACGTATTATGTTGCCATACAGCTGCGTGTCTTCTAGATAACTACCCTCGAATGCATATATTTGACGTTCCAAACCAGCCAGTGTATCCTGTAACATCAATATACCCACAAAGGTCACTTCGCACATGCAAAATATTTACAAATACATGTCTTGGCTGCCCTGTAAGGAAGGTGCTGTCTTGCAATTGTTCAGTCATACAACTTGATTTTCAATGCAGATGTGCTCAGCTTTTATGATTGTTATTATTTTTGGAATGCACAGAATGTAGGTTCACAACTTAGAAAATTATCTTGTTCAATCAATCTGTGTTATATCTTGATGTAAACATGTGCATATACAAAACGTTCGTGAAATATTTGATCTGGTTACGAGTGACTGTTCACTGTCAGTGCATTTAAAAAATTGTCAATAGTACATCCGATTCTATCCACAGGATACATTTTGTCCATTATGAAAAGAAAAAAAAGCTTATCAGAGTCAAGTTAAGTTCAAAATAAGACAAGAACTGAGAACAGACTGGTATATAAAAACAGTTATATCAGGTGCGTCTAGAGTTCGATGTATCACAAAATTTCTAAATTTCGCAGAACAGAACAGAAATGTATTCAAGAACGCATCCACAAAATCATGAAAACTTTTAGTGGCGACATCATGATCAAAAAATAGCACCTACTCGAAGGACAAATACTTTTTTGTCTTTCGATCCGCACAGCCAAATAAATATAGCGATCCATTTGAGAGACCAAAACATAACCTCGAAGGTCGTGAGAAACTTCCTTTATCGGCGAATTTTCACCGATGTGCTTGTGTTTCGGAGTGTGGTTCGGATCAATGACATTTGGCAAAATATGTGTCGATCGTAACTGTTGATAGTTTCAGCGACAAATTTCGCAATCTTTTCATTAAGATTTTTCAGATGTCCATACTCACGGCAATTTCTGCCTTGCGTTTCACGAGCTCGGCCAACTCCGCCCGCAAATCCACCGAGGACTTTGTGGACATTGTGACAAATATTCTTGTAATTTTGTGAGTTCTTTTTCCCCCTCGCTCGGGTTTTTTTATTCTCAGCAATGCATTTGTGGAAACGAAAAAACAACAACAATCTTTCCGTGAAGGATGACAGTGGGCTCTCGCCGTCACCCGACGATAACGTCCAGTTCCCAAACACGATAAACGCGCGAAAAATTAAATGCCGATTAAGAGCTTTCAACGAAAGCCGAACGGTTCGGGACGCCCGAAATCTTACATATGATGCGACTTTTACATGAAAATAGAATCTACCGAGGGTCTCGAACTGATATATACTTTCTACTGAAGTGATCGAATGCACAAGATACTGCTCAATTTATTTGTTCGAATCCTCAAAGCACTTCAACACATCTTATTTGCCAGCAAAAGGTTTTCACCGTCGCGGAATGCACAGTTGCCGACTGATGCTGCGCGAGCGGCCGATAAATTAAATTCCCATGACTGAAATACTTTATCCGTTGTTTGCTCCAGCCTACAATGTTATTGCTATAAGGTAAACTGAGGTAAACGTTTTAGTAATCGAACAGTCACGGTGAAAGAGCGGTGAATAAAACTGTTTATAATAATTAATCGTATGCATTACTAGTAAGCATGTTTCGAAAATATTTTATAAGATTTTAAATATTAAATAAAATTCTGAAATGTTTCAGGCAAGTTTCTTTCCAATATTTCGGGAGAATTTCTTTCGTTGTTGATTTCGATTTCGTTTACGTTGATCATTAACGGCCTGACCGAAGGATTCAACTATCCTACGGTTCATTAATTGAAGAAAGTGAATTGTTAAGGTTTACTGGATATCCTCGAAAATATTCATTCGTTCCCTTTTATCCACGTACAACAGTACTCGAATCGAAGATATCATGCAAAACCAACCAGCAGCTGTCAGCGGTAAGCAACATTTATTGTATCAATACACCGCTATAAACAGTTAAATGACATCTACTCTTTTGCATTTACGTTTACATATTCACAACAGTAGCTGATATGGGACAAGGCATGTGGAGATAAGACGAACAAATTCATCTAATCGATGTCTAGCTTTTTGAAGCTTCCTTCAATGCCGAACAAATCGGAACTGGTCTTGCCCTTGCCAGGACGTAGTGCCTCGTTCACCCTCATCGTTGCTTCCTCGGTTTGGAACCATGCTCTATTATCTTCAAGCAATTTTATAGCCTCTGCCGCCAGGTCAGCCACTTTTCCCCCCTTTCCTTTATCCTCATTTGGTAATGCGTCCAAGGGTATGAATTTTGCCAAGCTCTCAGCGGTTGAATGAAAATGAATCTGCAGGTCAAAGTATACATCGTTAATTGTTATCCTGCTCAGGTGCTGTGCACCCGCTTATGGATTATAAAATTTAGTAATGCAAATTTTTTCATCACTGAACACTTAGCGGAAATACACAACTACAATGTTATGTATCCCCGCTAAAAAAAATTACCCGACAAAAAAACTAGCAAACAACCTTCCCAAAAGGTGACAAGGTATCTGCGGCACTTGTTCTTAAGATCATTGATTCTGATTAACATATTAATTAATGAAAAGTCATTGATACCATTTCAATGAGTTCCTTCTTCATGAAAGGTTTCATCATCCCCATGATAATGTCCATTACCGGTACGGTATTCATGAAGTGAACTCTCTTCAGTCGTACCGGAAGACCTTCCTGAAGATAAAGCAAGTACTTTTTTAATCCCATAGGACTGAGACGACCAACGTGGCCCAGCGTTAAGCCATCCAGGTTAAGGACAAACACGCAACCCTGTTGGGTACCATCATTTCGTAACCAGAGATCAGTAAGCATGTTCGTGAATCTCATGCAATCGTTGTAATTGTAGTGCGATGGATCGAAATCCATCAGTTTCGAGTAGGCGATGACGTAACCTTCGTCCGTGGGCTTATCCAGACGAGTGTAGAGCCTGATTGAATGTCGGATAAAAAATGAATTAAAAAAATTACAATCGCATTATCCAACCGAGAGGAAGCTACCATTAATTCGGGGTTTGCCGAGTGTCCGAACGTTCTGCATCATCCGTCTATAATTTCGCAGCATGATTTGCATATACTGGAAGCGTACTTTGTTATCTGCTATTAGCACAACTTAGACAAACCAAACGGAAAATTTAGATAAACCAAACGGGTATCGATAAAACGCTGGAAAGAATCGTAAGGATATCCGATTTTTATTGAAAAATGTCGGACAGAAACGCCTACTATCGGAAACTGCTGGAAAGCATTAATGAGAAGAAAAGTGAGTTTGAAGACACACACATTCGATTTTTAAGATTACCACAGAATAGTGCAGTATGCTTATATCGCAAATTTTAGAATTCTTTTTCCGATCTACCATGTAAATTTATTACTAGATACCCACGCAGTTTTATAAGCAATACGAAGCTCCTTCGACCCAACAGGATCTCTGTTCGAGAAGAACTCGGGTACGTGAGTCCTCACGGTGTAGTACGTCTCTATAGTATTTTTCGTTGGCTCCATACGGAAGTAATTACTGTGAAGAAAAAGTGCAAGCTGCACATCCGGGATCTTTGGTAGGTGAGGCTGCTTGTCGCACCATTCTCGAAGCATTTGTATATCGGATTCCTTTAATTCGGGATTCCTCTCCAATTCCTCTTCGTACGTGATCGCTGTTTGTCGTACCATGTCGATGAGAATAGGTGTACTGAAAGTATTATCAAAATACATTTTGTCTCTTATTATATCAATAGAGAACAATGATATATGTGATGATAAATATTGATCGGGGAGAAATAATATTTGCTCATTTACTCTTTTCACTACTGGTCGAAAAAAATTACTTACGGATTAAGGCGTATTATTCTAGTCGGCAAACGATACAATGTAGGTCGTGCACAGTTGAACGGTCAGGTGCTACTGAGCTGTCCCGATGGACCGATCTGTTTTAAGACCTCCTGATGTATAGTCGATTAATAGAGGTATCTTTTAAAACGACAATGACTTGCAGTGTATTGAGAAATCACATACAACCTGAAATCTTGCATGGTCATT
The DNA here is from genome assembly GCA_963978505.1 of Listrodromus nycthemerus. Taxonomy (NCBI): domain Eukaryota; kingdom Metazoa; phylum Arthropoda; class Insecta; order Hymenoptera; family Ichneumonidae; genus Listrodromus; species Listrodromus nycthemerus. Next base: position 8,549,107 of record OZ021685.1, read on the forward strand.
GTTATTAAAAATGACGAGTGTTTCACGTCTCAATATGATCCATTTTTTTGCAGTGGAACGTTCGTGTGACTAGGCACCTTACTGTGGATCCTAATAATTGTACAACCTCATCAGCTTTACAACAAATCGATACTGGATATCTCTAAAGAAACTTTTATTCGTTGTTTCTTATACTTACAAAACAGTTGGAAACATAGTTCAATATGACTGTCCTGAACTTCAAATGGTTAATCGTTTAAATAATTGTTATGTGTCATTCTTATTCCTTTATCAATGCTTGAATTGAAGCTGAATGCATATAAGTGCTTAGCAGTGAAAATACACGATTTAAAAGCAGCTATTGCATTAGTAAGAACATTTTTTAAAGATTTTTTTCTTTATCGCGCAGAAATTACCTATTGTAATTAACAATGAACCGAGACTTATTATTCCACATATCGATATCTTTGTTGAATATTTCAGTCGAGCGATAATGTAAAATATTCTCTAAGGTACAAACTTGCATTTTTATCGTAACGTGCCTATTTCGTCGATAATGATTTTTTTTTTAAGTATTGTCTTCGGTATTCACGGGTAGTCATACAATACATTTTCGTAACCTGCGACCATCTGAAAAATAGCAGAGAAATTTTGCAATGATAGGTCGATCAATAAAATTGAAGGTCTTTGGAACATAATACAGCTAATTAATGAAATTAAGTGATAACAGATTCCATTAACTCGACAGCACATATCAATTAGGTACATTATATGGTATTACTTCAGCTCTGGTATTACTTCAACATCCATTCGTTATTCAGAAAAATGCTTTTCCAAGAAGCTCGGACGACTCGGACCGTTCATTTATATTATTATATGTGATTTTTTTATTAGAACTATCTCTAAGATATGTACGAAGTTTCGATGATAACCCAAATATAACACCAGGGAAAGAGAATCTTCCTTTTCATCGGCGGGTTCCGATTTCAAACCGGCATGCCGTACAGTTTTCGTTACCGGCAGCGGTATTTCACATCCCTTTAAAATAATCTAACGATTTTATTCTTAAAGCTGCCAGCAACCTGCAGCTAACGTGGAAACGCACCCGATGTAGGTGGCAACGTCGGTAGCAAGGTCCATTTAAAGATGGCCGCCGCTTTACTGCTGCTCGATTACTGTGTCACGTCAATTTCGGCTGGTCCTTCGGAATTTTAGTGTCCGAGGAAATCGTGTCTCGGGGGCGTTAAACCGTCAATAACCGCTTCAGTATATAAACAAATGTTAATTAACAAAATGAACTAGTACGTGTGCGACAATATGAATTGCCATCAAATACTCAGCGGAGCCTGCAATGCAGGCGACCGCTGCTATGCTGTCGGCTCTGTGGAAGGAGTATCGTTTACCGTGAGTTTTTTGTATACTTAAAGTATGACAAAATTTCTTATCGTACATCCAGCAATTACCGATATTCGCGTTATCCTTCACCCCCTTCCATCTCCCATAATCTTGTCGTTGGACCAACACCCCTTCCCCTACGTTCAACTTAATACTGGCAGTGCCCGAGAGATAAAAGTCAATATGGATTGCACCAGTTGAGTCAGCTGATTAAATGATACTTTAGTGAAATTGCGAAAATTGTATTATCGCGTACACAAAACGATTGAAAATTCGTACGCAAACGTAAGTTCATCCACCTTTTGCGTTTCGGCCGTATATAGCTGTGGCGGGAGCCGTTCCGAAATTGCATTAAACGTTGAATAGCATCATAAAACCTTAATGAAAAAAAAAAAAAAATAGGACAGAAAAAATATATTTATGCAAAGGAGGTATTGCCAATGAACAGCCAAGTTTCTTACCGCCGACATTCATTGCTGTCGAAGGTTCATTAATAGTGGTCGGAAGATGCAATAAAACAATTTAGATATCGACCATGAAAAATTAAAGTTTACCGCTCTTGATCATTTGATTCATTTACGTATCTCAATGGCATCATTATTATTTCATTTCTAGTTACGAAAAGAAAAAATCATTAATATTCTGTACAACTTTGGTATCAATGGCTTGTGGTCTCCGTACTGTTACCGTCCTCCCTCCAGCTGATCTACATTGGCAAGAGTCAGCTATAGCAGCAGCTTGTCACATGACTAGAACACTTGAATTTTACAAAGCCATTGTTGAGGGTGTATCGCATTTCGTTACATAATCTGACACTTATTAACGTCAAACACATACCGGATATAACCAGTGACTGAGAGACTGTACCATCTATACACAGTAAAAAAAAAGGTGTTCTACATGCTACAATCATTTCTTACCCCAAAGTTCACAATTTTGTTACTTTTGTGATTTTACAACAATGTTATTTCTCTATATTTATTTTTTCAAGAACCGTATTATGAATTTACACGAAAGCATAAAATTAACGGAACAACTAATGACAAAAAATTTTAGTCAATCATACGAATATTTATTGAAACAGTGAAGAAATAGAAGGCGGTGTACACTTTCCGAACGCTTCTTCTTCCTTAAACTATATCATTGTTTTACATTTTGATTTAATTGTTTTTTTTTACAAACCATATCGATAACCAGGAGATAATAAAATCATTGGAGGAGATGGTAATTGATCGTATATATAAACAATTTATTTGTGTGCTCCAATTAGGCGTATGCGGCTGGCTGCAACATAGTCATCCTAGCCAGCAACTTTGAGAGGGTTCAGATAATACCAGGAGCAATACACAACTACATAAGAATAAGCTGCTTGGACTGCAGCACGGATACGGGGAAGATCGCTGCGGCATACGAGAATCAAGTCTGCATATTCGAGCCAACGCCTCTCATACATAGCGCCTGCTCTCACGTTAGTGTTGCAAGATCTGCTATGATAATATATTATTTTTCTAAAGATCATACACGACTCTGTATACGGCTTTACCTAACGAAAATTTCGACGATTTTAGCAATTGGAGTACAGATGGGTGCAAACGGGAAGCTTGCAGACAGAGTCGAACATCAGTTCTCTGTCATGGAATTTGGAAGGGACTCGTCTACTGACCGGCGGGGAATTGCTACAGCTGTGGCATCAAAATATCCAGCCATTTCAAGAAGAGCACAGTGAGTGAAACATTTATGACAATATTATCCAAGTCGTTGAAAAAATGTATTACTCTTCTCTGAGCGTGTCTATTGTATACAGCTACAAAGGTGAAAATGTTGCAAATGGAAGATGCAACAGCCACCGGGGGCGATCAATGTGTTACGGGAAATTCTTCGCAAGATCGTGAGTTCATTCGTTTTGAGAATGAACGTACAGCTAGTTTTTCGTTTCGTTGTTTTCGCAATCATTATAACTGCGCATGCACTTAAAGACGCTGATTTTCTTGACGATACGTTTCATTTTCTATCGAGTGTCATAACGATTTTTTGTTAACAGTCAGAAACATCATCGAACTCAGTTGGCGCTCACCCCTTAATTTACAGTTGTTTCGTAGGCAATTGGGCGCTATATATATCGATTTTTTTTATCCAGCATGACGAGATTCGCTTCGCTATGAACGGCATACACATTGGACTTACGTTTATATTTTTAGAAATTGTATTCACTAACGCAATCGTACGTATTAATGATTCGTTAAAAAATTTTAGCTGGGACGGTGACGTTCTCGATCGGACCGGAAGCCGAGAGCCCTTGTCCGGACCCCGCAACGGGTAACGAGCCAGGCTCCTGGAACTGTGTCTGGAAATGCCGTACGGCGACACCGGTTCATCTCATGAGTTTCAGTCCCGATGGAACACTGTTCGCGACGACGGGAGTCAACGACAGACTAGTCAAAATTTGGTTTGAGAATAAACAACGTGAGACTTCATCTGTGAAAAGCAATTAGCCCGTGCGAAGCTTTTCATCGTCTCTATTAATATTCAATCGGATATTTCAGTATTTCCAACGAGGAGCATGGACCACGCCAGCTTTGGTCAATCTATACCGAACGATAGCTACGGTTTCGTTTACGTCGCTCATCCGCGCGCGGTCACCCACTTGTCTTGGCGTAAAACCAGCAAGTACATGCCAAAGTGCGTACAACGTAGAGACATATTATTATATCATAATTAATCGTTTAAGTACAGAATTCGATCAAATACTTCTTTAAGAGCATTACTCACGATATTATAAGTGTCAAAAACATAATTTTTAGCGTCAATATATAGTATACTACTAGAATTCCGAATGTATATCTACATGTCAGGCTAGAGAGGATGACAAGGCCAGGGACATGCGTAGGCACGTTGGGCGCCAGTATCATGTAAGCCAAGGGTTTAAATTAATGATAATATTTTATTGTTTGCGTTCGATAGGGGATCCGTATCGAATATGCTGGTAACTTCCTGCCGTGACAACATTTGTCGCGTATGGGCCGAGACCATACCTCCGGAAATCGAGGGCCTCGCGAACATGAGCCAGTTCGAAGGATCCGATAGGCACGGACATCATGGCAAGCATCGTCATCACAGTATGCACAAACATCGGTTTATGCAGAGGCTGAAACATATGAAGTGAGGATAACATTCTTATTCTGAAGTACGTAAGTATCGTGGATCCGGGATTTATCTCAACTAATTCTATTGTTTTGATCAGGACCTGTTTTCACATACGGCGTCACGTCAAGCAGCAACAACATCAAGCTGGTCACACGGCTCCGACACTTCCGACTCTACCATCGACATACTCCGTACACGATTTCCATAACAATTATCAAGGCACCGGTCACTATCCAGGGATGCATTTTCACTTGGCAGCCAGTATTAATGCGGAAACTGGTACGTTATCTCAGTGCTATCTGGCAATGGAAAAAATAAAAACTCTCGTGTTTAACGATAACGCTGGTATAGATAAACGATAGTTTACATCGATGTCATAGATATACCGCTCGTACCAAGTCTCGTTACCGGCGATCCTGAAAGAGAACCAAATTTTATTCTCCACTGGTTGAACAACAAGGAAATGCATTTTACGATGCAAGCTGAAAGCATACTACAGGAATTAACGCGTAAAGTTGTTGAGAAAGAAGAGGGCTTACAGCATCACGACAATGACAACATTGACCACGATTCGGAGGGAGAGCATACACCAAGTAATATATATTAGTCCTTAACAATCGCCCCCGCTTTTCACTATCATAGTAAGAGAAATATTTGAAGTACAAAGTATACTTGATACTTGGAGTATTTTATCGTACTTTTCCATGCAATATTTCTCGGTCGAGTTGAACAAAGGAGAGTTGCATTCACATACACACCTGAATTAATATAATTCATACATCCATAACGAATTACCGGAGATCTACGAGTACTAAAAAAAAAAAACCCGTGCGCCACCTCCATAGCATGTTGCATGGTTTTTGGATAGATGCGTTATTTGTCAGGCAGCATCTTATCCTGTTATGGTATGGCGCATTCTGCAGAGAAAGGATCGCGGCATCCGGGCAGTCAGAAGTCCGGGACAGTCGGTCGAACGACGAGTCAGGAGGAGCATAGCAGTGACGAGCATCATACGACGCACACCGGCTCGTCACATCCCAGCTTACCTCATAGTGGACACTCTCACCAAAGTCTCAGGTGATTTTTAGCAAGGGCACCTAATTCCTACCACTGGTCAAATCTTTGTTATAATAATTGCCCATTGACTGCAGCAACACCACATCGATTAACTCGATAGCGACGGACGCGACGTCAACGATGAATCACGCGCCCGATTCACTGGACACGAAGATCGAAACTTTGCTGCGCGATTGGCATCATAATCCCGATCTTCTCTTCTCCATACACCCAATTGATGGAAGTTTCTTGATATGGCACATCGAATGGCTGGACGAGTATCATCCTGGTTCCTTCCGACAGGCTCAAATATCATTTTCCACAAGAATACCGAATGCCTTCCCTCTCGGCGATGCCTCAACGATGAGCCACAACGTTTCGATGTACTCGCACAACACAGGCGGCCCGTTGTTAAGCATACGCGAGGTAGCAAAATCCTCGGCGAAGCCCACTTCTGAACACACGGAAGTCACGACTCCGTTGCCAAGTCTCATAGAGCAAGACGAGGACCAGTCGACTCTTACTTCTAAAGCCGGACAGGAATTGCTTCAGGGTGTTCAAAATCTGGTCGATCAGGCGAAAAGCGAATCAACTGCGGTGAATGGTAACGCGAAGGAAAATGCTATGAACGGTCAGGAGAATGTGAACGACATCTTCGCTCATCCGAGTCCGATCGTCTCGATGGTATCGAAACACTCCAATGGCACACTCAACCTGTGGCAATTGACGTTCGCCGATAAAACAAAATTTTCCCAAGTACTGAGCATCGGTCACGCTTGTCGGGCTTCCGGTCATCGTTTCCGCGTGAACGACATAACTTGCCATCCTGTATTACCGCTATTGGTCACAACATCGCATCACAACATACCGGACTTTCCAGCCGCTCAGGGTCAGACTTCACCGTGTACCGACAGCAACATGGAACAGCACAGAGATAACGAAGCCAGAAGCAAGGAGCTCATGTCGGCGACTGGCTTCTGCAGCGAATTGATTCTGTGGCGCGTTGACGCGGTAGGTCCGCTGTCGAAGAGTGGCGGTGTGTCCGAGTTAGCGCGGATAAATTCACCGGAGATATCCGCGTTCAGCAACGTCGCGTGGGTTCCGACACTGCTGCCAAGTACGACTCTGGGGAACTTGTCAAATTCACCGAGCGCCTGTTTCGTAGCCAGCGACGGTGAGTGTCTTCGAGTATATCAGGCGGTCATCGACGCGAGAACTTTGCTCGCCGAAGTATCGATAAGCGAACGAAGAAGCCGCATGATGGACTCGATGGCGAGTATCTCGACCGACATGTCCTCGGACGACGGTGTAAGAAATTCAATACACGATAGAATAAAAATCGTGTCGCAACAATCGACGGCGAGACCCGGTTGCGTTATACAGCTCGATGCTATATCCGACGCCACTCACGACTGGCAGAACACCCAATTTCTTCACGTCTTTCAGGAGCAGCTTATAACCGGCGAGAGAAACGACGAGAAACAAACCGGCATCGACACGACTTTAAATGATCTTGGCTTCATGGAATCGACCCTCGACGCTATGGTCGATCTTCAACAGTCGGCGATATTCGAAGAACCGTTTTACATCGTCGTACTTGAGAGAACGCAGAAAGGAACGACCGTTCACATGTGGAGATTGGTCATCGCCTCGCAGCCGGAGACCAACGGTTTGACCGGCTCGATGATGTACGTGCCGGATTCTCATCTGGTGCAGGACGAGGACGAAGAGGGTACACCCGGAAGACACTCCGAGGGTCGACGCTCCCGTCGACAGAGCCAGACCGGGGCGCGAAGTCGACGCTCCAGTCAGGCCGACTACGATTCCGCTTTCACTCATCGACGACATTACAACAGTCACGTTCTCATAACAACGACGAAAGTTTGCACCCAAGAATTGCCACTGCCAGACGGTGTCGAGGTGGTTCATGCCGCTCCGGCGGCCGGACATTTGAGCAGTTCCTCGATCTATCCAGCTTGCTTTGCGCCCTACATCGTCGTGACCGCCTGCAGCGACAGTACGGTACGATTCTGGAAATGCAAAGTCACGAAAACCGGCAAGAGCGAACAGCTCGACTACGAGTGGTGCGAGTGGGAAATGATCAGAAAGGATCAAGAGTCGACGATCGATATATCAGGTCAGCCGTTGAATATAAGCGCCGCCTACAGTGGTAGAATAGCTTGCGCATACAAGTATGGTAAATCATTTACGCGACCGACGAAGAGCGATCCCGATTCGCGTTACGTAAATCTTTGCGTAGCGATTTACGAGTGCGAGAGCACCGGCGGAAGCGAGTGGATCCTCGAGGACACGATACACTTGAAAAACATACATCTGCCGAGAATTCAAGTGGATCAGCATCTCGATCTGAGTTATCTGTACGATAGTAAATTTTTGCAGAAGAAACAACGATTGACGCAAGTTCTGCAGAATCTGAGCCACGAGGATGTGAGGTCGCCGAGAAACGGCGAGAACGGCGACGGCACAAAATCAAATGCTGGTCTGTTGGCCGTACCGTCCTTCAGTACGCTGCAATCGTTGAGGAAATCTATAATAGAGAATGGCAATACGTGCCCACTTACGCAGAAACACTTGGTTCAATTGGATTGGGTCTCGAAGGAGGACGGCTCACACATCTTGACCGTCGGTGTTGGCTCGAAGATAATGCTCTTCACGCCCGTCTGCTCGGATCTCGCTCAGGCGAACATGAAAGCCATGAAAGAGTCGCAGAGCAACAACAGGCCTATACTGCGAAAAACTTCGTCACTGGCGCAGCCCCAGTTCGTCGACGAGATACGCTGGATGAAGCTCAGAAAAATTAAACTGACGACCGCTGACGGTTTGCCGCCTTTGCCGATGCAGATATCCTGGGTGCGTGATGGTATTCTCGTCGTCGGCATGGACTCGGAAATGCACGTTTACTCGCAGTGGAAGCCGAATCCCGAAAAGGACTGTTGTCACTCGAATCTGCAGCATCAGGAGTCTGACGAGTTTCATGCGAGTAGAAATTTGAGGGACGAGGATCTTCGAACATTGGCGCACGAGACGTCGCAGAGACGATTGGCGAACGTTTCGTCGATGCCGCATTTGTCTCGCGTGAGTAGCATAAACCTGACGATGCTAGACGCGAAAAAGAAGCGCGGCATGCAGAACGACACGACGAGCTTTGATTACATGCCGGATTACGGATTGTTCGAAGCTTCGCGGATCGCTTGTCCCGTATTGCCCCAGTATCATCCCAAACAGCTGATGGAACTTCTAAACTCTGGTAAAATACGATGGGTCAAGGCTATACTGTCGCATCTTGTCAGGTGCATAGCGAGCTCCTGTTCGGTCAGAGCCGACGACGAAAATTTGATGAAGCAGCGGGGCGGATGGTCGAGATCAAGAACGATGTCCGTGAGCTACGGCGGAACAACCTCGCCTCTTGAACCTCGAGGTTCCACAACACAGATACCCGAGGAACTGACCCTTGACTATGCTGAAATAACTTCCATTTCACCACTTCCCCTGTGGACGCTCCTGATCGCGGACAAGGAGACGAACGCCACTCAGCAGAAAGAGGACAAACAGGATTACAACGAACTGTTCGATGGAAACCTAGACGAGGGTGAATCCCTCGACGACATGCTGGACGAGGGTTACGACTGCTCGCGCGCGAAGGATCGTCGATCCTCGGTGCCAGAGCGACAGGGCATATCCCACTTCGGTCCCCGCCAGGGAAGACTCTTATCGCGTCTTCTTACCCATACTCACTTGCCAGGCCTGTCGAGTCTTGATCAGATGCATCTTCTTGCTCTCGCCGACACAGTTTCTACGTGTAACGTTGACTTCGCTGAACGTTTCGCCATCGATGCTGCAAAGACTGCGATAGCCAAGGAAAATCTGACTGGAATTCCCGACGGTGAAATGGCCTCAACCGATTCGCTCGACGACTGTGGCCTAAGATTTCTTCTCGCTATGAAGCATTACAATTATCTCATCCGCTGTTTGCCTCTGGCACAACGAGCCCAGTTTCAAAAGCAAGGGGTGTCGACGAACAATCTCGTGTGGGCTTTCCACTCTGAATCGGAGGAAGAATTGCTCGCTCTGATTCCCTCGTACGCAAAGGGGCAGCCGAAGTGGTCGGTGCTGAAGGAACTCGGGGTTGGCTGGTGGATAACAAGCAACACCGTTCTCAAGCGGTGCATCGAAAAAATAGCCAAGGCAGCCTTTCAACAAAAACAGGATCCCCTTGATGCGGCCATTTACTACCTGGCGATGAAGAAGAAGAATCTCGTTTGGGGTCTGTTCAGAAACAAGAGGGACGAGAGAATGACGAGTTTCTTCTCGAACAACTTCACCGAGGATAGATGGAGAAAGGCAGCGCTGAAGAATGCCTTCGCTTTGCTGGGAAAGCAGAGATTCGAGCACGCTGCAGCTTTCTTTCTACTTGCCGGAGCGCTTAGAGACGCCATAGATGTATGCTTGCACAAGCTGAACGACATACAGATGGCCATGGTGATAGCGAGACTCTACGAGGACGACATGACATCACCCAATCTCAAACGACTCATGTACGAGGAGATACTAGGATGCGACAAGGACGGTAATCATCCTGACGTGAACAGAGCTCATCCTGATCCATTCTTACGGAGCATGGCTCTCTGGATTCTCAAGGACCATTCAGGATCTTTGAATACCCTGCTACTGACCAATGTCGGCTGTATGCATCCACAGTATAACGACGAGTCTGAAAAGCCTGAAGGAGCAACCGGTAATTGGCACTGTCATTTACTTTATGAATTACGACGATAAAATTTCCTTCTCATTACAGCGAACTAATAATTGTTTTTATTCCTTTTTTTTTGTAGCTAATCCAAACGTTTTCAATTTCTACGTTTATCTTCGAACTCACCCGTTGCTGATTCGACAGTACATCGCGTCGACGGCACTCGACAGAAAGAAGGGTCATTCGGTCGTCATCTCGGGATTCAGTTACGGAACGGAAACGAAGGGACAGCCCGACAAACATTTGATGCTCGAGGACAGCATTACACCGCTCGAGAGACAATTGTATTTCACCACAGCTCACGCACACTTCAAAGCCGGATGCCCCGCGCTTGCTCTTGAAGTGCTCTCGAAATTGCCGAATAAAGTTATGGACACCAACGGTGACGACACGCCTAGTAAGTTTAATTAACGATCATTGTGTCAACTGTCTTGTTTTTCGGTAAATAATGAGTGTAATTTTTAGGTCTCTTGACTAGTCCGAGTAAATCTAGAGCTACGGATACGCAAATCGACACTGGTATGATAAGCTGGGACCACGGCGACAAAAAGCCTTCGATCCAGCCAGGTTCGTTTGACTAAAATTGTGGTAAAACAAAAATACGAGTACCAGCAACTTGGGTCTCGTAGTTACAGTACTAAATTCGAAAACGAAGTATCGTCAGGTTTCAAATCCCAGTGGCGTTATACTATTTTAGAATCCAGTTCAGCCATGGATTGGGGAAGCACAGCAACCGATTGGTCCCAGCCTATAGCGAAGAAAACACACGATGAATTAGTATTAAATTGGGACGATGGTCCAGAAGAGGACGATGACCTGGAAAGTCCACCTATGACTATGAAATTGGATAGAAAAGAAAGCGTCAAGTCGGAAGAGAAAGGTGTTAAAATTGATATTAAAAAATTGACACGAATGCTATTATATATTTGAATTCATATTTATACGTGCGATTAACGTTTTGTAGAAAATGCTGTAAAGCCGATGGGACAATTGGACATAATGGCCCAGCAACTGAAGTTTGTTGCTTGTTTGAAGATCCTGATGGAGGAATTGTCGACTTTGGCAACTGGTTTCGAAGTGGACGGAGGGCAGCTTCGTTATCAGCTGTACGTTTGGCTGGAACGCGAAGTCGACGCGTTGCGTCAACTATGCAGTTACAGCGTCAATGCCGACGGAGACGTCACCAACGTTAACGAATGTAATGTCCAGCTAATTTTCGTACCGGTCGTTGATCGCTGACGCTAGTAACCAGCTTGATTACACACGAAATCGAAAAAAATAATAATCATTGCCGCAACGCTGAGTTTATACGAAAAACATTACTATAAAAATTTCAGACGAAGGCGGTATGGTTGACGACGTACCCCCGCACAGACCAGGGGAACAACCGACATTGCATGAAATTTTAGTCGCCGAAAAGCTTGATTTTGAAGCCAAAGTGCAAAGAGCCGCTAAGAGAAAAAAGTGGCTCAAAGGTAACTAACCTTCACTAGAACACGCATAATTTATAGCTTACATCGTCAGTGCCATTATTCGAAGCAATTTATTTCACTCATAAACCACATTTTTATACCTTTTGAAATGAAATATTCTACGATACTCGTTCGAAAAACGTTGTCTTAACGCATGCAATTGAACGCAATTTCAATACTTGCCTTCAGCTCGTGCTGCATACTCAGTCTCGACGGACAAAATCTATTTGCACTAGTATCGTAATGAACTATTTCCGAGGGTAAATAAAAACAATTGCAACTTTAAAGAGCAGAGTCTCATATAGTAATTACTCGATGTACCTAACAGTTTATTACTCCCGCAAATATCGATATAATAAGCACATTGTTCTTTTCGCATCAGCCAACGAAACTCTGCTGCGGACGTTATTGTCCTACTGTTCTTTACACGGAGCATCCGGTGGTGGATTAGCGTCAGTGCGAATGGAGCTCGTTCTCTTGCTACAAGAGTTGCAGCAAGAAAAAACTCAGCAACAATTGCTCAGTCCTCTGCCTTTTCCAACAACTCTACCTCTACTCAGCGCCAGTGTCGCTTGCAACAAGACTGTCGTTGCCGATCCCGTTAGGCATCTTCAGGTGAGCGTGGAGTTCACATTTTTAAAAACCCACTGCTTTGATTTAATTAAATTTATGTAAATTACATCACTTTTCTATTCAGTTCATTATAATTCTAATGACATTCATGAAAAGCATTTTAGTTTAATTATTGTCGATTGTACATCGATATATGATTCATCAAATTGTTTGCATGCATATTTCCAGTCACTCGCCCAAGACATGCTACAAACACTGGTCGAACTGCGGAATCCTCCAATGCCTAATCGAAACAGTCACTACTGCGAGGTTTTTATTCTTCGGGACTTGGCAGTGGCTCTAAGTGCTTGCATCTATCAGTCCCTCTGTGACTCTGATACGTTCGTAATGAAGCATCATCAGCCCGAAAGTTTTCCGGCTGTGGCCGAGGTGGAATCGTTTTCAGGTGGTCACTTAGTCGCCTCGAATCGTTACAATCGACGATACTCCATCGACGACGCGGTCAGTATAACGACTCTCCCTTCAAAGTGGCCGGGAGTAACGAATCTTAGGGCGCTTCTCGCACGTGAGAAAGACGAGGACACACCGAATTTGAATATACTACTGTGCGAGACATTCGTAGCCACTTATATGAGCCTCTTCGTTTACGCACTGTCGAGCTGCGACAGTCACATACTTTATAGACTCGTGGGACACCACTTTGACAATAATACATGGTCTTGCCTGTTCGGGGGAGGCGTGAAAAAACTTTTGCGGGTCGCGAGTACCAGCAGTCAGGCAAGTCTCTAAACACTGTTAAGATTGTTTGTAAAAAATTAACAGTAAAACCAATACATTCAAATTATATAACAGGGAGGAAGTGCAAGCGTCGAAAGGGCTGACAGTGTGACGAGCGAGATAGCAGCCGCTGGCACTGGAATGTGGAATACAATGACGGCTCTGACGAGACAACGAGTCAAATTGAATATGAAACTGCTCGGACAGTTCACCGGGCAGCAGCCCAACATGAAAGAGGATAAGCCAACGTATCGCGAACAATTTGTTTCTCCACAGATGAGCATGGTTTCGTATTTTCTTATGAAGGTACTTAACGTTTTGCCGTACCAATCGCAATAACAAGAAAAATTGCATCGAGCTGACAATCACGTGGAATTGAATATTTTTAGCCGCGGATCGAGAGCGAATATGCCGATGAAATCGATTACGATTCGTCAGACTCGGCGGTTTCCGACCTCGGCTCATCCGAAGACGAAGAGGATGTATTCGATACGAACGTTAAACCAAAGAATAAACCAAAGGACAATACAGAACATACAAATCCCAATGGATACAGCTGGTGTATTATGAGATTAGCCATAGTCAAGATACTGCAACAGCAGTTGCAAGAGTTCCTCAATGTCGCCGGGATCGAGATGCAAGGTTGTTATCTCGCTTTTTCGATTAATTTTTTTTACATAATCGCCATTGATTAATTATCGAATTTTTATTACCGGTTCCAGAATTACCGGTGAGCAGCCCCCTCATTCACGGGACCCTCGGTATTGCTGCATTGTGGCAAGAATCGTTAAGAGAAGAACTAGAAGCCAAGGGGCCGCCACCGGCAAATTACATACCGGGTTGCGCTCCCGATCCAACACCGACGCCAGGAAAACCGGCGATACACAAATATCGTTCGCTGCTGGATAAAGAAAATACTCCATTTAAGTACGTATACTCGTTTACCATCAATCCATCCATTTTGGTCAAATCTAAAAAAAAATTGTGTTGAGAAAGATCTCGCAATGATGATACAGGAGCTCTTGACAGAATTTAAACAAAATAAGTTTAGGTTCGGAAATTCCGTTCTTCTAACAAGTTCACGAAAAGTGCTGCTTTTCGTTCCTGTAAACTATGGGGAAAGTGGCGCTTTTCAGTGAACCGTGCTCGAAAAATACTGCACATATGCAAATGGATTGCTCTTTGCACGTATTTTTTTTATATTGCAGCTAATTTCGCGCACTCTTGTCTGGCGCTGTAGATATTTTCGTGCACTTGTCACAAAAAACAACTTTCTACTAAAACTATATATATATAAAATAACGTAGTATTTGTTCACTTTTAGCACACGCTTGGCTTCCGCTGCATCGGCCAATCGACTCTGGTGTTATTTAATAAGACAGGAGTCTGTTCAGGACATATTCATCCGCGCTGTTTTCGGCAAGAGGCGATCGTTATCCTCGATATTAGACAATAATCAAACGACTGTTGATGGCACGAGTCGGGGTACCGGTGAAGACAAAGGAAGCGACAGCGGCACAACGAGTCATCCCGAGCCTGTTAGAATTATTCACAAGGAACAAGATAGTATTAGTGCCTTCTGCCTCAATCAGGTTTGTAGAAGTTTTATCCGAAACCGATGTTCTTCCTTTTTCCTCGAAACATCGATATATCTACGACGTAAACTTACAGGTAAACGCTGGTTTGATGGCTCTGACCACTCCACGTGAGGTACAAGAGATGGATATATCGTTACTTCTCGAATTACCATCGTGGTTGGAGGACGAGTGCGAATTCGACATAATAAATTTGAACAAACAGGTCGATCCGGAGCCTGTCCAGCCTACCAGTTTTCTAGTCATCCAGGTAATTTTTTGTTTTCGCCAAAAATTCAACTGGCGAATTGTTAAAATTGGAAACATGAAAAATGTTTCCGTTACAGACAGCAGCCGATAGACCACTTCTCGCTCAGAGTCCGCAGCCAAACAGTCCTCAGCCGCAATCGGGTATCGCCGGACAATCGGGACGCGGAGCAAGTGTGGTGAGTTATTTCTCAGAAATCCAATAAACATAAACTTGAACTTTAACGAATACATGTTTAATCCTTCACTACTATCACGTATAGAAGAAATATGCATAGTACGGTTGAGCCCACTCTCTCTAAGAAAGTTTATAATCCTCTGTCGTAAAGCGGTAATATACATATCTCCTCCCGAAAGTGTAATCCGTGGTACTAAAATAACGAAAGAAGATTAATAAATATCGCGGATAGCACTTTCTTATCGTTGCTTCCGAGTGTTTATAATGTTCAATACGAAATTGACGAAGCAAAAATTTGAGTCCAAATATCATTGCATAATCGAGTAGAAGCGTGCACAAGGTAATGGAAAAAGGAAAAAATATAATATTAATACTATCGTTTGTAATTCATAGTGGCTTAAATTTCTGTTTAGCCCTGTCACACCTATATATTATATACAAATCAGCACCTTTACAGTGGAGTTTTCTGTCGATATTATGCCAGCACCACACAAATCAACATGCAAAAACACTCTCGATTGACAATCCCCAATTTTAATTGACGATGAAAGAAAAAAAAATGACATCAATAATTCTGGGCGTCCCGTAGTGGCGGGCGAAAGGTGTACAGTTGATGGAATCTGGCGAGTTGCATGATGTGCCGAATATACGATATTGCATTGTTGCCTCACCCCTTGGGGCATGGCTATCGGTATTGCAAACAAAACTGGCTCTTTCTCAGCTAGTGAAGCACAAAAATACATGTTTCGAAACGGTTAGGAAAAAAAAATAATTAAAGAAAAACAATTGGGTGGAATTTTTCTTCTATCTCGTTAATATTGTTCGGGGTTTGCGAGGGATTTTGAGAGTCGCCGGTATATGACTCGTTATGGGGGTAGCGCAAGTGGTGACGGAGACAATGTTGCTTGTTCAATGCTTGCCTAACATCTAACTTGGTCTGCGTCACTGACCTCTGATGGCTCACTCGCTCGCTCAGATGAAGGGGATGCCCGCTTTTCCTGGCTCCCACGACCTGCGCTTCTGTCAGTTTGTCACTGATAGGAGCAAACACTTGTTGAAGCCGGTGAGACTAACATCTAAACAGAAACCCCGTAGCCTTTCCTAGTGCAAATTTTATTCCAATTTCCAAACGATTGTTTGTCCACCAACACTCAATATCTGGCTTAGGATATCTCACCGTACAACCCGCGAACCACCCCAATATGACTAAGAACAGTAATACGTGAAATCGCAAGCAAGCGCATCGCCACATAAAAATATATATTTCTATGTGTATATGTACATATAAAAATATGTATATGTATATACATATTTTTTCTTCACCGTTCAAGCTATTTGATGCTGAGGTATTGGAAGCCAGATGATCGTATTTAGGTATACAACAGCTTACATTCGGGCATATTTTTTTTCTGTATTTATAAATAATATATATGAGGTATTCCATCCATACATGTTTCGTATAATACCGTTGAATATTCCATGGTCAAATTTTAACCGTTCGGATTCGAAAAGTCGAAAATATGAAGCCGAAATATATTACATGCTTGTACTCTATAAAATATTATGAGGTTTACAATTTCAACTTTAAAAAATTATGAATCGATCTTGAACGTATTGACTGAAAAAAATATTTTTGTCTATTTTTCATAGAAGTAGATGTTTATTGCATTTTGGAGAAACTATAAAATGTTGTCTCCATAAGTTCATTTGAATTTGCAACTTTTGTGTCTCAAAAGATTTTTCGAACAACTAATACTTTTTACGATATAAGGGTTTTTCCAAGAATTTCAAGTTTCAAATATTAAAAAAAAACAATCCAAGAATTCTGTAGAATTAAACAAATCCCTTACAAATAATCATAAATTGTGGCGAAATATCAAATATTTCTTTTAAAGGGTCGATTTGTTGACCTTTCGAAACCGGATGAAATACCTCACATACATAGAGAAGCCAGAGTTACCGACATTTTTTTACGAATTATTAATTTTCTTGGATAGCATTTAAAGAATAGCACTCTTTTACATAATTCTTTTATCCTGTCCATCGGCCGTTCTCACGATTGTATATGGCTTTCAGAATAAAAATAAGCTATATCAACGTTAGCCTAGGCACTTTAAATATATTCATTTATTTTCTCCTCTGCTACTCATCAATTTATTAATATAAGTAAGATATAATGCGGATTCATTAAATGAAAAAGCAAAAGTGTATCTCTGGCTATGACTACGCTGTTGTTGTTTTTTCATTAGTTACTGTACGTAGACAATTCGTGACGATGTTTGTCCTGTCTTTAAAAAGATTAATAATGTGACAAAATTTATACCGACGCATGTAAAAAAAATCGTTAAAATCGGGAAAAAGTCGCATTAGTATTTATAGCCAACGTTTTTTTTTGAAGAATCAACGTTATAAAATTAATTTTGAAGCACAGCTTACTATAGACTGAGGAAATTGTAGAAAAGTATTTTTTCATTTATTCTTGAAACGCATGCTGTACAACTCAGTGTCGCAGGTCTATCACAATAACGTACTTTTTTTCTGTGTGGATCCTGCATTTTTCAAATATATTTATTATTTATTTTCTTATTGCTGCGTTCCGATTATAAATGTTAGCGTTAACATTTCTAAAACACAAAAAAAAAACGAAAAAAAGATACGTGCGTTATAACTTAGTGTGATTCGTGTCTTGCTGTGAACAGATCCTGAAACATAAAATCGATGGTATAAGGAGGGTGTCGTCGCATCCACTTTTGCCGCTGTGTAAGTAATTGAAACGTTTGAAACGCGAGACAACGCACTCGCGACCGTCGGGCCGAGGATTTTTGCCTAATGAAAGATTTTTTTTTAATTTGTTTTCAGACTTAACTGGATCTCAAGACGGTTCCGTCTCCTTGTGGGAATGGGGTCATTTGACAGCGGTTGCAACGCCACGGCCGTCTGGAACTTTCGCAAAAGTAACGCGTGTTCGTTTCTCGCAGCACGGTAATAAATTCGGAGTTGCCGATTCCGACGGACATCTGAGTTTGTTCCAAGTTGCTTGCAGAGAAGGAACAGCCCGGCCTTTCTTCGTAAGTAGCGTCGTTTTGTTTCACGAACTGCGAATAAAATATATTAGCGAATACTATATATTAGCGAGTTGATAGCAAAATTAACGTTATTATCTTGTTTTTCAGAACTATCAATGTCACAGCAAAGTAACAGCTGACTTTGTGTTTCTGGGGGCCTGCAGCTTAGTAGCCACAGCGGGTCATGGCTCGGAAAGTCGCAACGTGGCACTCTGGGATACATTGCTTCCCCAAAACAAGTCTCTCGTTCAAGGTACAATTTTTCCGCCACACGCTTCATATAAGAGGCGTCCCACGTCAAGTCGACGGACCCAAAATCCTGACCCTCTTAGACTAAGCTGAAAGTTTCTAATGTCGTGATATTATATAGTGTAAGTACCTGAATTTTTTCAGATTTTTATCGACTCGCGTTTTCGACTTAGAAGATAGGCGTATTAATACAAAAAATGATTATATTTGTATTTATAAAGAAAATTTCGTCTACGAAAAAGGTTACAACTTTTTATTAACTAGCGTCATACCTTTTTTCAGAAGTTTCCAAGTATGAGAATCTGAAAAAAACGAACAATTGTTGTTTATTGACATTTTTAAAAAAGTATGAGTCTGCGTCGTTTCACTAAAAATTTGACAGAATACTATTTTAATTTTGTTAAACAATATGTATAAATTTTAGTATGGATTGAGACTGTATTGGATATTTTGCCCGTTCAATTTTTCGAAAATATAGTAATTTTTTATATTAACACGCCAATGGGTTAACTAGAAAACCACAGCTGATAAAAAATCGGTAAATAAATCCATGTATGCTCACTATGTAATGCTACATCATGAACTTTCGGTTTCATCGAAGAGAGAAGGGACTTTGTATAATTTTGCTCATAAAAATTCACCCGCGTGATCAAGTCTGATGTTTCTTACCTTTACTGCAATATTAATCAACAAATTACAGCATTCGCGTGTCACGACCAGGGTGCTAGTTCGGTGATTCTAGCACCGCAGCATCAGTTACTGATAAGCGGTGGAAAGAAGGGTGACATAAACATATTTGACGTTCGACAACGACAACAGAGGCACAGATTCCAGGCCCACGAGTCAGCCATCAAATGTCTTGCTCTTGATCCTCATGAGGAGTTTTTCGTTAGTGGGGCTGGCGATGGAGATATCAAGGTGAAAAAGATCGTTTACTTATACCGAATGCAGTTTGTAGTATTATGGTATATTAACCAATGAATTCTCTATGAAATTCTCATTCTATTAGGTATGGGGTTTAACGGTCCACTCTCTTTTGTACTCGTTCCCCGGAGAACATCCCAGATCGAGTTTCTTTAAGAACATTGGTCAGGTAAATCGTTGAATATTAATTATATTCTGTACCTTGGAACCAGCCAGTATGTGCACGACTTCACAAATGTGACTGTTTTCTTATCAGGGCGTGACGCAATTGCAAGTTGATTCGGCGGGACGTTTATTTTCGTGCGGCGCTGATGGGTCCATGAAAGTTCGTCAGCTGCCGGAGCGTGACTGCGTAGTACACACACTTTACTAGGACTAAACAAAAAAAAACGAAAAAAAAAAACAAACAAAAAATAAAACGGAAAACTGAAAATCCTACTTACTAGTAAGTAAACTAGAGCAACCAAAGTATATTTACAACGTGAATGGCCTTCGCTAAACGAAAATGGCTAGAGTCGTGTCGATGATCGAACCAATTACTGATCCTTCCTCCTTCAACCCCTATAAAAAAAAACATCACTGCCAAAATGCTTTCCATTATTAGCGTGATAAACTCGCTCGCAGTCGTTGATAATCCTAAAACCATTATTCATAAATCCTAGTTGTCACATGACTCTAATCATTGTACGTTGAAACATTATTCCTATTACAAGCTTTCTAGTTCATTAAACGCTGACGCAATTGAAGAATCGATCGTTGCCACGGTTATAAAAAAATCGAGCACGCGCGCTTGGATGTTTTACAACTGCACCAGAAAACATTGGAAGTTTTAGGCACAGAACAAACTGTAAGATTTATTTCAGATAAACGGATATACTCCATTAATGAGAGGAAACGAAAGTATGTAATGAAAATTGCCGTCTTCACACAACGGGGACAGGGACCCGGTTTCCCCGTCACCGCGGATGCGTCCTACACTCGTGCCGTTTCTGATACACAGAAATTGGCTAGCTCGTTGAGAAAAAGGAAAAAAAAGAAAGTGAGACAAATAAATGAAAACAATAGCAGTTATCTACAAGATAGCATTTGATGTGTGTGCGTGTGAAGCTTACGCGAATTAGCTTTCTTAACCGACCATAGCATAAGCTGCTATGAAATTGATATATACGCCTCTACTTCTTCTAAAGCCTATCTAACACGATAAAATGGAAAGAAAACAAACAAACAAAAATTATATTGTTCTTAACAATCATTCCTTTCGCCTATAAAAGTTGTATTATTGTCCTCAACAGTGATATTCGTATTCCAAACTATATACAAATTACAGAATATACATAATTAAATAGTATATACCGTCATCGTAAAACGTACCCATCCGTATGTTACATTGGCAGAGCTAAACGAGCAAGAAAAGGAAAATGTAAAACCACACAATTCTCAGATTATTGTAATTGAAAAATTGGACGACTCTTCCCTCAATCATTTGTGCCATACGTAAATGTTGTACGAAAAAATGTAATTTTTGATCCTCTTTGACTATCAATATTTCGATATAATTGTTGTTGTTGATCTTTTTAATGGAAAGGACCTTCAATTCTGGATTCTTCCATTTTTCAGAGGCAATTTTCACCTCTATTATTCTGTGGAGTCTCAACGCTGTCCACTCACACACACTGTGGCGAATTTATATGCGGAGAAATAATATTGCTGTAACACTGTTGAAATAATAATAACATTAATAATGTACTACCCCTTATAGTTATAAGGGCGATGTGCCCATAGTAGGATTAGCTTCGGCATAGAATTATGCAGCCAACAATTTTGAGTAACTCGTCGCGACGTTTCTAGCATTAGCATTAGAATTAGTGAGCCATATCGATAATTCGGAAAGTACGAAGGCGAACGAAGCTTAGGAAATAACGTCCACGTAGAGAGATACGGAAAAAATAAGAATGTCGTGTTTGGCTCGGGTTACTAAAAATTGATATGACTATGCCGAATGACCTACCTGGCACTCTCATCAGGGCTTGATCATGATTTGCAGCCTTATACAACGATCCCTAAAAAAAGCACTTTGCATAATCACTTGAAATTACATACACTCAGAACAGTTTTTTTTTCTCCAATTGTAGTAGCCGCGGGCAGGCGATGTTTTTATGCAGTGAAAGAAAAAAAGAAAAAGAATTAACAAAATATTTATTTAACTGTCGATTGTATTATATAAGAGAAAAAAGTGAGTGTCGCCGTACATGTATCGCATATTCTAATGAAAGCATACAGTACTAAGTTCAATACCGGATATATATTTCAACAACCTTATACGCCTTGTCGTGAAAAAACGCCTTTTTTTTAAATTGCAATAAAAGATAATAAGGAAATATAAAGAAACCGTATACAATTTGATAAATTCTGCACCGGTCTTGATCAAAGACTGATGAGAACAATACATACCGGAGGAACTTGTTAGATAGAATTATACAAGTTATGTGTTGATAACATAGCGAATATATTTGTGTATAAATAGTTCGAAATGATAATATATATTGTTGTGGTTAAGCTACTTGAGTAAGGAAAAGCAATTTAACAAGAGAAGTAATAGTCCTAGTTTATAGTCCAGCTCACAGTATTGTACACATTATTCGCAAAAAAAAGATTATAAAAATTGCACATTATAGGTATATAATAATGATGAAGAGATGCGATGGAAAAAGGATATCGTTGCTTTGATTTGCTTATATCGATTGACGAATACAGCACGGATCCTTTGTTCGCGAGCCGACGCTCGCCGGTGTTGTATACTTGATTACCACAATAACTGTATGTAAATTGTAACTATTAAATCAGATGAAACAAAATGTATTTGTAGTTTCATGTTTGTCGCTCCGTTCTCTTCTCAAGTCACTTCAAGGACAATGATGGAAGAAAAAATAACGAAGCAGTTTTCCTAGGATTGGAGTCTCCCAGAATCCGATATATATTTATTTGAAATACCAGAATATGGTAAAAAAAACAGTATCAACAAGCAAGTAGGTGACCGTATCGTATAGCTGATGGCTAAATGCAGATTGTATTATATATCGAAGCTACTGGAATAATGTAAGTTATGGGTGACAGCGTTCCAAGAATCGTGGATACAGACAAACGTCCCGGATGTGATATCTGTTGAGGAGCCAACAGAGTATTCTCTCGAGGCCGAGACCGTAGCCACCATGAGGACAACTTCCGTATTTACGCTGTAAAAATAATAAAATTATTAATCTTCTCAATCCACCGACGTTGTGGCAAAAAAATTTGTTTGCACTAATTTACCTGATCCGTGTACCAATAGTAGGGC
Source organism: Listrodromus nycthemerus (assembly GCA_963978505.1). Lineage (NCBI taxonomy): Eukaryota > Metazoa > Arthropoda > Insecta > Hymenoptera > Ichneumonidae > Listrodromus > Listrodromus nycthemerus. Next base: position 8,571,865 of record OZ021685.1, read on the forward strand.
GTAGGGTCAATCTCGGAGCGCTTGTAGCCCTCCAAAAGTTCCTCGTAATCCCAAATACGCATGGAACCTCCGACGATTTCACCGACGTTCGGCATGAGAACATCGACGGATTCGGTCAAGCGTTTGTCCTCCGGACAACGGGACATGTAGAACGATTTTATCTCAGCCGGAAAACGACAGAGCATGATTGGCTCGTTTATCTTATCGGTCATCTTCCTTTCCGGCATTTCTGGTATATCCTAAAAACGATCATACCAGTAGAATGCACATCCAATAGCAACAATGACCTATGAGAAGCCACTGAATAAGGTTATTTCACTCGCATATTCCCAACAAAAAGCGAGAATTAGTGAGAATTCGAAGATCCCTATTAGTATAAAAATTTAAAAAAACTAAATGGATTAAGAATATTGCAAATTTATGCCTCTACCGTGATTTATTTAAATTTTCGAAAAGAAAAGTATTTTTTAATTAAAAAATCTTGTAATAAATTGTCTATTCTAAAAAATCAAGAAATCTATTAAAAATGAGAAAATCAAACATTTTCTGATTGATATTTTTGTCAATTTTATAATCACTTCTTGGCATTATCAATTTTATGCAAACTCAAAAGTTTTGACATAATACGACTGACTGCTTTGATTTTTCAGTTAAACTTCTAGTTAAGAATGTATTTGTGAACACGCTTAATAACCTCTCCAAACTCGTAGAACGTTCCGTCTTCCTTCGTAATGTTATGTTCCTTTAGATACTCTATGGCATCGCTGTAATTCATTCGCTTGAAAGGTTTCGTAGGGACTTTGAACTCGGGATTCAATTCCTTGACGATATGACCGAGCGGAGATTTGAGAACCCGATCAACAGTGTCGCAAATGAGGTCTTCAAGACGATCCAGCAAATCATCGAATGTTATGAACGGGCACTCTGCTTCGACGTGAGCATACTCGGCAAGGTGACGACGAGTTCTCGATTGTTCAGCTCTGTACGATTGAGCGATGCAATACACATCGCCCATAGTAGGGATACAAGTCTCGAGATAAAGCTGAGAACTCTGTGTGAGATAGGCCTCCTGGCTGAAAAATGTATACGTCAAATATAAGATTCTTGATTGGTCAATGTCCACCGAACGTCATTCAGAAATTTGTTACCCAAAGTAGTCGAGCTTGAAAAGCGTGGAACCGCCTTCGACCTGAGTCTGAACCAATGTCGGCGGCGTTACTTCGCAGTAACCACGAGCGTGGTAGTGATCGCGGAATGCCTGCAGCAGCACTGATCGCATTACGAGAACGCGGGAAGTCTGAAACACATAATGTTTGAAATAGATACTCGTAAAACTGTTCTTCTCCTTTTCGTTTCGATAAACATACGTTTTCTCCACGAATCATTATATGCCTATTGTCGAGTTGAACGTCCGGATGAGCTTCCTCGTTGAGTATAGTGTCGGCGCCTCCGGGCGGAGAGGCGCCGATCAGTTTCCAGTAATCGACGATTAATTCATGCCCCCCTGGTGCCTGCAAGTTTTATCAATGACTACAAGAGTTATCAATGACGATTTATTCGTTTTCAATCAATTAGTTCAAGGCAAAGTTACATTCACGTCGCCTAAAACAATTGTTATCCCGTAGACTTACAGTTTTTCCCTCAGGAACGACTTTTATCATTCCGTACAGTTCGACCGACGCTTCCGTAGCGAGAAGCACTGCTTCATAAGTCTGGCAGAGATTGTCGTTCAGCACCGACTGTAAGAATCCGGTTCCGTCTCTGAGCGTAATAAACATCAGAGATTTTCCCTGTCTTCTCAATCTGTGAACCCATCCACACAGCTTCACTCTCTGATCCCTGTGGTTTGCAGTCTGATTGATCTTTACTCTTATAGCCTTGGGCAAAGATTTGTCCTCTTCTATTACGACGTTTTTAGCTTCCTCCAAGTTCTTCATTCTCTTCTCCTCGTCCTCCAACAAGCGTTTCTGCTTTTCTTCGTTCTTGTACTGTTCTCTTACCCAAATCTTTTGAACCTTCTTCAATTGAGACTTGGCAGCTGGCTCATACTTCTTGGACGTGTCCTGTGAATCCTGAAATATTGTAGGAAACGGCTCGTTGCCAGCGTGTCTCATTGCACGCAAAATGGTCTTGAATGGCTGGGATTCCGTGCCCAGGCCACTTTCGTCGTTGCCATTCTTTTCCGAGGTGTATATACCACCTATAACATATGCAATACAAATTGGAAAACAGAGCAGATTACGAATACAGTGTATCATACAGAGGCCTAATAGTTCCTGAACAGAATGGTCCATTATATGTTGGATTTTTCATGAAAGTCACAAGCATATTTCGATTCGTTAACAAAGCAACAGCACCAAGAAGCAAACTCTCGACCTGGCAACGCTTCAGTTTAGAAGCAAAAATGCCACTAAACCAGCACGCTGGTCCATGCATTACGCATTATGCGGTATATATATATATTCAAATACTAGTTTCACATTTTGGCTTCACAATTTTTGAGTTCCGCACGAAGGAGCTGCGCCATAAAAAAAATGAATTAAATGATTACTAAAAACGATCTACATCAATATCAATTTATTACGGAATTGGTGCAGGCAAAGGCACAATTGTGTTCTAGACCCGAGATTGAATCGGAGTACATCGGAAAAAATCATGAGACGAGAAGTAAAGAATGTAAAACTACTTCTCTGGTATAAACACAATATACTAACACATGAAAATTACAATCGAGTACTACTATATCAAGATCGATTCATTGCAACATTGGAGAAATTTGTATAATAATAGTTAAACCAACCATTTTATCATAAGAGAATCTCTAATAAATAATGTTAAAAGAGGTCAATTTCCATACCCAGGCTTAACTTTGCGAGGTCTTCTTCGGGCATCTTAGTTCCCTGAAATTCATAAGAACAACATAAGTATTCGTGAAATTTGCCAACCTCATTGGCACAAAATTTTTGCAGCGTGTCACGTCGAAAGGCCGGGTGACATTGTCAGATTAAAAATTCGGTCGAAAAGGACGTTGGCATTAATCAAGAATAAATTATTTTGTTGAGCTTACGCGATCAGTATTTTTATGTCGAATGTATAAATTTTCTCAATAACAAAAACGACTTAGATTAGTGGAAATGTTTTCTACCAGGCATATGGATGATGGGTACCTTGACGTTGGTTACACGTTCTTGCTGATGCAATACGGTCTGCTGCAGTGAACTTGAACGAATCGAAGATCCTCTCCGATCCGCACGTTTTATGCAATCCTAGGGAATTGTTTGAAATAGGGTATCATTAATGTCGATACTCATTTTTGAGAAAAAGTAACTAGCGATCTTGCTTCCGGTCGAAAAATTAAGTTTTCAAATCGAAAATCACATATTTCCATTGCAAGATCACTCCTGCTCAAAAAATAAGGTTTTCACACTGGAAATAACAAATTTAAGGAATGGAATATGAAATGTAACAAAATCAAAATTGTCTTCGGTAAATGTATGAAATATGAATGAAAAATAAATGAAATGTAATTGCAAATGAAAACTATGCGGAAAGGTATGACGGTGGGAGAAACCGCAACGTGATCACGAGCTTTTGTAGCTAATATTGAAACTCGCCCAAAGCAAGAGCGAAGCGACATCAGACGAGGAAATTTCGCGCAGGCGCTTTGGAAACATATTCTGCCAGTAGTGCCCGTGTATAAAAGTGGCGGTAGTGTCGATCGAAATGGCAAAGTGGTAGTGACGTCTACAAAAGCGCCACGGAAGTCGGTCGAACTGGCGTCGAGCCAATTCTCGAAGGTTCCGGAAGGTGCGAGAAAGAACGTTTGTATATATAGCCTGCGCAGCCTACGCCACACTTTAGTTCGTAACAAGACGTGAAGTCTGTAATGTTGGTCCGTTTCGTTGAGACGAAATAAGTAATAAGCGACGTTATAACGAAGTAAACTAGAAGTAATAGACTTATTCGTGAATAATAACAGTGGAATAGTTAAGGATACACGAAGAAACTGTCAGAAGAATTAAATATTAGTGACAAGAGGTGAGTAAATGTCGGGACTTGTATCGAAAAAAAAAAAAAACTCCGCCGAATACGAATGCATCCTCCCATTCAGGCGTTTATTGAGCGTCAGAACGGTCGAGGGGTTGCTTAAAATGGGAGGTTCCGTATGCTTATTATCATATATATTTAAGAAAGCGAGTAGTAGTAAAGAGCGTGGGTCCTCGATCTCGGTTGAAAGTTTATTTTAGAATTGGTTCGCTTGTCGGTGTCTGTTGGGTACGGAGATACGAGAGGGAGTCCGAGAAAGAGAAAGAGAGACGTCGGTCTCTCATCGGACGCGATATCATCATTGCCTGAAATAGCCGATACATACGTGGGTGTTTTGAAGCATCGATGACCTCTAAATGAAACGATTGGTTAAAGGGGCGAAAAAAAATCAACGGTTTCATATTCATTCAGTACGAGACAGGAAAAAAAAGAGATATGAAAGAAAATAGATCGAGGCATCTGCCGTATAGATTATATTTTTATATCGGGATCACGGGATTCCGGTGCGAGACGCGCTATCTACGGCGGGCGGGACGCAGGTCGCGAGAACGAGAGAGACCCGTAGAGACAAGAAGAATCGCGACGTCTATTCAGCAGCCTTGATTGTACACTTTCCGCACACTGTACAGTCGGGAAATTATCAATCGCGAGGCCGTGCCATACGCGCTGACTATTATAAATGGTTCCTGCTGTACTTGAGATTTTTTTACATTCGCCAAATATAGGATGCCGCGAAAAAAAATGGCTTGTGCCAAAATCCATATGGGAGGAGATATTCACTCTGTTTGCAACTGCTGCTAATCGACTGGTCATTTATTGCACGAGAACGAATTATCCTCTACAATTGCTATTATTCAACATGCAATGGAGATATACTTATAATTTCCACTGTCCATGATCATTTGTTGTATAAAACTACACGTTCCTATTCAATCGCTAATGTGCAACCGGGCAATGGAGATCTATTGTCATAATCTCCGTTGCTCGCTTGTCGATTGATTTGCAAATACAAATTTGAATGACGTGTCCTAGCGTGGTCTCGAAGTATATGAATCGAAATTTTATGCCGAACTGAATTGATTAAGCCAAATGTGGCTGCCAATTGGTGACCAGGTCACTGACCTTATAGTGCAAAAATGCGACCTCGCCTAAATTTATTTTCGCTTCAATATTCACCTATATACACATCAAGTTATATAGCATTAAAATGTAAACTTTGGCACAGTCCAAATTTACTTACCGAGATGCAGATTTTTATAAATTGTAAATGTACTTCTGTAAATGAAAACCATATATCTTAAGTACATAATCTTAAGTACTTGGGAAAATAAAATCTTAACTAAGAATTTTATTTTAATTAAAATGTTAATAAAAATAAAAATTTAATACATGTATATGCATTTCAATATATGTGTGTGTTTCATAAATTTTCCAGATATTCGTGAAATGGGTAAGGACTACTACAAAATATTGGGCATCGCCAAAGGTGCGAGTGACGATGAGATAAAAAAGGCATACCGAAAACTAGCGCTGCGATATCATCCGGACAAAAACAGGAGTGCAGGAGCGGAGGAGAAGTTCAAAGAGATAGCCGAAGCATATGAGGTACTCTCTGACACGAAGAAGCGAGAGGTGTACGACAAATTCGGTGAGGAGGGACTGAAAGGAGGTACCACTCCGAACGATGGATCCCAGGGAAGTTATACTTATCATGGAGATCCACGAGCTACTTTCGCACAATTTTTCGGATCCGCATCGCCGTTTAATACATTCTTTGAGTTCGGGGGTCCCGGCAGTGGAAGGTTCACTTTTCACGACGACGACATGGGAATGGAAGACCCCTTTGGTTTGCATATGGGACAACAAATGCGACAGGGGGGTCCGGGTGGAGCTTTTCGCTCGCACTCTTTCAATGTCGCTGGTCAAGGTATGGGCCGTGGTTCTGGCAAGGATCACGCTCAGGATCCACCGATAGAGTACGATCTGTATGTCAGCCTAGAAGACATAGCTAAAGGTTGCACGAAGAAAATGAAGATTTCGAGGCGGGTTGTGCAGCCGGACGGCACGACGATGAAGGAGGACAAAGTCTTGACGATTCATGTCAAGCCCGGCTGGAAAGCCGGAACGAAGATAACTTTTCAAAAGGAGGGCGATCAGGGACGCAACAAAGTTCCCGCCGATATCGTCTTCATAATCAGGGACAAGCCTCATTCCGTTTTTAGGAGAGAAGGAAGCGACATAAGATACACGTGCAAAGTCAGCCTAAAGCAAGCTCTGTGCGGTGTCGTCGTCGAGGTACCGACGCTGTCGGGTGAAAAAATATCGCTCAACTTGACCCGCGAACTCATCAAGCCGAACATGGTCAAGAGGATTCAGGCACACGGCCTGCCCTATCCGAAGGAGCCATCAAGGAAAGGAGATCTCTTGGTCACATTCGACATTAAGTTTCCCGATAATCTTTCGCAAAGCGTCAAGGACATATTATTCGATACCTTACCAAATTAAATTCTAAAATGATATGTAAAATTACCACAGTAGTTATGAGAGAGCGAGTGAGTGAGACGATATTACGGATAAAAATATTCTCACAGTCACAAAGCAAAGAAAATCGTTTTGATCAATTATTTAAAAAAAAACAAAGAAAGACTAGTGTACGTTGTAGTACATAAACGAGAGAAAGGAAAGTATATGGGAAAAATTGCATAAGCAGTTTTTTGTTGTGGCTGGATAGGTACGACGAACGCAAAACGACCGTCGACGGAACCGGTCGGCGATATATATATTATTTTTTTTCAAGCTTTGTCGGAGTCAGCGAGGAATATGTTTCCCTAAATTCCTCCGGGTTATCCCGTTGATGCTTTAAAATTAAAAAAAAAAAGTATAAAGATAAACTATTTAGGCGAACCTTCTTTCGGTACCTTGGAAGGCTCGTTTATCCCATTAACTTTTTGATTGATGATCATCCCAATGATCATCCCAAATCTCACATGGTGAACAATTGATTTTTTTTAAGTTCTGTGAATTGTTAGTGTGAGTGACAAAAAAGAAAAGAATGCATGTCCGAATAGAATCTCGTGAATGCGAGAGAAATTATGAGAACCGAATGTAATGCGAACCGCAAGCGAGAGTGGAAGAGTGTGAGAGACGAATATGGCGTATTAAAAAAATAAATGAAAAAAAAAAATTTTGGATAGATGTTTATGCGAATGTTGAAATAACTAGTACTGTCTTGGCAATCGAGAGGGATTGAGGCCTCGCTTATTTGCGTTCGAGCGGCAATGAATCAGTTGAAAAAAAATAACGGGAACATTCGTTGAAACCCACGACTAACGTATCTGTTCCAGAGATACACTGGTGAAAAAAAAAAAAAAGATTACAGCTTGTTCTAAAGCTACGGTTTTATGTATAATGCCGAAGACGCCGTGTATGATTTTCCTTTTGTATATCTATTATATCTAAAGTGAAACAAAAAGAAAACTTTTATTGCCAATTGGATTACCTGATACGATACATCGATTTTTGTCAGAGTGCATCAGAGAAACGGAGCACACCTTTGTGTACGAAAGACGAAAACTGAACAGTGCGAATGAAATTTTATTATTCTTAATTATTATTAATTTTTCCGTCGGAAAAAAAGTTAGTTAATTATTTGTACGGTAAATATAATGGACACATTAAGTTATTCGATATGTATTTTGTTTGTGACTTACTCAACGTTATAACCGTACCCCCACACCCCTATCCCTCTTTTATTCCGTCGAACGCACCATCAAGCACTCCTAAAATAGTCAGCGAAGTGGGTGACGTCATCGGGCCAACGCGAGAGATATTCACTAACACACGAGGCCGACGTACGTATTCGTGAACACATCGGAGAGCCGGTGGTCCAGCGACTTCTCTCGCTCCCAGCAATACGCACACCATCGTTCCGTACGTGCGCATCCAATCCGACGAGAAAGTATGCGAGTGGGAGTTGCGAGCTTGTACTTTTTTTGGATTTTACCCCTGGAGAGGTCATCGTATCGATTCGCGTTACCGAGGACTTTGCTTGTAGTACCGTTCCAGGAAAACAGGGGAGGCCAAAATAAAAGTAATTGGCGATCGCTGTTTTACCCAATGATTACTGTGTAGGTAATATTCTTTCACACTAGATGATTCATCGTGATCGAGTTTTCGAACGCGGAAGGCAATCTCGTTGACGTTTATGGATTTATCTTTCAATTCGATAGCGACTCCTTTGTTCACCAATCATCGCGTACGTTTCCATCTATCGATTTATACCTAAACTGCGTATACATCTTATGCTTTCATTACATTCTTTTTGAAAATACTCTGACGGACTTCTCCTTTACAATCAGTATATAATAAATCTTAAATATTAAAGCTTCTGAACAATGAATTATAAAGGTTATCATTAACGTCGCGAGCCTCATAGTTTTTACTCGGCCAAGAAAATGAAGCCTCGTCTATTTCAGAAAAATAAGGATCGTCCGGTATTTCGAGATAATCCATGTCGATCCACTCGTCCTCGTTCGCCGGTATTGTAAACCTCGACGGCAGAGTCCTCGAGAGTGGAAGACCATCGACACCGAGACTGAGATATCTCATCAGTTCCTCTGGAATTTTGTAGTCTCCGGGAACGGCGTTCTGTGGTCCTAGCGCAGAGTCATCGTCATCGTACCGCGAGATCGACGAATCCTTGCCGAATCTAAAGTTCTCGGGCAGACAGTGATGTTGAAGACAGAAATAGTCTTGACCGTCCTCGTTGTGACACCAAGTGCCGTCCGGAAAATACGGGTCAAGGCCAAGGTCGTTCAATTCTATCCGAGGTGTGTAGTAAGATGCGATGTCGATTCTTTTGCAAAATATAGCGCACCCCATCCACGGTCTCGCAGTCTCGTGGGGCGCCTGAAGACCTCCGCCCTTTGCGTCCAGAGTCGTCAATTTTTCGCTAAACATTCTGCACTTCTCGGCCGCAAACTCCTCCACGCTCGAGCGCTTCTTACAAAGTTTATCGTCCTTGCACAAGGTAACATCGTAGGCAAGACCGGAGCATCCAATTTTCGTTACTTTACCAGTCCTTTCTTTGCAAGTTCTTCTTCGAACTTTCGACCCCTTCGAATTTTTCATGCAGCCGCTGCTGCAAGCCTCCTCCGTCCACTTGCTCCAGCCTACTTTTGTTGTTTCCGGTTTATCCGCGATTGGGCGCTGCTGCTCTATGGCTACAGTTGGTACGCATTCACCACCACGGCACTCCCTGCTCTGAGCGCACGTAGTTCCATCGAGCGCCGGTCCGGCGAAGTAATAGCCGCTCCGATGAGGACTTTTGCATTGAAGAGCCTGGCACGCGTTCGATAGAGTCGCGACCATCGCGTCTTTGTCGCGGAGCAGCAGCTCACACTGTCTCTTCGAGGTCCACTCTCTACCGGGTAACGTCAGATAACGACCGTGATCGAGACTCTGATCGTTATCCAACGCTGGTGTGTCGAGGAGACAAGGCTTCAGTCGACGAAGCTTTAGGGCAACGTCCCGGCTGCAAGGCGACCATATCGTCTCGCCTTGGGTACCTCGGCTCGGTGACATTATGAATCCGTCCTTGGTGCAGGAGTTCTCGACGGAGTCGTGACGCATTCCTAAACTTCAGCGGGGAACAATAAATATACATGAATTATGATAAGTATGAAGCACAATGCGGTCTTTTTTTTTGCATACGTCACATCGACCGCGTAGTTCCAAAGTGCGAATAATGCTATGCAAATCCGATACGGACATATTTCTTGTAAAAGATTATAGTGAACGACCGAGTAAGTTGCATCTTCGGTAACAAAGCCAATCAGACACGATAAGTTGACTCGATACCGTACCGTACTTCTTTTTATGTTCTCGTGTCTTATTTTTTAGAGGTTCGGTATAATTAATAGTTTTCATAAATTTTGATGGCTACTTGAGTAAGTGTCGAGCAATTCATACGGCTGGTTAAGCGTATTCAGATAGAACTTACGAGATCGTTTACTGTACACTTACTTGTGCCCGATCTCGTGAGCGGCTATGTAGACGGAAGTGAAGCCGGCCGAAGGATAAGGTTTACCGAAACGATTCGTCACGCCGAGTTCGGCAATAACGCACGACCACGGTGCGTAGCAGGAGCCATTAACGGGCGCAAGTCCCATCGTCACTCTGCTTCCATCCTCGACCGCCCAGAAGTCCAAGCCCGACACGTAAAGCCCCATGTCCCAGTGATGTGGATCGTCGTCACCGGGAGGATTGTGTCTCTGCGCATATGCGCAGAATGAATCCAGCAGACGACCTCTTTCACCATTGTAATTACGAAGATCGACGGGCTGCCTCTGCATTATATCGAGACGCACGAGAACTATATCTATTTTCACGCCTAAACTAGGATGATAGTAAAGCGCTTGCACACCGTTCACGTAGGCCAACAGCATGTCGCGGATTTTTCTCTCATCTCTATTAAGAAAAGGCGAGAAGATATTGTAAGCCGCCTCGTCGAAGAAAACCGCTAGTTCTATTGTGAGATCGTTGGATGTTCGAGCTTTCTCGGGGCTCGCGAACAATCGATCGTCCATTTTCAATTTTTTTGAGATGCTCGCGTACGCGTTCGACCCACCGTGTGTAGCGGAGAGACTCGACGCGTTCGACGGGAGATACGACCTCTTGATGACGTGAGGAGATCTTGAGGAAGGCCATGTTTGATCCTCAGTGGAAAGAGATTCAAGAAAATTGGGAAACTGTGTTTTCCTCAGGGGTGTTATCTCGAGAGCTGCGTTATCCAGCAAGACGATACCATTCTGCCGATTAAGCATTCGTTTCAGGTTATCTGAAGCCAGTATAAATTTTTACTTCTGTAAAATTAATTGTATAAGGGAAAGTTAATAATGCCCGGACGTTTAAGAACATTCTCGGATTGCAGCAATGATTAATTGATCGAAAACAATTTTTTTTTAAATAACCGAAACCACGTGTCCCAGCATTAGTACTGTCACCTTGGGGTACTCACGACAAATCCGTCTTCGCAGAGACTTATTGCAGCGCTACTGGAACTGTCGCGGTGAAGAAAATGGCAAGACGCAGGCTCGCCGAGTTCTCCCGCGCGTTCGACGGTTTTACCATCGCCATGTCGCCATACTTGAAACGTAGGCGCTAAAAGTTTGCTGTTCTTTTGCAGCTTCAATTCAATCGTAAGGCCAAATGCTTCGAATGCTAACGGTACCTGAGAATGTCAAACGATTGTCATCACTGTTTCCTGTTTAACCAACGAGCAAAAGAATATTGCAATACGTCAATATCGCGTAGATGAAGATCATACCTCGTCTCCGCTGCCCGAACTCGTTGATGGCAAGAAGACGACCTGGACGTCTTCCGATCGACCGTTCGTTCCAACGAGGATGCTTAACGATAATAATAATATCAACATGGCGAACTTCTGTTAACTCTCAGAGCATGTCTGTAGAATTACGAGTAGGTGAAGTTCATTTTATAACAGCGGTAGGACTCACCACCGGAAGCAAAAATTTCCATAGAAACCCATGACAGAAACCCAACACAAACTGCATGCTGGTGCCCCTATTGCGTATGTCGATGACCTCGGATGACCGATAAACAAACACTATAATAGCTGTAAGCTAATCACACTTTAATTAGTTGTAATCGGTCATCAATTGTCAGCTCGATCGAACTGTCTAGTTGATAGTTGCATCCGTAATAGAGATCACTTCTCGTCTCCATCATTTATCTCTTCCCTTTTTTGCCATGAAGTCAAGTATATTTACCTTTTTCTACAAAATACTTTCTTGATATACGATTATTGATTGCCAGTTTTCCAATACGTGTACGTGTTGCACTTGTAATTCAGAATAGCTCGCGAATAAATAGATTATATTAAGATATCTTAAGCATGACATTAAATTTGGCATTAAACGAGGCGCCGCAAACGCGCTGCTATAGAAAGAAAATATTGTTCCCTTGCACAATTGTATTCTCCAAGAGAACGTCCCATAGCTGGAGTTTGTACGATGCAAACCGCCGCCTTTGTTGTCAAAATTTAGTCTAGTGCGGATACTTCAAGACGATTTCGTTGCAGATGCTGAGTACACCGTGGTCTGCAGACACAATTCGAAAAGAAAAGTATGGTAGGCTCAACCCATTCAGAGATCTTCCACCTTTATCTTCCACCGTTTCCGATCGGTCTTTTGCAAGAGAGTTGTATCAGTCGAAACAAAAAAAAACTGATCCGTGTATTTCATTCGCGAAATAGAACCTCCAATAGTTTCGACTAACAGAAAGCGCGATGCGAGAGTTGCAGTTGATATCTTATCATCAGTAAAATATACCGCCGGACAGTCTTGCGTACCTGCGTATTGCAGACGGATGATCGAGGATTACAGGGAGATTATTCGTCTACGACAATCACCGAAGAATCTGCAATAATAATTATTAGTGCGCGGCGACGGTCGTTAAACCGTCGAGTATATATTTTTTTCTTACGAAGGTTCAATCTCGAAGGCCAGAGGGGGATAAATGAATGGAGCGTGTCGGAGGTTCGAAATAACCTCAATATCGTCGCGTGTGGGTAACAAAAAAAAAACCCGTGACCGGTTGACTCCCGACAAAGGCACAGTGTCGTCCAGCCACATGAACGGTGCAATTAATAATCGTTGATAAAGAGAAAATAAAAAGGTCTTTTGCTGTTTCCCATGGCCTTTCCGCCAAATGATCAGGTTTACACAAAGTCCTTTACGCCAAGGGAGTATCAAGTGAGTATTCTTTGGACACTGCAGAGTCGGTTAAATGAAAAAAAGTATAGTGTTTACAATTCGTTTCGTTTTATTCATCTTCTGTCTGTTAATTGGAAAGGTTGAACTCCTCTATGCCGCCAAGACCAGAAACATTATTGTCTGTTTGGGGAAAAACACAGAGCAAACATTCATTGTAATAAAGTTGATTCAAGAATTCGCTACTGGCAATCGAAGGTAATTATCGTAAATTAAAGATGTATTATGTTAAAGTGTATACTTATCAGGATGAACATTTCTATTTGCAGGTCATTGGAAAATGGTGGTCAAAGAATTGTATACTTGCTGAAAGAATCAGACAAATGTACCACAAAAGCCAGTTGTATTCAACAGTTGACCGACCTCAGGGTGTTGGTCGGAGACACAGTCGAGCGGGAATCTTTTGTGGAGGAATTTTCCAATGCTCATGTGAGGTTCCATTTTCATTTTCTGTCCTTTTTTTTAATTCTGACCGTTAACAGCAAAATGAAATATTGAAACTAAAAATATGAAATTATAAATTGAATGTAAATAAAAAAAGTTTCTAAATTAAAATTATAAAGGTAAGGTTTAAAAATTAAAGTTAATATAAAAATCGTTCCTGCCAGGTACTCACAGTGACGGTGGGCACCTGCGAGGAGCTGCTGAGCGAAGGAAAAATTCTGCCATGCCAGATAAACTTGATTATAGTAGATCAGTGTCAGCGATTGGCATTGGATGAAAAGCTCAAAGATGTGTTGAGAACATTCCTCACATCCAAGAAGGTTCCTCGTATAGTCGGACTAGCAATTCCCCTGTTCAATTTAACACAAGAACCAGGTAGACTAGGCTTGGAAATCGAGAGGCTCGAGGAGACTTATCAGTGCGAAGTTGAAACTGCTAGTGATATTCTGTCCATACTAAGGTAAGGTTTATTTTTATTTTCTGCATTAAAAAAATTTACTTATATTAATTGTCCATTGAACAGGTACAGTCCAAAGCCGAAGGAATATGTTGTAGAGTACAACGAGGGTGACGGCGGAAGTCTGCATGACAGTCTCGAAAGTTGCGCGATGCACGCAATGAATTTTTTAAAGGATCATCGTTACGATCCCTCAGAGATATATCAGGAAGAGTTTCTCGAGGACATACAAAAGATTCCCGATCCGACGGAGAAGCCGTGCGAGATAGTTGAAGATTTTTTACACGTTTTGAAGACCCTCGGTCCGTGGTGCGCCGACCGAGCTGCTTTGGCACTTTTGATGCTGACAGAGAAGCTTAAAATCAAGACGCCGTACGAGAGACATTATTTGTTGCTGAATATGGTCTCATCGGTAATGATTAAGATACGGTAATATTTCCATAGGCTCCTCAAGACCTACACAATTTTCACGGCAATTATGGACGCGAAATTATCAAGTTATATTTTATTCCGTTAAAGTGCCCTGTGCGACAACGCTTTCGAGTCGTTGTCGGACAAGGAGAAGATATATCGATACTCGACACCGAAAGTCCATCGTTTGCTGCACACGTTAAAGACGTACACGCCGTTCTACACAAAGGATAAAACGGAGAAGCAATCGATTACTGGTGCGGGTCTTAATTCAATGATACCGAGTCATCGTCGTCTGTATTGATAATATTTCTAATTCGACGCAGATCAGACGCCGAAGGCCGAGGGAACGAGCACGGCCGACGTCGTTGGCACCAAAAACAATTTTTCGCAGACGCGACGGTTTGGCCACTGGAAGTCCAACGATGATTCGTACAAAAACATGCCAAAGTCCGTTCGTTACCATCGCGGTATAACTGATCCCGACTTGCTGTGCGGAGTCATATTCGTCGACAAGAGCTTCATTGCCAAGATTCTTTTTTATTTGTTAAATGTAAGCATCTAACAGCTTACGAATGAGCGTTGTATTTTCGTAACTTTCTTCTCTATTTAACAGGATGTTTGCAAATACGACGAAGACTTGCATTTCCTGTCGCCGCTCTACACGATCGACAAAACTTCCGACGACGCAAGTTATTCCAGGGACGTTGAGATACAGCATAGAAAGCAGGAAGAGGTTCTGAAGTGTTTCAGGATTCACGAGTGCAATTTGTTGATAGCCACATCAATCTTAGAGGAAGGTACAATCGTACGAACTTCACCCACACATTTTTATATTCTTCAATTCTTGTGGCATTATATCATAATTTTCTTTTTGTTAAAGGTATCGAAATTCCGAAATGTAATTTTGTTATGCGATACGATTTTCCAAAGAATTATCAATCTTATGTACAATGTAAGAGCCGAGCTCGAGCGATAGACGCACTACACGTACTGCTCATACCGGCTGAAGGATCTAAAGACTGCGTTTGGCAACTTGCTCAATATCACTATATTGAAAAGGTATTAAAACAAACATCGCATAAACGTAAATATTTATATTCTCGCGTCCGAGTGAATATACAAACCTAGTATTATAATGTCTTCTTTCTTAGAAACTCATGTTAAGACTATTGTCATCTCGTCAACCGATAAATGGTGTGTTTGTCATTTGTCAGTTGTGTATCTCGGTCAATCCTCGCCTCTATATTCGTTACAATGTATATAAATATTCTAAAGTTGATTCGTCTGCAGATCCTACTAGTAAAATGTTCGAACAACGAGCCAAGTGAGGCGGACGAAAACGAAGCTGACTTATATGCTGCAATGATACCGCACTATCAACCTCTACCCAACGAAGACGCGCCGAAGGTGTCCTTCAACTCTGCGATATCCCTCGTTAACAGGTACATTTCGTGCCTATAAAAAAACACCCAATTTTAACGAATTATAAACAACTTTTGTGAACAGTATTAATACTATTTCTAGATACTGTGCAAGGCTACCCAGCGATACGTTTACCCGTCTTACACCTGAGTGGTCAATGGAAAAATTGGACATAGACAATTCAGTCATGTATACTTGTTCTCTTCGATTGCCCATAAACTCACCAGTAAAGTATAGAAGTTCGGTGCGTAGTCCGTGTGACTGTTGAAGAACTTATTTAGTAGCAAACTATTGTGACCTGAGCCCTTGGCACTCTCGTTATAGACTATGAATTTGCGGTATTGACGTCACTTCCGGTTGGAAAATTAGATTTTCAAATCGGTAGTGATGTGAACTATCATCATGTGCGTTTATTTGATTAATTGTAGGTTTTATGAAGACGAGGGCTCGTGCATGTCCTACAATTTTCTAAAAAAAATGTAATATATTAATTCACCTGTAACTTGCGTGCACCTACACAACGACTTTGATAAATTTAGTCACATCCGATGCCGAATCCGGCGATGGCTCGAAGACTCGCAGCCTTTCAATTGTGCATGGAACTGCACAGAGTAAACGAGATCGACGACAATCTCTTACCTATCGGAAAAGAGAACTTCAAAGCTCGACCAGAAGATGCCGAAGTGCCAGCACTGCCGGATGAAAGTAGGGCCGATTATTCGGAAGCTCGGCCCGGTACGACAAAGCGTCGACAGTATTACTACAAAAAGGTACGGTAAACTTTTCTTATTACCAGGTCAATCGAATTTTCTGTAAATGGAGTTAATTACTTCTTTCAGATAGCCAAGGCACTGACAGATTGTAGACCCGTGGTTGGCGTACCGGCTTATTTATATCAAATCAACATGGTGTTGAGCTGTCCATTGCCAGAGGAGCAGAACACTCGCGGCCGTCGCATCTATCCTCCGGAAGAGTCCGACATCGGCTTCGGTATTCTCACTCTCAAGAAAATTCCAAAAGTACGCTAAGTTTCTAAATTAACAGCCGCTTTTAATAATTGATGCTAACTTCTTACTCTTCTTTTCAGCTCTGTCCATTCCCAATTTACACGAGATCGGGCGAAGTCCGTGTAGAACTGAAACTGAGCAAAAACACAGTGGTACTCGACGCTGTGCAGATTGAGAGGGTAGCCGCATTCCTAAACTACACTTTCACGAATGTCCTGAGACTTCAAAAGTATCTCATGCTATTCGATCCCAATGCATCAGAAAATTCCTACATCATTGTTCCTGTAAAAAATGGCAAGTCGAATGATCCACGATGACCGAGCAATTTTTAAACGAGATAAATAGTTCTAACCTGTGACTGTGGCGCAGTTTCTTCACCCGAGGGACCTGATATTAATGTGGACTGGCACTTTTTGGAGTGCATATACGAAAATAGAGATTCAATACCAAGCGAAGTGCCGCAAGATGAACGGGTCAATTTTAAGTTCGACGCGTCCAAGTATCTTGACGCTGTTATAATGCCATGGTATAGAAATCAGGATCAACCGCAGGTATTCGATTCTTTTCCATTGGGATTTTGCTGTGAAAGGCACTACTATCTCTCGAGTAACGCATCGACATCTTACTTTTCGCGTTTCAGTACTTTTACGTCGCTGAAATTTGTACAAACTTGAATCCAAAATCTTCGTTTCCCGGCGACGGTTATAGCACTTTTGAGGAGTATTACTTCAGAAAGTACAATATACAGATACAGAATTCGAATCAACCGTTGCTCGACGTCGACCATACATCGGCCCGGTTGAACTTTCTCACACCTAGGTGAGTCCTTCGGTGTAAACAAAATTCGTGTCAAATGTATTATATCTGACTGGAAGTTTTATAGAAAAACTGGTATAGTAAATTTCAACAATTAACATGACAAATGTTAATGTTTGGTGTATTACAAAACATTGAGAATACGTTATTTTTTAATAATTCACTTTAATTTCACTGAGAACGTATATTAATTTTTCCCAGGAAATTGGGGATTATATTTTATGTACAAATATTCGCATAAATATTTCTAGTTCGGTACATTAAATTTACAATTGTTTAAAACATTGTCAGCTTGCTTAATCTGGGAACATACTCATCATACGTTAACGATTTTTTTTTGCCTTTTTAGATATGTAAATAGAAAAGGCGTGGCATTGCCTACAAGTAGCGAGGAGACAAAGAGAGCTAAACGCGAGAATTTAGAACAAAAGCAGATATTGGTGGCTGAGCTCTGTGCAATTCATCCTTTCCCAGCGTCACTGTGGAGACAAGCGGTTTGTTTGCCGTGCATATTATACAGAATAAACGCTCTCCTGCTCGCTAATCAGATACGCTGTCAGGTCGCACAAATGATAAACTTGGGAGAAGAGAACTTGGATAAAGGTATAGATGACGAGATTTAACAAATGAAAAACCTTGCGAGTCACCCACACGAATGTGTTTCAGATTTCGAATGGCCTTCCTTGAATTTTGGTTGGAGCTTGGCGGAGGTGCTGAAGAAATCTAAAGAGGCCGATAAAGGGAACAAGTCGAAGCTGGAGGCGGTCGAGACGAAAATCGAAGCGCCTAGTCTGAAGAAAGTTGAGAAGCCTTCGAGCAATCAGACGGATGTTCGATCGGTGAAATCAGAAAAATCTGATGACGCAGACGACGAGAGTGACGAGCTTGAGATTGGTACGTGGTCTAACGAGATGGCCGGGAATACGATGGGTTTTGGCAGCGACTTAAAATCCTTCCCGTGCAATGTGACGATGCTGGAGTCCGATTTTAGTTGGGGAGACATTCGTTACGGCTCCCCGGCTTGCGAGTCGGACGCAGATGGCTACGACTCGGACGAGACCTGCAGCGACGGAATGATGGATTATTCCGATGAAAGCGACGAGGAGAACAGGGGTCTGCGAATATCTTACATGGGCGAGAATGTCGCTGAGGCCGTTGAGGATGAGTCACAGATAAATAAGCGTGAGATAAATAAGAAAATCCTCGATCTATTGGAGATCGAAAAAAAATTCGACGAGCCCTTTTGGCCACAGTGCGACGACAATGTGGAGAGCCTTGTTATTAAGCACAAGGAGCTTCACTACGAATTCGCGAAGAGACGAGAAACGGAAATTATATCGAGCGGCTCGTTGATCCCCAGCGATCGTGAGATAAAGATAAAACGGAAAAATTCCCTCGGACCACCTGGCGACGGTGCAGAAAACTCGTCGGGGCATTTGAAGTACAGCGAATATGTTGACAAAGTCGTGGTGAAGTTGAGAGCGGAGATGTTGAGAACGAAAAATTCTCTGGATTCTGTTAAAAATAAATCCAGCACGTCAGAAGTAACTTATGTAGGGGACGAGGAACTATTCAGCTTCGATTATCAGCCTGAGTTGCGAGGACATCCGGGTCCCAGTCCTAGTCTGATTCTCCAGGCTCTGACGATGTCCAACGCAAACGACGGCATAAATCTCGAACGCTTGGAGACGATAGGAGATTCTTTCCTGAAGTATGCTATAACGACCTACTTGTATTGCACTTATGACATAATACACGAGGGAAAGCTCAGTCATTTAAGATCGAAGCAGGTAAATAATTATCAGGATTGTACAAACCAAAAACATTAAAAATCTTTAACATTTCTGGTTTTTTTTACAGGTCAGCAACTTGAACTTGTATCGTCTCGGACGCCAGAAGATGCTTGGGGAGAGTATGATAGCGACGAAATTCGAGCCCCACGACAATTGGCTGCCGCCTTGTTACTATGTGCCAAAGGAGCTCGAACAGGCTCTCATAGAGTCCGGTGTGCCGTCGACTCTCTGGAACCAAGCCGACATTCCATCGTTGCAAGCGGTTAATCCGACAGAAATAACGCAACTCGTTCGCGAAACTGAACAGAAGCTCGGAATCATGAGAATAGAGTTGGACCGCAACGAGAGCCGTTTGACCGAGGATTTAGATAATATACAATGTTTCATACCGTACAATTTAATAACTCAGCACAGCATACCGGATAAAAGCATAGCCGATTGCGTCGAAGCGCTAATAGGCGCTTACCTGATAGCTTGCGGGCCAAGAGGAGCTCTACTCTTTATGGCTTGGCTCGGAATACACGTTCTGCCGACAGAGGAAGTTTCCGTCGTTCAGGACGAAGAACCGGAGGAGAGATTTCCTGGCAGTAAACCGTATGTCAAGGGGATTAACAGCGAAGGCAAAATTATGTGGACTCAGGTAAATTGGAAACAGTTTTCTCCATGAGGAAGCAAAGTAAATACTATCATTTCTGTAGTAAAGTAATTTTTACGAAAGAAAATATCTTACTCACAATTTCAGTTTCGATATGGAAAGCTCGAAGAACCGCAAAACCCGTTGCTGAGACATATGCCGGATCCGGAGAGCGAGCTCAATCTCATACTGGATGGTTACGATCAACTCGAGCAAAGCATAGGATACAAATTTCAAGATATGAGCTACCTTCTGCAAGCGTTTACCCACGCTTCATATCAGCCGAACAGGTTGACCGACTGTTATCAACGCTTAGAGTTTCTCGGTGACGCCGTTCTCGATTATTTGATAACGAGACACTTGTACGAAGACTCGCGACAACATTCGCCAGGTGCTTTAACGGACCTCAGATCGGCGCTGGTAAACAATACCATATTCGCGTCGTTGGCTGTACGATGTGGATTTCACAAGTACTTCCGACACCTATCACCAGGCTTAAACGTTGTTATAGATCGTTTTGTAAGAATCCAAGAGGAGAATGGACATTCCATTAGCGAAGAGGTAAGTTTACGGAAATAAATGGAGGAAGAGAATGTATTTTATTTTACTCGGGAAAATTACGGTTTTGCGCACACTACGTAAGACTCACATTTTCAAACAACGTTGAAGTAAAATCCAGTACAATACACGTGCGAAAAACTTTTATCTAACTCGTGTTACTGCACTGCGCTTTTACTTCACGCTGCAAACTCATACTCGGCCGAAAAAGTTTCATTGCACTTGTGGCGTAAGTTAGTATTTTTAGGAACAAAGATATGAATGGCACAGGCGTATAAAGGTATTCCCAGACTTGTGTCAACAACTCCTTTTGTACACTCTTGCCATGCACGTAGCTATGTTTTTACTTGCTTACAAAATCATGGTGTTTCAGTATTATTTAATCGGCGAGGAAGATTGTGAAGAGGCCGAGGACGTCGAAGTACCAAAAGCGCTCGGCGATGTTTTTGAATCACTCGCCGGCGCAATTTATCTCGACAGTAAGATGTCTCTCGACGCAGTTTGGGGAGTTTATTACAGAATAATGAAATCTGAGATAGGTATGACAATAAGGACCGTTACACCGCCAAATTCGATGTTACAGAGCTAGAATTTAACCGATTGATTTATCGTTTACAGAACAATTTAGCACAAACGTTCCTAAGTCACCGATTCGTGAGTTACTCGAGCTCGAGCCGGAAACGGCGAAGTTCGGCAAGCCAGAGAAGCTCGCCGACGGACGAAGGGTCAGAGTCACTGTTGATGTGTTCGGTAAGGGCTCTTTCAAGGGTATCGGGAGAAACTACAGGATTGCGAAGTGTACAGCGGCGAAGTGTGCTTTAAAGAAATTAAAGAGGACACAGAGCTATCAGAGGGACAAGCTGTGACGTGCCTAAATATAATGTAAATACATTGAAAGCTTGATGATAACTGTAACGGTGCGAATGAAAGACGTTGGAGTGTAAAAAAATTTCAAACGTGTATTACCCATGTTTAATCGAATTCCAAAGACGGGCTGCATTTTTTTCACAAAGTTAGCTTAATTACAACACCAGAACACCAATGGAAACGACTACCCGTGTATTCGATATAGCAGAGAAAACAATCAAAAACTTCCTTCGTGTCACACATGCAACGGCAATGAGAATAAAATATTAGTTAGTGAGCCAACTATAATAAGAGAATTCGACGCCCTTATAGTGATTTTCTCTACCGACAAAACACTTGTTCCGTCGATTTTTCAATATTTTTTTTTGTTTTCAATTCGGTCTTGAAGTATTTGGAATGAATGCCGATCGCTGCTTTATCACACAGAATGGACCTGTGTGAAGAAAGGATCTCTCACGACGCTACCACACGGAGATCGATACATGCTTCCTGCTCGAGATCCAACGATTCCGGGGTATCGGTCAGAGATATTTCATCACCGTCGAACGAAAGCTTGATCTGAGACGGTGAAACACCAAGCTGTTGTGCGCACGTGTGCATCACTCTTTTGAATGTCTCCTCCATTTTCAAATCGATCACTATCTTTTGCTTCGTTGACATTTGCACTTTTATCTTGCAGAGGTTGTCCGTATCCTTGATCTGCTCTTGGGTTACGAGGGGCGCATTTACGGTTCCTCCCTCTGAAAAAAACATAGATTAAAATACCGCGATTTATTGAAACGAAAAATTTACAAATATTCTCCGCGGCATCGGTTGTCGTGGCATCGTACCAAGGATATCTATGGCTTTCAAGTCCAACGAGGCAGGCGTGTCTCCGCTACAAATTTGTTTGTTGTTTCTGAGAATCAATATTTGATTCTCGGAAACACCCTCCAGTTTCGCAAAGTGCTGAAAGATCTTTTGGAATGATTCATACTGTAACAATAAAATTATTATTAATAGAAAAAAAGGCTTATTTGTTGAGATTTATGCAGCATTGAACTCTCATAAAGGCTTCTTCTGAGTTTCACCTTATTCAGCTCCAGACGGACCATTGTCCTCGACCTCCATCTTATTCTTATATCCACACTATAATTGTCATCTTCAATGGTCAGATCCGACGTACAGTTTAACGAATCGAAAGATTTATCGTGTGTGGAAGCGATGACCTGCTCATCATCGTCGTCGAGTATCACGATTGGACTTATTTTTAATTCTGGATTAGACACTTTTTTGCCACGCGTCTGGAAAAATATCAGAAATTGGATGTAGATAAAGATATCAGCTTCATGTCCCACAAAAGATGGGTGGACTTACTCTGCGCTGTGAACGACATTGAAGAGAGGCCGTAGTGGGTGGACTAGTGAATTCGATGGATGTGTTTAGTGGTACAGGGGATTTCGAGCTGAGGATTAAAGCTTGAGTAAGATGGTGCTAAAAATCAACATAAACTTATATAATTTTCAATCTATTTTCTCTGAATTAGTGTCTATATATTTGATTAACACAAGACGTTCCAAAATTCATTTTTCATTCCATAGAACCGTTTTGGAGAGACACCAATTAAAAATGTTAACTCTGTTTCCCTTGTACTTAAACGTGTTAATCGTCTCTTACATAACATGGATCATCGTTACATTCGAAATAGTGACTACTTACCTCCGAGAGTTTGTTTCATCATCTCCGTTCACTGCTTCAAGAAACTCTTGCTCCAGAACTGGAGCCTTCTTTTTCAAGACTGAAACGATAAATGGTAAAGAGATTAAAATAAATTACTTACACGTTTTATTTCTCAAAGGTATCTTAAAACGGAACTAAAGATTAATGGACTGATAAAATATTTTGAACCAACTCTTCTCCAAAATGGTGTTATAAATTAGAAACAAATTGTGGAATTTAGTTTGTTTTTTCCGTTATATCATCTCGTGTCGGAGAAAAATGTATTTAAAATGTTGCCTCCGTCCCTCATACGTGTTAACATTCTTTTGACTATTAGCTATAGGTTTATAGTCATTACTTTTTAATCGTGCCGCAGAGCTAACATAAATATCATCGTCGTCGTCACAAGAACTAGCCGAATCCATTTTTTTAATTTGTTTGTATTTCTTCTAGTGATTGGTACGATAAACCGATAGGACCTTGTACCAAATTTGCTTATTAATTCACAATTCAGAATTTCTATTGCACTTCCTAATGAAACTTCAAAGCTACGAATATAACAAATAACTTTATTATTTTAAGGTTACTATTTGAGGACAGTAATTCACAGATTTTATAACCTCACAATTATTTATCAAATATTCAACAGTCCTCGGCGTTATCCAGAAGAGGGCGCTTTATCGTCACTAAATCAGAGACATAGACGTCTATGTTCTCTGCTAATAGCGATCGTGCATCAATTTCCTTGACTCTAATTCATTTTGTAAATCTGCATCATTTCTATCACTGCGTGCATTAGAAATAAGCTGCAAATTGTCTTCACATTTACGACAACACTTGCGGTTCAAAAATCTCTTTTTATAATCAGGACTGACGTATTTCCGTCACATCTCTTCCAGTCGAAAAATGATACTTTCAAATGGGAAGTGATATTTTTTAAAAATCCAATCTGGTTACTTCTCGACGGAATGAGCTTTGCCCGAAATGAGAATAGCCTTAATGACAATCGTGGTTCGTTGGACAGAAATAAAATGTATGTACTCGTACTGAAAAATAATTTCGACGGTTATTATTGTTGTATCGTCGTGTTATCCCACATAAGAATGCTGCTTCCATTAGTAGCTACAATACAATTTTTTTGCGGATGAACGTTCAATGATACGGTAGGAAATTTCGATAGACCGTCGCCTATTAATTTAGCGACAACTTGCTGACTCGCGAGATCCCATATCCACAATCGTCCGTCACCGGAACCCGAAAGAATTTGCGTGTCCTGAGAATCGACACTCGACTCGAGGCACAAGTCGTTAGCTACGTGACCGCTAAATTCGCCAAGCAATTCGCCAGAGTCTTTGTCCATCAGTCTTATGACCCCATCGGCACAGCTCGTCAGTATGCATTGTCCGTCTCGCGTGAAGCTCGCACACGTTACCGCATCTGTGGGGAACAGCAATCAAAAACAAAAAGCTGACGTTATTCACAGGACAATGTATTGATTTTGTAAAGTTAAGATGATGTGAATTACCACCGCCAGTAACAACATCTGTATTAAATGCCTTTTAAGACGCAGTTCGCCAAAGAAAAAGAAAATTGGTTTCCATGAGAAATCCGCAGATATAGAAAAATGCAATTTTCTTTCTTCTTGGTCATCTTTAATCTCAAAAAGGTATTCAGTGTATTTTCTGTTGGCAATCAGACGCAGGGTGAGCGTATAGGCCATTCCTACAATTAAACCAGGGAAAAACCCGCAATGCGATATTTTTCCATGGCATTTCAAGATTTCCAATCAAATATCTCGTCATTCATTTACAGAGGGATCTATAAGTATTTTCATACCTCCCATACAATCAGTGAAAATCTCGCCGACTCTTATGTCGTATCGTCTTATCTTGCCATCGAAGGCTGCCGTCAAGATTTCATGGTCGGTAACTCTTACACTAGAAATCGCGTCTTTGGCTTCCCTGAGGGTCTGAACTGCCTCTTGGGCTCTCGAACGAACATCCCAACACATCGTGGAATTGTCCCGAGATCCTGAGACAACCATTGACGATTCTTCATTGAATCTGCACAAGAATAAATTACATTTATTACATTAACTTGCATTATATTTATTTCAAAACCATATGGAACAAAAATTAAATATGGCAATAAAAATACTACGCCCTTAGTCCACAAACAAGAATTTAAAAATGAAAGTACAAACTATAGACTTTAGTGTGTCGTATGTCCAGATGTCTGACAGAATGGAATCTTTTAAAATGCTAAATCAAATACAGTTAGTGCCGTAGGCTACCTGACGCAGGTTACAGCACTAGCATGACCTCTGAGCCTTCTCACCGGAGTGCCTGTAGCAACGTCCCAGACAATCACAGATTTATCCAGGCCACCGGACACTATCTGGCCACTGTCGCAGGCTGCACAAGCGTCCATAACTTCGTCGCCATGACCTCCGTAGGTTTTCAGCAGAGCCCTTCTGTACGGATTCCAGAGCTTTAACTTTCTGTCTGAGCCACAAGTTATAACGTACGCTCCGTCGACTGGAATTTTTAAATGAACAATAATAATAATTTTCATTACAACCGCCGATGCTTAGTCGTGGGCCTTACCGCTAAATCGCACAGATCTTACTGCTCCCTGTTTGCAATCTATGTCGTGTACGAATTTGTAATCCATATTCATTTAGTGTTGTGTTCGAAACACATGCGAACAGTGCGAGCCGCCGACAATTTACTCCCACCTTGGCCCAAAGTCGAGAGGCGACTGAACCGCGAGAGAGACCAATGCTCCCACAGAGAGCAACAATGTGTACGGCCTCTCTGCTCTAAGGTTGGCTCCAGTGTTATGACAGTTCGTGTGCGGCTTGGCTGCGGCGGTCGAGGGGAGTACTACGGGGAAAAACCAGTTGTGCATAGAAGGCAGTGGAATGTGGATACGCCGCGAAAGTGATCGAGCACGATGAATACGAAAACAAGCTACAAATGTGCTCATAATTTTTACGACGGAGGGAAAAGTGAGTGTCCGAAGATTGTCCTTAACATTTTTTATCGATCGTCGAGTGCACGGTTCAGGCTTCGACAACTCGATTACGTTGCGGTATAAAAGAGAGAGCTCGAAAATCCGTCTGCTCCGCGTCCTCATGGCGTCTGCTAGTCTGACGCCGCTTGCGCCGCGTATATTTGTAACGGATCGTTCCGACCTTTCGGCCTGTTTATCGAAGCTTTTGGCGATCCTCGCGAAACGCCGAGAACGAAATGTCGATGAATTTTCATGCTGGGACTGACGATAAGCGCGGATTCGCTGCAGAATCGCGGGGCGTTGTCTGGACCGCGGCTGATTGTGTCAAGATACTCGTACGGCGAGACGCGAGAAGGGAGAATTACGCTCCGCCGTTTGGATTTTCGTTCGGACGCGAAGGAATAAAATTCATTGTAGATTTTTCACGGCCTTGCGAATGCTGAGCGGGTATCGCCTCCAAATGTGGACTTAGAGATAATCCCGTTTCGAGAGGAGCTTCGTTCCGTGGGACCGTTCCGGCAAACATAGCTTTGTTGTTTTCGCCATAGACGCACACGACGAATGTCAGTGAGGCCTTTTGACGTTTCGCACCGCTACGTGCGCGGATTCGCTGGCGAGCTACTACCGTCGGCTCCCGCATGAGATCATTTGCGATCCCTTCGTGCTGACGCGGACAGATAACAATGACCGAGTCCCGCGACGCTACACATAAAAATAGCCGAGACGACTCTCTAGGCGTCGGGGGTAAATTTCTATAAATGGCGCGAAAACTCGGTCTTAGCGAGCAACAAGTGGATTTATTTCCAACCTCCCGAAACTTCTCTATCTTCGTTCTCGCCGCCTCGACGCATGTGCACTCGATGCATGTAAATAAGAGCATATTATCACGAGGCGCAATCTATTTTCTATTAATTGTTATCAAACAAGCCTTACCAATGTAAAAGGAATTCCGTTTAATTTGTAGACGATAATATGGACGTTCATCCATCGAATATTCGTCTGTATTCATAATTGTAAAGATTGTTCCCTCTTTGGGGAATTCATATTATTTATTTTGTCTGCGAGAATTTTTCCTTTCGACATTCCTTGAAAATATTCTTTATTCGGGTCCTAAAGCCGATGAGTAGTCAACGATTGCTATTACTAAATCTAGACAATACATTTGTGAATGCAGCTTCCCTGTGTTCGGTCGAAATTAAAAAATGTTTGAGATGTATACTTAGTTGAAGTAGGCTTTTTTCTATATATATTTGTTTCATGTGTATGCTTCCCTGCAGCTTGCGCAATGGGAATAATTGATTCCTTCATTTTTTTCTAGATGGCATGGGCAGAGACAGTCCGGGCGCACTATTGGACATGCTGGCGGAAGTGGCCTCTCAAACTTTGCATTCCGAAGCGATACACATGGAGTCCGATATACCACAGAAGAGCAAGCAGAAGACTGATCTGGCCAAACGCAAGAATCATGAAGTTTATCTGAACTTGCAGCAGATACTGTCCATGCCTGCAACTCAGCTGGTCAAACACTTTGCCATCTTTACAAGTGATGAACTCAAGAGACAGTACTCGTATGTTTGCGCTCTCGTGCCTGGCTGCGAGCAGAAGTACACAAGCTTTGCCAGCGAGGGAAAAGCTAGGGTTTCCATAATGGCTCATCTCGCCGATCATTTGGATCATCTGAAAAATAACAAGGATTCCTGTGAGAATATATCTGCTTTCCCTATTGGTTCATTTTTTTCAGCCCTTTGTCATTCATCGTCGACCGTTTTT
Source organism: Listrodromus nycthemerus (assembly GCA_963978505.1). Lineage (NCBI taxonomy): Eukaryota > Metazoa > Arthropoda > Insecta > Hymenoptera > Ichneumonidae > Listrodromus > Listrodromus nycthemerus. The sequence goes on from OZ021685.1 coordinate 8,599,599, forward strand.
ATTTGAGCGATTAATCAATTAAGTCGTCACTGCCATGCAATATGTAAAAATGCACTTTTTTCCAGTGCAATTAAAAACGAATTAATATTGGTATTATTATTATTATTATTATTAATGATGTTATATTCTTTTCGTAATTTCATTATTATTGTTATCCTTATTACAACTATTACTATTAACTGTTACTGATTTGCAGTAATTAACTTCTCAATTACTTTTTACAGACGCCACTTTCAAGGCAACAGCGTTAAAGCATGGGAAGCCAAAGGTTGGTATTCAGAGCAAGAAGCAGAAGATTCAACAGTTAAAAAAGCCCCAAGAAATTCCTAACAAGGAGAACAAGCTTGGAAAGCTAGAGAAATCCACGAGTTATTTACGAAAGATACTTTCCAACGAGATGAACTTCAAGGACTTCGAAAAGCAGAAGCGACTGGAAACGCAGAATCGCGAACTGGATACGTGTGCAATGGAGGCTAAGATGAAAACGGATCCGGACGTAACTTTCAAGGTGCTCGGGGACCACAGTTATTACGAGCACATGACGGAAGAGCCGGTTCACGCTGACATGCAAGGAGGTCCGGCAAACGAAGCCATATCTGAGAATGTGAGCGACAATAACGTATCTAAAACTTATAGAGAAATATGCGAATGGCGAAAATAAAATTCGTCTAACTGAATGAATTGATTTGCAGATTATGCTGATGGTCGTCGAGAGTGACAGTGTACATATGAAGGAGTTGCCTTACATACCCGACGACAGCGCCGGTCAATCAAATTCCGAATGCAACGCGGATTTCGCGGGTTTGTCATTAATGAATATTGGAACATAGAAAGAATTTTACGTGCTTGAAAATAATGCGTATCAGTGCTGGACAGTACTTGAAATACTGGGTTATTGTTTGGGTCTTGAAGTACGCAAGTACAAAATAACTTTTCAAGTCATTTTTATACTTTTAAGAAACAAGTTCTAGTACTTTTTGAGTCCACCCTCTCATTACGAATAATGTATGCGTAGCATAACAACCTGTTTGTATTAACTGATTATGTTCCTAAACGTCTAAATACGTATAACATTAACTATTTTATTTTCAAACAAAAAAAATTTTGTAACACATTTCGTTGAAAAGGAATATCTTAAGAGAGCGAGAAAGGACCCTTATCGGTCTTTTAATTGACCTTTATTGATTTTATTTGATAAAAGGAATTTACAAATAGATTGAAATAATCTGAAAACGATGGATTACGAGAATGAAAACTAACAATTATTTATAATGACGAAGCCACGTGCAAATAGGTTTACGAGCTTTGAAAAATGTTGTCTACATAACACTTTGAGCTATGAACTCAACCAGGAAAACTATTTGGAAAATACTTTGAGCCTTGGACTTGAAGTATTTTTTGGGACTTCGTCCAGCGCAGATATGTGTACATTCTGTTAATTGAATATTTTCACTAATTTACTTGCAGATTCCAAGTCCTGGGCGGACGATATCTGCGAAAAGGGTTCGGAGATAGTAGCGCCAGCGAAACCGAAAGGCAAAGCCAAGTTTATAGGGACGAGCAAGGAAGAGCGCGAAATGGCCCTGGTACTGATGGAACGTATAAAAAAGAAGGGAAATCCGACTGGTAGCAATTTGGAGTGTCGAATCTGCGATCCACCACGTAGTTTTACAGCGCCAACGACTCTCGTTTCGCACTATCGCAGTCATGCCGGCATAAAACCCTACGAGTGTCGCATCTGTCGTGCGGTTTTTACGAGGAGACACAGCCTGAAGTATCACATGCTCATACACCAGAATCAAACGCGCTTCACGTGCGCCGATTGCGGTAAAAAATTCAGACATCCGTCACACTTTAGAGAGCATCGTCGACGCCACACCGGAGAATCACCGTTCGGCTGCGACGATTGCGGTCAAAGGTCAGCTCCCGCGGATTGCAATATATATTCTAATTTTTTGTCTTAAACACGAACGGACCTAAGCACGAAGATGGATCGATTTTTTTCATGTCCAAGTTATATTGTATGTATCGTTAATTTTTTCGTTACAGATTCAAGACACGGAACACGTACAAACGTCACTTGAAGACGCGTCACGGAAAAGTTCTAACAACTACCGGCGAGCTTTTGTGTCTCACCGAAGAAGAATTTCAAAAAGTACAGACCAATAGAAAGAGAAAATCGCAAAGTATATCGCCGGACGTAATGGCCGAGGAGGACGCGGTGGCTACAGAATCGATCGTGCAATACGTCGGTGATTTCAACGAAAACAGCCAAGAAAATAACAACGAAAGTATCGAGGATTATCACGTGCAGGCGATGGCTGGGCAACATTTGGAAGATATTTGTGGAAATGGCATTATTGATATTGATAAGACTGAGATAATCGAGACTGAGGTAGAACTTGGAAGCGCTTGCTTCGAGAACGTGGAAACTAGCGATAATCGGGTATTGTATGATGGTATCGTCGAGAACAATCACATAGAATTCCAGAGTCGAAATTCACGCGATGAGCTGTTAGATCATCCTGGCATTCGGGTGGAGTACGTCGATGAGCAAGACGGCATTACTAGCACCATTGACGAAAATGTGAAGATTGTACACTACCGCGACGAATCAACGCCATCTGACAAGGACCAGTACATGATACCTTACGATTACGACGGCGAAAGTTTGGTGGGCAACGAATCGGGAACTACAGAAGCAGTTAATCAAAATATCAACGGTAGCGAGGACGATGAGTCGATTTTTCACGACGCAATGGATCAGCAATGCGCCTATAAAATACAAGGAAACGTAAAATATCAAGTGCACGTTGTTCCGCAAGATAGCGTAGAGTTCATTAATTCGGAAAATTACGATCAACTACCGAATGGAGCAATAACGGATGGGGAAGATATCGCACGATGCCCTGATGCCGTTAAGGATGCACAGGAGAACGAGTATGGCTCGGTAGCGAACGACGATAGATTGTTGAGCGATTGCGTGGGTAACATGGATAAATCCGATGAATCCCAGATTTCCGAGAGTCCGACGATAAACCAGCATACCGATAACAGACGGCAAACTATAAGTATCGTTCCAGCCGTGAAAAACGGTCGATTTCTACTTTTATCGAACGACGATTTGAAAGCTGGCTATTTGAGAATTGAAAATACGAATATTATCGTGAAAGAAGTCAAGCCGTTACGTCCTTCTATCGCGGTCCCACAAAAGTAAGAGGAGTTCGAATTTCGATGTATCAGAATCATACTCACAAAAGTCTTTTTCTATGTTTGACAGATCATAAAAATGATAAAGATTCAATATGAATTGCCGGTCGGCGCAGGATATTTTTTACGTTGGAATAACAGAAAAAAATACTATAGTGATTGTGCCAAATTTTCAAAGGATGTTAATGAGCCTAGCAGGCCTGGTGCACAATTAAAAATTATGTTCGACACTGTGCCGAATTTTTTTTGCAGCGAATTTTACACGTTAGTAACTTTCCGTTATTTCCAGTTGAATTTTGCGAGTTTCACAAGATCAACTTAATTTGTTGGGATACAGAATTCGTTGCGTTATTTTTGAAAAATACTTTTTTTTTTCGTTATACACCAGTAATCGATCTGAATCAGCTCAAAGAGGTCTTCCAGTATCTCAAATACAACGCCTAGGATCCGGACCATAATATATATATATATATATATATGTATATCTATATAGATATATATATTCATTCCACAGTTTAATTGTTAAGCCGAGGAACTACAATGTCTATTACAATTTTTATTTGGAAGTAAAACAAAATGTATAACTTCGTTCGTGAAAGAAAAGTAATATTTGGCTCTTAAAATTTCGTTCGTTCGGGGTGAAAGTTGTTTCACGATTGAAGAGTCAGGTCGGTAATGAAAGCGCAACAACACGTGTGCCTTATTCTGATAAGAGAGAACGCTAAAAAGATAAAAGCTTTCGCCTTAACGTACCACCGAGAAATTTTATGTTCAGTTGAATAATAAATAATCTAGTTCCGTAGAATTTTTGAGAGAGAAAGAGAGAAAGAAAGAGAGAGAGAGAGAGAGAGAGAAAGAGAGAGAAACGGAGCTTCAGCTATATGAGTTATATATGAAAGAAAATTCTGTCAAATTTTTGGTAAATAGCGCATCTATGTAACGTACTATGTTGTCTTGAACCGCGTAATGATATATTGTATTTTTATACGCTTTTTGTACTTATCTTAAATAAATCTTGCAGGAAAAAAAATCGGAGAGCATTTGCATGTTTATTCTGTCTCATACTCTTGCCTCTCGGATTCACCCGCTAATTACGGTAATGATGTTTATTGGCATAAGCAAAATTCTTATTTATTGAAATTCGTTGAGCACAATATCCTTTTTGTTTTCTTACACGAAGAATGTATAACTAGAAGTTTTTCAAAATTATAAAGATCCTACCCATTTAGTATAATTCATACCCACGTATACGTTTGTGCGTATACTTACATCCATATTCGTGTGTATTTTACTATATATATATATATTTTTTTTTTTTTTTTCAATTCATCTTATCAATACTAATCAATAACATTATTGTTATACTAGTAATTTCAATATCTGACAAAATACTGAATCTTTATGGCTCCGGTCTTTTACTAACCGGTTTTTTTTATTTATATTAACTATAATAACTTTTATTTTCGCTTCTCGTAATATTTCTCTTATAGTCATGGGTGAACAGATACACTTTTTGAAATTACCTAATTCAATTAAGAACCCTGATCAACGGATATACATTGTTTTGTGTTATTTTCTTCATCGTTTCTTAAAATGAAAAGTGCCGTTTGTCCCGAACAATCAGTGCTGTTCCTTACGTCAGTAAAAAGACCACTTTTTCCATTCCGTTACAAATAAGTACGTAAATCGTTGTTAATTTCTTTATATAATAATGGCATGCGTTTCTTGTGTACAGTCCGCATAAAAATGTTAACATCTACTTTTTCAATTAGATGAAAAAACCTTCACAGTTATTTTTTAATTTTTTTCGTTTTTTAATTAATTACTGTGCAGACTTAGCGTTTAATTAAATAGACAACGAGGAGGACTAGGATTAAACGGTACGCTAATGGGAGCGAGTAAGGAATAGGTATCATGTACACAGTTTTTTTCGAAGAGTCAGCTTTTTGTTTTTTTTTTCTTATTATCAACGGTCAAAGTCAGTGTCTCGATTAATGTCGCACTGGGCGACGTTATTAGATGTCAATCGGTGATAATTCTCGTGAATACAAAACTGCGCGCCGCAAACAATTCACTCCTTCCGGTCCATGTACTACAGGTACTCATTAAGTTCGACTACATATCCGTTGCAAATGAAAAAAAATAATTTGATTCGTTGCTCGCGAAGCAGTACGCGAAAAAGATAAATAATGATCTACATATTGGCTCTCGTTAATCTAAATAAAAGCTATGGCCGCTACATCGTATGTACACGTAATTAAATCTACTAAAAGTAATCTTACCCTACTATACAATGTCATCAATAAGAAAGGAAGAAACGTAACTACAAGTTCGATTGGTATTTTAAAAAACACGTCTTTCAAGGACACGGAAGATCAGTGAGTTTTGCCGAGCGTCCGGGTTGACACTTGCAATCAATTTATTTACGAATTTTGTACGCCCCTCTGTGCATCAATGAATAGATTAAAAAAAACCATGTTACGTTAATTAAATGGTTAATTCTTTAATTAATCGGTTAAGTTCATTAATCGCTAATTAAATCAGTTGTTCGCATCGCTCGCCGGGTTTCCGAGTGTGCGCGACTGATTTGATTACTCAGTCTGACTATCATCGACTATCGCGAAAAAAAATAACAACCGCGTGGCAATGTGTGAATTTTGAAGATAGAGAGATGGAGAGACTGCACCTTGAATCAATTTTCGGACGGATTATCCAGTCGAGTACGGGTACAGTAAAATATTTCATTTTTGATCTTTTTAAAATCTTTTTTTGTCGCTCTTCTAGTTTCAACTTTTCGGCTTCGTGTGATAACGACGGAGTCATAACTTATCGGTTATCAATGGCACGACCCTCGTGGGGAAACGTGAGTGTTATGAGCACTTTTCCTCCTTCATCTAACATTCTCATTTATGGTACATAGACTACAGTAATTTCTTGAAACGTTACTCTCCTCGCGAAAAAAAGAAGGAAACGAGACTTAGAAAAAAAAAAAAAAGGAAAACGTTTCAACTACTTTCATTGTTCACTCTTGTATTGGTTAGGCTTAGAATTTTGAAAATCATCTATCTTATGGCTGGTTTGCCGGTAACGATCGGGAATATCCCGCATACAGGTACAGGGATGCTGTTGTGGCGGGATAATCTCGACCGAATCATTTTATGACTCGACGCTGTACGGTCATGTAGTCGACGACGATGATATCGGGTTTGTGTCCGTACGCCAGCTTACGGAACCCGTTGATTCCGCGATCGTTGGGATCTGCAAACACAGGAATATTTTCCATTTCAATAATTTTCTCAAAAATTTCCGTTGCACGATATTAAATGTAGATAATTTACATGTACTGAGTACAAGTACTACTGGTAACTAGATCTTTAAATAAGTATAATGTTCTACTAATGAAACCCTCCACTTTTTCGTTTTTCTTAAATTTGATAAAAAAATATCTTTAATAAAGGATAAAGTTTGGGAAGGAACTCTTTTCATTTCTTTTAATGACGTTTTCATGATGACCATCGAAATATATGCATCTGCATAAATGCACTTCGGCCATTTATAGCGCCTAAATGATCGGTTTAAGAGAAAAAAGTGTAAGGACTTTTCCGTTTGTTTTTTTGGTTTTTTACCAACGCATTGTCTCGAATTTTTTTTTCAATTTTCGAGATAGTTTTTACGAATTTAATTTTTGGGCATGCTACCATGGGTTAAATAATAAACGAAGAGGAAAAAGCTTTAGGATTTTTTTTCTACTTTCAATTCTACACCAAGGCTTTTTATATTTACCAAAAAAAATTTCATAATTTGTTCTTTATACCTCGGTCGAAAGTACTATTTCGAGGCAGAAAGTTAAAGATTCGTGCATTAGTAAAGCTGCATAGTTGCCTTCTATAACAGCGAGAGCAAAAAATCCTTTCATTACCTAACTGGCATTAGTCATTTGTTATATACTAACTATGTTTTGTTTACGCTGGTTATTTATGATTGATGGTACTGAGATACAGTTTAACAGTGACGTGTGTAGAATACATCAACTTCATTTAATTAAAGAATCATTAAGAAAATAAATGATTTCAACTGACGGATCTGCAGACGACGAGGAGATACTCGAGATGATAGATGGGAGATCCCCCCCCCCCCCCCCCGCAGCACTCGCTTCGCTCGTGTCGCAAATGTCGGGGGCAGATATCAATTTTCTTTCGATCCAGTACAATAAATATTGGACGTACTTTCGACCGGCTATAAAGGAAAATAGTATACACCACACGGCCAGAAGTTTGAGAACTCTGCAGAGATCTCAAACTTTCTGCCCTAGTAGTGTAATATACTATTTTTTTGGGCTGGTTTTCATGAATTCAAACTTCTTGAAAACTGGCCCAAAAAATTTTTCAATTTTTTTTTGGATTCATGGAAACTAGCTCAAATAAAAAAAAAAAGTTTAATGCGATCGATTAGAATTGGTAGAAGAAAATAAAAGTTCTAAAGATTTTTACTCTTCGTTTATTATTGAACCAATGGTGGCGTGCCACAATATTAAATTCGTAAAAACTAGCTCAAAAATTGAAAAGAAGTCAAGAAAATGCGTTGGTAAAGAATCAAAAAACGAACAAAAAAGTGCTCACACTTCTTTTTCTTAAACCGATAATTTAGGCGCTATAAGTTGCCAAAGTGAATTCTTGCAGACGCAGATATTTTCATGGTCGTGTTGTCATGAGTTTCATTCTTAGGAGAAAAAGTTTTTTTTTTTTTTTCAACGTCGACGTGAAAATTTACCTTGTAATCGCATCCGATCAGGGGAGTTTCTGCCGTCGTCTCGTCTGTAGGCCGGTAGGGATGCGGCGGTGTGACGTAAATGGGCTTGCTCGGAATGTTCGCAACCTGAGCATAAACTGTTGGAGGTTCCTGTATCGGTCGTCGTCTGCTGAGAGTCGACATGGGCAGCAGCTGAGGACGGTGAACGCCGGACACCTGGACCGGTTCGTAACAGTTCGGCGGAATTCGTCTGTTGCTTCTTAAAGTAAGTTCGGCGTAGGCTAACTCCGCTCCCTGGAAAAAAAAAAAACAATAAAAATATCGAATTTCAACCGATTTTGAGACAATATTGAGACACAAACATTTTGAAAGCGCAACACGTTTCGAACTGTGTGTTCATGACAATTGTGGACGACAATAACTGATGTTATCTATAACGAACCTCAGTAAAGTATCTGAAACCGAGTGTCGATTTACCCAAACGTTGTCAATTTCTTCCGAGGTAATGTAGAGGAACAAAAAGGTTTTCTATATAATAAACTCACGTTATTTATAGTACTGAACGAAGTTGACTCTGGGCGTTGCTGCTGAAGTATATAGCGCGGTGAAGTTCCCATCGATAGTTCGGTATATGCATTCTCTGTAAAATATAAGAATGTGAATCTCTTCCATGGTCTCGAGACAGTTGGCAGATAGAAGGTCCGGGGTGTGTGAAAAATTGTGGCAAAAGGGGAAAATTCACCGTTAGAGTGCGGTATTATGTCGGGGTCTTTCTCGAAGCTTTCCACACTACCGGTGCTCAGCGGAACCGAGGCGGACTTGTCGTTGGGCGCAGTGAGATTGGACATGCCACCGTCGTCGTGGGAGTCCTTGTCGTCCTGGGTTCTTGGACGATAACGCAATCGCACGGCCAGTACTATAACGAAGATGACCAGCAGCAATCCCGCCGCTGCTGCAACAATCGCTCCTAACAAGGGACCCGATAGCGACAATATCACTGGGGTCAGAGCTGCGAACAGAAAAACATTTTTTTTCTTTACTTAGAAATTAACGTTGTTCACTGAGCGCTTGCGACAGAAGAATTAAGCGAACGACAAGACCAAAGGGTAATCGATAATTCAATGCGGGACGAAGAAAGTTGATGATTTTGATAATTTTCTATAAACTCTCGTTCGAGAGATTGTTTTAGAACATTATAAAAATCAATTGTCGATCTATTATCAAAATTAGGAAAATTGTCAAATTACCGTGTTGACGTTGCTCTTTTTCTCGTATCAGTGCGATGTGTATATGCACAGTTTTTTAATCTCTTTTACGTTTGTAACTCATTCCTGTCAGGCCAATCGCGTGGTAGCTCGTGTATAAACAATGGTCTGCTACGATTGACTGTTTCAATTATACTACGATGAGACAAAAAAAACTACTCCTAGGCACAGTTCACACTATTCATTGTCACAAATGGATACCACGATTTATCGTTTTTTAATTCATGCAATAACAGTGTAGGGACTACAAATCGAACATAAGAGATAATACACTTTAAGCAAAGCGAAATATGCACAGGCAAGATGATGAATTTTTCTTTCTTCTTTCGACGAGTTGAACGAAATATAAAACGAACAAAAAATTGTTGAATCAAAGAGGTGATCGTGATGTGGCGTGCAATCTGATAAACCGGCCGTACATAAACGAAATTGCGGAATATACTCAGTCGTTATAGAATTTTTCAACAGAGATCTCGGATTCGCGTTATCTATTTCATTGCTTAATACTTCTTGTTATTGATAAAGAATTTTTTTTTTATAGCAAATGCTTTTGACAGTAGATATGAGATGCGAGAGACGTCGTGAGGAAGATGAAGCTCCAAATCCTACCTGGATATCGTTGATGCTCCGGGGTCTTACCCTCTTGGACAAAACGCTGGCTCTGCAGTACGGTTGCGTTACTCATCGCGTGTGCGGTCATTATTCTCAGAAAGAGAACGAGGCCCGACTGGCTTCTCTCCGCCGGCAAATCGGTGACCTCGAGCATGCTCGGGGTGAGGCTGGTAGCCGATGCGAGAAGGTGTCTCGTTCCTGCATCGAACACCTGAAGCACATAGGTCGCTGTGTTCGCGTCGAAGTACTCGCTCTCCGCGCAGCTCACTTTAACGCTGGTCCGACTCTCTTCCCTGATCGTGCAGTTCTCCGGGGATGGTGGATGTGCCAGCCTCTCACCTACTACCATTCGTACCAGCCTCAACTCTTCGACCTTCTCTCTTTGCTTTTTTTTTTGCTTTTTATACTCTTAGGCACCGATAATAGATTTGCGCGTTTTGTGTAGAAGTAAAATCATATTATGCAATAATTGTATGGACCCCTCGTGACGGGGATGGCGTGTCGCAAACATAGAGCCCGAAGTACGCAAGGTAGTATTTATAACGTTCGCCCTACCGAAGACGAACGAGCTATTATGCAGCGGTGAAATTTAAATCGGGTACTCCGTGGAAATGTGCGATAAATATAGTTTATTGCGTCTAGATGTATAGCATCGAATTATTAATGACCGTTAATATTCAACATTAACGGAACGAATAAGAAAAATGTTTAAACGTCTTTATCGGATGTTTACGATCCTGATGTGCATTATACAATTTTTCGAAAAATCAATTTATGCGCATATAAGGATGTAAAAACCACGTGACTTTCTACGATGCAAGGCCGTGCAGCGTAGCAAAGAGTGCTCAAAATAATAAAAAAATGTATATATATATGTATATGTATTTATATGTACTATAATTCATTATGGCAGTTATCGTCTTTCACGAGCGGCAATTGCTTACCTGTTCGTCTCTCCGGTAGATTGAGAGTTGCGGCGCGAAGACGAATGGCTTCGCTGCGACCTTTTCCATTGCTAGCGAAGATCGTAACGTGGTAAGTAGAGCCTGGCGTTAGACCGTGAACCGAAAACGAGGGTTCTTTGTTCGTACGGTTGTAAACCAGACCCCTCGACTTTAGGGTGTTCGTGCTGTCATCCATCTCGAGTTCGAGGGTGAATTTTTGGGATAAACCACCGTCGAAACCTTCCGAACATTCCACGTACAGCGAATCGGTCGTTTGATTCAAGATCGTGCAGTTTTGTGGTGTGTCGGGTCTCCCTGCGCCATAAAGAAATAAAGTTTCATTCATTGCTAATACATAGACTGTTTTTTATACATATTTCGATGGGCCACAATTTTTTATATCAACGTATATGAGAAATGTAATTTGAAAAAATGCAGTGGTTATGCATTGTGCTATTCGTCAAAATTTCTAAAACCGTCAGACTAGAAGCGAGGACCATATAAAAAAAAACACGTTGTTTCATCAACTTAACAAACATGCTACGATGGCAGCTATAATAAAAGCTATTAAGCCGTTGTTAAGATATTCATGAAAGTTCTAACCGGCAGGAACGATGTGATAGACACAAGGCTCTATCTGAGTGCCCTGATCGTTGGCGCCCCAACAAAGTAGAGTTCCGTAATCCAGCTCGGTCATTGGTGTGTATGCAGCGGTAGAGCGTGTACCCTCGATCATCACCTGTGCCTGGGCAATGTCAACAGCTTCCATTGTGTTGTTAAACTTCCACGTAAACGAAACTTCCGGCGGATTTGCCTCTAATTCGCACGAGATCGTAATCTGTTCCTGCCTCGCGGCAGCGAAAACTTTAGTCTGTCCAGGATGGCACACCGGAGCATCTAGCGGCGAGAAAACAATTATTCGTATTATTACACAATCTCTCTTCCGTCTTGTCCAAAAATGTTATCATCTTCGTGGCGATTATTGCTCGGTTCTTACATTTGATGTCCAAATTTAGGCGGTTGCTTTCACCGTCGCCCTCTTGATTGCTGCCTATACACGTGTAAATACCCGCGTTGTTCCTCGACACGCTCTGCAGCACTAAACTTTGATTACTGACGATTGTTCCCATCGCTGCGTTATTGTACAGTGGATTTCCCTGTGCACAAAGTTCATCGTTATAACGAGACCCTCGAGAGCAACTAATATTACCACTCCAGTATATCAAAGTTTGTAGCACCATGGCGAAAACAACGATTCAATGATTTTCAACAATTGCAAAACTTACATTATGCTGCCAGAAGACTTTGTAAACCCACGGATTAGATTTGATGTTGCACTCGAAGTAAACATCCATACCTTCCCTTATAGCACTGGCGTTCAGATTACTCCCCAATTCGAGAGTCACTACTGGCTCATCTGAAAGCAAAAGAAAAGAACGTTGTCTGGTTTTGGCGAAAAACGGTTTTAAAATGAACCATTTTTGTCAAAAAATTAATAAGAATACCTTTTTGAATAAATGGTTAACAAAATTTTTGTTATGTATTCCTCCGTCTACTAAGTCAGTTAGGAAATATGACACTTCTCACGAACTTTTCGAAATTTGGGTTTCTTAGCATATAGAATGGTTTTCGTAATAAAAATTCGGAGATATCGACCGAAAAACGATTTCCCAACTGATCTGATTTTTTTAAATATTGTAAACAATTATTTTCGTGAAAATAAATAGAGCATTTTTTTCACGAAAATAGTTTTTTACACAAAAAGAATTTAGGATTTGTTTTATCGAATATCATTCAGTATACTAACAAACGAAAAATTTCGAAATGTTACCGATGCTAACATAAAAAAATGTTTTCCCGCGTGCTTTTTTTCCTCTGCCTCTCAAAAAGGTCTTATGAATGAAGTTATCGATACACAAAGGATCGATGAGTACACAAACGCGGTAGGAACGGAGCCTTTACAGCAAGAGGCTAGCCGCAGCTGTAGTCTGCACCATAAACTCGCTACCAAGTCTCGTAAAATATCGTGACAAAGTTTTTTGTCGATAAGAGCGATACGTGAAGAAAGTCGTAAAGTGCCAAGAGAGACTAGGAATAATGAAAAAAAAAAAAAAAACGGCAACGAGAAAGAACAAACGGTGAAGGTAGAAAAGAACGACGCTTACGGTGAATATCGAGTTTCCAACCGTCCTCCAATTCGGAGCCGGGTATACCGGGAACGCTCCCTTTGCAAGTGAGAAATTTTCCGGCATCCTCTATACTGGGCACAAAAGTAAGTACGCTCGTTGTTGAGTTTCCCTCTTGCTCGACAATTTGTCTCGTATTTCGCAGTACGGTGCTACCCTTGGACCAAGTGATTTCAGGAACGGGACGGGCTCCGACTACTTCGCAGCTTATCTCGTATGCCGTACCGACACTGAGGGCTCGGTTCTCACCGAGCATCCTTACCCAGAGCGGTTTTACTGTAAAAAAAAGAAAAAAAAATTAATAAAAACGAAGAAAAAAAATCAATAACACTCGTAATGCAATATCATTCCGCAATACGGTTGCAATTACTGAACATATATGTATATGGATAGATAGTGTCGGACGTTGGCAGACTCACGGGTCATATTGAGGGAGACTGAGCTGGATATTGGAGCTACCATATTGTTGTTAGAAGCTTGGCACGTCAGTACCGCGTGTAAATGTTTCCTTTCCAACTTTTCCAATCGTAAAACATTGCGAACTCGCTTGACACCGACTGTCTCGTAACTGTCGTCGAGAAGAGCGTTCTCCTGCCACCAAGTCACTCGGGGCTGTGGACGACCTACCAAAAACAAAGTATTTCGTGTAAGGCGCTGCTGGATCCTTCTGTTTTAGTAGTAGAAGAAAGCGATTTTGAGAAATCGAATTTACATCCTTAAGGAGAAGTGAAACAAGGTGCACTTTCACGTGTGAACTTTCAACGGTGGTAATTTTTTTGAGAAGAAAATGAGCTCCGTCCGCGTGCAAAATTACCGCGCGCATCCAACTAGAATTCGCTTCTTCCTCAGAAAAATGAGCACCCTTGGGAATAGCTGATTACAGTTTTTATAACCGACCGCGATATTTCACTTTCCCACAAGACCATGTGAAACTCTCGTACTTTCTTCCTCGCCTCACTTCATCCCCTTAAGAGGCATTTTAAAAAACTTGCAAAAAGCATTTTACTCGAAGAGGTAGGAAAGATCAAAATTTCATGTTCTTCGCCAAGCTCACTGATGAACGATCTTTTACACATTCATGAAATGCAACAATTGTAGCAACGAGTGTCTGACCGCCCGTGACTAGTTCTACTTACCGCCGGTAGCTACGCACGTGATGTTCAGACTCGCGCCCTCGCTGTAAGGACCGAGAATGTAGTGACGAATGTGAGACCTTCCATCCTCGTCCAGTATACTCAATTGTTCCGGCGGAACTACGAAAAAACAATTACGAACATTAAAACCTCTTACAAGAATAATTGTAAAATTTTCGTTTGCTGTTGGACATAAAACAATAGTTCTTACTGATAACGGTGAGATTGACTTTGCTGTTGCGGGTCGGTGACTGTTTGAAATCGACTCGGCACCGATAAAGACCCGCGTCGCTCTCACGCACAGACTCCAGGCTCAGTTTAGCAGGTTTGTCCGCGTGCAAGAAAGACGCTCTTCCACCGAGGCTCTGATCCTGCCAGTGCATTCCCTGCTCCAGAGCCGAACGTCCCCTCGAATCGAAGCTGCAATCATTGATTTTTATTTTTATTTCTCTCAGCTTCGGCGATTAATCTGACCCGCCACTTAATTACGCACGGAATTGATTGACCGGATACGACTTAAACAGCGTTCGGTTGATTTTTTATTTGGCGTATCAACGTCGGAGCGAAGGATCGAGAGAAAGCGATAGGACGAAAGTCCTCTTGTATGTGACTTGGCATTATGGATCGTCGCACTTAACTATATGCAACCGTGTACTGCAACGGCTATCAATTATCTTTAAACGCTATATTCCTGTTATAACACATATCTGGCACCTGCACGCTGGAATATTCCGACGTTCGGTATTATATCCACCGAGGCAATTTATACTCGAGGCATCCCGGCAGAGGCTCACGATGATCTCGGACGGGCGTGAAATACGCCGACGAGACGCCTCTTTACAATATAACGTGTAACCAGTTTGACGGGGAGCCGGCGAGATCCGGTCTAGGTGCATAGCCGGGGCACAGTCATTGGCCGCGCAAAGTCCCTACTCCACTGGAACTATTCTGTGCCCCCCACATAAATTTACGATTTTCTTATTTTTATTGAAATTTCAAGATCTGCAATAAAGATACCGCCGACGCCGCCGATTCAATACCCATCGATCTTTACTATAACAAAATAAATTTTCCGGTAATTTATTGGTATCGGATCCACTATCTAAATTGTACAGAAAAAAAAACTATTGAAATAAAAAATTCTCGAATGAAGAGATACAGCATGGGCGCTCGAAGGAAGTCGTAAAGTTTGTCGATGATTTATCGTCCGGCTCCGAAGACACGGTTTATTTAACGAGCCATTATGAATCTACCATTGAGCGTCAAATAGTCAACGAACCGACTTCCTACGTCTTTCGTCTTCGTCCACAATAAATTCTCGAGACCAATCATGGTGGGTCGATTATGACGCTGCTGCGCGGCCAATGACTGTGCCCTCGATGCTCACTGTGTGCTCTAGATATACATATATTAGCGGAAGACTGTCGGGGTGAGTTATGTGTACAGGATGGGTGGCGAGGCACCCAGTATACCGAGTCTCCTGATTTCACGCACATCTTTCACGCGCCTCGTGCACATCTTGCATAAAGTGCGACAATGCACGTGAGTGCTCGAGTGTGTGTGTGTGCATGTGTTACAGCTTTAGTATGAACCGTGAGCTGAACCGAAACGCGAAGAGATATACTCCACAGCGCAACGTTCGTAATACGATGAAGGTAGAGTTATACTTCATGTATTTACGCAAGTGGCTCCGCAAGTGGAGTTATAGGTACGTCTGCGAATTAGGATGACAAATACGACAAGGACGCCGCCTTGCACTGTCGGATATATTTATCGTACGAATTTCCACTTGTAACGTGAAATTGGCTTCTCTTCCACGTTCTCCATCCCTCCGACGTCCCGTTTAGTTGCTCTCTCATTTTCCCCCGGAGAGAGAAAGCCCAAAATTGGACTCGAGGAATTCAGGGCAATTCGTGGTTATTTTAGTATGTCGTGACGTTATTTTTTTCAATGGTAGCGATGATAACTATGTTCACTATGATATTATGATTATAACGACTATTGGCTAAGAATTCATAGTCGCTGGTCGATAACGAACTAGGGAATAAGGGGGTGGAGCGGACGATCGTTGAACGGGACCGGAAGTCCGTGAGAGGACCCGGAGTGCGAAGGCAAAACAGGGAAGTTGCGCCAAGACGATGAGTGGAAGTCAACGAGCAAGTACTCTATCGGGGATATTCGGGAGGGCGAAGGTGACAAAGGAGTTTTGAGGAAGTTTCGCGAAGAGGGTATGAGCGAGGGGTAGTCGGATGCCTGGGTTGCTGGAGGGTCTGCCGAGGGTCGCACGTTGGTGGATGGTTTTAGTACGTGGTACAACTGGTCGACGGGACTATCAGTAGTTAGGACTCGACGGACCAGACGACTCGGCTGGGGACAGCGAACCCGGAGAGCTCTGGATGGAGGTGCCATAGTTTCTCCGGGTTGGCTTTCATACGGACAATTCTACGTGCGGAGGTGGAGCGCCCGAGAGGACAACCTGCTGTCCGAGCTTCGCTTCCGCGTCGAGCAACCGTTGGGATACACAGGACAAATTGCGTCGTCCGATACGCTATAGAAGTTACGCCAAGCTTCTGTATATACACGTTGTGTACGACCAACAAACCCTCGTCGCTCGGTACGCGCTGGGATATCTTTCGCAACCCCTATATGTCTGGCGTATGCAACAGGCCGGATATCTTGATGCGGGGAGTAGAAGTGCGGTAGCGAGCGGAGAATCCGGTAGATGGAGGAGTCGGCGAGATAAGATCGAGTGAATTAAGGATGTAAGGATGCCAGGAGACAGGGGAATAAAGATACGTTCCAGGAGACTAATAAGCGTACGATGGTGATGAGGAGGGTTCAGAATTATACGATGAAACTGAAACTGCCAATAAACTTGCGATCATTTTGTCGACGTCACGCGTGGTTTCGCAATCGCATTTTTCGATCAAAAGTCACGTCACACGGAAAAGTGGTACGTCCGGTTTGAAAAATTCAATTATCGATCGGAAGTGAAAAACTTACTTTCGGCATGAAAATCGTAGCTTTCGACTGAAATTCATATTATACAAGAATTACATTACTTCCCCTTGGTAAATCAACATTTTTAACAAAAAGTTCTTATTCCGGTATGATGTCACTTACGTCAGAATAAGATTTTCAAACTAAGATCTACCAACAAGAAATGACACTTTACCGTATGGTCTGAAGAAAAATTTTTAAATCGGAAGCGGTGGTTTTCCGATAAGATATCGGGCGCAAAGCGTGCGCGATAACGATAGGATCGCGTGCAGTTTCCGACGGGTTCGTATCGGCTGTATCGGAGTCTGTGAATACGGATCGTACGCCGTATATCATTCGGTAACCCGAGGTAAATTGTCATCGAACCGGTTGAGTCGCGAGACGTTAGTTAAATTTGCCGAACGGCAAACGAGAATGGAATACGAGTCGATCGGCCGCGGTCGCGCGCGCTCCGTCGTACGGGGATTAATGCCGATGGCCATTGAAATTACATCGGTTGAATGGGTAAACCGAGTTCGAGGATATTCAGATTCGATTTTCGCAGGGTTTGTCCCGCTTTATAAATTCATGGCGGACAACCCGGACGGGTATGTAAGTTTGCGGAAAAGAGAGCAAGATAACGCGTACAGCTGTGACTATGTATGCGAGTCGGTGGAAGTGGGCTGTATCGTGGTGTACACAGGAATGACAAGTAGCGGAGAGCGGGTGAAAACGGAACGTCGGGGCGAGGCGGACCGATCTCACAAACTTTTCTCGCGTCCAAGTGTCCGGGGTTCCGTTTTGCCCCGCTCCGTACTATCTTTGAGAGTTTTGAGACAAGAAGAGGGTGAATAGCGGGGGGGATCGCGCGACATGAATAAGAGATGAAAGGTTTACCTGTATATCGGTGTGTCTGCTCCCTCCTTGTACCAAATAACGAGCTGTAGCTTCTCTCCGGGGACGGGCGGTTCAACGTCGCATGGTAATTGAGCAATTCCGTTTGCCACAGCCTGCGCATCCGTCATCGTCACTGCAATGACAACCGGCACAATCAACCGAATGAGTTTCCATCGAGAGTGCATACATGTATATATAAGATATACGCGGCTACGATGATATCGACAGAGTTATGTATATACGACAATACCGATATTTGCTATTACCGTGGGCATGGTTTAGAATACAAGGCGCGATGCAGCCAGGTGGATTGCCGACAGTGAGGAGACCGAGTATCGCCAATCACTATCGCATCTGCGTACAATATCGCTCGTAATGTATTTATGAATTATTGATACGCGGATCTCATGGGCGTTTCGCCGAATACAAAAATTCATTGAAATTTTCTTTGACTATAATTAGAAAAAAAACACACACACAATAGTCTTCCTGTTTCGCCTGCACCGTAAACACGAAAGTTCCCGGATGCGGTAACGAGAAAATAATCCCTAAAAAAAGGTCCCCGATGGAACAACTTTCTTCGACCACGTTGAAACAAAAAAAAAAAATTCAATCGCAATTTTTAAACTTTCCTTTCTCAAAGAGATCAAGTCAATATTCTTCCCCGACGATCTTTCATGCGGGACTCTTGTGTCGGACGAAACTTTGCGAGGATCGCGTGTGTATACACGGAGGTCGCGGAAGGACGACCCGAAGTTTGACGAGGGGAGAATTTAGAGGGGGTGAGTATTTCGCCAGTATCTTTCATGGGATATGACGTCAATTTTTCGCATCCAAAGGAATTCGGACACTTTAGTTTCGGCTCCCGTATAACTTCGTGACCCGCCTCGGGCCGGTTACCGGGTCGCGAGATGGTTGATCTCCGAGCGCTAGCGGATGCACAACACAAGGATTTCTGTGTGTGCGGGGAGGAGTGTCGTCGATGGTCGGAGCGATCGGTAACGCCTCGTTTTCCCTTGGTTGCTTAGCCAACGTGTTCGCCCAGGGGCGATGGGTTACGGTCGGTTCCTCTGTCAAGTCGGGTAGGCTTTGCGGACGTACTTGTCAGAACAGTTTCCGCCTCGATATCAATGACATAGTAGGTACTTCCGGTCCAACGAAATCTCGCTGTCTCGCTTCGTCTGCGCGTACACTCCGTTTACATCGGTCGCTCGACAGGGGGGGATTAGAGTGAGGGTGGTGTTAAACATCCTCGCGGCAACCAGGCTGGGTAGCGCGTTTAGCCTGGCTATAGGGCATTACAACGCTATTCACCGTTACTGTTATAAGGCCAGTCGTGTACGTAACTCTCGTTACAATAACATACACATATAACAGCAACATTTCCGCGAAGCACCGGATTCCCCATTTTAATGAAAATCTCGCTTGTGATAAACAACAGCGCTACTATTATATTGAAATTCCGGAGATTGTTCGGCGGCAGAGGCGATACGACGGCGCTGGTGAACGATGGAAGAGGGAAAGAGACACCGGCCATGATTACGCCATGGCAAACTCGTACGCGGCGATAATATAGCGGACGATGACGTCACATTTTTCGATAAAAAATCTTTATCGAATGGCACTAATGGCGCACATGGGAAACTGTATCAACGATGAGAGCGCGGATGTGGAAGTGAGAAATAAATAAAACAAAAGTGAGCGAATGATGAGTGAAGAATTTAATGGGGAAAGGGTCGGAACGACGTTTCGCTAACTTTGGTGAAGACCCGCGAAGAAAATTTTCCGCTGGCTGCTTCTCGTCTATCATGAAACTTCGGTTTCGAAAAAAAAAGAAAGTGTCACTTCAGGAAAGTTACAACTCAACGGAAAGCGTCGATACAGTTCGACTATGCTCGAAGGGAAGCCAAGCACGGATCGGCGACAAGGGTTCTCCGTGCCGAAGCATCCGCACAACCGTTAACTGGCAATTCTACATAGCAAGTGGCCTCGAAAGATTGATTTGCAAAACTGAAGAAAAAAACCGCAAGAGTCTGCAATTTATCAGTTTTACTCGCTCGTTCCAGTATTTTGTCGTCTGCATTAACACTATAAAAAAAGAGGTTTAAACTGTAGAATCAGGTCTGAAAATCTGTTTCATTCTAACTCTGAAAAAGGTATTTATTTTTCCATCTCTAATGACCTGATAAAAAAATACGGTAGAATCAACTAATATTCAAGCTGGGAAGTTTAACAAAATATTTTGTTGTCACAGCTAAAAAATTGTTTAATTCAACGATTCGCTGCGTGACATCGCCATAAATATTCGCCAAAAAAATAAATAAATTTTTTTGGCGAATATTTATTTGAAAATCCCCGCTCGAATCTCAGTCGTTCGAACTGTACGTTTTTTTTTTTATCAATGTCGTAAATTCTATTTCCGACTGAATAATTTTTCGACGGAAAACGTGTAAGCCAAAGGGCTTCTACGGTTGACTTTTAAAATTGCCGATAACTGTGAAAGTTTGCCCGACACGACACTGCCGCGCCCTTGCCGTGGCGAACGCGCTTTGCCAGAATAACTCGGTCACGTCCGACATACACGCATCGATCTTCGGCAGGCGCTTGTTGCAAATAACTTTACAACGTACTCCCCTATCGTGCCCCCCAGCCACGTTGCCCCGGAGTTCGTTCTACCCTTCTCGTACCTTCGGTATACCGAAGGAACAATATATTTCTCACCATTATCTGGCGGGCATCGGAACAGGCAACCTTTTCTCCACCCATGCCCTCTGCCCGAGAGAGAGCTTTTGCCAAGAGCGAAGGGAGGAATACACCGAGGTACTTTAACGTCCATCATAACTCCGATGGTCTCCGGCAAAACCCCTGCCGTGCTAAAACTATACGGCCCGTTCTCACGTAACTTCCAAGCTTTTCGTATAATCGCAGAAAAAAAAAATGAAATAAAAAATCGTGTACCTCTTTTTCTTCTCGACATTCTTCCCCTCGTTCCCCCGTTGGACGAATCTCACCCCGCAGCGTTTTTCGGAAACACGAAACTTCTATAATAATCCATCTCCATTCTAAGTAGAATTATAATCGAGGCAGGGTAGATCGGGGCTGATGGGAAACCCGATCCATGTCCTGCATTCCCGATAGGACTTCAATTTTCGTATCCCGCTAAAGATTCCCAAGAGCGGTCCGTATCGGTCCCGTTTCTTCTTGCGGACGCTCGAGAACTCGAGCTCTGCGATACGCCCGCCACGAACTTTCAGATAACCGGTTAGTGAAACTTTTCCGAGATCACGATAGTCGAGAAATATGTTGAATCGATGGCGTGTAATCCAATGACAGGAGGGTAATCGATGGGAGTCGAGTAACGAGAGCGAATTTGCGAAGCGTCCGCGTGACGGTGGATGAGTTTTTATTCGCTGGGCGAGCGATCCTTAAGGTACATTTATAGTACGTGTATCAAATATGAATTAGCCCTCAGTTCGCTAATGGGATGCACGTACGTTCTTCAGCGTGGGGCGAGTGGGATGGGTAAACAACTTGAGAAGTTGCAGAGCGCAGCGAGTAGGTAGTTATAATAGAGGTGGAGCGACGCAGCGAGGGGGTTGTAGTTTGTTACGAGGGAGGAGAACGATGATGGTGGTTCCCGGTGTGGAAAGGGGTGCACGGGTGAGACGGAGAGGGACAGAGCTGGTGGCTTGGATCATTATACCTGCATATGTTGGGCGGTGGGTTGGCAAGCTCGTAGATTCACCCTGGGGTGGGTGCGGGGTGGGATCGGTGTAGCTGGCTCGAATCCTCGTCGTGTCGTGACCATTCCGGGTCGAGGTACAACGCGTGTACACCGCATGCAGAGGTGCAGGTAGACGGACCTGTGTTGATAAAGTTTACAATCTCGATCCGGCGATCGCAAACGCACACCGCGCCCACGGTCCCGTTCGTGCTCCGTGTAGCTGCATAAAGTAATAACGCCATGGACTACTATGGGCGTAGTAATAAGGTTAAAAAAAAATACATCTTTATTACTTCATTGGACAATATGCTGAGAGAGGACGGTTTAATAGCTTTATTGGGGATTTTTTATTTATTTATCTTTTTTCATCTCGTCCTCTCGATGTCTCGTGAGGCTCAAAGGGGTTGGAATGAGAGAACGAAAGAATCCACTCGCGCACGCATCCGACTTAATTCTTGACCCGGGGGCATTGTTTTTTTTTGTCTTATCCCGTGTGACCGTACCATATTTCAAGGCAATATCTTTGGTGCAGGAATCTCGAGTGAAAATACTTTGTATCGTCCGGATCTTCGGTGCGAAAGTTCACACCCTCGCAGTAAGCCAGGCTCTTGAACCGGTTCATCTCAAAGGTGCTCTTCTTCGCTCACATTTCAATGAACTTCAATCAGCTTCGATCGGCACTACACATCAAGCATACTCCAGCCACTTCGGCTATCCCCGACCATCATTCCATTCGGAATAATTATTGAGAATATAATTTATTGCTTGGTAGCGAGCCAGGCGATTAATTGCTTGTTACCTCATCAGTTTTTCCTCGCTCCATCGCGCACGTGTCTGGGCGTGGGCGCGAGACTCGTGCATGACGGTGTATTACATGCGAAGCTGATAAATGTACTCGGGGTTAAAGCCAGTGAGGCAACGACGACGAAAAAGGCATCGACGAATAACACACGAGAGTAGACCGACTCGGAGACCGCGAGCGGATTCACGGCGCCTTAGTTACCGATACGGTAACAAAAGACGCCGGCGGAGGATGTTACTCCGGGGAACGCCCCGAGGTTCCGTCGCGGCGGAGCGTCACCGTTAGGAGAGGCGACCGAGCAGCTCTCTCCATCTCGCAACGTGCATCCATCTCTATACCGTGGAATATATTTTCCATATTTCGACGTCTTCCAGGGGAATTACGTTGGACAGTGATAATGCGCCACGGGTTGCGCGAAGCTCTCACGGTCCTTCATCATATTCCTCTGCGCCTCCTCTCCGACTATATTCCAACGGGTTCTGTCTGTGTTTGCCGTATAGCTGCACGTTGTACCAGCGCATGGTGCATCGTGCACGGTCGGGACTCTAATGTATTCCGAGCACACGAGATGCACCGCTACCATTAAACATCGGACGTATATACAAGTATTACGTGTGGTGTACGCGGTGCGAGTTTCGATGTGGAAAAAAAAAATAGCATTGAGAATATTTTACCTCTTCTACGGCTCGCTGAAAGAGGAACGTTAAAGAGATATTCGCGAAGTCGTGAGCGATGCTTCTACCGGTTGGTCTTGGTTCCACTCCGGCGGAAGGAAACTTTTTTCGGTGTAAAGAAGAGCCAGTGCAGTCTGAGGAGACGGATCGCATCTGTGCGCGATGCTTGCGCGAAGATGAAGTCTAATGGACTTATTGAGAGAACAAGTATCGCCCTTGCGCTTCGAAGACCGTCGGAAAAGAAGTCTTCAAAGGCACGAGCACGGCTTCCGGTTCGCATCGGTGTGCATCTGCGTTCGCCGTCCGATTGGGAAAAATCGTTTTCCGGGTCGCCGCGAGTTTTTCTAAACTATCGAGAGCTCATTCTCGGAAGAGCCGTTAATTAATTTCACCGTTCGGTTCACTGTTCGTTCGTGGATGCGAGAAAGGAGATAGCTCTTTTTCTTTCCACGGCCAAACTTGCGCACGCACACACGGTACGGAGAATACTCTCGAGAGCAATTGAAATTACGCGATGCTCCCCTCGGTTCCTTCGGCATTTTCAGTGTTTTCCATTCTTTCTGGCGATAGTCGAGCTGCGATAAAGTATATCGTTGGCCCGCTCCTCCTCCCGCTGTGTTCGTTGGAACGGAAGATGGGAAGAGAGACCGCTATATATCAACCGGTGAAAATGGAGAGTCGGGAGAGGAAGAGCCGGTTCCCGGTGACTCCAATTAAGTTCCACCCAGGACGGCGCGGAGAGTGGCCCGAAAAATTCGCGCATATGCCCGCAGCGCGTCCTGGCTTATAGCGGAAGAACGGATGTGAGAGAAGAAACAATAGACGAAGAGGAGGAAGACACAAAAAAGAAAACTCGGAGACAGAGCGGGATGAAAATGGGGACACACTGCGTCACCGAGCTCGACACATTCTCCTTTCTGCCGTTCGCGTGCGGGTGGCTCCGTACTGAAGATTTTTAATAAAGGGCACGGGTCCTGCGCGAGGTACGAGACGGAACGCAGCGGCCGACCTGGCCATCTCGGTCGCGTTCCCTCCCTTTATTTCCCCTGTTCCGCGCAGCGGAATTAACGGGAACGTTGGTAGTACCGGTGAGCCTTGAGCCGGGGAGCTTGTCGGCTGGGGCGAGTGTATGCAGTTATATGCACAAGCCGCGAGGTCATGGTGACTCCGGGTGGACATCCCCGGGCAGCCCCGTCGAGAAGGACAGAGGGGGATGAAAATAGTTCGGTCAACGCTGAGCCGCAGGTCATTTCGCCTTTCTTTTCTCGCTCGCATGATTTTTTTCTATCTCTTTCCCCCGCTCGAAAGCCACGGGGCTCTTCCCACAGGCTGAAGAACCCCACGCGGCGTTCAGTGAAAAGCCGATGGAAACAAAACGAAAAATATAAAATAGAACATATTCCGGGTCGAGCCTCACCCCCTTGCCGCCCCCATAGCAGCAACGAGGCAGCGCGTCTGGTGCAGGCACTGCAGCCACGCAAGCGGATGGCCGCGTGCATGCACACACGTCAGAATGCGTTGAATCAAAGCGCATCAAAATACCGCCTGCCGCTTTTCGGACGGCATAGAGAGAATTGAAAACCAAAAACGGAAAAGGGATGAGAACGTTTCTACGGGATAATAGAGGCTTTGTTGTACCATCGAAGATTCATGACGCTGTCGACTCGACAATTCGATTGTGGTACATTTATACACGTAGACACACCCACTCCGACACATATGTGGGTTTGGGTACGATTTAAAAAATAAAGTCCCTGAGGTGTGTTCTCGAGAGCACGTGGAGAACTATTCGTGGCGTTGAAAAATTGTGAATTTACTACTCTATATTTTCCAACTGTAACAATCGGATGTATTTCTAAATGTAATAAACAAATTTACCGTGAGCTTTGTTCTGTCGTTCTGGTTTCGACGGTGGCGAGTATGAAATTTGGAACAAAGGATTCGCGATTAATAAATAGTACAGGGACGAATGCTTTTAATGCTTCCGTTAAATAAACTCCGGTTTTAAAACATCCTACGAATACGTGACACGTTTGATTGACAGTGTGCACTGTTCAAAAAAAATTGCGCGGATTTAACAAAAGTTTCCTAAATGTATTTGCGGTATGACGTCACTTTATAAAAAAAAAGCTTCCCAAACCAGAAGCGACGTATTTCGAAACGTACATGACGTAACACAGATAATTTATTTGTCTTTGACGGGATTGAGGTGAGGCAAACTCGTGAGAAATTTATTCTGTTTCAAGAACGAGGGGGGCGAGTTAGGTAGGATCATGACCATTGGTCATCAACATCTGTGTAGAGCCATTTGCGGAGTTTCCCCAACGACAATAATTCAGACGCAGCAGTACCGGTGTACGAAGTGCCCGAGGTATAGTTTCGTCTCTACGCGTCGACTAAGTACGGGAGTCTGTTGAACGCACAAACTTCGGGCTATCTCTATTTTCTGGGCGGGAGCGAACAGAAGAAAGAAAACATTTTTATATGCCCGGAAGGTGGAGACCGCGCGACCGGACTAAAGCTGAAAAGCGACGGCGATGTACGAAGAGGACCGTTGCAACGAGAAACAGGACACAGTTGGTACAGAGACCCAGAATGTTTGTCGAGGATTAGCTTGTAGCTCTTCGTGCCTCTGATAATTACGCTTTGTCCTCCGCCGCGCATTAACTTAATTAATGTTATGCCCAGTCGTTGTTAACCGGTATCACGAATGCCAAAGGATATCGTACCTCGGAGAGTAGTTGCCAAATGGATTCGGCTGAAGAGACTCTTGTTCTCTCGATGACAGCCGATGAGTTTCCATCTGGTAACTCGAGATATTCGGCAAGCTCAGGGTTTGTTCCGGAACCTAATCATTGTGTTGGTCCATAAATTGTGTTGAGCCCTTTGAAATGAGGAGCGTTCCGAATTTACTGTAAACTTGTATGACCGATGTCTCGGTAGTGGTTACAGTGTTCATTGACAATGTTCCGCATGTTACGGATATTTGTAGAAAATTATTATGCAGTATATGTTCCACCGCCGACGGGTCGATGCTTCAGTTCCTAATCCACTTTTTTGTACTAATGAGACCGTTTGTCAGTGGAAGGGAATTGTTTTAATTTCATGTTTGAGTTTAGTTTGCAACTTCGTTTGCTATTCCACCAAGTTGTTTGTACGTGGCGAGTGTAGGATATTTGCGTCTGCGGTTAATATTTTGTGCGGGTTGTATACATAGCGGTCGGATGTTCAGAATTTCTGTTGTGGCGAACCTTTTGGTGAGTATTTACGTTTCTATCATTATGGGTCTGATGTTGGTTTTTTTCGCAGAGTAGAATATATAATATATATATAATGGTAAGGGAAGTTGTGTCGAGGGTTGACCGGCTATTTACTCGTCTCAGTCGTCGGGCAGGACAAGTTTCGATTCTTTTTTGTATTCCTGCGATTGTGAAATATTTTGTGGCCGTATTTTATTATAGGTCTTCATGTAATTTTGCATTTTCTGACTGGATTACGTGAATCTTTGGATCTCTGATTGAAATTTTCCTGTAATATGACGATGGGAATGACATTTTCTGTTTGCAATATTGGGGATGGTGAGCAAAGTTAATTTCACGGTATATGAAAAGCCTAAATATTTTGCGTACCGTAGAGGATTGTAAGGACATTTAGCGTTGACTTTCCGATTCTTAAACCGAAATAGTAGCTGATTGACTGGTTGGATTCTGTTCTCGATTAATCGTCCAAAGAGTTTCTCTATGGTGGACAAACGCGTAATAGGATCAGTATTGCCAATTCCTTTGTGGGTTTTATTCCTGGGCCAATTCCTTTGTGGGTAATAATTTTCGTTTTCATCTTTACATTGGTTCGCTCAATCAACGGCATCATCGGTCACCTATAATGACGTCAAAGTGAAAGACTTTGAATGAGATCTTCGTTGATCGTCGTGCCTGTGCGTGAAGAGAGAAAAGTCTTTATTTCTCGGTTACTTTGTTCAGTTGGATTATTTTTAAATTAAGCTTCAGTAAAACATATCTCACTGCGATTTAATTTCATTGAATCGTCGCTCAAATTACCATAATTATTACTTAAATTAATAGTAAGATAAAAGGATGATAAGTCGTTGTAATAAAAAACCGTATAAAAATGAAAATATTTAAGTTAACTAAATGGAGTTATAACATTTGTGAGTACGAATAGTGGGGCGGTCTGATTAAGTTCTGAAAAATGCGAAGAGACGAGCGAATGGTAAAAAATAAAAACAGCAACGTCACAACAGCAAGTAGGACAGAGCTTTCGGAGTAAAAAAGTGTTGAGTGAGATGGACGAGAAAAGAGCGACCGTGGTCGATTATCCAGCGTGAAACGAACTACCTTTAATACGATATTCTCATATGCGCACAGCGACAGCAATAACTGTATCTAAATGACATCCGTCAACGGACAACAACGAAACCACGTGAATGAGGGGTAAATTAAATTAACGAGTACAATACCGGCGCGCAAAATAACTAATATTCGTTGCAGCCACAATGAGGAATGAACCACGGGGTCGATGAATAGCCACGGATTAAATTCAGCATATGTGCCTTAAAGGCTTCGCCCGTCCGGCTCTCTCGTTTCATCGCTCGCTCCCTCGCGTCGCTCATCGCTCTAATGAAATAACAAAAACACGAGAAAATAAAAAGAAAAATGAATGTTTTCAAGCGATAAATAAAATCTCAAACGGACAGAACCGTTCGGGGAGCAAAAGATTCTTTGACACGCGAGCGTTTTTCTAACACGATCGCTCTCGCCTCAGGTCGCGTTTTTCGTATGGCTGAAACTTCACCCTCTCTCCCACGACATATGTGCCCCGATTCTCTCCAATACCCTTCCTCACTCCGTACTCCGTGCGTCACGTACGAGGCGAGGCGATGACTCTGTGTACGCGACAATAAACCCCCGAAGTGACAATAAGACCACTTTTTTTTTTGTTTCTCATTTTTTTTTTTGCTCCGATGCACTCTCCAGGTACACTATGGAGTAGACAGTATGCAGAGGGGATGGACAATCTACTTCTCCTCGGCTTTCACATCTACGCCAATGTCTCTCTTTAACTCTCTCCCGCGTTGCTTTATGCTTCGCGCAATTTTCATAAATGCCCCTGTCCCACCCCCCGAATACGAGTAAATGCGTGCAAGCCGAAGCGATTTCACCCTCTTCCACGCAGGACTATAATAATGCATACGATATATTCTTCGGCGCTCGCGCCGTTTCCACCGGTGTATATATAATACGCGCGGATTCGTTATGGAGCACCAGCCGATGTCTCGTTGCATGCAATGGGAGCGACGTACGAGGGAGGAAACTGTACTGGGTGCATACTCCCCCCCCCCCCCCCCCCCGACCCAATCGCCCCCTCCGTCGCCCCTTCCTTCGCTACACGGAAGGCGAGCGCGTGCGAAACCAGCCTGCACTCACACTCGAGACGCGTCCACACATCGGCACGTATGTACGAACCGGCGACGATTTGAGGGTGGGTCGGGCGAATGCGACTGATGTAGTAACACACAGCTCGAGCGGGAACTATAATAATCAACACGGAGCGATTCGTGAATAACGGATGTACGAAGGAGTGAGCACGAATGGGTTCTCCGAGGTTTGTCACGTTCGGATTGAAGATAGGAAAACGCGCGAGAGGGGACACTCGATCTCTCTTTTTCTCTCGTTCTCTTTATCCCTCGTAGGGCCTCTCGATCCCGCCCTTTCCGTCTGTCCCATGGAGCTCTCGCGTTATCCGTACGAGATCCAGCAGTAAGCCCATCTCGACTTTTATAACGAATCCCGTTCGCAGAGTGAAACTGAACGAGTTGGTTCACTTTTCAATGCTCGGTGTTTTTGAGAAAGTTTGATCGAGCAGTCGGTTTCATTGAGCGGTAATGACGAGACTGTCGGTACCGAGAAACAACATTAAAAATTTAATGTAATCTCTGGCTCGCGACTAACACCCGCTTCGGGGCTTGGTAATATAGACTTGTACGATATTATATGATTTAAAATCATAATTTTATAATAAAATAATAATAATAATAATAATAATAATAATAATAATAATAATAATGGAATGAAGGAACTTGGTCGACGGTCCATTGGCAATGGGCCATCGACCGTCTGTGTCAACGTTGTAACTACTGAATAGCGAGATGTATACGACATTGTATAAACCACACGATATTGTCAATGCACTCTTACTAACAACGATAATAATAATGACAATAAAACATTGCGTTCGCGTTTCAGAAACTCGCTCACGCTATAACTCGATCAATTATTTTTCCCCTTCACCGTACGAAATGCGACGTCGAGAAAAAACACGATCTCAGTTTTAAAAAAAAGTTATCTTTTGCACCTCTCGCAAAGAAATATTATGTGCGCGTAGATAAAAATTGACTGCGCGGTCGTTGAAATTTTTTCGAGAGATACGATTGGGTCGAGATCGTGAATACTTGTTTCGCTTCGCTTCGCATATATCGATATTTCCTTCACCGCTTCCCGTGTCCGGACGATATACGAAGAGGGAAAAGCAACTTTTCAATATTGTTTGAAGGATCCGTCGTGACACACTATCATCTCTGTTCAATCTCAGGTATATCTATATACTTGGGTAAAGTGTCGTTGCTTAGAAAATAGATACTGCAGTGAGACGAGTTTGCCGAAAGATGCACACACACACTTATATATATATATATATATATTCCAACTCGATAGGAGGCGAACGCCCGACGCAACGATGACGATTGGAGGATGATAGGGGTGTCTCTCTGGGCGTACGTGTCGAACGCGTCGCGACAGTAAATCATATATCTACTTCATATCTTGTCCCGTTCCTCTCTCCGTGTTATACATATAGAGGATTCATATACGTCACTCACGGTGTTGGATTGCCTTTTCCCCTGGAATATATTCATGAGCCTGACGACGAGGGTTGCCTCTTCCCCGTGTCTCGCATCTCGGCGTCGTGCCATTGATAAGGGAAGAGCGCACCGCCGCGTCGACCACCTACGCGCGAGGGGCGCCGAGTCTCGCGACTCGAGTCGCGGAAAGTGTGTGTGTGCGCGTTTCTCCGTATCGCAGCCTCGACGAAACGGGGGCTGCAGAGGCGTCGTATAGGGATGATTCGCGAGGGGGATGGAGGAATCGACGGTCCGGCTCTGAAAAGTCCCGACGCGTTGAAATCGTCCTGCTCCGACGCGCGCCGTTCTCTCCGTCTCTTCTCACTCCCCGCCGAACCACCTCGTTTTCTGCCCTGTTTCTGCCTCTGTGCACTTCCGCTGCGTGAACTTCACCGATGCGCCCCGCGAGCTCGACGGTGAACGGCCTCGCAGAGGTGCGCGTCCCTGTGCTGGTATATCTACTTCCTTTAATTGGGATCGGAGAGTCACCGAGCGTCGCGCAATCCGACAACGGCGACGAAGAACGGTAGGAGGAGGACTACTCGACGCGAGACAAATGAAAGCGAAACGCGACGCGGGGCTTCCCGAGAGGGAAAAGAGTTGTCTCGGTGGAGACTGAAGAGTTGTCCGTAGGACGAGTGGTAGAATAGGGCGGGTAAAGGGGGAGGGGGTAGACGAAGGGGCTTGAATGTGGAGAGACAAGGTTGAAGAGGAAAGGAGGGAAACTTATTTTGATCCCGGTGTGCAAGTTCTTGTACAACATCACCCTCCCCTCCGACACCCCTCCGGAGAGAGCGAAGGGCGGGAAGTCTTTGTGGGGAGAGGAGCATCGACACTCGAGCAGTGGAGAGCGAAATACCGGAAAACTGTCGAACGGATTCTGCGAGCTTTCGGTGAAAGTTGTGTCGTTTTTCCGCAAGAATATTTGGAAATGTTTGTCCGGTGGGAAAAATAGTTTTCGGTTGAGATCTTGTGAGGTAAATGGATCGCTAAGGTACTCCTGTACTAAAAGAAGGATCTAGTGAAAATTACTGTTCAAACGCATGTGGGTTGCAATTTCAAGTAACAAGTTTCTATACTGAATAAATTTTTTTGTTAATTCCAGGCAAAATGTATGTAATTTAATGTGGTATATTTATTTTTGAGAAGTAATATTCAATCGATGTAAGTGTTAAAAGCAAATGTCAAGTTTCACTGCATTATAATTTATAATTTACCTTTGCAGTGTAGCACATAATGGTCGGGCACTTGAGCGAAACCTATGTTAGAAAGTGTGAAATTTATGAAAATCTTTATAGACATTAATGGTAAAAATTCTTGGATAATCCGAGGATCCTTGGCGTGGATGACTCCTGGGTGGTTTATTGCTATGTGCTATGGTAATTTTTCCTGGACGATCGGTAGTTTTCACGAGTATCTTTTCCCAGTGTCCATGAGCGGAAAGCTGTAAAGACACGAGGTAATATTACTGAGAATTTAATGGGCTTATGCAGTAAACAGCGGAGTGAATTCCGATGTGGGGGCATTTCGTGGCGTGGCATTTGACATTTTTTGCTTTCACTCTCGAATCCGAGCTCTCAAAGGCCCCACCAGGTTCTTTTAACGAGGTTTGCTTTTATATTGCTTCTAGCCACGGGAGAACGGAATCCGTTGAGGAGTAATTCTTTTTTACCGAAAAGCAGATATTCCCGTAACGAGGAGTTGCGAACAACGTTCGAAAAAATAAGGAAATAAACAAAAGGAATGAAGGAAAAACGAGAGGGATAAAAATCGGGGAAGAACGACGGAGAGAAATTAAAATCGCTGTTATACTGCATCGTTCATTAATTCCGCATTAGTCCGACGACACAGAGAGCCGGCCATTCTTCTGCCGGGTCGTTAACCCATGGAGTGCACGCAAAGTCATTCTGGCAACGAAATCGTGGCGGCGAGTAAATAAAAATTCCGCAACTTCCAACTTCGAGTTAAGTTCGACAACCGTAACATTTTGCTCCAAAAGAGAATCGAGTTAAATAAAGTCGGTGAGCGGACCGATAGGGCGTTTCGGCGTTTGGCAACCAGCGTGGGGCCAACGATGCGCCGTTTCCCAGAGTTACACCGTTTCCACCTGCGATGCTTTCGTTTCGCTGTGCACTTTGGGAATCGGTTTTAATTCGCTCGGGACGCTTAGCGTGCTTTTTGTTTAATCGAAAAGTTTCGGCACGCGGAAGATGCGCAATCGGACTCTACGGCGAGTCCGGGGGGAAGCGGTGCCGAACCAGAGCTCCGTTGTGTACGTTCGGCAGCTCGCCGGTGCCTAAAATGCTTTAATGCGATTTGTGCGCATTGTCCGTAAGTAAAATCTGGCAGTCATGCGAGAATATTCGCGATGAATGGAAGAATATACCGAGTGTGGAGGAGAAAAAGGGAGGGGGTGGTGAAGAGTAGGTGGAGGAAGGCGAGGTATGGCCGAGGAGAGGAAAGCGAACGAGAGTATATTAGGATTGGAGTAGCGGTACTCTCGGGGCAGAGGAGGATCTCGTACAGCAGTGCGGAGGTGCAAACAATGGGTCTGCCATGAGTAAGTGCAGTGAGCGCATGGGGTGGCAGCCGTGGCGGCGGGTGAGAGCGGCCCCCGCATGAAAAGGGTGGAAGAATTCTCGCGAACGCGGAGTAGTTGAGCTCTACCCGTAGCGAGTTCTCGCTAAAGTTAACTGGATATAGCCGGCCATTGCCTGGTAGGATTTCCCAGTCCGGCTACTTCTTCTATTATTTTTAATTCTACTGTTCAACTTTTGTCGACGAATAAAAATAAAATGAATTGAAGAGAAGAAAAAGAATGAGGAGAAAGGATGAGGGATAGCCCAGGCGAATACGAAACAATGAGGAGTAAGGATTTCGTTCATTTCTCTGCACCGACAGGAGGGAATGATTATAATACTGTTGTTGGAATATTGAGAGATGTATTGCCATTGAGTGTATCGATGAGAGCAATTATCGGCTTCTGGGTTCAATGTTTTCGGGGAGGGAAAGAAAATTTTTTGAGCGGGAGCAATCGGTGGCGGAGGGACAACCTACCGCAATCGAAACACGAAAAGTAAGCGGGACGTACGAAGATATCCCGAAGATAGCGCATAGAACGTAAATTTTCCAGTGTGCACTGATTGCGGCGAAAGAGCACCTGCCGCACCCGATCGACTCCACCTCTACCGATTGTGATTCTTGGCCCTTTCTCTTCAGTTTTTCGGGTACCAGGACGACTTTGTTCCATGCTTTTTTTTTTCCAACTTATTCTTTCCCTCACCGCCACTTCCGTTTCGCTCTGTTATTTCTTTCGTTTCTTTCGCGAGAGTGCGCACAGGTAATCACGTGGGGAGAAGGAAAGTCTCGCGGAAGCGGCGCGTTTCGACGATCTTTGTCGAGACAAGTGAATCGTATCTAATAACGCATACGTGGTAATCATATTTGGCGAGCATTTCTGAGTGTCGAGCTCTTTCATTCACGACCATGCACCGGTTAGTACATATATATTTCGTGTACGTCGGTGAAAATGAACTCCCCTCAGTCTTCGTGTGACGAGCGCGCAACACCGGCTTCACTTCGTATTTTCTCTCGGTAATATTTTACGTCATCCTGAGCGACAAAGAACGGGAGTTCGCACTTATTTGCCACCGGAGCGAAGGCTACGTGTGCGCGGCACTAAAAATTCGAACGAAACAATTATTCATTGAAACCGTACAGTCGGGAGGTGGTCTTTCACCGCTAGGGCGGTGAATATAAACGCAAACACAGCCAATCTATCTGGATTCTCTCTCGCTTCGTGATTTTCATTCTTTTTATTATTATTAAATGTTCTTTCGTGAACTTCCGGTATCGACTGAATAAAATCTGACACAATCGGCAATATTGCTACGGAACAATTCAATTTGTTCCGTGTAATAAATATACGTGCTCCGAATCCCGATTTACCGGAACACGATACGGCAAAAGCATCTCCAATTTTTCTTTTTACACTCGTTTCTCTTCACAATTAACCTTTTACCGAGCCATCTACTTCCGAAGATGGCTTCGCCATACAATTCCGATTCTACTATTCACTCCCCGAGACACTCCAAAAAATTGTAAAAAAAAATGATCTGGGGAAAAAGTGAAGGATGTTGTTAAACGTGGAATCGTTTTTCCTTCGTTATTTTCCACCGTGTACCGGGATTTCGCGCGACCCATTTGTTCGTTGGAAGGTCGCAGCTGCGAAAGTAGATTGGCTCGAGTCTCTCGTAGTCCCGTGCGCATTATATAACGTTTCAAGCGGATTGTACGGCGGCAATGAGTAGGTGATTTTTAATCTCCATTCTCGGTAGCTCGTGAGCTTCCGGGAAGAGCTCTCCCGCACGTGGACCTCATTTATACGGGAGCTACAACGGAGAGCGGGCTAGTCCATGACGAGGGGCTGTTTCGTAGATTGTAGCGCACATATAATAATTATTATGCCGCTTATGACCATGCTTTCTTTGAGTCTGATTCAATGCGTTCCTTCCGCACTTCAGTTTCACAAAAAGCGACTAATTCGTCCGGGTCCTTCTCATTCTATTCCGCCGAGCGTATTTAAGCACCGGGCATTATGCCGCATCGAGAGAAGACGGGAGACACCGACAACGTTGTCCGGCTCGCGAATATAATGTCCTTCCGTCGTTTCGCTGCTCCGCTCGATCCGATAACCAGCCGAGTGATAGACAGAGAGCGGAACAACAAAAAAAAAAAAAAAAACGCAGCAAGGCGCGAGCACTCCGAATTCGGAATATAATAGTCGAAACGAGAATAATGGATCAACACTATACACAGCTCGGGCCAGAAAGAACGTCGCCGACTCGCGGTTCCGCCGAGTTCCGTAAACAACGAATCATCAATCATCGAATTGCGCAAGGGAGTTCTACGAGCGGATACGACGAAGAGACAGAGAAAGAGAGAGCGAGAGAGAAAGAGAGAGAGAGAGTGGACCAGGAACAGCAGTCGTACAGACAGTGAGTGGTACGTCTGGCGTTATACGTGGTTCTGTCTGTGCGCGAGCGAAATTTATGGTATTCCGCTTGGATAAAGGACGAGAAAAAAAGTTGGTCGCATCGCTGCTGTACTCCGGCACTGGGACACGATGCCAACCCGAGGCTTCGCTTCTGGCTTCGGCTATTGGCTAAACGAAATTTCGTTTATAACAAAACAAAATTTAATAGCCGGGCGTATCGGGGCTTCTATCGTAAATCGCATAACGGGGTAATTTGATATAATAGTCGGGTGGGGAGGTGGGAGGTGTGGAGGGTTCATACATGGGTCTGCGCGGTCCGCGTATTGTCTCGTGTTTCAGCACATACATGCGTATACGTGCATATTTAGCCGCATGCGCGATATACGACTTACACCGGCACAAAGCCCCGATCGTTTCGTCAAACGAAGAATCGGCAGAGATGAATGCGACGTTCTCGCGCCCGATGTCGATAAGGGGGAGTGTGGCAACGCGTCCCTTTGCGCTTCGCACAACGCGCTCACACTCGGCAATACAGTTGTAGAAATTAACGTATTGTTCGAAAAATGAAAATAAAATCGCTCAACACCTGGACACTGCATAGGAAACGGAGTGAGGGGCTTTCTATCGGGGCACGTGTGCGACCTTATTTGTCCGGCGGTGAGGACGTTTGTGCAAATTCGGCAGCAGCGCGGTGTCGGAATTGTTGATGTCGCACAATTGGGTATCGGGATGAAAGGTAAAGTGAGCGACTGTGAAGGTATGTCGTCTAAGAGTAACAGAGGGTAGGAGGGTGGGGGGATTTAAAGAGCGTAAGGAGAGCGGTGGTATGCGCTTGACGAATCTCATTTGATCGCTCACTTCGCCTTTATCGCCGTGGGCAACCGGGGGCGGTTAAGGGTCCGGGAGCTAAAAGTGCCAATTTCACTCCCTTGGTCCGTGACGACCGGCACGCAACTGCTTTGTATCCCTCGCGATCGTTTCAGCCCCCGTTCGTGCGGTCTCGTTTCCATCCTGCTGCGCCAATGATCCTCGCGTCGGGCCCAACTTCGCACACCCTTGTGCGAGAATGGAGAAAAAGTGCGTGCCCGGGAGTCGAGCGTAACGCACCCTTTAAACACCCGAGCTTCGGACCCCCGACTATCCTGCTATCCGGTTAAAAGCAGCTTCACCGAGCGGACTCCAACGCCAAAGAGTCCTCTCCATTATGTGGGTATTAACGTGGCAAGCCTAAAGTGTCGGACCCCTCAAACCCCTCCGGCCCTCGACGCCGTGGATCAATTGTGAAACCCCCGGCCGAACGAGATCCGGGCGTTCGTAATTATCGCGCGATGCAATGAGTATTAAGTTCTTGCCCCGTCAAAAATCGCCCCGTGGCTTATCGTCGACTGCATAATTAAAGCCAAAGCCACGTGCAATATCCGAGTACGGAGGCGGAGTGAAAAGAAATAAAAAGGGGGAAAAAAAAAAAAAACAAGAAAAATTGTCAGAGTCGCGAACCGATGGCTATCGTGACTTTGCTCACGCGATTGTTTGCGCAAACTCGTGCAGGCAACGAGAGTGTGGAACGCAGGAAGCGATATTGTCGGATTCGCAGAGGAGAGAGCGGTATGCAGAGTGTCGTACGCTAGTTGAGCCGAGAGCGTGTTAACCGTGATATTGTCAGAGATCGTTAGAACCAGACTGGCGACGCTGTGAATCGTTGATGCTCCGCGGGGGGGTCGAAAAGGGTAAAACGGATTCACTACCGTCATAGTGAGGCTCGTTCCGTGTTAATGCCTCGCGAAGACATTCAAGTCCGTTTTGCCCCGCTCCAGCCTGTACGCGGGACAAAACTAGACGACGAAAAGCCCATCTGCCTCGATGCTTTCGACTAAAGGGAAGAAAACGTAATCCGGCGTTGTCGCCGCGAACAGAGTCGGTTCGATCCGCGACCGATGGTACTTGCTCGTCGCAAAAGCGCCTTACGACTCAATGGGAAAAGTTGCGTTCACTTGTAAAGTGGGAAAACACGTGGCATAAAGGAAGTCGCCGTTACGATTTACAACAATGAGCGCCGCGTGAAGTGAAGCGTTCCCGTACAGATCAGACAATACCGCTTCGGGGGAAAAGCGTGTCCGATAGTCGCTGACGTGGACAGCTGTCGATACCGCGCCCAATGGAAATTCCCTTAGAGGTTCGACGGAAAAGGAAATCCATCCTATTTTTCCTACGCCCTCTCACCCGAGAAACATCTTACGGGGACACGAAAAAATGCTCGTCGATTCTGACAACTCTTTTACGTTTTTTCTCTCCGCGGATATCTTTCAATCTTAACAAATCGTCGAGCCAATTGCGTAAAGATGACAGTGAAACTTGTCTCGCAGATCGGACTCAACGAGCTTTAATTCCACGACAGTGGAAGTTTCGCCGTAACGATCCGATCGGACGCAGTAGAACGTCTCCCTTACCGATCAGACAAAACCGCTTGCTGTCTTGGGCGAACCGATCGGTTCGTGCCGCACGGTCTCTCTTCATTTAATTCGCCAAGTGTCCTGAACCAAGCGACTCTAGAGCGAATACTCGCGAGGTACGTGCTTGATTCGCGACGAACGCGCGAACCGATGCATCGGTATCAGAGCGCGCGTCAGTGTGGACCTCGCGAGCCGTACTTGAGGGACGCGTCGCGATTGACCCACAGGCTCGACGCTACACACATAGTGTACCATGTGCATCATCGGGAGTAGGAGTGTGAATGCCTCTATCAATTGAAATCCTAGCGACCCGATTATATCAGCGAGGTCAAGTGATTCGCTCGATGGCTATAGAATGCGTCATACGGTGATCGGTGTATGCCGCAAAATTCCCCAGTGGGGAATCGCCGAGGCGCGTGATCACCGGCGCAAGCACCAAAGAGACACGTTATTCGCGGACGCATTCGCACTCCAGGAAAGCAGTCGAGACCAAAGCTTCGGATGAAAAGTCCAGCAATTAATGGGTCAAGAGCCCCGATAGTCTTGCTCGTCCCGGTGACGAATAACTAGGAATCGGGATACGAGCAGCTTTCTCGGGTGTCACGTACGCTCAGCGTTGACGGAACTAGTCGTGGCTTCGATGCAAAGGAACCCAAAGTGGGTCTCTCGCGTTACGGGGCGAACGGGATGCGGGCTGTTCGCTCTCCCGGTTTGTGCGAAAGATGCAACAAGCGCGACTGAGGAATTCGACTAGGATGCGAACGCCGGGAGAGCTCGACTCATACGGAGTTGAACTCATCGCTTTGGGAGGGGAGATGTGCAATGCATGTGCAATGGAAGTAGACGTTAATCCGGCGAGGATCTTCGCCGGGATCTTCGCCAGGGCTTTCTCTCATGTTCGCGCGGCTTACAACCTTACACCGTATACTATGCTCTTTACCTTGCATAATGGCGATAGTGTGTTGGGCGCAGTTCGCGCAGCCCGTAACATCGAGTTTCCGGGGCGGTGTAGATGTAAATACGTCGATTGCACACACACAAATCGCAAACGAATACCTCGGCGGGATATACTGTGTGCAAAGACGCGATGGTTGTGATCTCGGGAAGTGATACAGCCCCGGATGGAGCCGGTACGGTGTGGAGCGCGAGAGTACGGGAACTGGAAGGAATCACTGCTTGTACACGTTAATTTGGCTTCGGGCTGCGGTGTGCATACAAGCCGAAGAAGTCGAGGAAAACCGGGGGCGACGCATGAACTGTGCAAGCTCTCCAGCTCGTGCGTGCGTTCATGCCTGATATTGTGTGGAAACACGACTTTTCGAGTATCCGTGGGGCTTAGAGATTGTCGCGGGAGCCGAAGCTCGTGAATAAAATTTCCATGGACGTAGTGCGAATTGAGATTCCTAAAGATCGATCGGATATCAAACTTTCAAATCGGACGAAACGCAAGCGATGATTCACCGATTTATCGATCGATTTTTTAATTCATTTTCGTGATTCTTGTCGCAGTGGAAAAACCCAAATTTCGTGGAAAGTTGAATAACAATTCGGTGGGCGAAGGATCGGGTAGCCCTTCGTTAGTGGTGGGCCAATTGGGAACACGCGAATGCGTATGCACGCCCTAGAATTCGAACGGATATAAAAGGGCGATGCCTCTCCGTTTTCTGCGGCTCTTCACGGTCCGTCGTGTTCTCCGTCATTGCTTGCCCGCCGACCGACGAAGCCCACTGTTTTTATTCTCCAATATTCCGTTCGCGAAATTGGGGACGAACTGAATAATTTATGATCTGGCAAAATAATAAGAGAAGTAAAAACATATAGGATCAAATAGATTGGTTCGGCAGACCATCAATTACGAGAGGTGAAATTAGAAGTATAAATCAGAAATGGTATTCATTACCTGTGGCCTCTAGCTCGCCCTCATCCCTTTCCCTCCTCATCTTTCATCCGGCCGCCGGTCCAAATCGATACATCATTCGGGCGAGATGTGCGGTTCCACGCTCGCGGCTTAGTAGCGAACGCCGATTTATCCAAGTAACTCACTCAGCCATAATTGGTGACGAGATTCCATGGCTCTTGTGATGTTTGCACACATTCAAGTGGCTTCGCAACTTGGCGGGGGGGTTTTTATTTAATTTTTCTTTTCATCCTTATTTTTTCTTTTTATTCGATCTTCGACGATTCACTTGGACCCTCGTTATTACAGGGAGGTGAGACCGTGTAGACCCTTTTGCCGGCTTCGTTTTTCTTTCTCCTTGACCACCCTTGTAATCCAAAGTGCAAATTAGCACATGGCTGAGGCGGCAGCTGCCCTCGGCACATAGCACTCAACTTTAATTGAATGCCTCTGATTGAAAATTCCTGCGGCACATCGATCACGAGATAGAGCGAGAACGGTGAAACACAGTGACCGTTGCCGGGTTTCTCTCCCGGTAAAACAGTGGTAAATTGATTAAGGGTGAACTAAAGCGATCGAAAAAAAAGTCGCGAAGTCATAGTTTGATTAATCAAGGACCTGTTAAAATGTTACAGAGATAATAACTTGGAAAAACCGGACAACCCGAAGGGTGACATCGTTGTTCTCTTCTGTGGATAACGTTTGAGCTCCGAATCGGATCGCCGACGGTGAGTAATATGGAAACGCATTGTTTGTCGTTAAAGCCAAAGACAAACAGGATTTTTTTTTTTCCAATTATACAGACGTCGATTGCCAAAAAGCAAACCAGCTGTAAAAGTAAAAAAAAAAGGTTGATGGATAAACGTGACATCGGTGTTGATAGCGTTTATAGCGGATTCACAGAGATACGGTACCGGTACGGTGTGTGCGTGCGACACTACAAAGCATGCTAATAGCCACTGAATACTTCATTCCCCGGCGGGAGGTTAATCAGTTCCGTTCCACGAGCGTTGAAAACGCGGGGGAGCGAGACGAGAATGAGAATGAAATATAGAGGGTCGGCGATGGGAAACTACTATGTGCCCCAAGTAAATTTCAACTTTTCAATTGTTTGGATCTATATATCTCTCGCGACTCTGTCTCTCGGTGTGATAAGAGAGAGGATAGGTTCCTTCCCTCGTCGACGTTGTAAATGGATTTACGGAAGTTTCGCAAGTACCGGGCGCGATGCTACGGAGAATTTTACCCCAGGCCGAAACGCGGAGAATGAAGGCGGAAAGGGACAGGAAAGTCTCTCTGCACCGAGGGTGTCGAATCTGCGATATAATTAAATACGGTGTCTCGCGGAGAAATATTTAAAAAATTCTTACGAACGCTTTGAAAATCTCACTTTTTCACCGGAAGCGACGTCACGAAAACACAAGACCCTCGTCATCCCTTGGGAGCGCAGAGTGTGCTGTTGGACTTCGCCTCCTTCCCCCGAAACTCCTTAAAAATACCCAGTTGGGACATCTTTGTATCCGCATCCGGATACATGTTGCATTGCACTTCGCATTAAGGGCTCAGACGTCACTTTAAGTGGTAACGCATGTGGTCGAGTTGGCTGGGTTTCATAAGCTGGGGATTAAGGTGGTTTTTCATTCTTTCAACTTAGAGATTTCTGGGGATAATCGTATGTTATCGCGAGGTATAGAATATTATTTGTGAGATATAAAAAATTAATGGTGAGATATAAGAAACGTTTCGTGAGCAATAAAAAATGTTTCGCGAGGTATGAAAAAATTCAATGTGCGAAGAGTCCCCGAAAAGAATGAATTTTTAGTCGCCACCGGTAATTAAGTGACTAAAAATCTTTGAAAAGATTTGTTTTCCAATGAGGCGTTTTAGGGTACGGTGGCGAATACAGAGCTGACGACGTTTTATTTTTCTGGTTGTCATAGAATCTAACCTGGGAAATAGCACGCAACCCTTTCACAGCTCCGAGCGGCCTCGAGGGGTGTGATCGAGTATCGTCTTTGGCATGCTTTTGTACCACGACAAAAACAGCCCGTCATTGTTACACGCTCATGTATCGAATGACGTTTCCTACCAGCAGCTCTCGACCTTTTCTCGTCTTCTTCTTCGTCGCGGCTCTCGAGGACGCCCCCTCGGTATTCTATCGTCGTTCGAAGAATAGAACGGGGCACGCTTTTGCCGGGGAAGCAAACTTTGATGTGACGTTGTTACGCGCAGGGGAGTGAAATGGGCCGGCGAGGGAGCACGACGCTTCATGGAAAGGAGCAATCATTTTTGACGGACAGATGCTGGCGAGTGCTCTTACGTAACTAGATGCCACAGGCACGTGGCCTGATTGCATTACGATTCAGCCTATACTCCAAAACTGTGCCATGATACATTTGTAAAGTTCTATGTAAAATTTTAAACCAAACAGAATTTCGCGCGTACATACAATTTTATTTTTATTTCGATAATCCTATGACCAGTTAATTTGCATCCTGAAATGTTAAGAAAAGAATATGGGAAAAACTATCCAGTTTTGTGGTAAATTTCGACTAGGCAACGTGGGAAGCCAGTGCCACGACTAGGTATACATCATATTTCAACAGGGACAACAGGAATTTTGACACCATATGGCAACTTTTTTGAAGCGAGTCAGCAACATTTTGAGATCTAAGCTAAGAACTCACGGGCAAAACTAAGAATTACATAGATTAAAACTGAAAAATCTGTGGATAAAAATTGAGGCTTTAATTGATCCGATTTTTTTATGTGTTCACACTTAAAAAAAAAAAAATCGTCGACATAATATGCTGATGTAACTTAAAACAAACGATGCACAATCGCGACGCCAACGACTACAACATTTTATAGCAAGAAGAAATTATATTCGAAAAAAAATTACTAAATATTCGGTTAATATCTGCGATAGTGTAAATTACCATATTACCGTATTTCTTACCGTCTCGTGGTAATTTCTATTAGAAAATTTCACCGATTGCTCACAAGAATAATTATTGTTCCTGTATGAAAAAAATATTCGAATCTCTGGCCACTTTAATCCCATAATTAAGATTTCAAACGTAATATCCAGAATGCATCGGGCAGCCCACAATTATATCCAACGAGTCTCGCATCTATTTTCATTACTTATTAAAGCAATTATTTGAGAATTAATATTTACAATTAATTACTGTACAAGTAATACTCGTACGATATTTTCAGCAAAGTTCCTTCTGTTTCAACGACGTAATTAATTAGCACGTTGCCATCGGAATGAATACGTAGTCACAGAGGGACTCGGGGTTTTGTAGTATTGTAACAGTATACGAACTACTTGTGCGCGCACAACTACCCGGGCACGAAGGAGTTCTGTATGGGAATCTCTTAGCGTCACTCTCAGTTTGACCCGGCAAACTGCGTCACCGAGCTATGAATGAACTTTTCTAAATGTTTCTCTTGCTAAAACTACCGAATGGCTGGGCTTTCTTGCCTTGTTGGGTAACGAACGTTATCAAAGTTATATCAAAGCCGAGGCTTTCGCAGGCAAGAGATATTTTTTAAAATAAAATTCGTTGGGAATGCTCGACTCTCACCGCCCCGGGCGCCCCAGTGTCGTCATTGGATAATCCTTGATTTATAGCATCGGAGCGGCAGTAGCCCTCAGAGTGATACCTTATGTACCCGCGTGCCTCGGGGACTGCAAATAAATTATTAACGTTAAAAAAAAGGAAAAACCGTACGGGAAGGTTATATATACTTCAGGAGAACGGGTCGGTCGCTGAGCTGCGCAAGGGTCTGCAAAAGCTTGGTAGTTTGACGAGAGCGAATTCACTTCCTCTTTCTCTCTTCCGCTCTTTTACTCTCTCGATATTACGCATGCTAAAAATTCTCTTTTACCCCGGTGCTTAAAAACTAGACTACCGGAGGGCGGAAAGCTCGGTGAAAATCGAAACACGGACGGGCATTGCTCGGGCGCAGTGCGCCGGGGAGTCATTTCTACCAAGGTACTCAGAATCCAGGCAGCTTCGCGTGGAGCGCTCTTTTTTTTTTATTATGTCCGAAAAGAGCAGCCGATATTGCAGTTGATGGGGTGAGACCCTCTGAGAATAGTAGTCGTCGCCAAGTAAAAAAAAAAATCTCCGCTTCAAAGCTTAACTGCTTCTGTGATAATTGATGAATTATAATCTTCTACGTGTGCATTAAACTTACCGAGTAAAAGGCAGAGAGACGCGATTTTTTTTTTCTACTTTTTTCATCGAGCCAGAGTGCTTCGGCGGAAGTTTCGGTATAGTTGAAACGCCGATTTTCTCATATTAATCCGATATTATGCGAAAGTTTTAATTCGAGTCACTCGCGAGATTCTGAAAAGTTTCCGATGTCGGACCGCGCGTCCTCTTCGCACGAACGGGTCATGTATTTGATTTTTTTTATACCCATTTTTTTCTACCTCTCAACGAAACTATCTACCGTGAGGTTAATATTCCACGAGGTTGTGAATGGTTTATAGAAAGAGTACACGGACACCGAATCGGTAACTCCGGATAAATTTTAAAGGTACGACGCTTCTCAATTCCGGACCGGTATCAAAAATTATACGAAACTCGATAATTGCCATATTGCTCGATTATTCCCGGAGAACTTTCGATAACCATGAATAATGGAATACAGAGACGAAAACACTTTCCCCCTTCGGAGTCTCGTCCTCTATTCCGTCAGTTTCCGATCCAACTTCCGCTCTTTCCGGTTGTCCCAGTCGAGGGACGAAAATTGCGCTGTA
Source organism: Listrodromus nycthemerus (assembly GCA_963978505.1). Lineage (NCBI taxonomy): Eukaryota > Metazoa > Arthropoda > Insecta > Hymenoptera > Ichneumonidae > Listrodromus > Listrodromus nycthemerus. The sequence goes on from OZ021685.1 coordinate 8,643,810, forward strand.
GAAGGTGGACGGAGAAAGCCGGAGGTGGAAGGCGAGCGCCAGCGCGCTCTTCGCGACGCGACGCTTTCGAATCCTCGAGCAACTTTGGCGAACAAGATTAATCGAAGTAAATCCATTCAATTACGCCCTCTCGTGTACACCGTGCTCAGGGCTGCGCTTTATTTGTATTATTTAATCAAAACTTTATCTACCAGCGTAGCCATGCCGGGGCGACGGGAGGCGACGGTGCGATATAGAACAGGTGAGGAGAGGGCACTTCCGTGGGGACCGACGGAGAGCCGGAGAAGGGCGTTTCGTGCTCTTCATTCTTCACCTCCCCCCTCGATTCCCCCGTCCGAGATTCGTTTTCGGTAGCGTAGAAATTCGTATAAAAGGGATAGAGGTTTCGGTGGAGTCTCCGCTGGCTTCTTCGTGCCATTCGTCCCAGAAAATACGTATATAGGGCGTGTACAGAGGATTCCGGTAGAAATGAATTTCGGCAGGTCGTCGAGAGGTGAGCTCCGGAAACGGGACTATCGGGAGAGCCCTGGCCGCACACAATGGTGTGGGTGCAGGTATATCGGGGAGGTGAGTCAGAATACGGCCGAGAGGGGAGCAATGGACATCTCCGTTACGATAACGCCGCACCGGAGACCGTGGAGTCCGAGAGGGACGGAGAGAAACGGCAAGGGCAGAGATCTCGCATCGTGGACGAGCCAGTCCCGATAGGGACGTGACCGATCGGGTGCAGCGGGACACCCGACGGAGCGAGGCCGCGGGTCACAAGGGAACTACCCTTCACGACGAGGGTACCCGAAGAACGTTTCACGAGATGGGCGACGATGATTTTCAGTTGATAATACCCGGAGACCGAGGATAACCTTCGGCCAACTGCTGGAGACGGATGTGTATACAGCGCGCTCCAGAATTCGACGACGAGAGTTTGTGGCCCGGGCATTGAGACGGCACACTTGCTGCGTTTCCAGCGTGGCTCAACACCGACTGAAACGAGTTTGACGTACTGGAAAAATCGTAGTTAATTCGCAACTGTCTAGTCAAGAGCTAATCCCATCAGAAAATGTTGAGCGTACTAGCATTTTACGACCGGTTTTACCCTTAAGAAGGACACATGACTAGAATGATCGAGATTGATGTATCGAGATAATCGAAGCCTTGAAGTTACTCTTCGTACCTGATCTGGACGGTCCGTTTCCTCTGTGAGATCGAAACATCCGAGCAAAGTTAAATGGCATAAAAAAATATATATAAATAATCTCGAATTATTCACAGGGATAACTTAGAGTACATCTTTTATATTAAAAAAAACCATTATATGGTTCCATGTGTAGCTCCATCGCATAGTCTTCTCTCGGTTCTGCGACAACCTGTACGGTGGCCGTGTAGTGCAGGACAGATGTGTATCTAGGTATACGAAGCGATCGAGAATCCGGGTGTTCGGGGAGCCGGGAAATAATAGTCCGATAGCGATTTCGTCCCGGACACTCCTGTTCGAGGAACCGAGAAGCGTTCTGTGGAAGGGCCAGAAAGCGACGGACGGGGCGGTGGTTGAGTATTTCCGAGCGATTGCGATCTGGTGGATGATATCGAGCGGAGAGCCGGCTCGATCGTCTTGGACGATTGCGATTGCGATCAAGAGAAAAGACGCGAGATTCGCGGCTGCGAGCAACGAATGAAGAGCTCACAGGGGGAGGAGAGGCGTCGAGCGGGGATGGAGAGAGAGAGAGAAAGAGAGATAGAGAGAGGGGGGGGGGGGTTATAATCTTGAGGATATATACGAGTCGGCCAACTGTGGGCAACGACGCAGAGCGCAGAAACCGGGGAGGGAGAGACGCAAGGTACGGAAACCCTCGCCTCTCGAATGAGCAGGGTGAATACCGCGCTTGTGCCTGTTTCGCTACTGCAGCGCAGGCAGGATTCTCGGCAGGCGAGGCGACGGGAGATGCTGCGTAGTTATACCGCTTCTGGTGTTGCCGCTGGTCCACCGAGTCCTCTCAGGGCCTTCGTTCTCCGTGCCCCGACCCTTCCTCCCGCTACATCCACCGCTGTTTCTGTGACGACATTGCCACCCGTCGAGAAGATCCGGCGCACGAGGGAGCGAGAGACGGAACAGCACAGGTACGCGAGGAGCGAGATAGCTGGAGCGAAACGTGGGAACCGGAGCAAATGTTAAACAGCGAATTTCGTAAGAGAAGAGAGAGAGAGGTTGAGGATAACGAGGTATGAGGGGATAGGATGCATGAGAGAGGTAGAAACGAGAGGATCTCGACCTCCTGTATATATTCGTTCCCGAGGCACTGCGCCAGAATCGGGATGTCTACAAGGCTATGCCCCGGTGCTCCATACCTCGGAAGCAACTACCACCTCGGCGGTAGACCGATGCTAAACAGACTATGTTAGGTGCAATATAGTGTGCAACTATAGTAGTCGAAGCTACTGTGGTGTTATACCGTACGGGGCAAGACGTTACCGCGATACCGAAAACAACACCTCTGACTTAACGGGGAGAAGGACGAGGCGGTGCTCGATGCTCGAGTGAAGTTAAATCCTTGAAACTTCAATTTAAAGTCTGTTACTGATGAAAAAATTCGGATGAATCCAGTTAACATCCGGGCTGAAACATTGGTTGATTCAACTAGTTTGTTTATGATTTCACCAGAATATTATTGAGTTGATCGTCCCGAAAATCCATCAGTGAACGTCATCGCTTAGTTTCCATATTTGATTATTAGTATACGCTATTTTTGAAGTACTTCTCAAATGAAAACTCAGTGTGGTTTTAACGACGGTGGCAAACCAGGCGTTTCTCGCTGCTCGGTGATGTCACAGGGGAGAAGAGAACAACTGCAAAACGGCCAGAGAGATGCAGGAATCGAATTGTCAATCGGTTCGAGTGTCCTGCCGATATACCGTGCGCGCGATTCGCGCTGCACCGTCCGGCAAGACGCCAATCTAGCCGATTTGTAATTAAAATCACGATAACAAACACGGCGGGGATGCGACGTTGCGAGCCCAGCTTCGCTCCCTCGATAGTCTCGCATCGAGCGCGTAAAAAGTATTAGCTCTCCATGAGCCATACATATTCACACCGGGCGGTGACGTCGGCTGGGTGATGTTACATATCCGGTGTGTGTTTCCCGGCTTCGCGGCCCGGGATTCTGTGGAGAAAACCGCGGACTGCGGATATTCGGAGCAGAGGTGCGACGATGGAGGGCACGATATACTGTGCGCGGGCGTACATCGCGCTCAGCAGAGGAAACATAGTCGAGAGGGAGGGAGAGAAATAGTCGGTGGAAAAAAAAAGTTGCGGCAGAGGGAGACTATAATGGATGGAGCAACCCACTACTACATTTTCCTCCCATTCCCTTCGTCCTTTCTATGTCCGTAAAACCTAGGCTCATCCACCGGCCGATGCACGGTTTTTCTTTATCTTCTATTATTTATTTATTTCTTCTATTTTTCACGGATACTCGGAGGCATGAAGAGTCTACAAAAATAGGCAGAGCCGATAGATGAATTATACAAGCAAAAGGCAAAAAGAGCGGAGAGGAAGGGTGAGGAGTGAGAAGAGGAAAAAGTGCAGCGCTGGCGAGAAAAAAATCCGCGTAACGACAGGGGGGTAGAACGCAGAACGGTGGTTTATACCTTCGGCACACCGGAGGAATCCAGGGTGGAGAGAAGGTAGGATGAAAAAAATTCGAATGTAGGGTATCGGAATCACGTGGCCAGAAAGATGAATTTGCGTTCGTTATACTCTACGGAGTGGTTTGGCGGAGATTTAAAAAATAAAAATGCAGTTGGGGGTGCGCGGCTTAAATCACGGAGTGCTGAACGCCGACGTGGTCGAGGCGAGCTTGTTCACTTACGTGGTTTCCATCAAACGATACTAATCAACCGATTGTGCACTCGGTCACTCCGGTGATAAATTCAGATGTGATATTTTTTCACGTCATTTTTCCACCACCGCGATTCCTCGTTAAGGTATTAAATGCACGTATGCGCGCGTGTGTGTATGTGTGTGTGTGTGTGTACGTGTGCGAAACCGAATGGCGGATTATCCGAGGAGCGCGCCCAGTGCGTCGGAATCTTATGGGTACTCGTTTGACTTGGAGATTTCCGATTTACGAAAAGCTCGCATTGGCTCCCTTTAACGTCCATGGACGTTTGAAAATTCACTGAGAAAATAGAGTGCATGCAAAGACCCGGCCGATGGAGTAGCAGCGGGGCTCGAGATCCGGATCACTTAAATATCAGTGCTGCCACTGCATGCGGCTGGATATCGCTCCAACCACCGCTGGCGAGCTCCGTGCTTCTTTTTGCCCGCGTCAGCGTGTACCTCCGAGAAACTTGTTTCCGGATTTTTCCAACGATCTACGCGGGTATTTTAAAAAAGAAAAACAGATGCATCTAAACGTCGACAATAGGTTCGAAATAAAAAGGAGATCATGAGACGGAGAGAGGGGCGGGAAGGAGAGCCAGAGAAAAGTGGAAAGTCGCTTAGGTATACACAGCTGGATCAATCTGTATACAAACGTTTGCCTTCCCGGCGAATGGCATAAAATAGAGTTGGAAAGAAATGAAAAAAAGAATGGACCAAGTGCTACCGAGTGTTTTCCTTGGTTTTTATCGACTTTCTTCGAAAATCCGCTGATCCTCATGCCGCGATATGCACTTCGGCGTTTACCCAGTTTATGATAGAGAGCTTCGGCGAGAGCGGCGAGGGAAGAAGCGGTGGAATTGCTGTTGCTGCTGCGGCTGCCGCTGCTACTTCTCGTCCATCTCGTGTAGAGCCGCGCACGTCGAACGTTATTCTCCTGGAATCTTTCCAAGAATGATTTTACGAAATGAAACCTAACTTCTCGTATGATGCAGAATCCGTTCTGCATTTCCTGTTTTCCGCAGCTTTTTGGTCGGGTCCGAGATGAACTTTATGCATGTTTCAATGCACTAAGCCCTCACTGCGCCCGCGCCATTACTGCGCGCCCATATAATTACAACGTCGGTACCGGCATGAGGGATTGCCGCGGAATAATGGAAAAAGAGATTTGCAGAAAAGTTCAACGAACGACGAAGATGAATATCTCGTGTTCACGAGGTTTTCTTCACTCCGTCGCTCGGTAAACATCTCAATTCGTTCGTTTAATTAAACCGGAGTGCCTACTTGTTTGCATTAAACATTTTCACCTTGCGTATAATTGCGTGTTATTCTGTTTCAATCAGTGAGGTATTCGTGCAAGCTTCGCGTAGGCCATGTACTTTGTGTACTCCGAACGTGAACTAATGAGTTCTAGTTTGTATCATTTCACCAAATCATGAAACACGATATCAGGAATTCGCTGATTCCTGCATCGGAATCTACTTCTCGTGTGTTAATTATTTAACGTCTCGCACGTCCAAGAGACGGAGCAAGACGCGAGAGAAATTCGTATGCCGACAGTGGACTGATCGATCGGGGATTACATCGGCGGATGCGAGGCGCCCTCAAAAGTGCTGAGACAGCGCTGTTTTGATGGAAAGAGAAAACCCGAATCTATTGAAAATAATTGGCTGCCGTGCAGCGGCGGAAATATGCTGATCTCGCACGAAACGCCCGAGCGTTGCGAGGAGAATCAGTTTACTGATAGTCAATATGGATCGGTCGGAACTGGATCGATCGAAATTAATCGCTTCGCGAATTAATGATCAAGAGTATCAAATGTAATTTCAAACGTATCTATCGCGCGTCACGACCTAATACTCATCATCTGATTTTCTTTTAATCGAAATAGCAATTACGTTTAATTGAACGAGTGGATTTAAGCAGAAACGGGAAACGCAGAGGAATCCACTGCATCACGGTCTGTGTCACCATCATTGGTTTTTGGTTTTCAGTGCGGTATGATGTGGTCCCGGGGGTCATACGAGCATTCCGGTAGCACACGATCGTTTTACAACCGCAGCGACCGGGAGTCCAGCGCGGGTTATCCGGAGAACGGAGTGTCCCTCCGCGATGAGGTCAAACTTCACTCTGGGACTGTTTCTCTGGCTGCCGTATCGCTGCGCTCATATAAATACGCTCCTCGCTCATCCGTCGGTCCGAGCGGACACCATCCGCAATGCGTTTTACGACCACTTTCGGTCACCTTGTGTACTTTTCCGGAATGTGACGCCAACTATCCGCGATGTGCCAACACTCCGTGACCAGAGGCACACGCGCGCGTTTCGACACTTGTGCCAATTCCACCGAAGCAGCTGGATTCCGAAGTATTCCACATGGATGCGTATACAGGCAATTTCAAAGTTACAGCCGCGCTGCGGGATAATAGTGCGAGGATTTTCGGTCGAGACACACGTCGAAGAGGAGAACCGTAGGAAGACATGTTTCCGAGGACAAAAGTTTTTAGGGGAGATCGATAGCTTCCCGAACGGTTGTGAGACACAGCCAATAGAAAGTTTCACATATGTATACAAGCCAAGCCGGTGACTTCCTCGGTTGCACTCTCGACCCGAATACTTTGAGAAGTGGCTGGGTATGCGTTCTCGTACCCATCTCGCCGTGCGGACGAAAGATTTCGCTTCTCGGTGGTAGTTCTCTAGTCGCAGGCGGGGGTTTGCAGTGCACAATGTCTCAGATCTCTTCCCCCGGCGAAGCGAACGGAGAAAGATCGTACGTCACAAAGAGACGTATGAAACAAGAGTAAACACGATAGCTACTCGCTTTGTATAGAAAACTTTTAAGGTTCACCGAGGTGTCCTTTGCGAGACGGTGGGCAAAACGGAAGTGCGGAAGAGAAAAAGCGATGGTGACGATAAAGAACGAAAAGAAAAGAGGTTGCGGAGTGAGAAAGTTGCATATATAAAAAGAAGTGTCGGAGTAATGTGGGCCGCTGGAGCGTTCCAGTGCGGAAGGGAGAAACTCTTCTTAGTTCCTTTTACTTTCAATCTTCTTTGGACTAAGCGCGTGATATTCTCTCGCCGGGGACGCGTCGGTACGGTGCGGGGAAGCCGAAGATAGTCTCCTCCGCAAGCGCTGCAGGCTCGTCCGGGCAACTTTGCCACGCTGGACAGGAAGATGGCTCGAGCGACGTGCATCATCTCTCACCCTCCTGGCGTGCGGCTCGGCGAGCATCTTCTTCGGCTGCGGGCTCTGCGCTATCTTGCGCTTCCGTCTCCGATACTCGGGGAAAAGCTTGTTTACTTTCGTTTCGCGTATCAGGCCTGTCTCTCAGGGGTTCATAGCGCGGATAAAGAAGCGTCCAGATAAAGAATTTTTACGATCGATTAAGCGCTCGTTTAGCCGAATCAAGGTATGGAGGTCGTTGTACACAAGAGGGGCGCACCGCGCCGCAATCGGACCAACAGACCGGAAGATATGCGAGCTTTTTTTGCGACTGGAATTTGTTTTTTTATTTTCTTTTTTTTTCTAGCACTCACTAGCCGCGTATCGAACTCGCGCGTGAACCACTTTGAAGTTTTCTATAGTCGCTCGATCGGACATTCTGGGTGGGGACGGGCTTTTGCCTGTCAGCAAACGTATTATAAACGTTTGTGACTTTCCGGGCTTGCAGCTGCAGCAGAAGCGCAAAACAGCAGGGATGTGGAAGAGAGCCGGGGAATGAAGGAGAAAAGTAGGTAGGGGAGGCTCTGTGGTACACAGAAGAGGCAATGAGGAAGGGCAGAGGCAGAACTCCCGACGATTCTAGTTCGCGAGAACTGCTGTGCGGCTTGCAGTTGATAGGCTCGTTAGCGCTAACGGAGAGAAGGTTGGACAACGATGCCATCCACCCTTTCCTCCCTCACTCCGTTCAGCGAAAACCGCGCTCATGGAAAACCTCTACGCTGTGGCTTGCTTCTACCGTCTGGCTGGTTCGCAGCCGAGAAAAACAAAGATACCGCGGAGATCTCCAGCGAAGCAACGCGCCGGGGCAAGAAAGCGATAAACCGTGGCGATAATTCGGTCGAGGATTTACCACAAATCTGTCCTTTATGTAAACGACGTTTCGCTGCTCATTTCCGGTCGAGCTTTTTTCTCCCTTCCTTTTCTCCCCCGACCTCCATTCATGCCGTTCGTTTTTTTTTTTTTCGGCGGTACCCAAAGTTCAACATCTTAGTTTTCAACCGGAAGTTACATCATAACGGCAATGTGTCACTTTCAGTCTGAAAATGTAATTAAAAAAAAATGGAAGTGACGTTTATCTGGTATGTCACTTCCGGTTGGACAAAAAGAGATTTTACCTTGATGACATCAGTTCCGGTCGAAAAATGAGGTATTCAAGCCGGAAAGGACGTCACAGGATCTTTTCTTTACTCTTTCAGTGATCCACAGATCGTTGCTTTGGAATTAATTTGTTTTCAATATTTTCAGAGTAACAGCCCGTTTAACAAAAGTATCGTCGATCCGTTGGCGCGTTAGACATTTTTGAGGGTTCCAATCGGCCTGACGCGGCGATTGAATTATGGTATATTGCTGGAGAGACTCGCGCCCCGATTGGATACAATATTAATGCGATTGAGAGTTTCTCGTTTTGGGCAAAGTCCAAGTCCCCTGTTGGGTTCACAGATTTACGATCTACATAGTGTATTACACAGGCACGGAGACACACATTTATGTTTATATAGGAATATATGACATAGGTGTACTCGAGTGTATATCTATCTTGCTCTCTCTAATGTAACGGGGGATGATAGTGGAGGTAGCACTTTCGGTTCCGTGGGATGAATAACGAAATTGAATCTAATATACGCGGTACGTAATTTCGAGATAAGGGGTTGCCCTGTGCGGTCCCTCTCAGGCAGAGAGCTTGCTTCTGACTATATACTCTCTCTCACACCTTCCGATTCTCTTCCACCCCTCACCCGCTCGCTTTCGCCCTCTCCCCGCAGCTCTGCATGCTCGCCTCTCCTCCCAATCCCTTCGCGCATTAATAGGAAATTGAACCGATAAATCAGGGCACTGGCCCACCGCAGCGCACACCCGGTCTAAATTACGCTTAACACACACGTTGCGGTCTGAATTAATATCAACCGGAGCTGTTAAGGAGGTATACTGCATATCATCCCGCGCTCCGTTACCCTTCGCCGTTTCTGCCGTCTTGGCCCTTACCGGTCGCCAGTTCACTCGACAAATAACTATTTCCATTTTCCTGATCTTCGAAAGAAAGAATACTTGAATTTGGAGAAAAAATGCTTGCCGGAACTCAAAATCACTAATTTTATAGGAGAGTTAATATGGTTTTTCAAAAAGAATTTCTAATAATTTTTGATCCACGTTAATTGCGAGATGCTCGAGCTCAAAGTTGCATCAAGTAGCACGAGCTGATTATTGTGACGCGTGAAAAACCATTGTTTTTGAAAATATATATATTTCCAGACTCTTCTATTAGACTTTTTTTTTCTAAAGTGAAATTGCAGCACTATTCTGGATGCATTGTAAACATAGAATTTAGGTGTGCTCGTAGATTTGCCACAGCTTCGAAGCTGCATATAAATCGATATCTGGACCTCAACTACGGCTAGCAACATGTCTCCACCGTTATGCAACGGCAACCATTTGAAATATTGCCTTAATCTCGATTTTTTTTTACTTCACTGTATTTTTTCTAATTACTTATTCGAACCATTATGCGACACTCCGTCTTCCTCAAGTGCCTCGCCGTGGAGTAATTCCTCTGTCGAAGTTTTTTTTAATTTTTTATAATTCGCCTAGTTATCGAGTCAAAGTTAAAGCCGTGAGAAGTGTGCTGGAGGGTGTTGGAATGAGAAGAGCAAGAAGTATAAGCCGCTGGCGGGTACGGCTTCGCTCCATCCCTGTTGGGATCCTCGCTTCGCTCTTAGCGCGAATGATCGATATCCCCTGGGTGAACTTAACTTAGCAAGGAGCTGTCGCTTATGTCTCTCATCGACGAGGGAAGGCGAGGCAGAAACTTAACGCGGTGCTCCGCGACCGAGTTGCCCTCCGATACACCCGATAAACTTAACGGATATCTTTCTCGTTTCACGAGGATACTCTCTACGGGCTGTACATCTCCAACTCGTCGCAGTCAAACGTTGAAATCATTAGTTGAGCGATGAGTTTCCGACTTCAGCGAATTCCCGCACGTGACCCGGAGACACTTTGCTTCTCATCCCTCGAGCTTTACATTTACTCTTTGATTACTTGGTTCACACGGCTCCGCTTGGCCAACTTTATATTTATTGAAATGTTTCCGAGAACTAGTTAACGAATTAATTAACTCGCTTCGGTCTAACGTGTATTTCAAGCAACCGGTATATCGGTCGACTCGTGTATCGGCAACGGTAGAGCGATGGAATTATAGTCCCTTTCAGAGCGCTAATAACTTTGCATGCGGGCGTGCCGAGGAAAATGGTCCTCGAAGGTGAAACAAATTTTTATTTGTCCTGTACATTATATTCTAATACGATATAATAAAATGTTATATAAATATTTAAAATAATAATAGTATAAACACAGAGTGCATTGGAAAAAATTACATTTGTGAGAAGAGTGACGACTATCAATAAATACCATTGGAGGAACGTTGCTTACTCCAATGCTATATTTTCGCTTGAATTAATATAAAAATCCGCGAAACCTTCCGGCCAACCACGTAGCGAGTCAAATGGCCCACCATTCGGCATTCATGCAATTTTGCACACAGGCTTCTACTTCTTCAATATCCATCGAGAGTACCGGATCGCATAGCGTGGACGAGAAAGGAGGTGTGTGATAAAGGACCGGCAACGTTTTAGGAATATCGAGTGAAATGCGAGATCACGAACTTACCAGAGTCGGTTGCTCGTCGTAGCGTCGGGCGACTCGCTCGCAATCCTCGACATACGACGACTTTGATATTACGTGTGGGAGGGATGCTCTATCTTTCTACGTCTCGAGCGTACGTGAGGAAAAGGCTTTTGGCCTCGAGCAACCGATGCGGACACGCGAGAACCTCGACGGACAAACTTTTCCATAGATGCAGCTAGCTCCGAATGTCTGGTCGATGCACGAATCGCATCGACGGGAACAAAAATATCGAACCTCTTGTCTGATTCTCGTGAGTCGCAGGTTGCCTTCTCTAGTTTTGTAAAATTCTGTCACTCGCTGAGATGTGTGTACGTTAAGGTGGTCTTCGAATTGAACATTTTTTTTTCCGAGCCAACACGTGCTAAAATAAAAATGCTATGTACGAGGGAAAGAAAATTAATCGATTTTCAGAAGTTCGACTGTTAAAAAAATTGTTAACTTCGGAACATCTGAACTCTTAATGAAAATAAAAAATTCGAGATGTCCTTGGAGCCGCGCTGCACTTTCAAGGAATTTATCAGAAAAAAACTGTAAAATCGTGAATTATTGTTCTGAAACTTGTTAAAGGGGGAAATCCGTTGCAAAAAAATAACAGGATATTATTTCCTTAAAATTTTTTTGATGCAACAAATTCAAATAAAAAACTGGGGGTGTATCTTTTCTGATAAAGCTAGTCGATAATTTCCTGGAATGGTCAAAAGGTTAAAAATATTTCTATGGATGAACGAATAAATAATTTGCCTTAACCGGTTCTCTTCAACAGCTGAAACGTGAGTACTTTTTTCAGCTGTTCAAAAGAATTACGCAAACAACATTTTTCATCCGTTCGTCGAAATGGATACATATTTTGACCATTCCAGGAATTTGTCGACTTCCTTTATCAACAAACTCAGCGGATTTTTCCCTTACACATTTTGTAACTATTAGCTACAGTGATCGAAAATTTTGTTTAAAAAATGTTTCAATTTAAGGTCCGCCGTAGTACACGGGGAGAGAAAATTTCAACGTCAAACTTAACTTCCAACTTATCGTGCGCTCAGTAAATTAAAGCAGATAACTTCGAAACTGTTTATCTAATAATATTTGTAGAACGTTACTTTCCTTCTCCGTCCTCTTGGTGAAACATCCACCAAACAGGTGTAGGAGAATACCACGAAACTACTAAAATTTTCAAAAATAAAATAAAAATGCTTCTATTACTCGCAATTAACCTGGCCATAATGTTTCAAAACTTTCTTGGACTTTCCACTCGGCGGTTAAGCTAGTGGTTATAACATCGCTTCCTCGTAGATCCTGCGAGTTGTGGTAGCGGCACAATCACGTGCGAATCAGAGGGAGATACACAAACACACACATGCGTTTATACATATACATACACATAGATAGAAAATCACAAATTCTCTTATATATATATACATACATAGATAGAAAGAGCAAGGAGCCCAAAACGCCACATCTGCCGCTGTTCGCTTACTCGTTCTCATCGTCGGAAAGTCCACTCTCCCCGTGAATCGCCGCAACCGGGATGAGAATCCAAATTCAAATGGCTCGGGAGAGCGTAACGATAAATTCACAAACTTCGCAACAACGTGTTCTTGATGTTCTAACAATCAGTGAGGCTGGACGGAGGGGGTGGTGTTGGTTGGAAAACTGTGAGGTGGATGGAGAGAAGTATAAGTTTGAAAATGTCTCTTCAGCAAAGCTGATCCGACTCACGTTCGCGCCGAATTCCCTCGAAGAAGGTTCCCGCTTTCCACCCTGACTTACAAAAATAAGTTTTCTCCCTTTTACCTCAGGTCAGTGTGCGAGACGGGGTCGGGAAGCACTTGGAATAAATTTCCTAAAGGGACGAGGGAGTGGACTTTCCGGATATAACGGTCTTCCGAAATTAGTAGACATTTTAAGAAGCGAGAACGAGAAAGAAGCCAGGGCGCGAAGCGAACCCTCTCGGTCTACGGTCGGGGTTTTCACGGCTCCATCGCGAAGCTGCTAGCATGCCGCTGCTAAAACGTCATGCCGGAAACGTTGGGCGAATAGAAAAGCAACGAGCCAAAACTCCAAGCTCCGTATACATATATATATATATATATATATATATATATTAGTTTTTTTTTCTTTTCTCCTTTTTCAGAAAATAGTCGAGTTTCGCGGGCGAGAATTCCAGCGTTCTTCTTTCATCTGCCGTTTTATATACTGTATTTCCGGGTGCGGTGGGAATGGCGGAGGGGGAAGTCACGGCCGGCAGGTCATGCATTCGGTGAACTTTTCGCATTATGGCATTCGGTCGAGGTGCTTATTTTTTATTATTATTATTTCGTTGCGGACTACAGACGCTCTCGGTGACGAGGGAGCGCCAGAAGCAGCGCATTTATCGCGAAAGAGAGAGCGGAAAATCGTCACGGTTCTATCGCGCTGCTGCCTCTGACCGTGATATAACAGGAGTCCGGCAAAGCTCCACTGTTCGGCAGGATCGTCCTCTACGCTTCGCGTTCTCTTCCCTCTTCTGTCGTGACAACTCTCGTTGTTGATCACCATTAACTATTCCCAAAGTTGGCACACAACGGTGTCCTCAACTGGCTCACCGACACGTTGGTCACGAGGGCCAAACTGTTATCGCGCTCATTTCACACGTAGTTTTATTATTACCGTGTGGTTTTCCACGTATGCAAAAAAAAAAACGGAAAAAAATGGCGAGCCTGGAGCATAATGGTCATAATATTTAATTCAACATACGTCCGGATAATGGAGAAAACGAAGATGAAACGATTGTTGGGAATTATCACCCAGTAACGCGTCAATGTTGCCCCACGCTTATGACAATTTATCGCAGCGTCCTCTTCGAGTTGACGAAGTTTTCTGGTATAAAAAAAAAATTGAACATGTTCCCGAAGCATTTACGTAAAATTTCGCTCTTTGTTCCCCTGAAGCGTGCGAGAAATGCACTTTCTCACACCGCGTGCGGAAAAGTTCCTGCGCATAATGACAGTCGCAGAATGGTATTTTTTCCACACTAGTGCGGAAAAGTCACTTTTTTGCGTAGACTTGCCCAAAACGAAAAGCTCGATTTTTGTGAATTCGTCGGAAAAAACTGTGAATCGCCTGGGTGTAGAAAAGGGGGTTGTGACTCGTGTGAGTGCCGCATTCTCACACTCGTTATGATGTCCCATTCTACGCGCTTGCCGTACAAATAACTATAAAAAAAAGAGCAAAGGGAGCGCTGCTAGGGGCTCGTGGAACGATGTATCTTACAGCAGATGCGAGATTTATGTTGCGCTATATTACTCTATACTCGAGGGAAGGGGCAACTTCGCGAGAAACGACGTATAAGGGTGGCCGATGTACAAGATGACAATGGGGGGGTTGAAAACGTAGCGTGGCGACGACATGACTGTGGGGCCACATCCCGCCAACTCGATGGGGAAATTGTGCGCGAACGTGCATAGCGTTCGGCCCGACGTGCAATTTCGCGAGTGGACCCACTTCAAGCGTAGATTCTCTCTCGTTGCTCTTCCAACTGCTGGCTGAACACATACACGCATGTAAACTGCCGCTGGTATGCATAACTTGAAAATCTTTCGGAAAAGTCCACGTACATTGAGAGTAAGCTACTTTCGCGGTAAACTTAGCCCTCCTTTTTACTGGGAGGTAAAGCGTGTGTGGCAAAAAGCTTTTGGGATCTCTCATCGCGTTTTTCTCATCCGCGCGATAATTTGACGCGACGAGATTTATCTACGTCGATGATCGACGTAGTTATCGGGATGAGAGTGCTTTTATCGGGGTGCAGCCAAAGCTCTGTGCAGCATCAAGGGAGAGGAGGGTGGCAGGAGAAGCGGGGAGCGCGGTGATCGATAGAAAGGATGAACTGGGTCACGATGAGAGAGAATTTTAAAAGATCGGTTAAACCGTGACAAGCTGGTGATCGCGATAAAGAGGGTGGAATTAATTAGATTACCGAGTGAAATGATAAAGCAATAAAAATATATCGTCGTCGCATTTGAAGCGCGAAAACAGTGTTAAGTCGAGCAGCGACTAGGTCTGTCAATGGTCCTGACGATCCGAAGTACTCTTTCGGGGTGGTCGAGGGGTTCAAAGTTCCAACGACCGGGCGTAGCTCTCGTCTTGCGCGGCCGCGAGAACTAATCAAGACATTTATCTCACTTATGCGCGTAGGTATGCAAATTAATCTAATTTCTATTCTCGGTCGGTGCCGTTCGGTTAGAAAATGTGTGGCCAACCTTTCTGTACGCTGCCTCGCTTAAAGGGATTCGAAGCTATCCTGTCCCTCGCCCTTTGCCACACCTCACCTTCTTCTCTGTTCACTCGTACAGAACACCCGTCGTAAAAATGTAAATCTTGCTTTGAATAATATTCTACCCAGTTAGAAGGCAAACGTACGCCCCGACCCGGCTGGCTGACTAGCCTCTCGCTACACGGATGGCGGATGGTGCGGAGAAACGCGGGTGGCCCGGCCATGAGGAGGCAAAGCCGAGGCAGCTAGGAACGTGGAGCAGGAAGACCCGGAGAGCGAGCTACCTCTAGACACGTTATGCCGAGGGGTAGTTAGGTATGTATAAAGTGCCATCTCCCTGGGGCGCCTCAGCCACATTAAACACTATCCACAATGGGGGAATGGTGCACGCCTCTATGGTATATGGAAGTAGCTCTCGCACTTCCTCACCTCTCTCGCAAACTCCTCCTTGCCCTCCGACGTCGACGACGTATTCCTCTGTGCCAAAGAAACGAAAACGAGAAAAAATGAGAACAGGACTTAAAAAAAAAAAAAAAGAAAGAAAATAAGGTCTTCTATTTTTCATACCGTTGATCCTCCTTTCTAGCTGCGCTCGCTTGCGTTCCGCGCTGCTCGTAACTCGCCGTCATACACCGGGATGCTCTCTTTCTCGACTACGCGACGTACCGGGAGACGGAAGAACTGGAAAACCGCACGATTTCACGCGAGCTCACGGAATCGTATTTATATGGATATATTTTCAATGTTTCGGAGATCGCGCTAGCGTACTGCTGAAATGAGTGGCTTCGCGCAGGATAGAAAAATTCGCTGAAAAAGACCGCCCGACAGGGATTAAATGGAACGAATAAAAATACAGCATACGTTTTTATCGGATTGCACAGTAATTCTGTTCGGACGTATAATCCTCTATTGTGTATCATTTGTATCATTTGTTCGATGAAATATATATATACATGTATACACACACACGCACTCTCGGACGTATACACCGATGTATATACATGTTTTTTCGTGATTGAACAGTTGAGGCACGAGTACAATCGTTCTGCCGCAAGATATAGATAACCGATAGATTTTTACGTGCCGAGCGAAGGAGAGGAGGATGGCGCAGAAGGCAGGTGGATCGAGAGGATTGCGTTCGACTAGGGAATATTTATTTAATGCTTTTGAACTCTCACGAACATTTCCGCTATAATGCCAGTCCATGTAAAAGCCATCATGCGTCATTTTTTTCTCTTTCTTTGTAATACGTTTATACGTAGGTACAATCGATAACTCGATATATGCGCCGGCATACTCGCCGATACGCAGGTTTCTCCGGTATATCATCGTAACGCTCGGGTACGTGTTTCGTTCTTTCAATTTCCACGGTTTCTCGATCGGCCGGCGGGCGCGGAAAGGCGGAGAGGGGGCTGCAGCGGTGATTGTATATCACGGGAAAGTGTAATAAGAACGGCGCGTTATACTCCTGTTTGAGATCGGATACGAAAGGATTTATAACATACGCGCGCGAAACGCGCCGGAACGCGCCACGGCGGAAATGGGACGAAGGGAAAAAAAAAACGCGATAATCGCTGGAATGCGCGATAACGGATGAGAGCGCGACTACACCGGTTGACTATCGATTATTTTCCATCGATCGGCGACTCCTCAGCATTCGTTAATCTTCGTACATCTCCGTCGCATCGTTCAATCGACGCGCAACTGTTCATTATCGTTCTATCTCGCTGCCTCGTAATTTTCAAACCGTTATTTTAGTCGACTGAAACGCCGATTAATTGAATTCATATTACGCGGAGGTACGAGGGCTCGCCCGCCGGAAGGGGAAGCAGGAAACTCCAGTGGCAAAAGCTCGGGAGCGACTATATGCTCTCATCAGGAATTCCTTCCGGGAATTGGAACTCGTTCGGTTCGTAGTTCGGCTCTTTGATCGGCGCGTAAATTCACGGTCGGTAGCTTACAATAATTGGAAGGTGAGTAAATAAGAGATAACGAGCCGCGCGGCCGGCGCATTTGCTCGCGTGGCGAGTCACTCCCACTGAGTTTTCGCGAATCCCGGGTCATCCCTTCGCAGCTTGGCCACGACCCCGCCCGAACGTGTCCCAAAGGCTTTCAATTGTTATGCAAACCATTACAATGAGAATGATTTGGCGGGTATATTGAACGAGGTTTGGTGCCACAGTGGCACATCACAAAGTCAGTAGAAGAACGGATAGTACGAACCACGCGAATGGGAACAACAATCAAACGGAGGGGATCCTTCTACTATACAAATTACTATGGAGACTTTTCACTTTTAAAACGGCTAAAAAAAAAGAGGGGGGAAAAAATGAAGGAAGTGACATTGTTTATTGACCCAACCCGCCTAGAAACTCGGGGCTTCAAACGAAATATCTAACAAACTTTGCGGAATGAATTCCTTATTCGTTGGCACTTGCGTTTTTGATGAGTACTTTGACATCGACCTAATATAGTTGGCTAAATGACGATTTAGGTGAATCAATCAGCGAGGGGTTGAGTTAATGACGTAAGCTTGACTCAACCTGTCCGCGAGGTTAAAATCGACCAAATTCATGGTGAACCGTAACCGATCGACCTCATCGACGTGGAGTAAACCTCAACTTGAATCATTTGAACCTCACTGAGATTGGTTCAACATCTATTGATTGAAGTTCACCATGAGTATCGCCGTATTGAACCTCACCAAGAGATTGTATTAATCTTCTGTTGTTAAATCAAACTCTCTTTGGTTAAGCCACTGAAATCGTCATTGAGCCAGACATATTTGTTTGTGTCAACCTCTCATGTGTGTTCGCTCCATTCCCGATTTTTCTCTCAGTGTGTAAGTAGTGTGGAAGTATCTTGATTGGTTGGTGAATTCCTTTGGAGTAATCCTCAACGGACAACTGTGCATCCGTTCATTAGTACTTAGTATTCATACTAATCGTGAAACATTCGGGTCGAGAGCTCTCCATGAGTCGTCCTAACAAGATTCCTTCGGAACACGGAGAACACACGCAACGGACGAAAATTTACCGGCGAGTAGCCAACACCTGTACACACTTAACTAGTGGACCCCGTCTACGCTCATATCGAACATTAATACTTGTCCAACTTCATGACCGCAGCCCTCATTTGTCAGACTAATGACCCATTCCGTCAACGAAGTTCAATATTTGTGCGGGGCGTGTAGCCCCGTTCCGTCGGTCAAAGTGCATAGCGCTCCACGCTATAGAACACCATAGTACATTAGTCTATGGCGCTAGATTTTTCCTCCTTTCACATCCTCATCCTTCAAATTTTTTTCCGAGTTTTTTTCATTATACTCGAATCCTATTTTCCGTCCGTAGTGTCTTCATCGCGATTGATCCCCTACGCCGTTTCTCGTTGCACGAGTTATAAAGAATCGGTCTTCTCCGATATCCTTATACATGGCGGAAATGATGGCAAAATAGAGCTGACAGGACCGATATTGATATGAGAGATATCACAACGTTACGAGTATTGGATTACAAGGCGGGATCTTGCGACCAGCTATTGCCTGACTGCGCTGCCGTCGCTTTTTCATCCTCCGTTGCATGTGACCTCTGCAACTAGGTCAACGAGACTTTAAAAGCGAAATGGCTTTCCTGTTCTTGAATGGATACATCGACACGCAACGATGTACGGAATGCACCATTGCTACTCCAACGAAAAAAAAAATTGCTCGCTGAAGACTACATTTCGTTATCATCGATGTGCTAAAAATCAATTTTTTCTCTCCGTTTTCGCCACAACAACGACATTTCTTGCGTGCAACACGGACGGAAAATCGCGTATCGCTAAATAATGATCATTATGAATCTGGAGCATGCGCAATTTTTTTATTCCCTCTGGAAACCCTCATTGGACTGCGATATGAAGACGTGTGTGCATGCTATAATAAAAAAATCATTCGTAGTCGATAGCATGCGAATATATTCAGTAGTTCAATAGGAGATCGGAAAGTCCATTAGCATCTCAGATTCTAAAAACTGAACAACCTTCGGTGATAGTGGAGCTATACCGAAGTAAGGAATGTGAGGTTTTTCGGAATTATTGTAATCTGCGAATGGTATTGGACAACGAAATTTCGCAATAGAAAATATGCTACAGGGTAGAATTCTCCTCCTACCCGTCAACACATATTTCTAGTAACGGTCACTGGCGACTACGACGAACTCGCAATGCAAAAACTGTGGTTATTTTAACGAGGTCGAGGCAAAAAGTAAACGTATTCCACACGGGAGGGAATGGATATTCACCTGGTGGGATTTTTGCCTTCTCTCCATGCGGGTAGCAAACTTCGCGCTTAGCGAAAATCACCAACTCCCTTCTGTTGCAATTCTCCTCTGGCAGCTTCCACGGAAGTGCCTACATTAATGCGTCAATGAAATTATGCGCCCGTGTGAATCGATGCCTCCTCTCTCCGAGTGGGTCTCTCCATTGTCTAATGGAGCAACAGTAGTTGCAATGAATCGACGTTGTGTCCGGAGAGACGAATGGATTGGTTCAACGAAGCGTGTCCCTATCCGGTCTAATCGGGCATGCACCGTTCGTCGGCACGCGCTAACGTAACCTCGCAACCTGGATTCAAGTCTACGTAACGTATAGAGGAACCGCCCCGGAATCGTACACGCTGTACAACGTAAATGGCCGCGCATTAAGCCGCACCGAGGAAGAGGTTCGAGCTGATGGATTTCCACGGCCTATCCATTATATCTGCAAAAGGGGCGGGTGAGGCGGAGGCCGAAGGGTTGTCAGTCAAGCAATTTGCCGTTTAGCTCATTCGCCGCATTGTGATGAGGATAATGATGATCGGCTCGGCGGAGAATTGTAACAGGTACATTAATAACAGGTCTTCGCTGCACCCGGTGAACGCGCGGTCTGGCTGTTGCTCTTCCGCAGCTCCTGCTGGCGCGCAAAGCAGTTATGCTGATGCGGATGCAGCTACGACTACACCGGGTCTATATATCCATAGTGTAATGCAGCGCCTAACCAGACCCTCCACGACACGATCTCTCAAGTGTCGTGGATCTCGGAGCTATTAGAGGAGAATTTAAACTATAACCGTAGAGCTGTGATTCCGGAAACTCGAAAATCACCCTCCGGGATCCATGAATCTTAGCTCGCATGCTGTTTGCCGACGGTCCTTTTTTTTGCCCCCTCTCTTCGTCACTCCATCACGTCGCAACCCTCGGCCGGGGCGCAGCCACTTAGCAAGTCGCGTCTGGCGCCGTCTCAAGGAATCTAATTTATTGTAGTGAACCTTCCGTCCGCGCCGCCCCTCACTCGCTCGCTTGGCCAAGAAAAATAATTAAAACTCCGTCCGCCAGGTCTTGCGCCTCGGTCATATCTTGCTGTTCTTCCTCTCGACGCTCCCCTAGCCCTGGCTCACCCCGCTCTGGGAGAGACTCTCAAGTTTGCTAATCCCGGAAAAGTCGCGAATGCGACGGGCTACTTCACGCTTCGTTTCTCTTTTTCTTTTTTTTTTCATTTATTTTATTCATTTTTAGTTTTTGTAAAACTTCAGGTTTCCCGCGACCCAATGAAAACTCGGGATGACGAGTTTTCGCACCGTCACTTCAACAGTTTTCGTACACTCGTTCACGCAGGCGATCCGTCAGAAATTATATTCGATTCAATGAAACACGAAAGCTTTTGAGTTTCAATATTTCATGAGGCATTTGGGTTATTTTTTATTTTATCGGAAGAGCGTTGGAAGGAAGGTCGGGAATCCAACGATTCGACGGGGTTTGCTCTTTACAGATGAGAAATTTATTTTATCCGCGTCAACGCGTAATCCCCGGACCGGAGGTTGAATTTGCCGGGTCAGTGGAAAACGATAGACCGGAAGTGACGTTATTCATATTTGCGTGCTCGCTGTCTGATAGGCGCGTCCACACAGTGCGGGCTCTCTGTATTCTTCCGTAGACAGTTTCTCCGCCGTTTCAGCCCTCGCGCATCCTCTTCCTCATTTCCAACCGGGTCCAGACTTCCCGCCGCACCTCTCCCTCCCCATTCATTTTTCACCTCCGTGTCAAAAGAATTATTACACGACGAGGATTATCCACTTTGTCCGAGTTATCTACGGGCGTCCAGTGGAAACGAGAGAGAATAACGGGATACGCTTGTGCGCTCACAATAATTTCATCCCGCGTCCGTTTCCCGAAATGCCGTTCGGGCAAGGTTCCCTCAGAGGGAGGTCTCGATTCCCGGTTCACTCCGGCCCTAGTCGTTATATGCCATTTCTGCCCGATTGTCGGCTCAGCTTTCGCTCGCGAAAATAGAAAGGGAGAAGTTTTCTCGGGTATGCGAGGAAAAATAATGTCCTCGACGAAAAATCTCTCGCCGAAGCCCTCGCCCTCGTGGTAATTTGCATTTTCGCGGTAGTTTGAATTCCCGATATCGGACGATCGCGGGGAGCGGGGAGAGTAATAGAAAGTGGTACGCGCTGAGCAGTGCCAATCGCCATTTCCATACAGCTAATACCAGTCGGTAGCGCGACGAGAGGAGGTGAGAACGATGCTGAGGGCAAAGTGGGGCAAAAAGAGCTTGCAAAAAAATTCCTGCATTCACTTTCTTTCCCAAGCCACCTCCGACTCTCTGCCCGCCTCCTCCCCCGTCCTCTCGCTTTCGCATTTATTCTGTCCTCGCGTCTTCTCTCGCTCAACACCCGGAGCGACGGGCCACTTCCGGCGAATACCTCCGATGGCGCGCTGCAATCCCGAAGGAGCGAATAACGGGCGGGTAAGTAGCGAAGGCACGGATGGGAGAGAGAAAGAAATTCCCTCGCGCTTTGCTTATTTTTCTTGGGCTATCTCATCCCCATAATACACAGAGCTTTGGATTCTTAACCGTCATCACCTTGCGAAAAGCTTCCAGCCAATCCTGTCTGACGCAATTGTGTTCCCGCGACATCTTTCTCTCGTTATCATCGCGATCGACCGACAGATTTTTCCTCAGCGAAAATCTGTTCTTCTTAGTCCGATGGAGAGTTCGGTGGACGAATGATTTAAAGGTGAAGGGAATGAGTTTGAGTAAGGACGAACAGAGTCGGACAGAGCCGTTGTGCGCGACAGCAAAGGAAACGTAATGAAATATTCTTCGGGAGCTTTCCAATATACTTCGTCTTTTCCTCTCACACAACCCCGAGGCTCATCGGTTCGACTTTCACACAAGAATTCAACTTCCGGTACCTTGGATACTGCGATGCGTGCTCACGGGAGCAAATAGCCGAAGGCGGCAACTTCTTCCCCAAACTCCTTCTCGTCTCCGTTGCGAGATAAAGTCGACCGATACTGCCGCACGCGCTGGAGAATCCATGGCTGATACCGTTGCGAGCCGGTCGACTTCACCGTGGGTTCTCGACGCAGAGACGCATACGAGGTGGATGGGGAAGTGCAGCGGAGAAGATGGCTTGCTGGCTCGCTCGACAGTGGAAGTAGCAGCAGCGGCATCAGCATAGAGGCCCCTGGAGACTGCAACGACTCTCCACTCTCGTCCCACGAGCTTCGAGAGAGTTTCGAACGCTCATACTAAACGTTACAACTATCCCCGTCGTCGTTCGCCCCTTTCGCCTCTCCAGCCATCGGCAACTTCGTAGTCGGCGCACTCGATTCGCTTCTCCAACGACTGGCTACCTCATCCGCGCTCAGACTCGCCGTCAAGGTAATTACTGATGAGCTTACCAGTTAATTCTTACGACCCGCACAGTAACGGAGGTGAAGCGCCCCGGGATGTAATCATCGGGTCGAATGGTGCAGTAAACGAAGTCAACTTCCGCGAGGTTGATAAAACGCCTCGGGGGAAAGGACGCGATATCGCTAGGGAATCATTTTACCTATGAATCTCAGCGTAATAAAAAATGTTCTACGGAAGGAAGGAAAGTTTCGGGGTGATCTCCGTTTTCCGAGCGAACGGCGACCGGGGCAAAATGGTCTGACACAATTCAAACGTATACGGCGGAGCTGTTCGACATGTGAAATACATTTTTTATTCCGCTCGTGGCGGAAACCCTCGAGGTTCTCGTGGTACGCGGACCCTCCATGTCCGCCCTGGTGACGAGTACTTGAATACCGTGCCATCAGTCAAATACAGGTACTCCGGTCTATCGACGATGGATGTTCATTTGAATTTTTTTTTTGCAGACACGTCTTGCAATGAGAGGTCTGGCGGTGCTGTTTGACGTGGAGCTACCGTGTGTTTCGCGTATCGATTCAATAGTCAATTCGGCAATGAGGGTCCTTTAGAGAAGAAATATCTTTACGTATGAGTAGTTCATCGATCGAAGTGGGAGCTCCCATTATTCCCTGTTTTTGTATTTGTACAGCTTTTCGCTATCTTGCAGTTAATTAAATTTTGCATTTATTCTAAAGACAGAAGAGAACATATGAAGCTATTGAATTATTCTATGTTAACGTATCGGTAGAGTAATGCGTTGATAGGTTATCAACAAATATCGTTATTGCAAACCAGCGAACGTTGGAATCCATACTCAATTCAGATTCCTCTGTAGTGGACGGTAAATTAAAAAATTTTAACAGACCTTCCCTCTTGGTTTTGGACACACGGGAAATGCACGGCACTACATCGACGTTCATCGACTCTCATCGCCGCGTCTCTCGGTACGTTTTCATCGCGTTTCAACGGTTGACAAGCACATAGAGCGTCCTCTCTGTTGCCTTCGTGTACAATATGTGTCACTGTACTTTATATACTCTGTCATTCTTTCATTCCAGCGAGTCTACTGCAAACACACACGCTATCCACTATATCCCACGTTCAATATTTACTTAGGAATGTTTTCATTCTTTATTGCGCCCTCAAGGTGTTTATGTGCGAGCGGCACTAGGCGCCGTCACCTCTTATTGCATCGGTACGTGCTGTCACACTTCCCGTGGTCACACCGTTTTACTCTGTTTCAACGTCGCATTCGCGCGCGATACACCGACGTTTGAGCTACCTTCACTCTGCCTCGTACTCTCTCCCATTCCCTTTTTGCTCTATATATTTGTACGGTTTTCATATCCGTTGCTTTCACGTGTACCCCATCACTTCATTTAGCGTTGGTAACCTTTCACCGTTCACCGGACCCCCGATACAATCACACACGTGCATACGTGCAGCTACTCCAGGGTAAACACAAGCGACTACGGACAAACGGCCGATTGCATTGAACCACTCGTTTGTACCGCACTATCTCTCTATTTGCTATTTATTGTACGGCCAATATCTTATTTCCCGTTGTTATTGCCAATAATGCGTGGAAATTCAACGAAGTAACAATCGCTTTGTGACAATACCGTGGAAGCCCGTTGGGTCGTAGCTGTGCGATCAGCCATTTTACGTATGTTCATTTATCGTCAAAGCTGACGAGCTGCAGTTTTCATTTTTTTACGTTACCGGCGCAAATTTTTCTGTCGAACGCGAATCTGCGGACGAAACAGCCGGAGGACTCAGCGGGAAAAATGAAACTTCGGATACGCACTCGAAAAGGCTCTTTGTTGTAGGAATGAAATTTCACGAAGTTTCCAACTCGAGTCGGGCTCTTCGTAATCGAAATTTCTTTTGGTTAGGAGGTTCAAACAAGGAGACTGAGAACTCGTCAATACGACAATATTGTCCAACGCGGTCGCATTATAATCGGTTTCGATGGTCCCTCGGCGATTGCGTAATACCGTAGAGATATAATGGATCGATGACGAGAAGTTCGATGGAACATGTCAGACGGAGGCTTGTCCAACTTGGTTTGTGCTTAGTTACTGCCAAGAGGCAGAGAACACGGCGAAGCAGGGGGAACAAGCAGATACGCCCCATTCTCTAATCACTGCACCGATGATTAGAAGGGGAACCTCTGTGTGCCCACGCCGCAAGAGGTAAGGCGCCCGCAGACTTAGGAAATTGGAAATGCGTTTGGCGTAGAGCACATTACTGCTAGGGAATTACATCATACCGTTGCCGAGTCGTACCGAGTCTCAGTGTCGGCAAATATTTACCTAGGTGAGATTCTCCCGTAACCGGAAAAACGGCGCATCACTGCTTACGGAAACGCTGTATCAGCATCACAGGGGATTTTTTCTGAAATTCTCCGCGCCGTTACTTCCATCTACTTTTAGTACTTATGATGCATTGAGCAATTATGTACTTATTATTCTGATCTGTGAAAATCGCTTGTTTTTTAATTTGTCAAAGAATGTACTACGGTTTTTTTTTTATTATTTTTTTTAACGTATCGTTCGATGGGCAATATAAAGCTCTCGTTACCTCTTGCTGCCTGGCAAATTCTTTTCCGGCCAAGCCCCTATTGTCAATAGTTTACTAGGAGTGGGTTCTGTACAATTTGAATTGATTATTGGCGTAAAGGAGGGCGCGAAAAGCAGCGCGTGCAGGTTTCATCGTTTTGTTCCAAACAGCGGGCATTCCAACGGAAAAAGCTCGCACCCCACTTCACCGTCGCTCCCTGGAAACCTTTTGATATCAACTCGTTTCGTTCCTCCCGATAATTCCACGGTTTGATTTTCGGTTTTGCTCGGTACTGCGCGTTAACTGCCGTCCCTTTTCAGCGAGAAACTTTATTTATAACTATGCCAGAACCACTAGTCACGGTGGTACGGCATAGCTGCGCCGTAACTGCGACCGACAGAATCATCGCACTTCATAAAACATTAATGCACAATACGCCGCTGTACCTGTCGAGTGAGAAACAAAAAAATTGTTAAGCCCCGACTCAACCAGCATTATGTAAAAAATAGACAAGATTTTTTAAATAGGAGTATAAATGGTCGACTGGCCGCTGTCGAGTGTGAAAAATAGGACATGGGATGAAAAAAAAAAAAACGAAAAATTCATACAAGGTAAAAACGTTGTAGCTAAAAGTATCTGACAGACACGAGGTACACTCGACAAGCTGCGCGTCATTCCAGTCTGGTGACTTATGAATTTTCAACGAATGCCTCATCAAACTACCATCGATCGACAGACACGACACGCCGGACCACGCAATGGGTGTTTATTGAATATATTTTAATAAAACCATTTATGTAAGCCGCGTGCTGAATAAATCCGTCGATTCATCAGGCATTTAAAGAAAATGGAAAATTAAATTTTTTATATTCCTTCGTTATTATGTTTCTTTACCTGTAAAGTTTCTTGGCAGCATTATCTGTACTTTTGTCACACGGAATTTTAAAAATACTTTCTGTAAAAATCACCAATAACCTTTTTTTCGTTACTCGGTCCGGGACAATATCAAATGTTTTTTCACGCTGATAATAAATCTACCACTCGTTTCATTTATAGATGAATATTTAATATTAATCGATGAATATTAATTTAAATGAAACAGAAAATTGTTATTTGAAAAAAGATGCGGAGACGCGAATTAATGGGGCGATTAAGCGTGAATCAATTTGTATTACGATACCGCGCACTTCCGTGGTAAAAATAATAGGCAAACAAGGGATTTGCGCAGTAAGACGGATTTGCTCGAGCCGCGATCTCCCAACCGAGTCGAGCGTCGAGCCCTCGCGGCTCTACCGAGGGTGGAAAGGCTAATTATCCGCAGGCTGCTCTCTCATAGCAGAACACCTTATAGCGCTCCCTAAGTTTTAATATTTATAAGCTCGCTACATTATGGTCCCACGCGGTTTGCGAGATGAAAATTCTGAGACAAAAAATTATTCGAAGCCGTCCCGCAAAGAACGTGCACGGCCGCGCCGTTGTCCTCACGTTTTTTTATCTTCCGTCCAAGCTCGTCTCGTGATTTGATAAAACTTTCGGTTGTTTTACCGGCGGATTATAATAATGCCTGGAGCCGCAGCAGTGACGCCATTAGCGAGATTGGATTTTTATTTCTTACCCATCCGTGAACGAATTTTTTTCACTTGAACTTGTGTCTCCTCCATTACTTTTCAATAAATTGGTTAAATTTTTTTATGTATCAATTAACTGTTCCTTCAGAGTCAAAGATCGTCGACTAATCGTTTTACACGTGCAGGGAAATAAGTTTGTATCCTCGCGTTCTTCGGTGTCCTCCAGAGCAGCGAAATATCGCGTTAAAAATTTGGGTCTATGGAGCGAGAATGGATGAAAAATGAATCCGCGTGCTCGTGAAATTGGAGCGATCCGTCTATTTCGTTTCGGTGAAGTCGTGACCAAAGAACGCTTCGGTTAAACACATTGTTGGACTGTACGAAATTAAACGAGGTGTTCTCGTGTCTGAGGTCCTAATCATAATTTGATTTCTTTATTTTTTTTTAATATGGATTCGTACACTTTAGCCGGGAATGTACGAGATGTGAAATTCGTGTGCCGGATTCTTCGTCGGTACAGCGTCTTGCATCTTATTGAATTATCAAAGATGAATCTGAAATCGCATTGTTTGTTATTTCGAAAGAAATTTCTAGACATAATTTTTTTATGGTGTGTTTACAATCTTAAAAGCGTTATCGAAAGAACTTTCTCATCGATTCATTTATGATTGTACAAAATTCGCGTTTTCCCTCCTTCCGTCGCTCACTCTCCCTCGAACAACAAGTATCGGCCACTTCTCGTCACTCCTCATGAAATTTATCTTTGCTATAAAACAAACATTTAAATCTCTACCGGCTGCGTCGAAACTCTCGTGGCCTCTTCGCGATCGTCGGAGATATTTGCTCACGCCCGCATCTGTCTCCTCCCGGCGCTCGACGTCTTTGTACGTGTCCTTTGTTTTTCTCTCGATTTTCGTTCGCTCATCTTTCTTCTTCAACGACTACAAAAGAGGTTGTAATAAAAACCGCGGCCCGATAGAAAATGGTGGAACAGTGCAGAATGAAAAAAAAACTAGCGCTCGAATTCGACTGGAGTTACGTGGATGGGTTTGCAGTACTTCGACACCGTTATTCAGCAGAATAAAAAAAAATTCACCAGCCGAGCTTCCTCGGTTTGGATAATAAGAACCGCTCTCTCGTTCATCGAATCACCGCAGAATATTCGATCGCCGATCCATCGCCCTTCGACGCTCAACGAGAGATTAATCTGTAAGCCTTGGAGTCAATCGTAAGCCGCGTGAGCGACGGTCTAGAATATCGAGCTCGGTAACTCCTTCGAATCTTACTCGTGAGCAAGGACGATTCCCAGCGTCTCGGGTTTGTTAACTCGAAGAATTAATTAATAGGATTTCGTCGTATTTGTCTCGAATGAGAAACTAAGAGGCTGAGATACGGATAAATAGAACCTAAGGGCCGGAGGGAGGAGGAGGAGAGTCGACGTCGCGACTCCCTCGACGATTCTAATGCCACTTGCTACATCGAACCGACATCTAGATATACGAGGGATTATTCTCGATCGCTTTTCAACTCGCTCACCGAACCAATGTTTCTCACCGCACGGTGATTGCGCGAGTTCGCCGAGGCCCTTCCCTCTCCAACGTCTCATTGATTATCGTCTCAATTGCAATCGGACAAGCTAGACAGATGTATAATTCGAACGAGCCGTTCTGGTTTAATGTTATCATTTGATAATTGATTACCAGGAACTCTGTTTGGCGATACCGGGAATCGTTTGCTGCTCATTTTTTTTATTGCTTTCCGACCGTGTGAAATTGTTGGGAAGTCTTGAGCGCGATCTCTACGCCAAGATTGTAATACATCTCACGTTTGTTGCCTCGTCGTTGGGAAAGTTGTAAAAAAAATCGTTGTTTTAATGTCGAAGTGCTTAAAACCGTCTTTCGAACTGGCGTCTCAATGTATATGGCAGATTTGTAACGTAAAGAAATAATTACAACTCGTAAAGAGTTTGAAATAGCGAGTTCAACTTTTGGACACTAGTAGAAGAATGACGAATGTTCATTCAGGGAATTTTTCATTACGATCTGTGCGGAAGCAATGTGATAATCAGTTTGCATCTTCTTTTATGCATGCATCTATTTTTGAAAGAATTTTCATCCTGCTTCTTTCGTACATGCATATATTTAAAAAATATTTTCTTCCTGCTGCTTTTATATATGCATGTATTATTAAAGAATTTTCATCCTGCTGCTTTCATTATGAAGGGAACTGCATGGTATTACGTGCTCAATGTTGGAAGCTGTTTACATTCACAGCGGATGCAACCGCAATGCATACATACCTGTGTGTATACGCATTACATATAGATGGGTGTGTAACGTGGTCCGCAATAACAGGATATATCTGGAGTTTTAGGATCGGTGAGCGTTAAGAAGTATCGTCTGACGAGTATCTATCAGAGTCGCGATGATCCGATTTTCGATCTACCCCGGGAAGCTTTATCTCGAGAATCTTCGCCGACAGCGTTCGACAGTTCAATACTCGATACTGCGCCCAGGAAACTGGCAGGTGACTGGATCATCTCGGGAACTCGGGAGGATCAGCGGCCATCAGATTACCGTAGGTCCTCATTGAACAACCAGGTAAGCGCGGCTTTGACTCAACTCGAACGGACGTACACGGTACTGGCCTATCGCCTCCGATATTCTGTCGCGAGTCGCGACGAGCTCAGAAATAAATTAACGGGATTAAATAAATATATTCGCAGAATGAAGGAGCGAACTAGCTCGCTCAAAACTTGAGTGCAATTATGAGTCATAAATATTAATGAAACTTAAGAATTTTCACCGTCCGGAACGACCATATTTTATTTTACGAACCGGGACTGCTTTATTCGCGGTTATTTCGCGAGCTCGAAGTAACGGCCGTATACATCGTTCATTGGTTCATCGCTTGATTCATTCATTCTGAGTGGGCGTCAGGAAAGCGTTTTACATGAGGCTTTGCGTTTCCTCGTTGTTTTCCAAACAAACAAACACAAGATAAAATATATATATGCTTGGAGAGAATTGCACGAGGATTATTATCTCCAACGCGCCATAGAACGAATGAGGGGCATACCAGCGATGCATTGTTCTATAGATGAATTTTTCGATTCTATTTCCCGGGTAGTTCGCTTATCAAAAGAGCACAACGAGAGCGTGGTCCAAATTTTCCCGGACATCCTCGCACTGCATCGAATAGGCTCTCATTTTGAAAAATCTTTGAACCACAACTCGATCGATGGATATGCGAAAGAAAAATTCCATTCGCATCCACCATTCGTGCCTCGTCTATAGTTGTGTTGTAATTGTTGAAAAGCTCAGATGGGATTGTACGGGATTTCATTTTGAAAACAAAAAAAATCTCTCTAGCTTCTCACGAGTGCGCATATTGCTTTATAAAATAGAATCACACGCGCGCGCGTACGATGCGCGCTTTTTGTGTTACGAGAAGAAAAAATAGACAATTTTATTGTGGTAAAATTTCTACCGATGGGTTTTCCGAAGCGACACACAATCTGATCGTCGATTTTTATTCCGTTACCGAGAGAAAAAGTTAACGTGTGTCTGCGTGGACGTGCGTGAAAGAACGATAGGTCGAACGGATTCTATGGCAATTTTTTTCGGAATACACCCATCACGCCGGAAGGCCGCTTTTTTTTTTTTTAAATAACTACCGTACAATTTTCTCCCCCTCGCGAATGACCGCGTTACATGGCAAACGCTGGGATTGCAAAATGGAACAAAACCATTATTTTTTCGAGTTAACAAAGAGCAGAGAATGAACACACATCGAGGTGTTCGGAGGTGGATGCATGCGCAGGAACAGCGTGCACGGCGGAAACGGCCTACACGATATTAATCTTCCACATCGCTCCGTATCTCGGAGGGCGTGCGGTCATTAGCGTTGAAACAGTTGGATACCGCTGGGTCCTCGCAGCGCGCAGCTCATAATATGTTACTGCTTCGGATCACACGTTTGGGCGGCCATTAGCGTAAATCAATGTTCTCCCACACACTCCGTCCAGCGCTCCTTAAGGAGCCGCGATAGTCGCGAGTTTGTCATTTTTTAAATATACATTTTTTTTCACTCACCATCAATGATCTTAATCGTTTCGGGAATTTGTGGAGTGGCGAACGGGCGTACGGATGCTCACACGGAGTTGCGATGCTGTGCTGGCGGTTTCGAGTCCTCGGGGCTTGACCCTTAACCGGGAGAATCCCCGCTGGGGAAATCTCCCGCGGGGAGCAAGCCCCCAGAGCGGCACGTACTTCTCCACCCGGGACCCATCTCTATCCGAGCGAGCGGGTCCCGCGACGCGAATTGCATTAATTAAACGCGGTACACCCCGAGTCTTCTTTTTTCTCCCTGCATCGCGCAGTTTTTCTCCAAAGTGGAACCCCGGTGCGGATCACCGGTCTTAATCCCGAGTCGCGGTTATTTTTCCAGCAAACAGTGGAATTTCTCCAGCTCACTGTCTTGTCCGGTTCTATCTTCACCTCTCGTTTCATTATCTTTCGCGCACTTGACCATCCCCGTTCGGTGCATAGACTATGTATATGTGTTTAAGTAGTACATGTATATAAATGGATCTCGTGCTTGTCGCTATTCACCGAATTGAATATATTAAAAGCGCGACGACTCATTGTGCCTTATTCAAATTATCGTAATACGCCGAGGGAGCCGCGAAACTTTTCCGAGTACCGGTATCCATCGTGAGGCCCGACTCACTTAGAGACTCGGGCACTACATTAATATGTATATATTATATAAAATTATATATGTAAAAAGACCGTATGGTTTCACTGTTGATGCTGCGTTGAACCTTTCACAAAGTTTAACTACTCATTAAAACACGAGCTCGGGAAGCGAGCGTCTTCCATAACTGCTAAGGTAAGCTCGAAATCGAAACTCTTTTTTAATTTAAATATCAAGAAGCGGAATTTTAATTGGGATAGCGAAGGCTTTATTATCAAGATAGAAATTCAGCGCGGCAATAACGGTTCGGAAAATAAATACCGAGTTTCTAGCATAGGTTTAGTAAAGCTGAGATTTAACATAACTATCATAACTTTTGGATGCTGTGCATATATCTGTTTTATATAACAAAAATGTTATTGATAATAAAACCTTCGAGCAAGCATGTTTCTTAAAGTTTTGTAAAAACTGTAATTTGAGTCGATTGTCATCAATAAACTGTATTACAAATAAACTGTATCGTAAAAATTGCTTTGACTTCGCGCATAAATGCGAAGAGTTTTCGTTTAGAAAATGGTTTAAAAAACGAGGTCTTAAGTTGGGTTTCGTTCGATAGTCGATCCTCCTTCACATTGGCAGACGTCTTGAATTTTCAAGATCTTTTTCGTAGCCCCGATGCTCCACGTGCTGTACGAAAAATGTCACATGTTTGCATTTCACTTGAGTCTGAGTGCTGACCCGGGGACAGAGTGAAAAATCGTTGGCACGGCGAGGAAGGGCGTCGCGTAAGCGACCGAAGCTTTAGCCCGGCAGGCAAAGTGAAAGGTTTGTTGAGCTTTCGACCCACGTATGAGAAAACATCCCGGGCACGGAAAATACGTGTAGCGGATGATTCAGAAATTGAGCTATTTCTTTGACTATCCAATAGCCCAAGACGGGAGTAGCACGAAAACGTAAACATTCGCATTTGTCATTTGAAAAATACCCCCAATCTTTTATTTCGACTATATCGGCGAAGATAATTCTCCGCGGAAATGAATTCGGTAGGCGAAATTCAGACTATTCAAAATCCCGTAAAATTTATATGCATGAGTGGTATTTAAAAACATAATATTTTTTTGTCAGGTTTCGAATAAATTATAAAGAAAGGTCTCTTATTATGAATCTCTCTGTATATCTGCCCCGTGAAGTACAACAAGCCCTTCACCTCCGTTACGCGAGCTCCCGTTTTTTTTCCCCTCTCACACCCATGATAAATATTATCTCAATATATAATGTATACGCAACCGGGCCTTCGGCATTCCAGTCACCGCACCGCTGTCTGACAGAGCGAAATTTCCCGTTCCTATATCTGCGTCCCAGCGCCCAGAGGGGATCATTCCCATCTATGCTCGGCTTCCGTTTTTTGCCACCGACCTATCAACAACCATATATTTCCCTTCGGGAGAACCGCGATAAGTATAAAAGGACTACGGGTTGCGTTCGTTTCTCAAACATTCGAAACGCTTCAAGAAAAAATCCTCATCCGTTCTCTATCGCGGAAGAGGAGAAGATTTTTTTCACCTCCGCATTCCCGAAACTCGCGCTCATTCTTTCCCAGCGCGAAGACCTATCCGAGAGATGACGTCGGTGCTCACGAAGTCTTCGGAATTTACTTCTCATTATTCGTCCAATTCTCGGAGAACAATCAAGTGCACCATCCACCATTGCGACCCGTATCAAATTCCAATATTCGAACATGCGTATCCTCGGCACATACAACTCCACCTGCCGCGTATTTCGTTTGCTTTCACTGAAACCTGAAGCGCTCTCTCCGTGCGTGCATCGACGACCAACCGGTGCGCTTCGCTCCACAGAAAAAAGAAAAAGGAACGGAAGGTATAGGGGTTGAAATAAAATAAATAAAAAAAAAAGGAGAAACAATGAAAAAGAAAAGGGATACCGTGGCTCGGTGGATATTTGTGGATCGTCGAGCGCACAGTCACTTCTCTCGTCCTTCTGCTATACTGCCGCCGGCTACTGCTGCTGGTCCTGCCGCTGGGCAGACTAGTAGCGAAGTTTATCGGTGATAAAGTAACGTTGAGACAACACCGGCCTCGGCGGCCAACAGATGCGACAAACGCCCGTTCTTTACGAATCGGTCCATTGACACTCGGCCCCATCAATTACGGGCTAGAAGGGTGTAGGGGGTGGTAGGCGGGGGGTGGCCTGTGGGGGGGGGGGGGGGTGTAGAGTGCAGCTCCCGCGAGTTTTCCGTCTCGCCTGTGTTTCAAACCAACGGCGCCTACGGCCACTGCCATTCGGAGTCCCACTGCGCGAAACTCCGATGTTCCCTATCCAAACTGTGTCTATGTATACACATATATATATATATGTGTGTGTTCGTATTTCGTTCGCACTCCACGCTCCTCCCTGCCTCGCTCTTCGGCGCTCTCTCGCAGAACGAAAGTTTTGGTCCAGGAGAGCCTTTACGAAAAATAAAAACTGCGGTACTATTTTTGCATTTTACCAGAGCGTCGCTTACGATTGGCGGGGGCGAAGGGGAGGGAACTAGCGCTTTTTCAACGATTATCGATTCCCCCGGGGTCTTGTTTTCCGACATCCGGCTACTTCACCGTTTTTGTCCCCGGGCTCCGGCGACTCTGCGACTCAAACCCAATTATACCCTCTCACGCCCCTTTTTTTCGCTAAACCCAGGCTCTTTCCCCTAGTTTTGTTACGCTGCATCTTTGTGTGTCGGAGCCATTTTTACGGTCGGTCGAAGGCAAGTGTTTGTAAATTTCGAGGCTCGAACACTCGAGGGCCGCTTTTGGATGGAATGGTACTTACGGCCTAGTAGAATTTAGAATAGGACTTGCTATACGAAATGTTCAACAGCTTAATTTCGATAGTTTCAACCCAAAATAAATTTACTGACTGAAGAAAATCTACGAACTATCCGGAAACTATAGCGAGGCCCTCGAGGGAAATTCCCGTTTCGGTATGTGTACATTAATACCAATGTAAATTTTTATTTAGCTCACTTAATAACTATTAGTCTACCACGCGACGACTCCAATTATCGCCCTCCTCCTCATTCGCTCTTGTTGCCGCTTCTAGGGTTCTTCACAATTGATGAAAATTGCCCGGCAATTATAATTGCATGGAAAATCTGTGGCGGTCCGTGTACCGCTGGGACGGGCTGAAAGTTGCAAAATAGCAGGTGGCGGGAGGAGGCGCGCGAAGAACGCTGAATGAAACGAGCCTGGGTTGGACGCGATAGCCGCAGCGAAGCTCCCACGGGCAGGGTGTAATTTCGCGACAGGTTTCCAACCGCCGGGTCGAGCCGGACCGACAGTATAAACCGTAGAGCGGGATAGTGCAGAGGAAAGTAGAAAAGGCTTTTAGGCGTATGCGAGAAAAGCTGGGGATGATGAACGCTGCTGGAACGGTACATCAGTGATCATTGCGTCATGCGCGATTACGAGACCACGTAAAATACCATTTGGTAGTTGGTGCAGCACATACGAATGCTGGGATGCGCAGCATAGCCACTAAATCCGATGGAAAAAAAAAATCCCAGACACATGCAGATTTTCCAGGTTATTCCTGGCAGCGATCTCTTTTATCATCGAGAAAAGAAAGGTCTTAAAGATTCAGAACGAATGCGGCTGTCTCTTGCGACTTATTTTTCTTTTTCATTTACCTTGCCAGCCTCACGCTTTCGTGAACCTTCAAAGGTGTGGACGGGAGCTGTAAAGATAGCAGTCACCGTTACAAAGGAACAAAGTTTGAACTCGCAGTGTCATATTCTACAATGCTTGTTACTCGTAAGGGTAGAGCACGGTGTAGTCGGGTTGTGTTACGTGACGCTGGAAGTCAACTCGGGTGTGCTGGAAGTGGGAGCATCCATTTCCAAGTCTAGCTGTGGTGCGAATTCGTGCGAGAGGAACGGTCGTTGTAAATGAGAAGAGAAAAAGATAATGTAACGGGAGGAAAAAAAATGTGGAAAGCGTAACTTGTTTATTAGGAGCTTGCAAGACTACGAGGCCGCGCTGTAAGTAGGGTAGTCGGGTATTCTTTGCATTTTCCATTCGCACCCTGGCAGATTTTTTTCGCTTGCTTTTATTTTGTTTAATCCAGATTATCGAGCCAGATACGTCACAAGGCAAGCGGCGACATCGAGAGACCAATGGGAAAAGCCGGTTCAATGCCCCACACCTGCAGTCGCGGTCGGAGGCCACAGGCTAATTCCCAGCAGCGAGGGATCAAGATTTGTTCGATCTGCGGTTCTCCCATGTGTGCACCGAGGGCGGCAGCCAGAGAGAGAGGGTGAGCTCTTTCGGTCCTTTTATTCGCTGGCCCACATTCGTTCCCGGTTACCAGAGCTTTTATACTGGCAACGATGGGAAGTTTAAATGGCCGGATTTGAGATGAGTCTTTCAACACTACGTTCGGCGATTGATGGCTTCAAGTTTGCATCCACCGATGGAAAGATCAAAGTAGATCATGCTTTACCAAATCGGCCCGATAATCATTGGATCCGACGGAATGGCTGGATATCGAAAGGCCAGATACGACGACGTCTCAGCTTCGACGTCGTGAGAAGCCCGCATTCACATACGTTCGGCTAGAAATTCGCGTGAAACTACGGATCCGTTTCAAGCCAACCGGATGCGCCTAACCGACACCTGTCACTGCATGAAACTCTCCGCCATCGGGCCGGTGTCGGGCCACGTCAATGTGTTTGCAAACCCGAGTTTGCGTACCGTTGCCACTGATTTTGCCAGTGATGCATCAGCACCTGCCTCATTCCGAGCCATTCCTCTCTCGGTCTACATAACGCGCGCTATTTATTTCAAGCACACTCATTACAATAACATGTACTCCGAGTGTTTGTGTTAATCTCCGATATGGTGAATATCACGTAGCGATAACGTAAACATACGGGAAGTGTAAATATCGATGCGAAAACACGTATGATGTCGGATACACGGTTCCACCTCGTTGGGGGTCGCGGGCGGCTTAGGATACACAAGTTCATGCCATATCGATGGCTCACCCTCGAACATTCTGGGTTTCAGTGCCGCAAACTTTCTGCAAATGTGACGTTAAGTTTGTAAGTGGTTCGGAGGGCAGGTATACGATGTAGTACAGAAGAGTATCTTTTTCCTCCGAAGAGGAATCTGACGAAACGTAAATAACAGTGTTTTCATTCTACATACCAGAATCCGCACGGTAAAGCTGATTTGACAACGGTAATGTTTCTACTGATATCCAAAACAGCTACTCACCTGAAAATGAGAAAGAAAAATAAGTTAGTTGGCTGCGCTACATCGACGTTAAAGATAGATCAAACTTAGTACTGGTCGCAGAGCGGATATAACTCGGGAATATCGCGGTACAGGATCACCGCATATCGAGAGATTACTCGTGTTTACCGATGGAACGGTTTGACCGTAGCTCGCGATGGAGCGTGATAGTTTGGGGAGCGGTGCGAGGATGTATAAAAGAAGAGGAGAGAAACGATATAGAGAGCTGTACCTTACCAGGAAATCCCGGTATCGGGACGCGGGGTACGATAAACCCTTGGGGGTTCGTTGGCGTTTGGAGCCAGTCGATCGGAAAGGCTATCGAACGCGGGCCTCCGGCGGCGTAATCGTCCCGTGAAGGCTCGGGCTCGGCGTTTGCAATTTTTATTTCATTTTTTTAACTCTTTGCTCGCTTGATGCGACAGAAGAAACGATGCATAGTCGAGATGGAGAGACGAGGCGGTGTAAGTGGTCGGCACTTGAAGCCGTTAATGATGATGGACGTGTCACACGTGCTCGGTTAAAAAGGGAAGAAAAACGTTCCCTGAAGGAGACCGCAATTGTACGATGATGAGCCTCAGACGAACGATAATAGAGAGACGAGGGATCCGAGCGAGGATAGATACGACGGAGGTGCACAGGCATCGATCTCAAATATCCGATAACAAGTACGTACTCGACGGTTGCAGATATTTTACATGCCTCATGCCGAACGACTGTCCGATTGTGTGTGTGTGTGTGTAAATATATATTCTCGAGCGGCCTTAAATTTATAAAGTGGGGTGAAAATCTGTGATAAAATATATGAGCGATAAAATATCTCCGGGGCCCCTAAAGTACATCGTAAAGGCGTAAGGGTGTATATGCACCATAAAGATACTTCAAGACGCATCGCTACAAATGATACAGTTAACAGCCTTTATGGACGTATCTACTTCGTAAATGCATGGGCAAGAATGCATCGCTGCGAAATGATTCGATGTTTGTGTTTAAGTCCAAAAAGCTCAATTGTATTGTAAGGCACAAAAGTTAGAAGCGTTCCTATGACGAAATTATTGACAGCTGTCAAATTTCGCAGAAAGACACTTTCCTAGCGAGGCGACAATATAACATTATGTAATGTATGAAGGTAAGTATTTTTAACAATTGTAGAGATGTATTTATAGTACAGTGGACCGATTATAGAAGACATAATAATTCACGCATAATTAAATAAAATACGGAAAAGTTTGTCAATTTTTAGCCATTTATAAAATACGACCGTTTGCACTGACAATGAAGTCCGTATTCCTCAGTTTTATATTTACGTCTGTAACAACTGTCTTCCCTCTTTCGCTCAAATGCTTTCGACAATAATTATTTTTCTATCCTTTCGCCGCAGATTAAGCTACTTCAGAAAAGTGACAGCTGTTAGAGACATCATGGGTTCAACGTTGCTAACTTCCAAGCCATGCAGAATGTCGTAAAAAATGTTTCTTTTCTAAATGTCCCCGCGAATAGTGTTTCTCATGCGCTTCTCATGTTTGCAACAGCGTATCGAGTTTCTCGTGGGACGTTGAAAAAAAGTACGTATTACATCTTCGTTTATTATCGTACTCGCCTGCAGAAGTCGACACCAGAATTCTCGCGATTTCCGACTGCAAATTTCCCTCCGCATTAACGTTACTCTTTCGCATTACCGTCGGGACGTAACTCGGCATTGTACGGTTTGCGTTACATTCACGCAGGAGTGCGCCGAGCACTTCTAACGAGCTAGAAGAATAGCTGGAAGCAGAAGCGTAGTGTTTTACGTCGGACGATACGTAATGTCGTACTACTGGGCTCCACAGTCTGCGTTCCGCGCGACACCGTAGGCACGTTTCCAGTGGATACGGACGGTAGATGGCAGACGCGTTTCCCGTAAAAATTCCACGCTGTTTCCGCATACAGGCCCGTTGCGATTCGCCGCACGGCGCTGAGAGCACCCCGGTGTTCAGCGAGGAGTTGCGTGTTGAAAAGCGAAAAGAGAAAAAATACAATTCCGAAATAAAAACTAGAAAAAAAAACAATGGTACGAAAAAAAAAAAAAAAAAATGAAAAAAATGAAGTACGCGAAGGGTTGTGTTCTCAACTGTGCTATGTGAGCTCTCGTCCCGCGTGTATGGGTGTTTCTGCCGGAGTCGCGAGAAAGCGTGCGAGCGGGCTCTAAATGGGCCTCGTAATTTACGAGGTGGTTGTTCTAGCTGTGTTCTCGGGACGGAGGATGTGCTCGCTCTCGTTGCGCCTCTGTATGTGTATCTCTCGCCGGGGCGAGTTCTCCTTATTTCGCAGGATGGCAGCGGAGCACAGAGTGCTGGGGATCTGCATTGTTTTCCAAACCACTGGCCGCTGCTGCAACGTTAACGCGGTATAGATAACTATACGTGTGTGTGAGTATGTATGTGTGTGTGGATTCGCTGTAACCCCCGTTGTCGTCGCACAGTAGGCGGTATAAACTACACGGTGACCCAGGAATGAATAAGGGAGGCCAGAAGTAGAAAGAGAATTAAACTAATGGTGGTGTACGGCGAATGAAAAATCCTGAGGTCATCAAGCCAGAAATTTTACAGCTTTGTTGACTCTACCGGGACGAATCAAATAACTCAAGCGAATCGTATCAGACTCTCTCGTGAGTCCGGGTGGTTTCCCGCACGGCGTGAGAAATGCCGTTGCGCGTGTTACAAGACACTTCGCACTTTTAGCGTGCGATTCTGATGACATCTTGGCGATGGTATCGAAGCTTTTTTTTGTATCGCCGTGCTTCCGATTGATTAATTGTATTGTGACTGCGGGTTAACAGACACTCCGCACTTTCGTCTGCATCATATTACCGAACGTCGCGCACTGTTATTGTTGTGAACTCATAAGATGCCAATAATGGAGATTATATTGACCAGCATACCGGCAACGTCCGGAAAACGGAGGTAGAATTTCGGTGAAATACAATTTAATAAAAATTCGATAATTGCGCATTGTGTCGCAGTCGCCCCCAGGCGCGAGTAAAGATTAATGAGAGCGCGGAAGATGTCGAGGAATCGTGACAAATAGGCCTGGTTTTACGTTACTATTTTTTTTTTTTTTTCAATTAATTCACTTATTTTTCATTGCAATTTACTTAAGTTGTACCGAATCCCGAGTACGCCGGTGACGGGGCGCTACGGGGTTATTTATTCGAATGGGTGCTCGAGCGGGGTTTATACTTCTAATGGAAAGCCGGTACTTTTAATTCGCATGCCGGGAGACCTCTCTTCGTTTCTCGAGAAGAAACGCGACCGAACACGGCAATTGTGCATTTCCATTTGGACAGAATAAGACGAAGAAAAGGAAGAGTAGTAAAACATAAAAAAAATAATTAAATAAACAAAACGTTACCGTCAGCCACGATGCCCGAGATTTTTTCTGATGGGCGGAAAACAAACACAAAAAGACCCAACGTAAACTAATTTGCATGCCGGTGGGAGAAAAATCGTGAACTTAACGCACGGGATACAAAGTAGCATCCTGTCAAGCGGCGCTCGGAAATTCGAGAGAGGGAGTTCCGTCCGAAGATATTAGCCAGTGCGACGACTCGCGCAAGTCCCTGCTGGAAGATAGTCACGCGTTTCTCTCACGCGTGAGGGGACACGAGGAGAAGCCGGTATGAAAATTCCGTCGGAAATATCAGGCAGGGTTGCGAGCGAAGATACGTTGCCGCGTGACAGCTTGATGTATAGTTGAATTTTTATGCCGTCCGTGTTATTGCTGCATCACAAGATGAATCTCTGATACATTGGTAACACACACCCGGTCTTCGAGAGAGACTCCCTCTCTCTTCTCGGCGTGCCATCGGGCAGAGTCAGAAGCGTCAGCGGGCGAGAAAGCACGCGGCGAAGAAAGTTGGCAGCCCGAAGAATCGATAGGCGGCGTCGTCGGCAGCAGCGGCAAGAAAGTAACGCGGAGGGAATGATTTATTCGGAGGAATGAGTTTCCTCGAAAGGAGAAACTCCCCGTGCCCTGTCCTGACGATTCTCCCTTCGCGCAATGTTATACTCGCACCCCAAAACGTGCGCGCTCGTTTCCACGCTGTGATTCCTCCGCCGCCTGCCAGCGCGTGAATTCGTG
The DNA here is from genome assembly GCA_963978505.1 of Listrodromus nycthemerus. Taxonomy (NCBI): domain Eukaryota; kingdom Metazoa; phylum Arthropoda; class Insecta; order Hymenoptera; family Ichneumonidae; genus Listrodromus; species Listrodromus nycthemerus. Next base: position 8,684,775 of record OZ021685.1, read on the forward strand.
AAATCTTTATAACTAAAAAAATAAAAAATAAAACATCTCTCGCCCGAGCGTAGCGCGGCTGGGGCATCGTGTGAAACGATGAGATCCATCCATCGGACGGAGAGGAAGACGACGTTGGGGAAGATCGATTCAGCGAGGGAGTCGATTTGTATCGCAAAGTATAACGTGTCCGAAGCGATTTCCCTTCGTCCTGTAACGCCCGCCGAGCGAAAGGGTGAATACGAAGGGTGTTTCCTCTGGCGCGCGACAAGAACGCGGGAGGTAAAACGACGAGACGATAAATAAGGGAGGCAGACATCGAGCTGCGAAGTTCTAACCGGCGATATTTGCATTTGGCTCTTTTGTACGCCAGTCACCTGCTTCATATTTTCCACTCGTTGAATATCATCCGACGAGCGTAGAGCGAGGTCTGCCGAGGCAGACTCGCTAATGCTCGCTGGTTTTCCCTCTTGGCATTCGCTGTGTCGCACCTGTCAACGAGCGCAACCCTTGATCGTCGAGCTGTGCGCGTCTCCTTTCCTCGCCACTCCGCCGGGGCAGCCGCGCCGCTCGACTTCGCCGTCTCGAAGCAACAGAGCCGAAAGGGCTAGCCGGCATTTTACCAGTCACTACGATAATTCCACTGAGACGCGGAGTGCAGCGAACGGCTCGTTACTCGTGCGGCGAAGTTCCGAATATTCCGAGAAACAAGCGCTTGTTCTCGTTCGACATCAGGCGGGCTTTTCACATGAATATGTACTCGAGAAAGTTTGTTAGACACACCCGAGATAAGTCACTTCTGGTCGACGAGAGATATCCTCGAATCGGAAGTAACACACCTCCGATAATCTTCCGGTTCCCCGAAAACTACACTCGCGCTTTCGTACTCCTAATCAGGAAAAAAACACATTACGTGCAGTACACCGGCCATCATGAAAAATCTCGGAACATAATTCTTAGGGATAGGAAGGATTTGCGTAGTCGCTTTTTCCATCCGAAAATTCTCCCGAGAGACTCGGAGGCGAACTACTAACGTGTATGTCGCGCGGCTGATGAGATTCCGTTTCGTTCTTCGCGCGATCGTGGTATTATGGAATGAAAAAAAGTCCTTCTCGCACCCTCGTAGATCGTGCTAACGCACGGCACGTTATACAACTCCGGTATAAATGACATAAAAGTCGGTACGGTAGTACGACTCTGAAATTTTTCGTTACCAACCCCGTTACTCGGCTGGCTTTCATATACGTGACCCGAAGAATAATACCTGACGCCGATGGAAAATGGAAAGAGGGGTAGTAGCGAAGCTCGTTCGAGAGGTCTCGGTGAGTTCCGCAGCCAGAGGACCCGAGCGGAGTATTAGAGATGAGAGTCGCGGATCTCGTTCACCCCAACGGAATTTCTCGATTCCTAGCGACGACGAGAACGCAGCGGTACGAAGATATCTCTATACGTCTGTCATTAGAGTCGGCTGGTTCTCGACGGCGCGGCTACGAGGTGAGGAGTGGGACGGGAATAAAGGATAATGGAATAATGGAAGCCTAATTACCGGGGAACGGTAAATCAATGCTGAAATTGTACGCACCATCAAGCCTCGGGGCTCTGGCATTCTCATCAAGATCTCTCATCTTGCTTTCTCCCTATTTCTCCTATTTGTTTCATCCCTCCCACATGCCACCCCGTCGCCGTCTTTCCACTCTCCACGTGGCGGTAGTTCCGTGTCGTTTACCTCCACCGTTATATCCGACGACGTTTTCCAGCACACCGATTCACCTAGCAATTTTCGTAATTCACACGGTAGGGCGGACTGGAAGGGAGTGGAGAGTGACAATGGAATCCGCGCGGGACAGGGCGCCTGGACTGCAGATGACGTCATTACCTTATCGTAACATTTGTCTAGTGGAACGGAGAGCTCGGAAGGCAATGTTCGGAGCTGTCGGTGAGAGAAACACAAGGGGACACCTCGAGACTTTCGAGCTTCCGTGAGAGGCTTTGAAGAACAATTACTCTGTTCTATCCCGGAGACCCGAGCCATTGCGTTCAATCATTTCACTCCCAGGACTGAGCAACGACTTTACCCGACGTGGATGGTTATAATAAAAGTCCGGTGCGGATTTTTTTTCTTACCTTGCTTAACCAACGCTTCGCCACGGAAGTGGGAATCGCCGACAAATGAGAATTGAGAGTAGGAAAATAAAAGATTCGGACTAGACGTTTGACCATTTTTTTTTTAGCCGGAACACAGCCGTATCTTTGGCGAACATTCGTCACACAGAATGAGACAAGGAATTTTTTCGCATAATAACTGTAATAAAAAGCGACAAGTAGCTGACGGTAGTTTGCCTTCTACACGACGTTGGATACAATTCTAACTGGTAATTCCAATATTCATGGAATCATCTTTGCCGGAGCAGAGGGTCTCGCGACGTTCGTGACATTTAAATAAAACGCAAGAGAGGAAAACGAAGCCCGAATTTCCTATCCTCTGCCTGGAACACTACTGCAGAAGAGGATTACTGCGAGCAAAGTACGCGAGTCAAAGTACAGAAATTGGCTTTACCTCGAGGAAGCGTGCACCAACGCCGGCAGCTACTCCAAAGACGTAAACCCACCCCTTTAACTTCCGACAGTCTCGCGCGAAGTAAAACAAAAGAACCGCGAGTGTTCGCGCCACCGCGTGGCTATAAATTTCGTACGAAGACAAAACCGTGTGTTATTCAGACGGAAATAAGACGAAACTGACTAGAACCATCCGCGAAGCTCGGATTTCTCTCGGAATTCGACATTAGACTGCGCGTTCCATATCGGTCAACTAAATCGCGTTGCGCTCCACTGCTTTCGCCTGTCGGCAGACTGCGTTCCCAAATGTGAAAATTTACTCGCACAAGAAGCGACACGGACGGTACGAGTATGTTTTGCCGGGTCAGAGGAGCGGCATCCGTTCCGTCCCTAATCGAAAATCATAGCCCAACTCGCGTCAGCGAAGTTTCGGAAATTAAAGAGAAAAAAGTATCGGAGAAAGTTGGAGGCTGGGAAGGAAATGAAACGAATAGCGCGAAGTTAACCAGGCCGCGAGTGGTAAAGAGTCACTGGGTGAGTGTCATGAAGATTAAAGAGCTTATTCCCGTCTGCTTCGCGAAAAAAAAAAAACACGGCGCACCGGCTGCATTGTCCGCTTGGACCAATGAAACGTGCGAGGAGCATATTGCAACTTATTTTAAAAAATGTCCTCGTAATCCTGACATCGGGGTTGATGAGAAAATCGGATCGCACCGAGGTCAAAATCCCTTGAACCGAAACTACGCGATAAACGTGTTTGCATTTCATAATCCACCGTACGCCGTAAAACGCATGCACCCTGGACGAGAGGAGCAAGAGATACTTGGCGGAGGTTAAAGAGTTCTTCGATCGATAAACTCGTGGTCCAGAGGGACTTTGGAGACTGAGAGGGTTGGAGAGAATCCCGGGGTGGTTAGTTGGGTGGTTGGCGGTCGGTTGGTCCTGGACGAGAGCGGAGTATGTACTACATACTCACCCATACGGTTACAGTGCCAGGTATAGGTATAGATAATTGTGAGATACTGTACGTAGGGGTGCATATAGCGTGAGTGTCTGTGGCCGAGGGGTCGGCAGCCCGACAAGCACCGAGGCAAACAGGGCCGGTGTAGGAAACTCGTTCAGCGCGTAGCATAGGAAAAGCTCGGCCAGTATGTGTTTCGGCAATTCCCGATTATCGACGCCGCGTTCGTTGTGCGAAATAACAATTATCTCATGAACCGCTTATCGGAAATATCGATCGCAACGTAGCTCGGGATCGGCTAATAAACTCGGACGTGCCAGTCGCTCGGAGAGCGTAATGCGCCAGAAGCGGCGGTGGCATCGACGCAGCATGCACAGAGTCCATCCAGAGGGCCTCGAGAGGACGTGAACTTAACGCGTCAGAAAATCCGTGTGTTGGCTGTGAAGAGGTCCGAGTTGTGTACTTGAACCAACGTTTATTGAACAATAAGAGTTATCTCTCTCCCATGTTCCCGGATGGTCTTTTCTTGCTCTACCTCTCCATAGACACTCTGGACGGTCGTTGTGCATCGCTGCGGTAAACGCCGACCAGCCACTCCCGTCGGCACTGAAAATATCCCCTGTACCCGTGTACGCAGCCCGAATTAATCTCTCCCGTGGATCCGCACCGTACGGGAAATACCGCTTCATTGTTGCTCATAAATACATTTTGATAAACACTTTTGCATATACCGATACGCTCTCGTTTAACAGACAGTAACAGGGAGCGGCGTAAAACCGGGTTACAAGCTCCTGTTTCATTTCGCACCCTCGCGATATACCGTTCCGCACTGTTTCTCACACCTAGCCGCGGCACGACAATTAATTTAATCCACTTATCGTTATAAGCGAATACGCGCGAACGTGTACACTGCGCGCTGTTGGTTGCGAGGACGATTTAATTTTTATTCACACAATTTTCGGTGCCACCCTATCCTAATTGAAATTCGAAATGAAATAGTGTGCGATGCCGATGACATTTTGGTGATAAAACTGGAGCATTTTTTTTTTGTATCGGCGTGCTTCTCATTGATTAACTGTATTGTGATTGCGCGGAGAGGTGATTGGATTGCGCGGCACGCATTAACGAAACGTCATTATCTTTGTGGACCATTTTGCAAATAAATTCGGGACGACGTTTTGCGTCTCGCTGGCCGTGAAAGTTAGATGTGAATGGAAGAAGGAAAAACCGAACAGCAGAGGTAAGCACGTTCGCGGGGTTTGCCGAACGGGCACGTATCTACTTCAGTAGTGCGATAGAAAATAGAGACCCCCAGAGCGGGAAGTAATGGAGCTTCCGTCGAGGGTTGGTTCAAGGCACTTTCGCAGTCTCATTCGAGACATCGCAAACAATGATCACTCCCTTGCACTTTCTACCCTTGTTCTTTTGCCACTTCTCTATTCGCTCTGTTGTCCGATCGTTCGACTGGAAACTGTGAATGGAACATCTAATATCGGCTCGATCGTCATCACGCTTCCGACAACTCTTCGATGTCTAAATCATTCGGCCATTTTCCAGTCGAAAAAATTCTGAAAATGCTGCGACAATTTATCACGAAATCAGTTGTACACCACTGTCTGCGTTACGTGTATTTTGTGTGAGCACTTGTTGAACGGACTTTAGCCCTTTACGGGTCAAAACAACCGAAACCAGTACAGCGACCGAAAGTGAGAGAATTCTCGGTTTCAGGCATGAAAAATCGTCTTTTTTTTATGTAAACGAAAAATACTAGTTTGGGAGTAAAACAAATATTACAAATACCCTGAATATAGCCTTGAAATAATAAAAATCGGTTGAAAAACGATTTTTCGATTTTTAGCTATTTTTGGAAAAAAAAGTTGATTTTCGTGATATTCAAAGGTCAATATCTCGACTTCCAATGTGACTAAGGAAAATCCGAGGTGGCCATCGTTTTCCAAGGGCAAAAATCACAAGAAAACCTTGCCTTGGAATTTTTTGGCGATTTTTTTTTCGTATTAACCTTGGAAGTGCTCGGTGAGAATCTACGAATTATCAGACTGCGGTAATATTGGCGTCGCTACGGAAGCGTCTAAGACTGGGGATAGCGGTGTGAATTGCGAGGATCAACTACATCTAACCCTCTCCGCTGAAACGTCAAAGATCACGGAGTCTGGAATAATTTTGCACTGTCCATGGCGCTCTCCGAGGCTCGACTGAACCCGGACAGGTCATGGCCGATGTTAGTCCGGTGCGGATATGGCAAGTGGCGTAAGCCTGGAAACGTAACTCACGGCACGATGTACCGATTATAGGATTTCTATGTGACCCCGGCACCAGTCAGCCAGCCGACTGGCAGGTGACTGCGGGCTTCCACGAGAGATTGGAGCACCACCAAAATACTATCACCTACACGGACGTGAAACGTGCGGGGAAAATCATTACACAGCCTAAAACTTCGAATGGCAATTTGGAGTTTCCTTTTATTCCATACGCCACACACATCGATCAATATTGAATACTAAACATTCCGATCGCAGTGAACGTCGAGGAGACTGGTCGATGTTATTTCACTCGCAATGAAAGATCGTTAAGGGAAATGGCTTTTCATTTCCACGAGAAACGAACCAATGGTCTCTCCATAATGTATCCGTGGGCGATACAAAGCGCTCCCGATGTTCGAGCCAAACGAGGAGTTCGGATGGAACATAAAAAAAATACACACGCATAGAACTCGCACATACACGCAGAAAGAAATCGAATAAAAAATACAAAGCGCAAAAGAACGAGCGAGCGTTTCCGGACAATGGTGCTCTATATTTCGCATATTTCTAGCTTTCCACCAAACGAGCCTCTCTTTTTCCCGGAATTCGCATAGCTTTTTCACCTGTATTTCATTCTTTAATTTTATTTTTATTTTTTGATTGAACAATTTATGGACATGACGTTAACCACGATCAAAGTACTTGGCATCGTAATTTACGGGCGAGTTGCCGCGGTTTTATCCCTCATGTTCTGCCCAATCCATTATGGCCTCGTTTCGAGGGTGTCGGAATTGGTGTGAGGAAAAAAAGAACTGAAAACGTTCGAATGAAAAAACCTGAGTGAGGGAAAAAAAACCGCGGGCAGCTGAACTGACAAACGGAAATGAGGCAAAAGTGACTGCAGCTAGGTGTGGAACAACGGACGGGAAATATCGGGAAAAAAAAACAACTAAAAAATGTGAGAGAAGAAACAACATAGAAATAACCGGGAAGCTGGCGCCTCGGATGGCAAATAAGAGATATCGAGGAGGCGGGGAGGGTTAACGGGTGGGAATATGTAGGAAAATAGAGGCGAAAGATAGCGAATAAAAGTTTTGGAGCTGTGTTTTGATACGTCTGGTGCGCACTCCGGTGCGCGGTGTTCGGGCTTTCCCCGTTCTCCAGCTATTTTCGTGGCTCGTTTCTGGTAGCGGTGAGTCGCGGTGTCGTTCCAAATGTTCGCATATACGGACGGTGAGTTGAGATTCCCGGGGGTCGATCGAGGGATAAAAAAAGAGGAGGAAAACGAGGCTCCGCCTGCGGATCGGGTAGACAACTTTTTGTGCAGCTCGGCGTCAAAAAGCTTTGTACATCCCCGGCCATCGGGTTCTTTCCATCCCTATCCGTACGCCGGGTTTTCACGTTGTTGCAACCATCTCCTATCTCGCTCGGTATGTCACGCATCGATGAATCGTTAAATCGATTCGCACCGAGGCGTCGAGTAAGCTTTTCGAACGTCTATTGTCGGATACCCGTCGCCATCGTGCTACTTCCGCCGCGGTTCGACTGCTGTTCGCCACCGCCGCCGCCTCTTTCTCCTTTCTCTCATCGCTGTATCCGAAATTCCGTACAACACGTTATTCCCGCGAAAGGCATCCACCTCGCGTTTCTGCTTCGATAATTTTAGCGGTCCGAGGGTGCGACCTCGACTATCTGTTCTCGACGGATAGTAGTAATCGTCGTTTAACTATCGGAGTGCAGAGTGGCTTTGACTACCGGCTCTCCGGTCTGCCGGTCCGACCCAGCCTTGACCAGACAGCGGCGAAAGCCTCTGTATAGGCGGTCGAAGCACAGTGGAAAAAGCCGTCGGGTCCGAGAACCGCTGGGGAAATGGAAACGAGAACCCTCTTCTCTGCCTCCTCTCTCATCCCTCCTCACTGAGAAGACACCATCAACGAGACGAACCTCCAAAGCTTCGGACCGAAAACTCCTGCACCACTCTGCTTTCTACTCTCCAACAGGACTATCTCACCGTTCCCGTTCTACGGCCACCAACAAGAGTGGACCGAAGTATTCGATGCGACACAAGCGACACGGAGAACCTCGCGACCGAATTACTTCGACAGGTTTGCCTCTAGCTCTCCATCACTCTCTTTCACCGGTGAGCCGCAGAGTGTCGACGTCGGTCGTCGACGACAGTGGAATTGGCTATCCTCGAAGAACCGTCCGGTCCTTCATCACACCATCGCACCGAGAGGAGAGCTGAGAGTTGGCTGACGATAATTTCCACCTCTTCAATTTCTCGCTGCCTCTTTCATCGTTAATACTCTGACGAGTATTGCAGGACCAACTGGTAATCATGCTCTTTGCGCCGTAGCAGAAACACAGCAAGAGGTATACACATCTAAAGTCAATTCCGGAGAGTGATTAGCGACCGTACAGGGCCTCGACTACACTCTCGAAAAACAAGTGTGTTGTGTCAACACGGCTTGCTTGTGGCCGCGTTAACCGAGGGTTGGGACAATACCCTTTTCGTGGGTCTAATCGAGTGGCCGTATTTCATTCAGAAGTCTCAAGAGCTCGGCACTATTCACATAGGCGCCATTTTTTATAATCGTTTGTGTAACCGCTTAATTTAAAACCTCATTCCACACGCGGCCCAATCCGGTGACCAATTTAAATAAATTGAGGAGATATTTGGTTTCCCTCGTAGAGTTTTCAGGGCTTCCGTATGGAGGCCAAGTCTATAAGCGTGTTAATATAACTCGATACCGCATTCTAGACTAACGTACTATAGTACTATACTTTTACTCACTATTGTAGAATCTTAGCGTGTAAAAGCGCCTTTAAATAAAAAAATTTAATAGAATAAAATAAAAAGTTTCGTACCTGAATAGACCCAATCGATTGTTTATATACGTGTAAACGTGTAAACACAGGTAAACATATTGCGATGAGACACTTATTTTCAATACTAAGTACCCGAATAATTAGTAACTGTAGACGGTATGGACTGGCTATCGAAGATGGGCATCGATGATCAGCGAAAGATACCGGAGCGAGATCGTTACGAGTCTGATTTATCCAAATAGATCGACTGTAACAGAGTCAAGATTCGTGCAGAGTACTCTCGAGATAAGAAAGCGAGATTTATAATGATATCTTGAAAAATCAATTACTCGGAAAGCATGTTTTCGGGATGGGTGGAATGATAAAAATAAATATGGATAAAATTGTCTTTGACGCCAGACAGCAATTTCTCAGTTCGTTATGGGGACGACGACGAGGACGAGGAAACGCCGAGCTCCGGAATATATTTTAACCATCCGATATTTTTATTGTAAAATAGCTCAATACTGTAGAACAGACTTAATCCCAGGATAAAACTATAAGGCAGTCGTTAACGTTGGATCGTCTGTGATAATAATTTCTCAGACGCCCGGGTGCCGAGGGCACGTAGAGACTCCTCGCAGCCTCGGTGCCTCTCGCGCTGCTCCATCTCCTTTTTTCCGAGAGGAGAAATATAAAAGAAAATAAACGTTCAAGAAACCGGCTTTATTTCCGTTCTCCTTGCGTACCGCTCGGGGCGTTTCATGCGCAAAGTGTAACGCTCGGCCCTGCTGTTTGCCTTGACGTTTTTTCTGTGCACGGACTTGGGAAACGGGATTTTAAATTCCCTTGCTTCGCGAGCGAGCAGAACACGAGTTACCGGGGAGGAGGGAAGAGGAAGATCTGCATCGTGCCGGAGAGAGACCTGGGGGACAACTGGTCCGAGTTCTCGCACCTCCCGATCGTCACACGATGCTTCTAATGATCTGTAATAGTTTGGCAAACTGATATTATATTATCCTGTTCGTAAACGTGACGGCATTTCCTAGACGATTTTTCAACTATCAGCTCTGTCAGACCGTATAAACGATGAAGTTATTCCTACGCTGCCTGCTGGAATTTTTTTTATCGCGTAGGAACTTCTCAGAAGGAACAGAAAATTGCACACTGCGCCGACACATGAGAAGTCGACCCAAACAATTATGGTTGGCTCATCCTATCGGTCAGGTTAAATACGACGAAACTCATGGTGAACTTAAATCAATAGATCTCAACGAGGCTGAGCCAACCTCAGATAAATTGATTCAAATTGAGGTTGAGTCAACCTCAATGAGATCAATGGGTTCAAGTTCACCATCGGTTTCACCGTACTTAACTTCACCGAGATCTTGAATCAAGCTTACGTCGTAAACTTAATCTATGAGTGCCTGAGCCACCTAAATCGTCATCGAACCATATTCAGTTGGCTCAAGTACGATCGTCGATATCGTTGCAGTCAAAGTCCAGCAAAGTTTGCTGTAAACTCTTCATCTTCGCGAATGGCACGTATGATCTCAATACATCGTGAATTCCTTACTCCCGTCCTCCCGCGGGTTACAAGTTGCAACGTAGCGCGTATAATATAGCGTCCGGAAGTTGCCGGGGACGAAGAAACCGCAGGTGGAGCACGAGGAGAGGACAGTAGGAGGGATATCGAGTGGACGTGCCAACGAGAGGATATTCGGGTGTTCTACCGAGCGTATAGTACACCGCGTATCACCGTGGTTTTTGGCAACGAGCTAGACGGTGGTGGCGGCGGAGGACCAGGATCGGAGTCTCGGAGAACGTCGGCGGCCAACGTCGCGTAGTTACGGGGGCGCGTCTCCGAGGAAACACTTTGCTCCTCTCTGTTCGCTGTGTGACGCTTTCTCAACCCTCGAATACCGCCCCGTACCATTCCCCCTCCACTTTTCCCTTGTTCGCTTCTCGTTGATAGTACCGCTACCATCCAGTACTTGTCCAAGTGGCGCAGCGACAGTGGTGGTAGTACAGCAAGCAGTTTCTCGCTCTTTCCGCGGTCGTCAAGACGTGCTTCCACGCCCGCCCCCCGACACGACGTCGGCGTCTGTGTGGCGTCTGGGGTGACATCGGGAAAACGCGCGGGCCGTACCGTACCAACCTCCCCCTTCTTCTCTCTCCCCGGTTGCATTCCACTCTCGCCTAGCGCCAAATTGATACCACGCGTTCTCACCCTCGGTCTCGACCACCGAAGACCCGAGACAAGATACTCTCGTAGCTTGCGGAACGGACCCAGACCTTTCTCACACTCCGCCGCCACTCACGGGCAGACATAATCTGTATATAAATTTCGCTGCACTCGCCTCGACGGAGAGTTTATACGGTGGAGATCCCGGAGTCTTCGTCGTTCTACGACGGGGCTTTCCAGTCATCGTAACTGAGTGTCGCGGATAGCGAAACGTTGCGTCATCAGCCGCAAAGATTTTCACGGGAGAGGATTGTTATTCGTAGCTGGCACGGAATTACCTGCCGTCCTCTTTCGTAAGAGGCTGTACAATCTTCGTAACGAAATTTTTAGAGTTTAAGAATTTTCCGGAACGCGTTCGAAAAGTGTATAATAAAAAAAATGTCTACATTCGGCACAGCTTTTTTTCCATACACTGCCACAATTATTTTTATGTTATGCACACATTGACAGAGTTTCTCGTGAAATGGACAAAATTACTTTTTTGTAATTTGAACACTCAAAGAATTGCGTTCGTTTGTGGACAAGAAACGTTAATTGCTATTTTGCCGTCCAAGTTCGAAAAATGCATCGATTGTGCGATTGAATTGCTGTCCATCGACCAGCTTTGCCCTCGAACATTGCGAATTTCTCTGAGGATCCGATACACTCTCGGGCACTCACGACCTGTTATAAGTTTCCTCTATTAATCGAAGGGAGATTTCCACAGTTGAATAACTTTCCGTGAGGGGCAAACTTCCGCGACGTTGCTGCTGCTGCTACGAGCGAGTCCTTGGTTTCCTAACTGGACGACGTTGGTCGCTCCAATCCACCCCCACCCTCAACCCACATTATTCCGCAAGAGATACAATCTGTATAAATTTCGCCTGGCCGATCTTGGCAGCTGTTACCGATAGCAGGTAGTCGTAGTCGCTCGGGACCGGCGCCCGAAGAGAAACCTCCTCTCACCCATGCCACACGTATTGCTCCCGGCGCCTCAGCAATAATTTCCCGGTGTGAAACCACGCAGCGTTACCTCGGTCGTACAGAAAATTCTCCGCTGACGACGATGTTCGAGTAATATCGAGTCGCCTGTGGACCAGCAATATCAAGAGGTAATTACTGTAATTTCATCGACTCCGAGTGAAACAATTATCCTGTATCGGGAGATTCAAAACGAACAGACCCATATCTACGCGTACATAATATTTTTCTATTGCTCGGCGAGGACGTACGGAATTATCTCCCGATTCGTAGAGCAATCGTGGAACGAGCGCGCTGTCTGGAATTTTCTGCAGGGTTGTTATTAGCCTCTCATAGAAATTTGAAGCACCGTTTATAGCCTCGTTCTCGATACTAGAACTTTTACCTCACGTTGCGATGATGAACTTGTTTACCCTCGAGCGATTTCTTAGCAGTCGTTAAAAAAAAAAGACTTATGGTAATTTCCACTTGGCTTCCTTATTTGTTATAACTTTTTGCACGGCTGATTTTACGAGAAAGTTTCTTGGTCGCTTTTGGTTTTTTTTAAATTTATTTTACTTGTTACCGAATTTTTTATTTCCTTTGCATATTTTTCTTCCGTTGCTTAAATTTTTTTTTTTTTACTGTACTATCGATAATAGCTTCGGTGTGGCCCAGAATAACGCAAAGAATATTTTTGCGTCTTTCAATATTTCCCAACGATTTTTGTGTCTGTTGTCAAATACGAATATTTTCGAAATTCAAAACGTTACATTTTTACGGATGGATCGATTCTTCCTAAAGTCGATGGAGAATCATTTTTATATAAATAATATATAAAAGTTTTTCGTCAGTTATATGTACACACAGGTAGTACGTATCCATCTAGATATTTTTTGACGTTTTGGAACCTTCCGAAAAAGTTTACGCCTTAGATACAACGCCCGAAGAAAAAATTTTTCCCGCAACGGAGCTTCCTCTACGGGAAAGCAAAAAAGTAATTCTGTAAACAAATATGCGTTCGGTAGTGAAGAAATTTTCCTCACTTCGGAATGGGTTGAAATAAAAAATGCATTAGTTATACACTGCGGCAAGCGTGAGGGTAAAAGAAAGAAAGGGTGGCGGATTGAAATGAGAAAGCAGTGTACGCAGAGAGAGAGAGAGAACGACAGTCGTTCGCATCGCAGCAGCATCGCACAAACAAGTTTCCCACTCGCCACGCCCCCGTCGTATAAAATCCTACCCCAGAATGCAGCGGCAGAGGCACCGGCTTTTTTTTATAACGCATTCCGAAAACTTTCGACATTTGCCACCACCGCCGAGCACTTTGCCCAGAGCCTCTTCTGTCCAACCGCGATCGAAACTCTCGACCCCCATACCGACCCTTAGTTACGCGACATAACTGTTTTACCGCGTTCCCCGCAGTCCCAGTCGCACACGCAAATATCCCGAACATTCGTACACATTGTTATTACAGCTCGATTTATCGTAAACCTGTTGGACAGGAAAAATATTATCGACCTTATAAAAACTATGCAAACGAGTGCGCGCATTGCGTGTCTGAATAAAAACGACGTCGGACACGCGAGTGCACAGCGAAGCGTGTCACGCCGATTCCCTGCCTCGGCCTATATCGTTGGAGCGGATCGAGCATAATAGACGGATCGAGAAAATGTCTCCCGCCCAATGCAATTTATCTAGGTTGATCGACGTCCGCTGAAAGTAGAGGCGAAAAAACGTGCGAACGCATAATTTTAGACTCCACGCTCGAACGCCTTGTCGATGCGGGCGCCGTCTCGTACTGCGCGCCGCTCACTGTCCGCCTTTAACTACAACATGTATGATATATATATTTAAAAATAAAATGAGCAAAAAGTATGCTAATGCCGGACAACATTCGAGGATCTCGCACCCACCGTTTCCATTTTGAATCTGCGATCTCTTATCTCATGGTCTTCAGAGGGGAATATAACATCTCGACGGGCTCTCAATGTTCACTGATCTCCCCCGCCAGTCCTCTACGCCCTTTTACGCGAGAGCCCGGATAAATATGTTTGAGATAAGATCGGTAGCGCGGCTTTTCGCCGGGCACGAATCTGAAGAATACATCTGGACCGGTTGCTTCCCCCCACCTTGTTTCAGCCTTTATCCGGCGGATGAAAGGACGAACTGGCCCGGCTGGAATTCCTCGAATCTCTCTTATTCACCATAGATCGATGATGGGAAATACGGGTCAATTGATTCTACTCCGCATAAAAAATACCAACCTTTCCTTTAATGTTAAAAACAAGGGAGCTTGAAACTTTACGAATTCAAATAAATAGCAATAACGGGTTACTCATCGGATATTGAAGACGAACGATTTCTGCAACAGCGTGAAGTGGCAATCGCCGGCGTCAATCAAACAGCATATGAAGTTTTAGTACACCAGAATCTGTGGAAACATTTTTTGCCAATCAAACGTTTACCGGCTCTTGCGGAAAGTCACCGAGCCGGCGGATCGTAGGAATTAATCCCGTCTTTTTGCCCACCAAGGAAATAACATCGTCGGCAATAAAAAACCATGAACCATCATCCTCATTGTTTTTACATTGAAATTCCATGGCGAGTTTCTTTGTTTACAAGTGGAACAAAAATTTCATAGCCGTAATTCGAATTGGAGCTGACAATTTCCTTGAGTGACTCTCATCGCCCGATCTTAGACCGCGCACTCTCAAACACGCACGTCCGTGCATCCTGCGGTACGGATGGAGAGGATAAAGTGGACAAGAAAAAAAAGAGAGATCATGAAAAGAACCGACTGCCACTCTATTCAATGGATGAATGGACGCATTGTTGCTCAGCGGCAGGAAAGACCGCAGGATCTCTTCGGTGCGAGAGGACGAGGAGCGAGATCCAGCGGCAGCCCGTCAGCGAGACTACCCAGCACTGCTGAGCATCGAAGACTCGCTCGCTCGCCCGTGTTCTCTCTCCGTTACTTGCTTCTGTTCAGCCTCTCTCCGTGGAGCCGTGGTATTTTACGAGCTCGTTTCAGGTGTCTCGGTGGCGGTCCGCGCGGTCGTGCGCGTATTCGCCGAAGGAAAAAACCGGGCGGAGGACTCGCTAATGAAACTTGCCTGGCCTCCTCGTACTCTCGTACGACAGGTGAATTATTATACATTATGATTGAACCCTGCTCGGTTTCTTGCCTTTAGACCCAATTAAGACACCCATTGATTGGAGAAGGACTTTGGTGCTTCCCTCTTTACTCTCGCAGTTCGGCTCTCCGGTTTCTCCGTATGTTATATAATGTGCTACATTATATACAGAGGTTCTCTCGGTCGAACCAGCCACGCCCGGTTTTTCTTGGCTTTTCGACGAGCCGCCGATATCGGAGGCATTCAAAGTCGAGTTTCAGTGTTTACGGAATATATTTATCGCTGGCGCTAGTGTAGCTGACATTTTGATTGGCCGGTGAGCAGCAATTTTTATTTCTTTTTTTTATGTCTCATTTTCATTTCTTCATCTCGAAGGAGTTTTAAACACCCTGGCGGGTTTTCCGGTGTCGCTTAATTACCGGCAATCGCTTTGAGTACGTTGGTGATTTCTTTTTCTTCAGTCAAATAACGCGCCAGTGCTGGGGTAAACGACTGTCTCAGTTAACGTCGTCAAACGCATTTTATACTAGTATTAAATGCATTTTTCGTTGAATACATAAACATTACGGTATGCTGAAGAGTGGATTCTACTCTTGATCATTACGGCAACGCGTATATTTTTATTAAAAATGTTCACTTAAGATTTCAACAGGGTGTGGCGCAACTCGCGTTTTGGAATTTCTGAACTGCAATTGCTGTCAGGTCGTTTCGATCGAAACACATCGCGAATTCTCCGAATGCATTAATTGACAACTATTAAAAAAACATTAGCAACATTATACGAACAATGTCCGTACAAGTAATATCATCAATTAGATTAGTACAGTATACTGTTTGTTGATTAGGTGTTTTATTAGATTTATCATGACGGAAAGTGCAGCGGCCAAATTAGGTTGTGATGATCTTTTCACCACTTGTTGCGTCGTGGTTATTATAAATGGACGTTAATGTTTTCATGTAATTATGATCCGTAATATCATTGAAAAATACCATGTTGCAACGGTAATTAGCTGTACCATGGCGTTATAACCTAGATAGCCGCCAGCAAACAGGTAACATATGTCCGCAAGAACTGGTGGCCGAATTGCGTCATTTATGTTCGCATTTGTCTACACGCTCTTACAAGTATTCAATACCTAAAATTCTTAGGGGCATTTTGCCAGGAAGTTGTCAACGGGGCTTGCTGATGCTTCACATCTCACTACGAAGATTCATTCATGACTCTGTCGATTTTGTT